>CM028131.1:1461047500-1461732500 GCA_016271365.2 Neoceratodus forsteri
ACACACACTCCGTTCGCTCTCTGGAGCCTGACAAAGAATTGCACAAAAGTTGAGGATTTTTCACATTTTTGACACTCTGCAGCTCTGCAGCCATTCATCTGACCAGAACTAAACTTTCCAGATCTAGTGATCTATGGTTGGACACCGTACGTGCAAACTTTCAGGCAAATCAGACACATGGCTGCAAAGTAATTAAAGTGCAAGCTTTGGGGTTTAACATAGAGGTGGCCTGCCAACCCTAACTATAGCTGCACTACCATGCAGATATATATATATACAGTATATATACACACACATACATCTACATATATATATATTAGAGGCAAAAAACTCCATTTAATGCATCAGTTAGGGTTGTTCCACAGCGACAAAAGCGAGGAAATTCGATGTTAGGGTTGAAACCCCCTTTGCACCCATTCAGCCCACCCCCCCAACTGGAATTGGGGTGCGCATTGGGGTCATCGGCCCTAAGTGTCACCCCATCACATGTGGAAAGAAGCTGAGGAATAGGAGAATGGGGTGACAGTTAGGACCAATGACCCCAATGCGATTCCAGCTGCGGGGTGGGCTGGAGGGGCAAAGGGGTTTCAACCCTAACATCGAATTTCCTCACTTTTGTCGCTGTAGAACAACCCTAACTGATGCATTAAATGGAGTTTTTTGCCTCTAATTTCCCTTCTTTTTGAGAATGATAATGAGAAATAGTGAATGTAATGCAGCGGTGGGAGCGCAGGGGTGATGTCTTGTCGCATTGTAACATTGTGCCCACAAACGCAAATCGTAATGTACATGGTGACGCAAAGCTAAACAGAAAGAGGAACTGTACTGTAGACAGAAACGTTAAAAACAACAGAAATGCAACCGCAAATGAAAATGCAAAGGGTAACGCACATGGTGGCGTAAACGTGAATGGTAAGTGAAACGGGTAAGGAACCGTAAGCAGAAATGGTAATGGTAAGAGTAATGTAAGCGCACAGGCTGGTTTTCCCCAAAAGCTGTATAGAGAAAGGCAGTGAGTAGAAAGAATGTATGCAAAATAATGACTCTTGGAACACAAAAATCAGTAGTTGTAATAGTAAATTGCTTATATCTCAGTAACCGTACGACATAGAAAAAAAATTTAAAAGTCATATGTATTACCACTTTCCTGGCTAGTTTTATATGTAGCCCCTCTAATTTTGACAAAAACTCCATATCTACGCACCGTTTTGAGATCGGGCCCTCAAAGGTGTGGCGAGCCAAAGTTATCCTATGGGAAAAACAGAAGTTCGGACTGCCATAACTTTTGAACAGTTTAATATTTTTCACAAAATCTTCGAAAGGCACATTAGGGACCCCAGCCATACGTTCCTGAAGACTTTGGGCTGGTCGCACAAACCATGCTACCTGTAGGCGCAACCGTAGAATTCCAGAAAAAGCGTAAATGCATGCGCAGATCACGCTTAATAACTCCACAGCCGTGTATCCGACCGGTACAAAACTTGGCAGATCCCAAGGTGTAAGAGTCTTGATCATGTATTCTAAATTTCAGGCAAATCTGTCAAATGGTTGCAAAGTTATTAAGGTACAAAAGTTTGGGTTTACCATTTAAATGGCTCCTCAACCCTAACTATGGTAGCACTACCGCGCTACCATTATATATATATATATATATATATACACACACACACACATATTCATTGCAAACAACTTTGCTAATACATCAGTTAGGTGAGTACTATAGCAACAAATGCGGAAATCAGGCATAGGGTTCCAACCTAATGCCCCTCACCCACCAGAGACTGACAGCGTGAGGTGTGTGCCTTAGGGTCATCAGTCATAATGCTCCACCATTCCACCCCACCCCTGCAGACACTGATAGATGTTGGGCTGTGCCTTGGGATCATTGCTCCAAATGCTCACCCCATTCTCCTATACTGTACCCATATTAGCTTATTTACTTACGGATGGGGTGAGAGTTAAGGCGATGACCCCAAGGCACAGCCAATGTCTGTCAGTGTCTGCAGGGTAGGGGTGGAATGGTGTGAGCATTACGACCGATGATTCAAGGCACACTCCCGCACGCTTGTCAGTCTCTGCAGGGTGGGAGTGAGGGTGAGGCATTAGGTTGGAAACCCTAACGCCTGATTTCCTCCTTTTGTCATTATAACACTCACCTAACTGATGCATTGACAACGTTCGCAATGAGTTTCCTTACTTTTGGGATAGTGAAATAGTATCCCCATTTATTGTGCTCCAATCCTGCCATACAGTTGCATATGTACAGTGGCCAAATTGTAAACATAGCCATCTTGTTACCTCACCTCATGTAGCATGCACAGAGAAATTGTGAAATGGAAGCCAAAACATCATTATGCGCAAGTGCAATGCCACTCTGTGCCACTGGTGTAAAAACATATTGTGGGCATGATTTGAAAAATAACAGCTATGACATACATGATGTGGGGTAATAAGAAGGCTATGTTGTAAATTTGGGTTAAAAATATTGAAAAATTCCAATGTTATGAGCGCGCGTAGTGAAATCGCAACAATTGGTCATAACTTTGTCATTTTTTCACATTTTCACCCCAAATTTTCAACATTGTCTTCTTATCACCCCACCTCATAGAAACAAAAACATTGTCAGCAGATAAGGACCACTAGGCCCATCCAATCTGCCTGTAAGCCCTATACTTGTATGTGGCCTCTGACCCTATCTGGTCAGTGGTTTTTCATCACTCCTTCCAACCTCAAGGTTCCCTTGTGTCCGTCCCAGGCATGTTTAAAATCCCATAGAATCATAGACATCTGGTAGCAGAAAAGGACCCAAGTGGCCCATCTAGTCTGCCCTATTCCCACCCTTTTACCCATCTCCCATATTACGAGCCCTCCCCACTGTGTTTGCTCCTACCATCTCTTGTGGTAGAGTATTCCATGTGTCCAGCACTCTCTGTGAAGAAGAATTTCACATTTCTCTTAATGTACCCCTCCAATTCCATATTATGCCCCTTATTCTTGTACTCCTTCTACATTGCAAGAATTCTCTCCTGCACCATGTTTATACCCTTGAGGGACTTGAACATTCCTATCATGTCTCCCAATCCCTCCTTTCCTGCAGCGAGTCCAAATTGAGGTCCTTAATCTCTCCTCATATGTTCTGTGTTGGAAGCCATGTACTATCTAGGTTGCCCTACTCTGGTCCTCCTTTACCATGTGAATATCTCATAGCAGGTGTGGCCTCCAGAACCACACACAGTACTGTAGGTGAGCCCTCACTTGTGTTTTATACAATGGCATCATCACCTCCTGCCTTCTGCTATTGATACCTCTGCATATACACCCCCAGCATGACAGTGGCCCTCTCTGCAGCCTTTCTGCTTAGTTGTGACACCTTTAGGTAATCAGAAATGATAACTCCTAGGTCCTTCTCTTCCTTGGTGATCGTGGCACCTTCTCCACCCATTCTGTAGCTCTGCCCAGAATTCCCTCTTCCAGGTGCATTATTTTGCATGTTTTTGCATTGAACTTCAGTTGACACTCCTCAGACCATTTTTCAAACCTCTCCAGGTCCTCATCATTTCTCCAACCCTCTGCAGTATCCACTCTGTTACAGCTCTTGGTGTCACCTGCAAACAGACAGACCTTTCTTCTAGCCCTTTCGCAATGTGACTAATGAAGACATTGAACAGGATTGGTCCCAGGACTGATCCCTGAGGTACCTTGCTGGTCACCCCTCTCCCTGGATTGGATCCATTTACCACCACTCTCTGCCTTGCTTGCTCCCACCACCTCTTGTGGCACAGTATTCCACAATTCCACCACCCTCTCTGTGAAGAAAACTTTTCTCACATTTCTCTCTATCATTCCCCCACTCTCTACTTTCCTCCAGTGAGTACATACTAATGTCCTTTAATCTCTCCTTTTATGTTCTGTGTTGCAAGCCAGGTACCATCTTGGTTGCCCTTCTCTGGACCGCCTCCACTTTGTCACTGTCCTTGCACAGTTGCAGCCTCCAAAATTGCGCACAGTACTGTAGGTGAGGCCTCAGTAGTGTATTATACAATGACATCACCACCTCCTGCCTTCTGCTAGTAATACCTCTGCATATGCACCCCAGCATGTTACCCCCATCCTGTAGCTTTCACTGGAATTCCCTCTTTCCAGGTGCATTATTTTGCACATCTTTCCACTGAACTTCAGTTGACACACAGATCATTTTCAAGCCTCTCCAGGTCCCTCCTCATTTTCTGCACCCTTTCTGGAGTTACCACTATTTTACAGATGTTGGTGTCATCTGCAAACAGGCAGACCTTTCCTTCTAGCCCTTCTGCAATGTAACTATGAAGACATTGAACAGGACTGGTCCCAGGACTGATCCCTGAGGTACCCCGCTGGTCATCCCCCTCTTTCTGGATTGAATCCCATTTACCACCACCCTCTGCCTTGCTTGCTCCCACCACCTCCTGTGGCACACTATTTAATGTGTCCACCACCCTCTCTGTGAAGAAAGTATTTCTCACATTTCCTCTCAATGTACACCCCCTCCAATTTCATATCATGCCCCCTCATTCTTGTACTTCTTCTACACTGGAAGATGTCTCCCTCCTGCACCTTGTTTATGCCCTTGAGGTACCTGAACGTGTCTATCATGTCTCCCTGCTCCCTCCGTTCCTTCACTGAGTACATATTGAGGTCCTTTAATCTCTCCTGATATGTTCTGTGTTGCAAGCCATGCACCATCTTGGTTGCCTTTCTCTGGACCACCTCCACCCTGCCAATGTCCTTGTGCAGTTGCAGCCTCCAGAACTCCATACAGTACTGTAGGCAAGGCCTCACTAGTGCATTATACAATAGCATCACCATCTCCCACCTTCTGCTAGTGATACCTGTCTATGCACCCCAGCATGTCACCCCCACCATCCTGTAGCTCTGCCCAGAATTCCCTCTTCCCAGGTGCATTATTTTGCATGTCTTTGCATTGAACCTCAGTTGATACTGCTCAGACCATTTTTAAAGCCTCTCAGGACCCTGATCATATTGTCCACCCTTCTGTAGTACCCACTCTGTTACAGATCTTGGTGTCATCTGAAAACTGACAGACCTTTTCTTGTAGACCTTCCACAATGTGACTAATGAAGACATTGAACTGGACTGGTCCCTGGACTGATCCTTGAGGTACCCACTGGTCATCCCCTCTCCCCGGACTGGATCCTATTTACCACCACCCTCTGCCTTGCTTGCTCCACCACCTCTTGTGGCATACTATTTCATATGTCCACTCTCTCTCTGTGAAGAAAACTTTCTCACATTTCCTCTTAATCTACCCCACCCCAATTTCATATCATGCCCTCTCATTCTTGTACTCCTTCTACATTGGGAGATGTCTCCCCTGCACCTGGTTTATGCCCTGAGGGTACTTAAAAGTGTCTATTATGCGCCCCACTCCTCCTTTCCTCCAGTGAGTACATATTGAGGTCCTTAATCTCTCCTCATATGTTCTGTGTTGCAAGCCATGTACCATCTTGGTTGCCCTTCTCTGGAATGCCTCTACCCTGTCAATGTCCTTGCACAGGTGTGGCCTCCAGAATTGCACACAGTACTGTAGGTGAGGCCTCACTAATGTATTATACAATAGCATCACCACCTCCCACCTTCTACTAGTTATACCTCTGCAGATGCACTCCAGCATGCCACTGGTCCTCCTTGCAACATTTGTGCTCTGTTTTGACACCTTTAAGTCATCAGAACTGATAACTCCTAGGTCCCTTTCTTCCTTGATGATCATCAGCACCTCCCCCCCAATCCTGCAGCTCTCCCCAGGGTTCCCTCTTCCCAGGTGCATTATTTTGCATGTCTTTGCACTGAACCTCAGTTGCCACTCCTCAGACCATTTTTTTCAAGCATCTCCAGGTCCCTCCTCTTTTTCTCCACCCCTTCTGGAGTATGCACTGTGTTACAGATCTTGGTGTTATCTGCAAACAGGCAGACCTTTCCTTCTTGTCCTTCTACAATGTCACCAATGAAGACATTTAACAGGACTAGTCCCAGGACTGATCTCTGAGGTACAATGCTGGTCACCTCCCTCTCCAGGTCCCTCCTTATTTTCTCTATCCCTTCTGGAGTATCTACTCTGTTACAGATCTTGGTGTCATCTCCAAACATGCAGACCTTTCCTTCTAGGCCTTCCATAATATCTGTAATGAAGATGTTCAACAGGACTGGTCCCTGGACTGATCCATGAGGTACCCCAGTGGTCACCCCACTTCCTGGATTGGATCCCATTTACCACCACCTCTTCCTCTTGTCCATCAGCCAGTTTCTACCCCAGTTTATGAGCTTCTGGCCCATGGCCAGACTACCCATCTTGTTAATCAGCCTTCTATGTTGGATGGTGTGAAGGCTTTGCTGAAATCAAGCTTGGCGATGTCACCACCCCTCCTTGATTTATTTCCTTAATGAGGCATTAGGGTTTCCAACTAACATCCCACCCGCCCTGCAGAGACAGACAGGCATCAGGGGTGCTTTTGGGTTATTGGCCATAATGCTCATGCTATTCAACCCCACCCACATCCTGTAGACACTGACAGGTATCGAGGTGTGCCTTGGGGTCTTTGGCCCTAACACTCACCCATTCCATAAGGAAATAAGCTGAAATGGGTACAGTAGGAGAATGGGGCAAGCTGTTAGGCCAAGACCCCAAGTACACCCCAACACCTGTCAGTGTCTGCAGGGTGAGGGTGTGGTGGACGGCAGAGCGCTACTGCTGACAACCTCAGGGGCACACCCCGACACCTGTCAGTCTCTGCAGGGTGGGGGTGTTAGGATTGAAAACCCTAATGCCTCATTTCCTCCTTTTGTCACTGTAGTACTCACCCTAAGTGATGCATATGAATTGTCATAATGTTGTCATTTTTTCACAGTTTGACCCCAAATGTTTGAGCATAGTGTTATCACCCCACTTCATGAACCTGATAGGTGAAAATTTATTAATCTATGCAAAATGCTATTTCATGCCACAGGTGCAGATACATATTTCCAACAGGATGTGAGAAATATCACCTGTAGTGTTCATGAGGTGGTGTAAAAAAATTACTATGTTGAAAATTTGGAGTGAAAATGTTAAAAATTGGCAGTTACGCACGTGCATAAGAAACTTTTAATGAGCACGCGTAACTTGGGTGTTTGTTGGTATTTTCACTCCAAATTTTCCACATGTGCTTTTTGGGACCCCACTTCATGAACACTGGCACTATCATTTCATTACTCAATCCCAAGAGGTGATTTCATGCAGCAACTGCGCCATTCTGTGCCACAGGTGCAAGAACACATTTTGGGCAGGACGCAAGAAATGACATCTGTACTGTTCATGAGGTGGTGTGGAAAAATGGCTATGTTGAAAATTTGGAGTGAAAATATTGAAAATTACCAAAGTTACACATGTGCGTAGGAAAATCTTAACAAACCTGCATAACATGGCCATTTTTAGGAATTTTTCCACCAAAGTTTCTATATGAGCTTTTTGGTGCCCTACTTCATAAACGCTGGCACTGTCATTTCCTTAATCAGTCCTGAAAGGTGAATTTCCACAGCGACTGTGCAATTCTGCACCAGAGGTGCAAAAAACACATTTTGGGCAGGATGTGAAAAATGACAGTGGCACTGTTCATGAGGTGGTGTGAAAACATGGGAATGTTGAAAATTTGGAGTGAAAATATTAAAAATATCTGAAGTTATGAGCGTGTGTAGAAAAATGTCAATGACTGCCCGTAACTCGGGCATTTTTTGTTACTTTTGCACCATATTTTCAACATGGGCTTTTTTGGACCTTACTTCATGAACACAGGCACTGTCATTTCTTTAATCAGTCCCAAAAGGTGATTCTGTGCAGTGACTGCAAAATCACCTATGGGGTCTGATTAATGAAACAACAGTGACAGTGTTAATGAGGTGGGGTCCCATGTTGAAAATATAGTGCAAAATACCTAAAAATGGCTGGGATATCAACATAAGTTGAAAATGCCATTCACAGCCATTATACAGCACTTACCTTGATTCTTCAGTTTGCGTTTCTGTTTTGAAGAATACAGACATGTCACAGTCCAGAGAAGATGCCAGCTACCAACCTCAAAAGGTTAGTATGGGGTGGGGGTGTGTAGGGAAGTGGGTGCACAGAGGGAGTTGGGATGGGGAGGAGATGGATTCGATGATGAGGGACTGTTTCTTTATTTCAGGAAAAAACATTGAGGATGGTTTTCTTTTTACAGGGACATTTGATTTTTGGGGACACTGGATGGATTCCTCAGTGTCATGCAATGTAAGGGGGTGGGAAGAAATAAGTGGAACACTGGGAGTGGGCTCCCCAGTGTACCCGATTACTGGGGGAAGGATACCGATATGGGGACACTGGGAGTGGGATCCCCAGTGTCACGGATGGCAAGGGGGTTGGAGGAAATAAGTGAGACACTTAGAGTGGTCTCCCCAGTGTCCTCCACTGGCAGCATGGTGGTTTATAGTACCAACATGGGGATTGGGCACCCTGATGTTGGCTTTAAAAATAAATATTTCAGGACACTGGGAGTGTGCTCCCTAGTGTCCCACACTGCTGGAGGGGTAAATGACTATGGATAATGGGAGTTGACTCCTCGCCATTCCACACTGCTGGGGGTAGAGGATACATGATGGGGGGGCTACTAAACACCAGGGATAAAGATGGTAGGCTGGAGGGTGACACTAGACACCAGGGAAAGGCTGATTAAGAATGACTCTGCAGCCGGCAGCACAAGTTCCAGCTGTGGCTATGGAAGTCAAGAAAATCCTGGTGTTCTCATACAAAGAACAGGGGTAGAAGTCCTCTTGCTAAGCCTTTAATGGTGGGCACAACAGACCTCTGCAAAAGTTAAGCAGGCTCTGTGTGCCCCTACAGGCAAAAAATAGACTTTTCTTTCAAAATAAATGGATGCATGTGACCCTCCATGTGCCAAAAAGTATTGCACAAAAACCTTTGCATGGGACAGCTGACTTTTTCCCATAGAAAATATCAGGAAAAAATAAATTTGACAAAAAATAAAACCAGCAAAACATTGGGAATTTTAGGTTTTAACATTTAATAACTTTGAACCATTTAACAGATTGATATGAAATTTGATACATCAGCAGACCTATACCAGTGCCTCTTCATGCCAAATGTTGTGTAAATCAGTTGAACAGTTAAAAGTTATTAAGGTTTGCAATTTCGGGATTAACATTAAACTGCTCACTCACCCTAACTGTATTGCGCTACCATGGCAGTATAATATATACATAATATATATATATATATATATATATATATATATATATATATACACATATGGGATATGTTATGGCCGGAGATGGAATACACTATTTATGTGAATGAGTGGAGAGTGACCTCAGATATCCTCATGAGTAGTGGAGCGTAGCAGAGCCACGAATGATGGCAGCTGAGGCACTCTCCACTCATTCACATTAATTGTGCATTCCACCACCGCCATAATGTATCCCATTTATACAATAGGACTGTGTTTTATATATGTGTGTGTGTGTGTATATATATATATATATATATATATATATATATATATACTATATATATATATAGGGTAGTGCGCATATGAGAATTTAATTCACACCTCGAGGTGTTTGATGCTTGAGAAACCCCAGAGTGAAGTTCAGGGTATATTCAGGCATCACACAACAAGGGTGTGAATTAAATTTGAGTAATCACCACCCCATATTTTATTTTATATAATTGCTGGACATCTGTTCCTCTCACCCCATGTTTGTCATGCTCATTTCTTAGAATTATAGTCTGATAGTGAGACTGAGAGAGGAGTGAGCAAGACGGGGAGATCAACTGGCATTGCTCTCAAAGGGCACCAGTAGTGAAGGTATATTTCTTTCTTTTTTTAGTAGCAGTACTAGAAAAAAAAACATAAGCCGGAATCACCGTTGTGGGCTGTCATGGAAATGGCACAACACAGCGTGCCATACTATGAGTCCTGCTGGTTGCAAGCGAGTAAACTAAAACAAGCTATTTTTATGTCAGGTGTGGATTACTGAGGTTAGTTTTCAAATGAAGCTGTTTATATTGCATATAGCAATTTTGTTTTATGCTGAAAGGCTACCAACTTACGGAAAGCAACACTCGAGACTGTCTCAAGACCACAGCTACTGTTCAGTGAGTGAACATGTGTTTGCCATAATAACTAGTCATCTCCACTGAAAAAACTGATGACCAGTTAATTTATATATATATAGAGAGAGAGAGGGATAGATAGATAGATAGATAGATAGATAGATAGATAGATAGATAGATAGATAGATAGATAGATATAATTTATTTATGTATTTAAAATTTGATAACCGAAATGACCTGGGGAAGGGGGTGAGGAGACACAATACAGGGTGGACTGTAAGGTGGTAGATACAGAGCAATTACATTAGAATCTTGTAGAAGCTATATATGCTAAGGTAAAGAGTGAAACATCAGTACACCATCAGTACACCATCAGTACAAATAAATAAAATTGAAGAGTGCAATGTCATGCGAATTAGCAGCAGGAAAGAAGTAAAGTGCAAGGACTAGGTGGCAGGGGAGAGAGGGAGGGGGAGGGAGGAAAGAGAGGGAGGAAAGAGAGGGGAAGTGAGGACTGCATCAAGAGGGATGAGGAAGGAGGCAAGGGCAGGGGAAGGAAAGGGCTTTAGGTGCTTTTTAAGGGCTGAAATCATAGCGGAGGGAAGATTATTCGGAGGGAGAGGAGCCTGAAGACAAATGATAACTTCCAGATTGGGGAGTGCGGTTGCGGAGGGAGAAGGAGCATGGGTCATGGGAGCGAGTGATAACTAGGATTGGTGGAGGGGACAGGAGATTGAGAGATAGGAGGGGAGTGTACCGAACCAGTACATGGTACAATGAAGATTGCACAGTGGCAGGCTAGTGAGGAGAGAGAGAGAGTCGAGTACAAGGAACAGTGGTGTGCTGGATAGGGAAGACCAGAGGCAAAGCGGCAGAAGGCATTATATAATGGGTCCAGTTTGAGAGAGAAAGTTGGGGCACGGAGCTGTATACAATGTCAGCATAGTCTATGGAGGGCAGAATTAGCTTTGTGACAAGCTCTTTCAAGTAGGGAGTGAGAGCCAGTCCCTATGTTGAAATAAGACACCTAACTTGGGCAGGAGTTTAGCATAGATAGTCCATGTGTCAGGAGAAGTCAAACTTAGGATCGAGCCAAAGTGGGGGAGCATAGCCAGTTTTCGTTCTGTGCCAAAGACCATAGCAATAGTCTTCTTAGTGTTGCATTTGAGCAGATTTAGTTCAAACCATTTTTCTACACTTTCAAAGTCAGCCTGGAGTGAGGCCTGCACACTGGAAAGGCAAGGGCCAGACGCATAGATGAACATGTCATTGGCATACATATGTATGTGGGATGTGGAGCAAGAGGAGGGTAATTCATTCATGAAGATTGAAAATAATAAAGGGGCCAGTATTGAGCCCTGTGGAACCCTAGCAAGAGTTTGGAAGGGGAGGTAGACGGTGTCACCCAATTGCACATACTGAAATCTGTTGGAGATATAAGCGGAAGCAGTCAGTGGGTGAGGAAGGGAGGCCGATGGCAACAAGTTGGTCCAGAAGGAGGCAGTGGGAGACCAAGTCAAAGGCTTTGGCAAGGTCTATGTAAATGGCCAGAGTCAGCTGGCCATGGTCCATTGCAGAGTGGATGTGATTAGTAAGATGGAATAGTGAGGATGAAGTAGAATGGTGGTGCAGAAAGCCTGATTGGTATGGGCTAAAGATGTTATTGACATCTAGGAAGGAGGCTAGCCTTCTAGAAATAAGGGTCTCCATCACTTTAGCAAGGGAAAAGAGTTGGGAGATGGTTCTGTAGTTACCCGGTTGGGAGGGGGTCATCACCTTTATGCAGGGGATGACCTTTGCAGGCTTCCACACTGATGGGATTGAACCTTGGGTGAGTGAGAGATTGAAAATGTGAGTGAGTTGGGGTGCAATGACAGGGGCTGAGATCTTCGGAGATTAAGTTTGAGCCTATCGGACTTGTTTGGATTGGTTCTAGGCTTTGAGTGAGTGAAGGACCTCAATAAGGGTGATAGGGAGGAAAGGAGTAGCCTGTTGAGGAGGGTAGAGGGCAGTGACTATTGGAGGGGAAAGAGAGGAGGTGCAGGATCCTTGGTAGGACACAGGTGGTGAAATAACGGTTTAAGGCAGTGGCTGCAGAGTTTGGGTCTTTGGCATGAGAGACTAAGGGGAGGAAGAGGAGGAGGAGGAGGGTGAGTGGTAGATCATATTACGGAGCGGAGAGTTTCCAGAATTCTGCAGGGTAGGTGATTGTCATCTATACGGGTATTGAAACATTTGGCTTTAGCTAAACACACTGCCTTAGAGCACATATTCCTCAGGGTTCTATACCTTTGTAGGTCAGTAGAATCCAGTGTTGTTTTGTAAGTGTTCAGGCTTGATCTCTGACTTGGAAGAGGTTAATCAAGTCAGGGGACACTCAAGAGAGGTGTCTGTGCCGGAGGCACACACTCTTGGAGGGCATGGGTATCCCAAATGTTTAAAAGGTGCTGGAAGGCTGCTAGGGCAGAGTCAGTGTTGGAGCAGTAAAACCCCTGAACAGTCAGCTAGATAGAGGTCAGACAATAGTGCTTAGGCACTGAGGGATCTTAGGGGATGGAGCAACATATACTTATAGGGGGAACATGGGGATGGGAGTTTCTGACACAGCAGGTGACACAGTGGTCACTAAAAGCATCAGAGAGGGTCCTCACCATGGGATACTTGAGAAGTTGGGATAATAGAACCCAGTAAATGAAGGAGTGGTTGTTTGAGTGGGGGTTAAGCCTAGTCAATTCGGATATGAGTTGGCTAAGATTAAGGGACTCTATCCCCTGAATGACACTTTTGGATTGGGGGGTGAGCCAGTTTAGATTAAAGTCTCCTATGAGATACAGAAATAGATTAGCTGCCTTATTGTTCCTTGTAAGAACAGATCCAGAAGTAAATGGTCTGATACTTTTTATTAGACCAACATAGATGTTACAAAAAGAAAACAATATCTAAGCTTTCGGACCAGCCAAGTCCTTCCTTGGAGACTTATGCCAGTTGTTCAGAGAATCACATTCTATTAACACCCAGATCATACATAAAAAAAAGAAAAATTCTCATTGGTTTAAAGTACCTATTTTAAAAACTACAGATTTAAATGGAATGAACAGCATTCCATTTGCTTGCTACTACTGAGAATCTTTCCAAGGTCAAATGACATCCAAAGTACATAAGCTGAACACTGAACACTGTAACTGAAATTATTAATGAATGAGTGTATTATGAGAATACATTCATAATTAAAAGCAAGACCTTATATTTAATACCACAAAAGTCCAAGTTAAAATTTGATATTATACAATGGAATGAAGGAATTCTAGGCTCTGATTGGACAGGTTGCCTTTCAGACAGAGATGTTATTGAACAATAGCATCACTGTATATACTGTAGGACAGGCACCCAAAATGCCATATCACCACATCACGAATCACTGCTTCATCCCCCACATCTTTATACAGAAGCTGAACAGCAGGAGACAGCAAATCCCTCATGCTCCCCCTCCACCAAACACCAGTTTTGACCCTCGCTCCACGTGTCACGACAAACATCATACTTTAGACTAAAAACAAAATTTGATTTCCATGCCATCCATTTTTCCCCAGTATGAGTGGCTTCAGTGAAGCACTAGACTGTAACCGCTGGTCACACAGACTGAAGCTGCTTGCTTTGCGGGAATAAGGCCGACATGAAAATGACCTTATTTGTGTGCTAAAATTAAACAGTGCCACAGCAGTTCATTAATGCTTACTTAATGTAAGAAACTGCCAGGCTGGCTGATTGGCTTTTGTGGCCCTTCCCAGTGTCCCTGCCTGAGGCGCGCACTCAGTCCTCTGTCCTCAGCCGCTCCTACCCCGAGAGCCGCATTCAACACATTGCTGTTTCACTTTAAAATAAATAAAAAAAGGTCACACACACCTTTACCCATCCCAGGACAGCAGCGGGACTGGGTCAAAGCTTCAGTGTCCCTGCCTGAGGTGCGTGCTCGGTCCTCGGCCATTTCTCTACAAACCTGTTTAACTCATTACCCGGTTTCACTTAAAAAAATACAAAAGTCACACAGACCATCACCAGACCAGGCAGTGGGACTGGGTCAATGACCCAGTGGCACAGACTCTACCATAGAGGAGTGGGTTTGGTTGGGGAGGAGGATAAGAAGCCCATCTAGCAAAAGCAGTAGCTTTACCTAGTTGCAAAACAATACAGAGGCACTACTTTTAATATGTATACCTACTCAGTAACAAAATTGAGTAAAACAAAATATTTTACACGTATTTTAAATCTATTTATTTATTTCATTACAAAGGAGCATTATATAACAATAGCAATAAGGCACTCCAGGGATGTGTGTTATTGTGTATGTATCACTCCAAAGTGGTGGAAGCACTCAACTTTGCTTCATGCTTCAACCCACCCAGGAGTGACGCTCTTACACAATAACACACACCCTGGCATGCCTTACTGCTTAAGTATTGTATGATAAAACTGTACAACAGAAATGTATGTATGGAATATGGAATAGGAAATGTACCTTGTATGAACAACTGTTTAAAACATTCATACAGTATTAAACCTATCTGGAGACATTTTCTAAACTATACTCTCAACTCTCAAATGGGTTGATCAGCTGTTCTCTGCAAGAGACCAGGAGGTTCAATTGTTCGGCGTCAGGCGAGAGCTGCAAGATGTCACTCCACAGACAAGCAGATTGACTCTGCAGACTTACAGTGGTGGGACAAAAACTGTTTCTTTTTTTGTATCCCATGGGACTTTTCCTGCACTTTAGAGGGATTTCAAGGTAGCCCACAGTAACGGACTCATTATATCCTGAGGCGGGACTTATTTGCACATAAAAGCCCGAGCCGACCACGCTTGAATAAATCAGCTGTTCTCTGCAAGAGACCTGGAGATTCAATTGTTTAGCGTCAGGTGAGAGCTGCAAGATCTGCCGAAGACACTTCACGGACAAGCAGATTGACTCTGCAGACTTACAGTGGTGGGACAAAAAGTGTTTCTTTTTGTATCCCTGGGACTTTGCCTGCACTTTAGAGAGGATTTGAGGTGGCCTGATAGCGGACTCATTATATCCTGAGGCGGGGCTTATTTGCACATAAAGTCTGTGCTGACCACAGACGCGGCGCGTGGCACAAGCATTGTGGGTGGCGCCACGCCACTCGTAAGGAAAATTTCAGGTTTGGATACAAGTTGTCTGCATCAATTTGATATAGTAAGCATGTAAAATGCATTGCTCTGTTTTAATGATGGGTTGGGTATTGTGGAATACGTGTATACTAAATATTCAGAAATTGAAGGTGATTGTAACAGTGTCTGTAAGGGTTTAGTTTCTATGGTAATGAAGCAAGCACTTCTGGATTGCCCATATATGAGTGTTCAGAGATGTAATCCCTTTACAAATAACAGGAACTTGTTTCTCAGGTCCTCGATGATTAAATGTAGCCCTTTTGGGGCATAAAAGTGGTGCAAAAGATTAGCCTGCATTATTTTGTTAGTTCAATGTGGGGACATAAAGAAGAATCCAGGACCTGAGAAAATGGCAGGGTTTACTGAGAATGTTAGAAGTCTCACACACAAGATTGACCAATACAGGGTGTGGGCCTCAGAATTGGAAAAGGATATTATGGCAATTTCTGAGACCTGGCTTCATTCAGGAATATGCAACAGTGAGATAGCTCTTTCTGGGTACAGTGTACAGAGGCAGGATAGGGTAAAAAGGGAGGGTAATGTTATACCAAAAAGACACTCTAGGGCCTCATCAGGGTTATTTAGCTAGAAAATGTGGAAGGTGTTGACTGTCTAGTAATAGAACTTTAAAGATAAAAATACTAATTGGAGTATTCTATGCCCCAAAAACCAAAACAAGTACATTTGATACCTTGGCTGAAATATTATTGGAAAAAATAGGAGATCAGCATATGATACTAACAGGTAATTTTAACTCAAACTGAAAGCAAGACGGGAATAAAATTAAAAACTAGTTTCAAAATGTTGGGACTATGACAAATAATCCATCAACCTACAAGATGTTTAAACAGTAGAACTTCAGGTTCCATTTTAGATTTGTTTTTTGTATCGCAGGATTTGAGAGTGGAAGACTGTAAAGTTCTTCCACTGAACCTGAGGGATCATAATCCCGTTCAATGTACTGTATTTATGCAGGGAATTCGGAGAGTTAGTAAACAAGATTATTGGGTGAGTGATTTAGAAAAATTTTATGAAAGATCCTTCAGAAATAGTATTAGAGACTTTGGTTGGTCTAGAGTATTTTTAATTCCTGACTTAAACCTAGCTATTCAAGAATTTACTGCTTCTTTTTTGGTTATTGTACAACAGCATGCCCCAAAAATGAAAATGAATAAAAGTAATAAAAATGTACCCTGGTTAAATTTGAGATTAAAAACTCAGTTACGCATAAGAAACAGAGTCTGGAAGAAGGCCCAAAGAACCAAATCAGTGGAGGATTGGAATGTGTTTAAACAATGGCGTAATAAGTGTAAGCAGAATGTAGCAATATCCAAAAAAAGAGCATTATCAAAAAAGACTAAATAGAATGCAGGACCCAAATAAATTCTGGAAAAACATTTCCAAATTGAAAAATCCAGTAAAAACAAATTAACCTCCTAAATGGGAACAAATTAATTGACGATTCCATAGAGGTTGCCAACTTATTGAACAATTACTTTAAAGAATTACCTGATTTGTCGATACCAAATTTGACTCATAGGAAAACCTGCTTTAAACAACAGAAACCACCTGGCTCTAAAATTAACACCGGAAGAGTTATCTTTAGAGACTTTAAAGTGAAAGAAGTAGAAAAAGAGTTAAAAAACCTGTCAGTCTCAAAAAGTGGTGGATTAGATAGTATCGAGACTAGATCTTTGAAAATTAGTGTTGACCTCGTTGCCCCAATAATTACATACTTTTACAATTGGAGTTTAAAATCTTCCTTGGTGCCTGAACTTTGGAAGAGAGGAAATCATTCCTATATATAAGGTGGGATTCCACACTCCTTCAACTATAGGCCCATAACCCTCCTCCCCATTCTTTCAAAGGTTCTGGAGAAGCTGGTTAATTACCAACTTGGCCAGTATCTAGAACAAGAAAGGACTATAACAATTCCAATACGGGTTTAGGGAGGAGGTCCTAAGCGCTGTCCTAATTGATTTTAACAACCTGGTAACTACATCATTAAACCAGGGCAGGAGCACGGGGTGGTGTTCATCGACCTCAGCAAGGCCTTCGACCTGGTACAGCATGAGATCCTGATCCAGAGGTTGTTTGAAACAGGGTGCAACAGGAAGCCTTGATGTGGTTTCAGTCCTATTTAGCTGAGCACCCAGCAGTGTGTTTTGTGTGGGTCCGCTGTCTCAGGTCTGGTGGATATAGGAAGAGGTGTTCCACAGGGCTCAATATTGGGTCCTGTGTTGTTTAACATCTATGTGAATAATTTAGCTACGAAATGATCAACACTGAGATTAGGCTTTATGCAGATGACACTGTACTTGTGGCTTCTGCAGAAAACACTTAGGACCTGAGACAGTGACTCCAGACAGACTTTTCCTGTTTGGAGACATGGATGAGAGATTCCTGTTTATTAATAAGTAAAAAGAAGACTCAGAGCATGTTGTTCTCAGTTGGAACCATGCAAAAACATACACATTTTAGAGCTAAGATTTCAAGATGGGTCATTGGTACAAAATGTGACCTCCTATAGGTGCTTAGGAGTTCTAGTAGATTCTCAATTGATCTTTACAGACCATATTCAGAACCAGGTTAGGAAAGTAAATCAGAGGTTGTGTGCTATACCAAGGATATCAGGATGTCTCCCTAGAAAAGTAGATCTAGATTGGTAAAGCAATTATTGCTCCCAGTCCTTGAATACAGTTCTCACTTTATATGCATGCAACCCAGAAGTCCTTGGCTAAGGTGGATCGACTGTACTACAGGATGGGAAAATATATTCTAAATAAAGGGTATAGAGTACACCACTGTTCTGTCTTCCAGGAACTTGATTGGTTGCTCCCAGTAAAATGGAGGGATTACCTTTGGACTGTGATCTGCCATGGGTTTATGTACCCTAACAAAAATCAACATCCACTGTTGCATTTAATGCAATAGGAACCATGTTCACATCATTCATCCATATTGAGGAAATCCTCTGGGAAGGGTCCCATAACTAGAATTTTAAATAGGATGGGGGATACGACGTTACAGAATAGCCTGGCCAGAAGCTGGAACAAGTTACCTTTCGAATTAACTGAAATAGCAGATTTGCGTAAATTTTAATTTGAGCTGATAAATTTTTTGAAGGTTAAATGCTACTGTTTTTAGCTTTATTTGTTATTATCTGGATAAACTTGTTTGTGCAGTTTGTTTATTATTTGTACTGTATTTGTTTGTCACAGGGATTTGTTGAAAATGGGGTTTCCCCCAATCAAAATCTCCTGTATAAAATAAATCTTTAACAATAACAGCCAGTTAACACACTCCATAAACATTAAGACCTACTGTGCTGTAACAATATTTTACAAGATAATATCAATGGTCAGTATTATTGCCAAATAAAATATAAATCCCTGAAGGACCACCTAGAAAATGAGTTCATGCATCTTAAAATGTTCAAAGTTCTTCAATAATGAGTCAGTATATAATCAAATAACTATATGAACAGAAACTGTCTTAAAGAGACCTACCAAGTAAACTACGTTTGCAACTGCACCTGCCTGATCGGTGCCTTACCCCTTCCAAATGTTCCTGGTGTTGCTATTTCCAAAAATTGTTTAACAGCTTCTAAATAATTTCACTCATAAAATTACCCCCACTGGGTCTCTCCTACTTCCCAGTTTGTTTAGCTGCCGATGCTCTGCCCCCGTGTACTGCAAAGTTATGACGTGATGCCAGAGAGAGCGTGGGGACGAGCTCCATTTTAGTGTATGAGGAGTACCTTTTGGGTAGCTTTTCTATATTGTAATGGGCAGTTGGCGATGAAATGTGGGCACTGGTCGACTAATAAGGGTCTTGTTAGTCCACCGGTTACCCCCCCAGCCTAGTGTTAGGGGGTGTTCCCCTTGCCCAATCTAGACAGGTGAAGAATTTAGGCATGGTCCTGGATGATGGTCTGACGCTTGATGTTCAGGTGTTGGCCATTGTCAGGAGTGGATTTTACCACCTCCGGAATATCACCCAAATCTGAGCCCTGATCCGCCTGAGGACCTGACAATGCTGCTGCATGCTTGTCACCTCAGGCTGCACTACTGTAATGCCGTGTACCTAGGGTTATCTGGAGGCAACCTCCGCAGGCTACAGCTAGTGCAGAACATGGCAGCAAGACTGTTGCCTGGGGTGAGATGGTGTGAGCATATCACCCTGGTCCTTCGCAGACTGCACTGGTTGCTGGTCAGGTGGAGGATTGTCTTCAAGGTAGGGCTCCTGACCTACAAGACCCTGCAGGAAAGGGGACCTGTCTATCTGTAAGATCTCCTTTTCCCCTATTATCTGCCCCGGGCACTCTATTCTGCTGGGGGAGGTCTCCTTGGAGTTCCCAGGGTTAGGTTGTGGCATTCTGGGGACAGGGCATTCTCAGTGGCAGTGCCTACCCTGTGGAACTCCTTTCCTGCTTGTTTAAGAGGAGGCTCCATCGGTAGAAGCCTCTAAAAGGGTTTAAAATGTATTTGTTCTAGCAAGCTTTTATTGATTGATTAATTGTTATTTTAAAGGGATAGACAGATGAATTTTAAATCTGCTCCAAGCTGAATTATTGTATACAAATTGTTTGTTTTACTGTACAGCACTCAGAGTCCCTGGAAAGGGCACTTTTATAAATAAAATATCTATGTATCTATGTATGTATCTATCTATCTATCTATCTATCTATCTATCTCTGTCAATTTCTCTGGAAAAGTGCCGCTCCATAAAGTGTTTTTAACATAGCCAAATGTATATCTCTGTCTTCCTCATTTGAACAGATACAATGTTACGAAGTGCTTGACTGTACATGACAGATTTTTGTGTGGCTCTGGTGATTACTATTCCTGTAAGTATCTCTGTCTGTCTGTTGGCTTCCTGTAAATACATGTATGTAAGGTTCCATCCTTGGTGACAGTGGTGTCCAGAAAATTAACACTGGTGGCAGAGGGCTCTGAAAATATTTCAAAACAGCACCAGGGAAAGTTGAAGAATCAGGGGAATACATGAATATTCATTCAGCTCATGAATATTAATGAGCTGGCCCTACTCCATGGAGTCGCTTAACAGGGGATAGGAGTCCTCACTACATACTGGGAAACTGTGAAATAAATGTAAATACGTTGGCTTTAGGGACACAATGAAGTCTGAAATCCAAGAACAGTTCTGCACTCCTAGTGCAAACATGAACCATAAACAAGGAGTGCATTCAGATCAAGTTTATTCCATCAGGGTCAAGTAAATGTGTGTAGCTGTATACAAAATCAGGTCTGTCCAAGACTCACTCCCAGCACTTCGACCATGGGCATGGTCTTCCTCAGGGGGTCCCAAGGTTGAAGCACTGGGAGTGAGACTTGGACACACCTGAGTTTGTATAGAGCTGCACGAATTTATTTGAACCTGATGAAATAAAATTGATTTGAATGCATTCCTTGTTTATGGTTCATGTTTGCACTAGGAGTGCAGAACTGTTCTTGGATTTCGTGATTGTGAGTAGGGGCCAACCCTTTGTTACTGCACCTGGTTGTTTGCTGTGCACACAGGTGGGAGGAATTGGACTTGCACAATGAAGCTTGGATTGCTATGGGACAGCATGGAACTGGATGGGGCTGACATGTTGATGATACTATGAACCCTGCCAGCAGCCAGTCAAGTGTCTAGACACCTAGAGTTGAGCCAGCAGACTTCTGGGAGAGGGAGTTTCATTAATCAAGGTGCCTAAACATGCTTCAATGAACAATCAGGAAAGATTATTCACTATGGTTATTGCTGATTGATAGGCTTGAACACCCAATCAAGAGACTGGATTCTCAAGTGAAAACCCAGGGACTTTCTGGGTTTGAGTCAGTTCTTTTCCCGGGCTCTTCTCAAGTCAGAAGGATTCTGTGTAAGTGGATTTGGACTGTGAGAGGCCTTGCTCAGGCCTCCGTTGGAGATTCCACTGCAGAAAGGGAATATCAGGAGAAAAGTGAGAGACTGGACTGATTTCTTCAACTCTGTACGTATTGTGAACTGTGCTGTCTGGATTGGAGAGGATTAGAGTTGCAGAGACCCTGCACTGTATATGGGACTGATATGATAGAATGGTGCTGCTGACTGAAAGTGAACAGTTGCTGCAGAGAAACCACTTTAAGTATTGGGACTCTGTTTAAGAGATTGATGAGGCAAAGAGTCTCAGGTGCAGGCGCTAGCCAGATTCAGTGAATCTGATGTGTGAACTGACCGGTGGCTAAGAGTTGTGTCCCAGCTGAGGCTGAAGACAAACTGTTGTGGACATTTTAGACCTTAACACATAGAGGTGGGCGTGGCCTGTTCAGTTCTGAACCCCTTGCTGCTTGCTGTGATCTAAGTCCCATCTGAAGCTGTTTTAAGAGGCTAGCACCATGGCAAACTGTCACTGCTGTTATACTGGAGTTTGCTGCTGGTTCATTTGTGGATTCAGTGCAGGGACTGCAGGGGATTCCTGCTGCTTAGGAGTCCTTCCCCAGAGCCAGGGAGGGAATCAGTTAACCCCTTCCAAGTGGAACCCCCTGTCTCAGGAGGTCACCAGTGTTTAATGGGGTGCTAGGGCACCTACGTCCCATGTGGGGAGCCAGGCTGTGGAACACTCCCAGGTCTGGGCCTTCTGAGGCTGATGTGGACCTGCATTCACGCTCTGCAATGTGCCAGAAGAGGCTGAAGGTGACAAGCGGCCAGATCTTCAATCAAGGGGACAAGTTGCAAGACCTTCAATCAAGATCGAGCCTTGTGAGAAAGATCACCACCATCTTGTTGCCCATTGCTGCCTTTTGTGGGTGGAGCTCCTCACTCCCAGACTAGTGAAAGATCCTGCCTTGAGGCACAGGTGAGTACCCAGGACTTGCCTCTGGGAAAAAAAGGGAGTGTTCATTTTGTATTTAACTTTATTGCTTTCAATATTCCTAGGGCCCCAACAACCGCCAACTGCAGCAATGTCCAGGCTTTCAACCAGTGGGTACTCAACAGACTGTCCTTGTGAAACACTAGTACCAGTGGGTGGGCAGCTGGGGTTCTGGCCTTGGACCCAGTTGTTTTAGACTTGTGAATTCTTGCTAACCGTAATTTTTCCTCCACAGCAAGGTTTTATCCAGGTACCCTTATCCTAACCCTTGCCCCCAATAAAGCTGTGAGTTTACTGTTTGAAATTGCTGCATGCAAGGTGTTTTTGCATCTGTCATGTTATTGCTAGTCTGTAGTTTATGATGTTACTGAATTGTAGGGTATTCAGTGAGTGGGGTGGCTGGTAGGGGAAGTGGGTAGGGGCCGCATCCCAGGGGGCTGTTCCAGCCAGTCACCTGACCCACTTCTAATTTACTCTGGGTGGAGGCACCAATCTGTTTCTTATAACTGGTATAGAACCCCCGATCACCAACATAGGAGGACCCAGGCCCCTTAACCTGTTAAAGGGTCAATAGGCAGGAGTAGTAGCCCACTGGCACACAGTGCCTGGGCTATACACTCATGCCAGGAGAGATGGCAGTCAAGGTCATGGATCTCTAGAGATTTCCTCCACAGTTTTTTTCTCCAGAGTGCTAAAGGTCACAATATAGAAAATATATTTAATTGTAGCATTTACCCTAGTAACAGGATTTCCGTGGTGAGTTGTGGTTGGATGATGATGCACTTAGTCTAAAATCCTTCAGCTCCCTTTTCTTTCTGGAAGTCATGCCTCTGTCTGCTATCAGTCATCACCAACTTTAGCTGTCAGTCATTTCTCCAATCAGGCTCTGTGTTCGCCACCTGCTTTGCAGTTCTTTTGTGCTCCTTCCAGAAGTACCTTTAGACTAAAGGAATTATGTTCCCATGGCACCTGTAAGGGCAGAATCCTCCTCAAGAGGGCTTTTTACTTCATAGTACCCCAACAGGGTGGTAGTCCTCCTGGAACAGTGTGTATAATGGCCAAAGTATCCATGTATAACAGCCAAACAACTCATTCATGCAACTACTCCAGATTATCAAATGTTGCACAATCACAGCTCCTCATTTTGGGTGTGTATACTCACTGAATTAACATAGAAACATAGGCTTTGACGGCAGATAAGGACTGCTTGGCCCACCACATCTGCCCATTTCCCTACCTACCGGATAAGCTGCAGATCCTAGTTTTACCAACAGCCTACTTCCTCCTACCTCCCACTAGAATTGCTTTATGTCTGTCTCATGCATTCTTAAATTCCCCCACTGTTTTTGACCCCATGACCACCTTAGGAAGGCCATTCAATGCATCCATCACCCTCTCCATGAAAAAATACTTCCTTATGTTGCACCTGAGTTGACCCCTCTCTATCTTCAAATTGTGCCATTTGTCCTTGCACATCTCTTTTTCTGAAAGATGCTACCCTCTTGGACTTTGTTGAACCCCTTTGAGGTACTTGAAAGTTTCTATCATGTCCCCCCTCTCCCTCCTTTCCTCTAGGGTATACATATTAAGTTAGTCCCTCTTCGTATGGCTTCTGGTGCAGACCCTGCACCATTTTAGTTGCCCTCCTCTGGACTGACTCCATCCTGCCTATGTCCTAGCAGAGAGGGTCTCCAGAATTGCACGCAGTACTAGATGGGGTCTTACCAGCTGTCTGTACAGAGGGATAACAACTTCCTATTTTCTACTGGTGATGCCTTTACTTATGCATCCCAGTATCCCCCAGCCCTCCTTACTGCTTTCTCACATTGCGTGCCTACCTTTAGGTTGTCTGATATGACTACCCCCAGGTCCCTTTCCATTTTTGTTGTTGTTAATACCTGCCCCCTCCCATTGTGTACTCTTCCCTGGGGTTTTTGTTTCCCAAATGCATTACTTTGCACTTCTTTGCATTTAATCTAAGATGCCATACTTTTGACCATTCCACCAAACTTGCAGGACCGGTCCCAGTTCTCAACCCTGTGATAACCCACTAGTAACCCTCCTTTCTTCAGAATGGACTCCGTTTACTATTATCCTATGCATCCTGTTGTCCAGCCATTTTACCTAGTTACCACCCTGGGACCCACTCCCAGGCTGGCTAACTTGTTTATTGATCTTTTGTGTGGGACTCTGTCAAATGCCATGCTAAAGTCTAGGTTGGCTACATCCACAGCCCCTCCCTGGTCTGCTACTTTGGTCACCCAGTCAAAGAAATCTATTAGATTCATCTGACATGACCTTCCCACTGTGAATCCATGCTGTCTTGGGTCCTGTGCCCTGCTGGACTCTAGGTACTCAACAATTATTTCTTTCAGAACTGATTCCATCATTTTCCCTACCACTGAGGTCAAATCAACAGGTCTGTTGTTTTCCGCCTCTGCCTTGCTCCCACTTTTGTGAAGGGGAATCACATCCGCCCTCCTCCAGTCCTCAGGTACCACAGCCTCCTCCCATGATTAGTTAAAAAATGTAGTCAGTGGTGCCACTAGTTCTCCCCTTAGTTCTTTTAGAATTCTGGAGTGAATCCCATCAGCCCCCATTGCTTTGTCCACCTTCAGTTTTAGGAGTTCTTTCAGGACCCTTTCTTCTGTGAATGGGCTGGTATTGACCCCCCTATCCAGTGTGCTTCTATTATTTAGTTGAGCTGCCTCCCCCTCCTCTGCTTTTGTGAATACTGAGCAGACGTATCCATTCAGTATCTCTGCTTTGTCATTGTCACCCTCTGCTCACCTCCTTCACCTTTATTAATCCTCACTATCCCTCTCCTGGTCATTCTTCGCTCCCTAATGTACCTATAAAAGGTTTTATCTCGCTTCTTAACTGAGTTGGCTATCTTTTCCTCGGTTTGGGCCTTTACTATTCTGACAGCCTTCCATGCTTCCTTCTACTTTAACTAGTACAGTTGTCTGTCCTGCTCCTCCTGTGTTTCCTTATACTTCCTGAATGCTATCTTTTTCTCCCTAACCTTCCCCACCAACTCTTTGGAGAACCATATTGTTTTTTTCCTTTGTTTTGTTTTGTTTATTTGCTTCACAGAAAAGCTTGTTGTCTCTGTGATGGCAGCTTTGATTTTTCCCCATTATTCCTCCATCCCACCATCTTGCCCATTTGCTAGTGCTTTTCTGAGGCACTCCCTCATTTTGACAAAGTCAACCCCAAAAGTCCAATACCCTCACCTTTGTGTGATTTGACTCTACGGCTGTGTTTATCGTGAACCACACTGTTTGGTGGTCAATTGTTTCCAGATGGCTACCCACTTCTAAATCCGAAATCCTCTCTCTGTCCCCATTTGAGAGTACCAGATCTAAGACTGCTCCCTCCTGAGTGAGTTTCAGCACTAGCTGTCTGAGGCATGCACCCTGTAGGGCTGTGAGAATTACCCTGCTGTTGGATGTGTCTGAGGCAAAAATGCTCTAGTTAACATCTGGCATATTCAGGTCCCCCATCAACAATATCTCCCCCTTTTCTGCCATTCTAAGGATGCCTTCTATCATTTCCTTCCCCTGAGATGGGGTCTGTATACAACCCCATATGGATTGTGGTGCCATTTTCTGTCTCCAGGGTAACCCATGCACCTCCTTTTTCTCCCTGTTTACCCTTTAGTTCCATTGCTTTGATCCCTTCCCTTATGGAGAGAGCTACTCCTCCTCCTCCTCCTCCTCTTTTACCCTCCCTGTCCCTCCTGTAAATTGTGTACTCTGGTATGTTGACATCCCAGTCATGGTTCTCTGTGTACCATGTTTCTGTGACTGCCATGATATCCAGGTGTCCCTCTCCATCAAGGCCACTAGTTTAGGGATCTTGTTACCCAGACTACATGCATTAGAACTCATCGGCCTTCATTTTTGAATAGCCTAACCCCTTTTAGCCCCAACCCTATCCTTACTGTCTTTGCTCTTTCTCCATTGTCCCTGTCCTGCTCCTTTCGACTTTTCTACCTTAGTGTTTACCTCACTAATTACCCTGTTTTGTTGGGGGTTCCATCCTTCTTTCACTGCCTCCCCTTGGCCAGTTTAAATGATTGCCAATGAGGCATTTAAACCTATCACCTAGGATCATGGTTTCCTCCTGACAGATGAAGACCATCATGCCAGTATAGGCCTGCATCCCTCCAGGTGGACCACCAGTCCCCAACGAAGCCAAAATCCTGAGCTCCACAACAGTTTTTAACCATTCGTTGAATCCCATGGTGTGGAGTACTCTAGTCTCACCCATACCATAGACAGGCAGCACCTCCGAGAAGGTTACCATGCATGCTACTTGTCTAAGGCCCCTGCCCAACTCTACAAACTCTTCCTGCACTGCTCTGATCCCATTCCCAGTCAAGGCATTTGTCCCTAGGTTGACAATGACATCCAGCTCCCTCTTCTGTGCCAAGTCTGTGCCCTCCAGAAACATTCAGCTACACCTCTGACCCACCACCCGCGTGAGTGTTTTCCTCCTTCTAGCAAGACAGCCTGCACAACAATTTAAAAGAAAACATACCCTGCAAAAACAATTTAAATCAGAGAAAATAAAGCAATAAACTATACAACCTGTAAGCACAAAACAGTAACACAACCTGTAAGCACAAAACAAAATAGTAACACAACAGTAACTCTGCTTAGCCAAAAGAAGCCTTAATGTTTCTCCTTGCTTTGTTAATGTCGCTCCTTGCTCTGTCCTTTCAAGCAAACCCTAGAAGAAAAGAGCTCAGGTGAAACTAGGTGCTTTATGCCAGTAAACCTAGTCGTGCTATGCAATGCATTCAGTGTAATGGTCAGGAGGTACTTGATACACCCCTTCTGTGAGTCATTTAAGCCAGTTTCCTCCAGCCTCATTTGGAAGCATTGTTTCTTTGCCCCACCATCCTCTCCTTCTCCTCCAACAGTGCACCTCTCTCCTTGAGGCTGTTTCCTAAGGTACCTTAAGCCTATAGGAATTATATTCCCACATCACCTCTAGTGGTGGAACCCTTCTGAAGAGAGTTCCTTTGCCTTCACAGTATACCGACAGGGTGGTAGTCCCTCATGGGACAGGAGTGCAAACGGCCGAAGTATCCACATACAACAGTCAAATAACTCACTCATTCAAGTACCTCTAGACAGTCAACATGTTGCATGAGTAGGTTGTGTTCACACACTGAACAGGAGTTTCCATGACAATAGCAAAAGAACACAAGCTTCCCAAAAAGGTTGCTTCCATTACTTTAGAGCAGGGGTGTCCAACCTTTTTGGGGTTATGAGCCACATTTAAATTTCTGAGTAAAATGTGAGCCACAACAACATTCAGCCTTTACCATACCCAACATGCGGCCCTTACCATACCAATTTTTCCGTGTTAAAATAATAACCGAGTCATAGTAAATAATCATATTTTCCAGTTGTTTAACCAGGAGAGACAGTCTAAGCTGAAAGTTTGTTTACAGGTGTGACCTGGGAACACAGGGAAGTTAAGTGATTTGCTTAGGGTCACACAGTATGCAAGCGGGGCTATGGGATTCAAACCCAGGTCTCTTGGTTTGCAGCGTAGAGCCTTAAACCACTCTGCTACTGCCCCCAGTTTTAAGTGACAGTATTTTTTAAAAATAGTTGTCATTTTAAAATAATTATTATTCACAGCAGCTCTGGAGCTTTAGATTTGCTTGCAGGCTTAGTAAAAGTAGCTTGTTGAGCAGTCAGGGCACTATGCGTGTACTTGACATGTAATTGACAAACCCTTTGTGAGCCACATCAAACTGCTTCACAAGCAACATGTGGCTCACATGCTATGGGTTGGCCACCCTGCTTTAGACAAACACACCAACTACCCACAATACTAATTTTCAGGATTACAGTGACAGGCACAAACTCACCAAATGCTAGCTTCCATGGCTATTGTGAGAGACAGGCACACCATAATATTAGCTTCTAGGATTATAGCAACACACAAACTATCCACAACACCAGTTTCCATGAGTATATTAGGCACACACTACCCAAAATAATTGCTTTAATAAATATTACGTGAGGCATAAACTAGCTTTTTGTGGTTATAGTGCAATTGGACACAAACTACGCAGACACTGTCATTCATGTTTATTGCGAGAGAGACACACACACACATTTACTTCCCACAGCATTCATTTCTATAGCATACCTCTCAACGTTTTGTTTCTGAACTGAGGGACACAGATCTCAAAATGAGGGACAATTTGAGACACTGGCCTCACGATGAGGGACATATAAATATAGCTAAAGATGCACTTTGAAACCTGTGTTTTTGTTTGTGCAAACATTAATTTTGCTTTAGCATTGCAAAATGTAAAGAATTTCTGCTTGAAAGTCCAAGTTTACAGTATCTCCTCTATGTAGGCAGGCACCTTTTCAGTGTGTGACACATGGGACTGAGCACTTCTGAGGGTAAAATGAGGGACTTCCCCATAATGAAGGGCAGTTGAGAGGTATGTTCCACAGTGATGCACTCTACAGACTACCAGCAACACTGTCTTCCATATCTATTCTGAGCTAAATATCCCACAACGCTGTCATCTGCATTGTTCTAGGAAGAGGCATAAACTACTCACAGCACCAGTTCGTGAGATAAACATCCCACAAAAAAGTTGTCACATTTTAGTGAGACACACAAACTTCCCACAACACTAACTTACACAGCTGATACAAAGTACCAGCAACCAAATTTCCATTTTTGTAGTGGAATACAAACTGCTGTACTCAGCGTACTAGCTGCCAAGGCTACAGTGTGAGACACCTGAACTACTGTACACACACCACTAATTTACATGACTAGTGTATACTGAATGCTACAAAACTACCCACAGCACTGGTTTCAGTGATAATAGTAAAATACACAAACTAGCCACAAAATACACAACATGACATTTCCATAACATTAATATGGAATTATCCTGCTACCAGTTGTCCTGTGGTTTTTTTTTGTTTTTTGTTATACTATTAATTGCAAAAAATTATGTTTAGTTATCAGTTAGGGATGAAGCAGAAAACCACAAAAGCAGGGAAATGCAATGCTTATCTTCATTATCTTCATGATTGCTTGATGTGGCATTCCACAGGGTTTGTACATTTGCTTGAAGTGGTAGCCTATGATGAGGGTGATCGCTATTGAGCACTTTCAAAAGGGCGACTCAATAACAGCGCCATCTGCACAGGGCTACTGGACAGGAGGGTGACCGAGAGGGGCAGCGAATATAGTGACAGGATGTCACTATATGTACATGCACGGGGAGGAGCACCATGCGGGGCGGAAGGAGGGAGGGTTTGTGAGGCGTACTGTGGCAGTGGGCTGCTGAGCTGGCCCTGTGGAGTGGTGGGTTGGTGGCAGGCTAGGGTTGTGAGGTGCCAGGTTCGGTTCAGGTACATGTTCATTTTATTGTGCCTGCCATTAAATTTTTTCAGCTTTTACCTCCTCGAGTATACCCCGGAGTTGAGAATCCTTTAGTAGGGAGGTGCGGGGTGAAGCGAAAAAAAGTCTCCAGCGCCATTTTGCTGAGCGCCATGTGTTACATCCCAAAACTGATTTTTGGTGATGTACACTCGCCCTAATGGTGATCACCTATCCACGATCACCATTATGACATAGAAACCTTGAAGCAGTCTTGGTGGTTTTCTAACTTTGGCACTATATTTCAAATCACAGAAACTGACTCATACACCAGATCTTTGAGAGAGGGTACCAAAGTTAGGGTTATGCCAGTGCTGCTTTGAGCAGTGATTCAAACCCTGTGGAACTCAACACCAGTTAATAATCAGAATTAAGGGGGCATGGCTAGCTGCTGAACATGGTAGATGCATGTTAGCTAGCTCCTCCAGGCACTTAAGTTTTTTTGACTTAAAAAAAGGCTGCCCATCCTTGGTTATAGCTACTAATCGTCAACTAAAGGTCTGCTGAAACTCATGGCTACCAGTAAACATAAAAATAAACAAGCTTGGCTGAATTTTGAGGAACTGCAGGCATCTAAGACCTTGCGCAAAGGAATGGAGCAGGGCGGCAGGCCAACACAGCAAGAATCCACATCCTCCGATGTAGTAACAGATCCCAGTATGTTGGACCTCAGCAACTCACTAGCCGGTGTTCCGGCTACTTTATTGCAGATGCAACACGAGATGAAGGCAGGATTCATTAATATCACCGCACAGCTAACTCACCTTCAGAGTGTTGTTACAGGCCTGTTGGAGACATCTGTGGCCCACTCGACACAGATCGCAGAGTTGGAGCACCGGGTGGAAGAATTTGAGGATTCTTTGAACATAGTCACCTCTGACTTGAAGAGATCCATGGAGAGTTGGTCGCTCAGGTGGATGACCAAGAGAATCACTCCCACGATCAAATCTTTGTATTATAGGCCTCTGAGGTTACAGAAGGTTGCAACCCTGAGAAGAATCTGCATAGCTGGCTTGTGGAGAACCTGGGCCTCCCTGCTGAAACTGCAGATTATGAAGTGGAAAGAGCTCACAGGGTAGGCCCGGTCCTGAAATCTGGTGAAAGACCATGCCACTGTCTAATTAAATATCTCAGATACACCGACAAAGAGGCGATTTTAAGAAAAGCTAAAAGCAATGGTCCGATTTCCTATAAAAACTTAAAAGTATATACTTTCCAGGATTATAGCTGTGACCTTCAGCTGCAGCAGCAAAAATTCAATACAGTCAAGGCAAAATTGTACAGGCTGGGCTGGTCATTTGCATTTATGTATCCAGCTAAACTTCGGATAGACAAAGCGGGTCAACCCCCAATATTCTTTACCTGTCCCAAAGCAGCATAAAAATGGGTGGAGGAAGAGGAGTCCAGAAGGGAGAAGGCCCATCCTGCCCTGACCTGAACATGGTTTCTGCAGATAAGTGTATCTTCAAATTCTCTGGGCTCTTATGTCTTTCTATGAAGCAAGTTGGGCCTTTACGGGGTTTCACTTTGATACTGTACTCTGCTTTATCGCGGAATATTTCTGGACGGGTTTTAATTTGAACAGTATCTTAATGGTTACATTTGCTTTTTGTTTTCTATGTCTGTGACACCCATAATTGGATGCTATGGCTTCTTCTGGAGCTGATTCTCCCCTGACCATGCCTGGGGGCATGGGTAGCACTGGGGGGAGGGATTCATTAAGTGGTCAGACCTTCTGAATTATTGTGCTTTGCTTTTGACTGTTAATGGCTATAATTTACACTAATCTTAAAGCAATCTGGTTGCCTTATTTTATTTTAGTTTAGCTTGCACCAGCAAAATTACTTTGGCCACGCTATAGGGAATTGAGCAAATGTCTCTTTTGTGTTTCATCGCGCATAAATCTGTGCTCTGAATTATATTGGACTAATGCTACGAAACACATTTCCTGGTATTTTGCTGCAATGAATGTACTCTTTCTACTTGCAGGGAAGCCTTTTCAGTTGTTTATCTTAACTTTTATGTTTAAGTGCCGAACCTGGAATCACAATGTTCTTAATCCTAACAATCCTGTTACTTTCTGCCTGTTGTTTGCAGGGGAACTTCAAGCAGGCACCATTGTGTCTGTGGGGGGAGGGAGGTTAGTTTTATAATGATTATATCGATGAGGATCAAGGGGGATACTCTCAATAGCTTGTGGGGTTGGGGTGGCACTCTAACTGTGGATTTGGGCTGGAGTCTTCAGTGGCTCCTCCCTTCCAGGCATGGAATTTCACTGACACATGTGCTTGGAGTGGGGGAATCCTAGTTCTATTGTTCTATTGCAGTGGAGATGGGGAAATAGTAATGGTGAGGGGTAGTGGGAGGCATGGTTGTGGGGATTGAGGGGCAGTTTTTCTGTCTGTTCTTACACGGAGAATTAGCATCTCCTTTAAGGGCACTTTTTTGGTTGGTTGTTGTGCCTGGGTTGGGGAGTGCTTTAGGATGTTGGGATCCTCTTTAATTGGGTGGGGGTGTGTGGGTCTTCTTTATTTAGCTATAAAAAGGTAGGACTCTGCAATTTAAGCAATACTTGATGCAGGGCATTATGTAATTGTGCGATAGACATTTGTGAAACTGTTAGGGGTACTATAGTAACATATAATAAACTGAGGGAGGGCCTTTACTCACACATTGATAATGGGTAGTGACATCAAGGTGGCAACTTGGAACATAAATGGGCTTAAGTCAATTATTAAGAGGAAAAAGACACTAGTGGAAGTAAGGCATTCCAGGTGGCAAGTAGTTCTATTTCAGGAGATGCATATGATGGCTGTGGAGGCATCAAGGATGGGGAATTTCCTGGGGGCACCTGGGTCTCATCCACATTTTCCTCTAAGGCAAGAGGAGCGGCAGTATGATTTCCTTGGGGTTCCCAGGTTGAGATCATGGGAAAGATAGTAGACCCTGCTGGCCAATACGTCCTGTTACAGCCTCGATTCCTGGGTTAGGTACTCTCTCCATAGGTTCCGTTTATGCCCCTAATGTGGATGACCTGGGCTTTTTTCAAAAACTAGCACTGGGTATGTTGAGTTGGGAAGCACCTTGGATCTTAAGGGGCAATTTTAATTGTGTTGTGGATATCACCCTGGACACGTCCAGTTTGACACCAGTAGCCCTTTCTAAAAATGCAAAAGAGGTGAGGGAATTGGAAGTAGAGATTGGTCTGGTAGATGCTTGGAGGCACCTCCACCCTATGGGAAGGGACTACAGTTTTTACTCCCATGCCCATCAGTCATATGCACATCTGGCCAGACTTCTGATCTCAAGCTGGCTGATCTCTGGGGTGGGGAGATGGTATCCTAGTTTTACTGCTATCTGACCATGCATCCGACTATATATCCTTGCAGTTATCAGATACGCTGGCCACCCAGACACTGGTGGTTAGACCCTTGTTGCTAAAAGATCAAGATTATGTCACTACTACGACTGGACAAATTCAGGAATTTTTATTATTTAACAAATGGGTATACCTCCCATCAGATGAGATGGGAAGGTTTGAAGGCATTTGTCAGGGGGGCAGACTATAGCCTACTCGGTAAATCGTAGAAAAACTGATTATGGTGAAATTAACTTTTTAAGATCTAAAATAGAGACCTGCGAGGAAGCCCATAGAAAAAAAAATGCCCTGCCACTCTATAGAATAATTAAAAAACCTTAATGGAAGTATAATACCCTGAACAGTGCTAAGCTAGAGTGAACCATTATCCTGGCCAATGCAGGGCATACTTGGATGGAGACGGGGGGACTGTTAGCTTAGCAGTTGAAGAGATGCGAGGCTGAGAGATGGTAGGTCAGATTCATAACGAGGCAGGCCATTTAGTACAGAGTACTCCGAGATTGGGAAGGCCTTTAGTACTTTTATAAAGCACTCTACATCTCGGAGGGGTCTCCCACCAAGCAAGAGCTTCACTCCTTTTTCAGGTATCCCACTTCAGAGGTTGGGCAATGAGGAAGGGGCTTCTGGACTCACCTTTGGCAAAGCAGGAGATCCTTAGCCCTTAGGGCACTTAAGTGGGGAGGCGCTAAACTGGATGATCTCCCATTGACTACTTTAAAACCTTGCAAAGATCCTGGTGGACCTGCTGTGTGATATGTTGGTGGAAAGTTTAGAAAAGGGCGAGCTGCCCCCTCCACATGGTCTGCCACCATCACTGTTTTGCGCAAGCTGGGGAAGGATCCTGCCTGGTGCCCTTCTTATAGGCTTATCTCTTTATAAACTGCCAATTATAAAATTTTGGCAAAGGTAATGGCCAGGCCTGGTACATGAGACCAGTCTGGTTTTGTTAAGGGGCAACAGGTGAAGCACAACATTCGCTGCACCCTCAATGTGCTCTACAGATGGAGTAAGGATAAACATAAGCATGGAGCGGCTGTGTTGGCACTAGACGCTGAGAAAGCATTTGACCATGTGGAGTGGGGGTATCTCTTTGAAACTCTAGAAAGAATGTGAGTGGGGCCTGTATTCATACATTGGATTTGTACTTTTTACGCTAATCCTCAGGTTCAGATAGTGGTAATGGTACACTTACCCCCCCCCCTTGGTCTTGGTCATGGGATGAGGAAGGGTTGCCCACTGTCCCCACTGTGGTATGTCTTGTCACTGGAACCTCTGGCAGGCCTCAGAGTACATGAGGAAATCAGGGGCTTTAGGGGAGGGGGGCCAAGCACAAGATAGCCATGTACGCAGATGATCTACTGATGTACCTGCAACATCCTGCACAGGACTTGTCCGCAGTGCACCAAATTATGAGTAATTATGGGGCAATCTCGGGGCATAGGGTGAATTGGACTAAGAGTGAATTACTCCCGATAGGTACATTAGACCAAGCACAGTTAACTACAGATCCGGGAGGCTTACAATTAGTTAGCAAACTGAAATATTTGGGGTTCTCCTCTAGAAAAAAATCAGTTCCTCCTATGCCCTTAACTTCAGGCCACTCCTCTCTAGAATAGCAGATGACTGTGAGAGATGGACTGTACTTCCGCTTTCACTGCTGGGGAGAGTGGGAGTTGCTAAGATGATGATATTACCCAGATGCCTCTATTTATATCAGTCGTTGCCCATTAAATTACCCAGGGCTCATTTTTAGTCTCTTGATTCAATTCTACATAGGTTCTTATGGCATGGTAAAAATGCCAGAATCAAGAGATCTACCCTGCAACTGTCACCCCAAGAGGGAGGGATTGGGCTGCCAAACTTCCAGGCATATTATTGGGCTGCCCAGTTTGCCTTTGTCCCAGTAGGTCAGGCAGATGGGGATTGTGCTTGGTTGGGACTGGATGAGGAACTCCAATTGGGCAACTTAAAATATGATACCATGGCTGCCACACTGGGGGAACCTTAGCCTTTGATGCCCACTAATCCTTTTATGGCAACCACCTTGGGGGTCTGGTTAGAGGTTCATAGGCACATCAAGTACCCTCAGGATCACTCGGCATATGTGGGCATTCTAGCAGGCCTTCGAAGTAGGGGTCAGTCTTCTGTACCCCTTATACAATTACTCATGAACTGGAGGTGAAGGGGGCTAGTTGCCATCAACCATTTGTATGATGTGAGCCTGATAAATAGTTTCTCCTCTATATGTGAGGAGTGGGGTATACATCTGGGGGATTTTTTTGTCTATCAGCTGGTGCGACAGAGATGTGGCCGGACTCTGGACCCTGTGAATGGCTGGGCCTTCCCTGCTCCCTTTGAGGAGGAACTATTCAGACCCCAGCCTGGGCAAAAGCCACCATCTGTATTCTATCAGATTAGACAGGGTCACTCTACTTGAACAGTAGATGGGATTAAAGACAAGTGGAGCTGAGATCTGCTTATCAGTATTGACTCCAAGATCTGCGCGGTTGGCCTGCTCTCACCTATAGTTATGCTCTCATAGTAACAAGCTAAGACAAATCCAGTTGAACTTCCTTTATAGAACCTATATTACTCCCTGAGATTACATTCCATTGATGCCTCCAAGCCTAAGGATTGCCCAAATGTATTAGTGGAGAGGGAGACTTCATTCACCTGGTTCTGACATGTCCCAAGGTGGCCCCTTTCTGGCATAGTATTCACTGGATAATGAGTAAAGTACTTGGGTATAGTCCTTTATGGTCTCCCTTGGAATTGTTGTTGGGGCAGATCCACATCACCCTGGTGGGAGGAGTGATAACCCTCTGTGGTCTTTAGTCCTAATAAATGCTCAGAAAATGATTGCTCAGGTTTGGATGTCTCCCTCTCCACCAATGGTTTCATGCTGTGCCAATAACTTTATGTCTTGTATGACACTGGAAAGTTAAATGCTTTGGGGAAACACCAGCAATTCCTCAAAATTTGGCTCCCCCTTATGCAGACTATGGAAGCTGGGGTGTTCCCGGTTTGGTGAGGCTATATCTGCTCTCAGCCACCTGTGAAAGGGGCTCTCGGATAGGCAATGTTAATAAAGTGTTCAATTACACCCTTATGCCATATATATATATATATCTATATATATAAATATATATATATATATATGATGTATGTATAATAGTGCTACAAAAAGTGGGTTATTGTGCAACAATCTGGGCTTGAGAGTAATTGATTGCAAACAGCGTTGTTCATTGGATTGCACACTTAATGATGTTCAGCACTCTGTACTGTAATATCAAATCAATTGTATGATTTGCAATATTTTAGTGATTTTATGCTTTGTACTGCATTGTCTCTACCTTAATAAAATATTTAAAAAAAAATAACCAGGATTAAGGGAATATTTTCCTAACATCACAGTTCCCTACTTTGTGGCTTTTTGCTGCAATCCTAATGAAAGAAAATCTTTTCTTTTTTTCTAATTCCATCCTTTTTTTTCAGTTAATCATTTTGTCCACCCCACCATGATGTAGGCACTCTCCTTCCACTGAGCCCCCCCACCCCATCACATGGCATCCCAGGGACTTACCTCAACCCAGTACTTTCCCCATGGTTTGCCCACCCCACCCCATGGTGGTGGTCGCCACGGTAGGTGCCTTACCACCAACAGAAATGGATTTGAGCTGGAGGGGGCCTTGCAGCCAGTGCAGAGCCCACGAGGAGTCGGTGTCACCACACCTGCACCCGGACATTTTCCAATTTTCTCCCCATGAGGAACAGACATGCAATGCCATCCACAAATGCCCACGCATGCTACTGTGGATGAGATGTCAACAGTAACCATCCCTCCACCCTAAAGTGGTGTCTTGAGCAGTCTGCGCCCAAGCCTCCACAAGAGAGCAGACAAGTACTGGAAGCAGCAACCCTCCCTCCCTAGTGGAGGAGAGCAGTCCACTGGGTACTCAATCCACCTCTCCCTGGCCGACCCCTGTGACCTGAGTCTGTTCCTGAACCCAGATCACCAGCATGGGAAATGGTAAGGTGCCCAAGGCGCCTCAGCCCTCTTCACCACCGGGCGGGCTCAGTAACATCCTTTTAAAAAGGCATTTAATAATATCAGGCTGATGACATGGTAACAACACAGGATTCATTGGGCCAGGGATGGCAGCAGTGGGGGCCATCAAGGAGGGTGCTGACCCCCTCTTAAGGATAATTCCCTCCCAGGGGCTGGTGGTTGAAAAGGGTCACTTTCTGAGTGACATCTAGGGAGTCTTGGCAGGGTGCTATTTTTACTGTGGGTGACCACACTTTGTCAGGCACCCACCTAGGGTTATTGCAACTATGTGCTCATGTTTGGGAGGTTACTGGGACATAATGGGAAAATATGTTTTCTCCTACTGCTCCTGCATGAAAGCAGCAGTCATTTTCTACACATCTGTCAGGCATGAAAACAGGGGCATTTTCTTTGACTTTGTACTGATTGTATGAGCAGAGGATGCATCCATTAGAGGAAAAGTAAAGGTAGAATCACTGAGGTACAGCTCACAGAGTTGTTGGGTAGGAAGCTTCACATGGAGTAGTTAACAGGCCACTAGAGGAGGAATAGGAAAGGGGTAAGGAACTGGGAGCAAAAGTAGGAAAGGGGGTGGCAAAAGGAGAGGTTATACTAGTAGGGGATCTTAACCTGCCAGGTATCAACTAAGACATCCCAGCAGCCAGGCATGCCAGAAGCCAGACCCTGCTTGATACTTTGCAGGACTGCATGCTGGTGCAGCAGGTCAGAGATCTCACTAGACAATCTGCCATTTTCGATGTACTCACCAACCCGAAAGAGTAGACAGAGTGCAGGTTAGAGAACCACTGGGATACAGTGACCATAATACTATATGGTTTAAATTGGCCCTGGGCAGCAGTGAGCCATTGTTGTGTAAAGCTGTGGTTCTAGACATCCAAAAGGTGAATTTCAGCCAAATGAGGGCTTAGTCCTGGGCAGGTTAGCTGGGGTAGACAGCATCGGGAGTGCAAAAGGTGGGGGTTATAAAGGGGCTGTTTTGAGGCAACAAGAACATGCACAGGAGCCAAGTATCAAGAAAGAACAATTATAAGAGACCAATTTGTTTTTCTGAAAAGGCCAGGAGGCAGTGAGAGCCAAAGAGAAGGCCTTTGTACAGTACAAAAGAAAACAAAGGGAAGAAGAATGGGATTGAGTATCAGGAAAAAACAAAGAGACCAAGAGAGCAGTTAAGATTGCAAAGGCAGACACAGGACTGCATATTGCAGAGTGGGTCAATGGAGAATAAAAACAGATAATACAGTATATTAGGTAAGCAAGAAATCTGGGGGGGGAATATCAGGCTAAAGATAGGCATCTGGGCAATGGAGGAAAGCAGCTGTGCTGAATGACTTCTGATCAATATTCACTAGGGAGAAGAGCAGGCCCTTGTCAGAGTGTGGTATAAACTCACCTGATAGAGGGGTCCCAGAAATAAGGCTGCAGAAGTATACTAGAACAAGCATTTGTCAATGCCAAATGTTGTCGCACTGGCATTGGTAGTGGCGGAGCTAGAGACGCATAATAGGAATGGCAGTGAAGTATTGAAGTGACGCCAACCCCACCCCCCACCCTGTAGAGAGCAACAGGCATTGGGGTGTGCCTTTGGGTCATCAGCTATAATGCTCAAGGCATTGTACCTCACCCTAACCTGTAGACACTGACAAGTGTCGTGGTGTGCTTTGGGGTCATACTTACCCCATTCCATAAGGAAATACAATGATGTGGGTGCAGTATAGGAGCGTGGGGTGAAGTTTGTGGCCAAACAGTGCAAGACACACCACGATGCCTGTCAGTGGCTGCAGGGTGGGCGTGGGGTGTGGAATGGCGTGAGCATTACATGCGATGATCCCAAGTCACAGCCCTGGCGCCTGTCAGTCCATACCGGGTGGGGTGCTACAGTTGGAAACTCTAACACCGTGAGGCGTGTAGTGGTAGTTTCACTCACATTTGCAACATGGGCTGCTTCTCAGGCCAGCTCATGAAAAGCAGCAAAATCACTTTGTTAGCTGAAACATGGTTTTGCACAGTGGATGTGCCATTTAGCTGACACAGGGACGAAAAAGAGTTTTGGGCAGGATGTGGAGAATGACAACTGTATTGTTCATGGGGAGGCATAAAAAATGGCAACGCTGAAAATCTGGAGTGGCAATATGAAATATTGGTGCAGCAATGAACATGCATACAAACTGCGCAACAGATGTCCGCAACCCAATTATTTGTGGGAGTTTTTTAGGCACATTTTCAACATAGGTATTTTGGAATCTCCCCTCATGAACAGTAGTAGCGCTGTGATTTTGTGAATGTGTCTCAAAAGGTGATTTCCCACAGCAAGCACGCCATAGTGCATCACAGTTGCGGAAACGCATTTTGGGCAGGCTGTGAAAAATGGCAACTGTACTGTTGAAAAGGAGGTGTGCACAAATGCCAGTGGTGAAAATGAGGCATGAAAATATTGCAAATTTACGGAGTTACAAGGCTGCGTGGAAACGGTGCAACACACGCTTGCAGTACAGTCATTTCATGGACTTTCGGCACCAAATTTTCAACATAGGCATTTGAGGACCTCTGCTCATGAACAGTGTCATTGTCATTTCCTCAAACTGTCCCGAAAACTGATTTCGCACAGCGACCGTGCAATTCTGCACTAGGCGTGCGAAACATGTTTGAACCAGGATATGTAAAATGACAGCTGTACTGTTCATAAGGAGGCAGAACAATGGCAATGTTGAAAATCTGGAGTGAAAATATTATAAATTCATGACGTCACGAGCATGCATGCAAACTGCGCAATGCTGCGCTCGCATGATCATGTTATGAAATATCATCACCAAATTTGCAGCATACATTTTAGGACCTCTCTGCTCATGAACAGTATAACTGTCATTTTCGTAATTTGTCCTGAAACAGTGATTTCCACATTGACCACGCTTATTCTGCGCTGGACGGCGAAACACATTTCAGGCAGGATATGTAAAATGACAGCTATACTGTTCATCAAGAGGTGTGGAAAAATGCCAATGGTGAAAATCCAGAGTGAAGATATTACAAATGCATGTTACGAGCGTGCGTGCAAGTTGCACAACACATGCTCATAAAACAGTCATTTTAAGCAGTATCACCACCAAATTTTCAACATAGGTATTTCAGGACCTCTGCTCATGAACAGTGTCACTGCCATTTTCATAATCTGACCCAAACACTGATTTCCCACAGCAACTGCGCTATTGTGCGCAGGAAGTGCGGAAACACATTTTGGCCAGGATGTGAAAAATGACAGCTGTACTATTCACATGGAGGTGAAGAAAAATGACTATGTTGAAAATCTGGCATGAAAATATTATGAATTTGCGAAGTTATGAGCGTGCGTAGCAACTGCGCATCGCACGCTCGTAACATAGTCATTTTATGGAGTATCATCACCAAATTTTCAACATAGGCATTGTAGAACCTCTGCTCATGAACAGTGTCACTGTAATGTTCATAACCTGCCCCAAACACTGATTTCCCACAGTGACCGCGCTATCGTGCACCAGAAGTGTGGAAACACATTTCGGCCAGGATGTGAAAAATGACAGCTGTACAGTTCACAAGGAGGTGTAGAAAACTGACAGTGTTGAAAATCTGGCATGAAAATATTGTGAATTCGAGATGTTACGAGCGTGCGTAGAAACTGCGCAACGCATGCTCGTAAAACAGCCATATATTTTTTTTTCCACCAAATTTGCAACATAGGCTTTTTGAGAGCCCACCTCATGAACACTGCCACTGTCCTTGCCTTAATTGGTCCTGAAAGATGATTCCATGCAGTGACTGTGAAATCACCTTTCAGGACCGATTAATGTCATGACAGTGACAGAATTCATGAGGAGGGGTCCCAAAAACCACATGTTGAAAATTTGGTGCAGAAAATCCAAAAAATGCCCGCGATATGCATTAAAGTTGGAAAAACCCTATTCATTCCATTATACAGCTTACTGGCATTTCCTCAGTTCGCAGTCGGCTTTGAAGAGTGCAGACGTGTTCCCGGTCCACCGAAGATCATTGTGCCAGACTCCCGAGGCAAGGTGCGCAGTGGGTGGGTGCGAGTGGTGAGTAGGGAGACTACTATGAGGGACCGTTTTTTGTTCACAGGGTAAAAAAAAAAACATTGCGGGACAGGTTTTCTTTTACAGGGTATTTGGCATGCTGGGGTGGGCTCCCAGCGTGCCACTTAACTGTTTGGGGGGGTGCTGCAGCCGATGGGGGATTGGGCACCCTTGTCAGCACACAACAAAAGGGAGGGGTTAATTTATGCCGACGGGGATTGGGCAACCCTGTCGGCACACAAGGAAAGTGGGGGGGACCAAGAGCTGAGGGGGATTGGGCACCCCCCTTGGCATATAACAAATGGGGGGTGCTTTATGCCAATGGGGAGTGGGCTTCCCTGTCAGCACATGCATTGGGGCCACAGGAAGCCAGCAGGGGGTTTGGGCACCCCCGAAGTTGGCAGTTTTCATGGCCGCCATGCACACAGTGTGGCCGAGCATGTAGGAAGGGTCTGCTGCATCTGACGAGCTTTGTTCAGAGTGCAACAAACCTTTCCTTAGATGTGCTCACCACATTATGTATGGATGGTGTGGCGCCGGCATGCAGGCTGAGTGGGGAATGAGGGATGCACCTACTGGTGTGTGCCCTGCATTCGCCCAACAGTGACCGCACCTCCAAAGCTACACTACCACAAGATGTTGGTTGTGCATACACACCAACATAAAAAGAGTCAGTAAAGGGTTAGCAGCCTTGAGGTAAACAAGACCCAGAGGCTGTATCCAAAGGTACTAAGGGAACTGGTGTCAGTGTTAGCTAAACCATTGGCAGGGCTATTGAATAACTTTTGCAGCATGGGTGGTTTCCAAGGACTGTAAAATGGTAGACCCAGTTCTTCTGCATAAGGGAGGGGACAAGTAGCAGCCAGGAAACTATAGACCTGCTATCCTTACCTCCATGGTAGGAAAACTGATGGAGACACTAGTCAAAGAGGACCTAGTGGAATATCTGAGGGAAAATGGGCTCGAGGATGGCAAGCAGCATGGGTTAGTGGCAGGGAGATCTTGTCAAACCAACCTGATACTACAGGGATCCCTCGCTATAGTGAAAACTCAGGTATTACAAATGCCAACTGTGGCTCCTGATATCAGCTGTTAATAAGGGAGCACTGCCTTCCGCATAATGCCATATAACCAGTCTGTCCCTCCCATCCTCCTTTTCCACCCCTTCCACTTTGTGTGGTAAATAAATATAAGAAAGTCCAATAAAAGTAAAAGTAATAAATAAATAAGTAAATAAAGTAAAACTGCATCATGGAACCAGAACAGACAGCTGCCATTGGAAGTTCATGTCCTGCCATCAGCTTCATGCAACACTTAGCACTCTACTAACACATGCCTGCTGTTCACTATATACAGTATTACAGTACTAATTTCAAAATGCAGACTGCCATGAAAGTAGAGATGTAACTAGCCAAGAGTGGGGTGTGGGGAGTAGCTGAAACTGAGAGCAGTTGTGGCACAGTGAGATGCCTGCTGTTTAATCTCAAATGTGCAGTGAGTGAGAGCAAATGTCAGTCAATGTCAATTTGTTATACAGAGTTGTGCATTTTACTTTTTTTTACAGAAAATACTTAAAACAAAAATAAAAGAAACCAGAAACAGTGGATTTCATATTTGTCGTGGATGCCTACTAGCAAGAATTTAGTGCAGTATTCTTAGCATCCCTCAACGTAACAAACAGGGAGCTGTAACAAACATAGGTTATAGCTCCCTTTTTGTTCATTATATTGAAGGAATGCTGTATTCTTTGATTGGGTAACCCGGGAAATTGACAAAGGGCAGGCAATAGATTTACTCTACTTTGACCTCAGCAAGGTATTTGACTCGGTGGCACACAGAAGACTGATGAAGAAGACAGGAATCTGGCAACAGCTAGGAAACCGTGAAGTGGGTAGGAGCTGGCTGGAAGGAGGCAGCAGAGAGTTCAGGTGAATGGGATCAGACCAGTGAAAAGAGAGGTCACTAATGCAGTACCACAGGGACCTGTCCTGAGACCAGTCTTCTTCAATATGTTCATCAGCAACATGGGAGCGGGAATACAAGGCAGGTTGTTTCTATTTGCAGATGGCATCAAACCCTGTGGTAGTGTTGACAACATGGAGGGGATAAGGGACTTGCAGTGAGACCTGCAAAATCTGGAAAATATGTCCAAAGTATGGCAACTAAAATTCAGTGCCAGCTGGCCTGGTGCACTGAGGGTTGAGGCACTGGATGCCATACATCTCCCGGGGAGGGTTTCAGTCAATCCCGCTGCAGGGCTGCCCCTGGGTGGAGGCCCAAGGGTAGTACAGATGGAGAGTGGCTAGAGTAGAGAGGGTGCCATGGATCACTGTGTGCGTGTTCCTCCACATGTGCTTGAGCGACCACGGCAAGGAAGGGGAAGAAAATGAAAACTGGAACTGGCAGGCTCCATGATGGCCCAGCCATGCCCACATCAGCCTCCCCAGCTTCTAGATTTGTGTTCCAGGGGAAGGGAGAAAGTTAGTGCTCTTCACTCCGGTCCTGTCATGGGAGGGCAACCTGTGGGGGAATTCCTGTGGCAAGGACTGGTGCGGGGATGCTGGGGCCAGAGAACGAGCCCCTCTGAGGGAGGGACTGGAGCCACCTGCCAGCCCCATGGAAGGAGGCAACCAAAATACAATAATTAAAAAAAAATCAGTGCCAAGAACTTCAAAGTGATGCACTTAGGGAATAAAAACCCCAGAACAGAACTGGTCTGCAGATTGGAGGTGCTGCAGTACTGATTACTGAATGACAAAATTGTTACCTGTGTGTCCCCAGAAAAATATTTAAAAAAATACAAAAAGAAATCCCCCCTTCTCCTCTCTCTGTCTCTCCCTCACTGGTGGTGTGGGTGGTGCAGGCTGGGGTAACCTGCCAGATCAGGAAGTCATCTTGCCATGAGTGTATTTAGGTCCTTCTAAGGGCCACTGAGTGCTTCCAGGGCTACATTAGAGCTGCCAAGTGTTTTAGTGCCTTAGTACACTGTTTTGTTTGGCACTTTTTACTATTTTTAAGTTTCTTGGGTTCCACAGTGAAACTGGAAGTGGGTGAGTGCACATTTCTGGTTGTGCATGGATAAAGTTCAATGCCTCTGTGAGCATCGACGAACACGGGGCAGAAGTGACACTGGCAGAGGCAGTGTCTGCAAGAGGCCAAAGGGGCCAGGAAGTCTGCAAAAATCAAATAAAAAATTATTTTACTTAAACCAACTTCTAAACATGGATATAGGAGAGGTTACTCTTGCTTCGAGAAATAGGCACAAATTGCATAATAGGCAATAAATTTAGCTCAGAGTCTGTGCTGGATTTCCTGGCTTTTAGCTGCAGGCAGTGTATGGAAATCAAAGAACTAAAACTGAAAGAAATGGAACTTGAGATGAAAACTGGTATCCTAAGAAAATACTTGTTTAATGAGTGAAGTGGGCAATAAACATAATGATAAAGTAGAGGAAAGCATAGCAGGAAACAAAGAAGGCCTACCCGGTCGGAACAGCATGGCCAGAAGAGGTATGAAGCTCACCTCCTAAACCGTGTTTGCCTGAACAGTGACGGGGTAGAACAGCAAATGTTAGTAACCGCTAATGCTACCCCTGTGGCTGTGAAGGCAAGGTGGGAGTGGAGAACTAGGGGAAAAATCAAGAGCCTACAGAGCTGCTTCTATGGTGCAGCGGTCTAAGGCATTAGCAGCTTGGCCAGTCTAGCTTGAGAGACCAGTGTTCTGTTCCTAGTCTTTCTGCACATGTAGTTGAAATTTTCCCCTCCCCACCCAAAGTGTTAATTTTTTTTAAACAGCCCGAGACTGAAATCCTCCCACCCCCAAGTTTCTTCTTTTGTCTGAGGTATGCTCCCCCTCGGACTTGGTTAATTTAATAATGGGGTGAGGGGGGCAGAGCCCCCCGCAAAACATAAAAGTACATGGTTTGTCCTGGGGAATGGTAGTGGTTATCAGTCTGGTGTACGACCGCTACCATGGGCACTGTTGTGTGGGATGGCATTTTGCCCTGCCGCTGTTCTCGTTAATGCTGCTTGTACTGTGCTGTTCTTGGTGGCGTGTATGTGGTTGGTGCTGCTCTGACCTAGTGCCCAAGGAAAGAATAAAAAAGAAAAGGCAATGGGAAAATGATGAAGAAGAGGAAGCATGGTGTAAAATTGCTAGCAGAAGAAATAACAAAAAGGGATGCAGGGACGAGAATTTTGAAATACAAACAAGTAACAAATCTGCATCACTGAGAACTTTAAAGGATGATGACAAACATGGAACAGGTAGCATCAAAATTGTATCAAATACATCAGTGGAACAAGAAGTAGCTGAAACTCCATTACCCCCTAAACAAATCTATCTATTAGGGGATTCAATATTAAAATACGTCAATAGATATACAGACAGGGAAAACAAATGTAATCCTACTAACAGCTGCTTTCTGGTGGGGGCAAAAATCAAAGATGCTAGGGATATGATATCAATATAATAAAAAGTAACTATAAGCCACTGGCAGTAGCACACATTGGGACAAACAAAACAGGGGATAGCAAATACATGGAGTAGTAGATGATTAGAAAATGGGCTAGATACAAGAAGCTTCCTCATTGGCTGACAGCTACACGGGGGGGGGGGTTACATTAACTTTCAATAGATGCCCGCTAGACATCTAGTGCCAATTCAGGGTTTCCCATTACTTAAGGTACTCTTGTACACCCCGAACTGGCGAGCCACCATGTTGATTTTGCCTCGCTTAGCAAACTTCATATCAGTACCCCAGCTCTATACCCACACTCGTACCTGTACAAGAAAACCTCACATCGCAATATCTCTTTCATGCAAACCTAAAAAAAAACGTTCTTTCTGTTATTACTCATACCTTATGCTAGTAACTAACTCCACTGAACAATTAAGTCTCTGCAGTCCGGTCGCACTGCTCCGAAGTGAAGTCTGTTCATTTATATTCCACTATCGCTGCTCTGAGGTCCAGTCAATGCTGAAAATCACGCTCGCCACTGTGTTGAAGTTCTTCTCAGTCACTGCAGCTGCTGCTGATCCCCGCTCACATTCGGCACCCACAACCTGAAAACAAATTAAATAAAAAAGGCAAACCTTGCATGTTATTTGGGGAATAAAGTATTTTGTGGTATCACGTTCTACTGTACTATACTTCCAGTTTTACGCACGCCCGAGGTAACGACTGATCTCCCCAACGTAATGGCTCCACCGCTACACTAAACAAGAAAAAAATGGAAAGAAACAGGCTGCAAACATAAATAAAAAAAAATAAATAAAAAGACCAAAAAAAAAAAGTACTTTCAAACGCAAGCCCTGTGGCAGCTGGGGGGGGGGCAGCAAATGAACACCGGAGGTTACGTCTCATCTCCCCAAGTCAACCACTTTACTAAACAACAACAAAAAAAAAGCAGGCTGCAAAAGTAGGTAAAAAATTGGAGAAAAAGAGTTTTTTTTTTTTTCTGTGTCGGGAGGTAGCCATGACAACTCCTTAATTCAAAAATGTTAAAAAAAAGCAGGTGGAGGAACTTTTTTTTTAACAATACAAATAAAATAGTTAAAATATTAAAAGTTTTACCATACAAACTTGTTTATTTCATGCATTATAAAATACAATGTCCATTTTCTAAGCACAATAATACCCTCAGGGTGGGCGGTATGGAGCAATACTGGACCTTCCAGGGACTATAAACCCTCTGCCTCGGACATTGGGCCTCATTATGCCCCTAGTCGGTCCGGTATTGCCCATCACTCACCCTGTCGGGTATTATTGCTTGCATATAAAAGCCTAAGCATAGTCATGAAAGGAAAAACTGAGATACAGTATTTTCTGAAGTGCTTCTTTTCCTTAGAGCAGGTCATCACGAGGAATGCAAAATGACAGAAATAAAAAGCTGGTTGTGTAGATTGACACTGGAGAAAATGAAAGCTGTGTACCTCACTGGAGACATGTGAGAAACACAATAATTTGTTTAGTACTGATGGTCTTCGATTTGTAGAAAAGTGAGTAGAATTCTGGGAAATAAAATCAGATCTGCAATCTGTAAGTTTTAAACTTAATGTGAGGGGCTCAGGGTAATAAAATCTAACCAGATTACATAAGTACCTCTTTGCCTAACAATAAATTGAAAAAGAAAATAACAAACAACAAGGACAAACTCAAAACAATAATTATAAATGTCAGGGCTAGATATTCAATTATGGGCAAAACCAGCGTGTAAAGGTCCACTTGTGTGCTAGCCCATGAACCTGACCCAGAGGTTGCTATATTCAGTTGGACTGTGCACCAGCACTATCCAACTGAATATAGGGCCATGATGGTGCAGCACTGAGCTGAGTGGCATTGTCCTGCAATAACTACAGCCCTAGACCTGTTAGCAGGAGAAACCATGGCACGATGTTCATTCCATAACATGCCAATGAGCCCATTGGGCATGCAAGGCACTAAAGGTCCAAATGCATTCCCTTTATGGGCTCTGTGGCCACTACATTAGGCATGGTGGTGAGCAGCCCCCCACCACAATTGCCCATCCTCATAATATTCATAATTCCCTGGTGTCCAGTGACCCCCAATCCACATCCCCATAATTATATGGTGTACCATGTTGTCTAGTGGCACTGTCCCTCTGTTCACCCATCCTGGTACCTGCAGTATGGTCACCAGTGTCAAGTGGCACCCCCCCCTCTAATTGCCTGCAGCTGTATTATTAAAGATGTCTGTGGTGTCCAGCACCCCCCCACACACTGATTGCCTGCCACTGTAGTGGTCAAGAATTTCCTGGTGTCCACTGGTACCCCCCACCCTCTGGTCACCTAACGCCATACTGGTAAAGAATTCCCAGGTGTTAAGTGGTACCCCCCCACCCACTGGTCACCTGCCGCTATATTGGTAAAGAATTTCCTGGTGTTTAGTTGCACCCCACATCCTGTGGTCACCCACTGCCATGTTAGCAAAGATGTCCCTGCATGAGTGCCTTACCTTATCTCATGCTGGTGACCTGGGTTCAGAAACAGACTCAGGTTGCTCAGGGTCAGCCAGGAGGGAGGATTGAGTGTCCAGAGGACTGTTCTCCTCCCGAGGGGGGAATTCTGTGCCTTGCTGCTTGGCCGCAATCTGGAGGAGTCCAGTTGGAAGTGCATGAGGCTCAGTAAATTGGGAAGGGAATGCAGACAGAGCACTAGCATGTCTTTGCAGAGGTGGAGCATGTGCACTGTGCTCATTGCATGTCTGCACTGCCCACCAGGGAGAAAATCAATCTCCTATCAAGGTGCTCTGTGATGCTGATGGACTACCTCCCACACAATGCCCTAGATGCTAGCCCTGGCTGGGGCTGCTAATTGCACTGGTTTCTTCCCCAGTAGCCCTGAGAGAGCCCCACCATGGGGGCAAGCTAAAGGCCACCCCTAGCCTGGCAGCCAGTTGTGAACCACGCAGAATGGTCTGGGGTGCTGAATGGGAAAACCTTCCCCCTGCCCATGGCAGAGGGAGAAAAAAAAAGGTAAGATGTCCCTGGTGACTAATGGTACCCCCTCAATGATGATCCATGCCAGTGCTCCCTCCGAGCAGGACCTGATGACTAGCAGCTCCCCACTGCATTGTCAGACCATGCCTACCACTCCATGTACCTCTCAGGAGGGAGCTGCGCAGTGATCCCAATATGATGACCAGCACAGCCCTCATCTCACCTCCTCGGCTGGCTACCATATGGGATGACAGGGAGTGCACGTACAGTTCATACAGCTTCATTGTGTAGTATTACCTAACATGTTCACCTGGTTACTGTAGCTACTTGCTTTCACTTTGTAACAATTCCTTCATACCATAACACTGTGCCATCTTCATGGCCTGGGTCATGCCTGAAAAAGGGCCTTTGGATCCAAGCACCCCACCCAGTTAGCAAACAATGAAATAAATAAATAGCCATTAGGTTAGAGTGACCATACACTACTGAATTTGATATAATGATAAAACCACAAATGTTAACTGTAATACAGTTGTATTCAATTACAATAAAACAAACTATAATGAAAGAATACAAGGACTTACAAAATGGAAATGAGTAAAAGAAATTAAGGATAATACTGTAGAAGAAGGATGGAATATCTAAGAAATAAAATTCTAGACTTAGAAAACAAAATACATCCCAATCAAAAAAACTGTATAATTAAAAAAGGAAAATCCCCCCAATACACAACGAGACTAAGAAAACAAATTAAAAAGAAGGAAAAGGCTTTTAGAATCATGAAACAACATTGATTAGAAAACAATAATAATAAAATATAAGAAGGAATTAAGAGAAATAAAAAAACTAATAAGGAAAGAAAAATCAAATGTTGAATTCAAACTGGCTCACATGAAACATAAAGCAAAGATGGTTTACACTTATATAAATAATAGCAAATACTCAGATAAATCTATTGGACATACATTACATAACAATACCTTAAAAACAGATCCAGTTGACACATCAAATAAATGTAATAATTATCTTGTCTCTGTCTTTTCTGATAACAAAGTAGGGACAGAGGTGATATATTAAAGGAATACTGTCAACCCCCTTAGACCTCAAAGTGATCCTAGTTTAAACAAATTCTTGTCAGATTCACCACGGCTGCATAATGAAGTTAGTGAAGTTGTGTGGAATTGTCAAGGAGGTATGGAGAAACAACACAATGATTTGTAAGTAGTAAGATTTGTTTTAGTTTCTGTTGTAAGGAAGGCATACACGTTATTAGGAAAATGCATGGAGGTGTACATTTTAATGGAAGGAATAGGAAACTCTGTAGGTTTACAAAAGAACCCCAGAGCAAATGCCACTGATGTATGTATTATCTCAGATCATATTGGCTGGACAGCCAAATTTTAAAGAACACACAACTGCACATACCCCATAATGCAAAGCATTATGGGAAACATACGCAAATCCCAATGATGGTACAGAAGGTGGCAGTACATGAAAAAGTAACGGCTGGCATATGTTCAGCCTTGGAATTATTTGCAGTTTTTTTTTTTTTTTTTAGAGAAACAGGGTTTTTGTCCATGAGGTGATGTAAGTTATATTTAAGCAATGTGTTGATTTCAGGAAGTCAGGTGTAATGATGATGGACTGTAAGCAGAGAAAACGTGATAGTAACTTTCAAAGGGGATCGCTTTTGGTAAGCGCAAGGTAGTTATGCTTGCGATAATGGGAACATTAGGAAAGTATGAGGTCTATGCTGAAGTGGAGTACAACTATGCACAGTTTCATAAGTATGTGCTCAGAGTGCAGGCAAATGTGATATGCAGGTTTGTTTTAGAAATAGGTAAAAATAGCGATACATGCAATTGATAGAAACATAGATAATCACATAGACATGCAGTCCCTGTCCACACTACACTCGAAAAAGCTGTAATGGATTCAAACTATTGCAATCTGTAATGTTACAGTGTGTCCACACTGCCAGTGAACAATGTGGATAATGGTTTGAAAACATTACAGCCTGTCCACACTGAGTGCAACAGTGTGTGTGGTCTCAACCCTGTAGTAGCAGTGCACATCCCATGGTACACTCGGTGATGACAGCTGCATTTTGAGATGCCCTCCTACATGTCCTGTGGAGTATTGTGTATATGGCACAGTCATATTATATAAATAACCATATTTCACTGTTATGAGACACACTTATGTTGTGGAGGTGACAGAGAGAGGTTTGAGGGAGGGGCAGATCTGTATGTTGGAATCGGTGGCTACGTCAGTGAGAGGGAGGGAAGGGGAGGGAGGGAGGGGGAGACATGGCATCAGTTCCACCAGTATTAGGGCACCTGGGCACAACAGACATTCATGTACTGCTGTATTATGGCTGAAGGCAGACCCTCCACTACTGCTTTCAGTGTTTCCCACTGCTCCACTGTACACAGTGCCACACGTCTATTGTCCACCATAGCAGTGCTCCATGATGCACTCAGGAGCTCCACTAATGTATGTGTTCACTACTGGCACTGCTTTGCAGGTAGTATTGCTGCCACATCACACATGGGCAGGCAGGGTACTCCCAACACGCAGCACAGTGAGAAGAGTAATCAAGGACAGTACACAGATACCATCAGGAGGTGGTCCTCGGGGAGGCAAGTGCAGACAGAGAGGTAGGTTAGGTGGGGACATGGGAGTACATCCAGGGTGGGGTGCATACAGCTGTCAGGTTACTGTGGCATGGAGGCATCCCAGTATTGCAGCCTACACCTGTGCTCTCACTGTCATCTGCATATAGTCCTGGTAGCCTCCGATCTCCCTGCATGCATTAAAACAGTGTTGCAATGCCTGCAGGTATTGTGGAAGACTGGAGGCTACATGGTGGAGCATTTAGACACAATTGCAATTAAAACTGATAAAGTTGTAAAGCTGTAAATAAGAGTGAAATAACCACACTGGTATGCACACCACAAAGTGGTTCTTGGAAGGATACAGATTGGGGATGTCTCAATTAAAGGAGTAGTCCACCCAGAATTTACAAAAACATATGTTATGCAGAGTGTTTTGATTTGTATGTGAAGTCCTAGTGTGTCCTTCCCTCTGTCTGCTATTAGGAGTTTTTCCTAAATTAGGCTGCTAGCTTTAGGGTAGTTTTATGACCCCTGGGGATCTCCATCACAAATAGGTTTATTGCCTTCTGCCTCCTTCAATGGACCCTGTCTCATGTGACAGAGACGTAGCCAGGCCCATAGATTTAGCATATGCAGTGTTTTTTAAAAGCAGTTCACAACAGCACAGCTTTGTAACTGCTCTTATCCAGTGAGCACAAATGGTAACAGTTACCATTTAGCAGATGCCTGAGAGCTACCTAACTGGGGTTTCTGTAAGAAAACAGTTACTAAATAGCTCTAATTCACTATTTGTGTTTTTTGGGTGTGTCATGTCTAGCTAGCAGTAATATATGTTTTCATTTAAAAAATTTTATTTCATCAAACTACGCACAACAATAAAAAGCACAGAAATTGCCCCAGATCATCACTGATATAATTAGAAAAGACTACAGCAGTATTCTTACAGAAAACTCATTCAGTTAGCTCTAAAGTATTTTCTAAACTGTAAATGTAGGTACCAGCATTCTTTCTTTTTTTTGCAGGAGAGACATACTAAAGCTTGTTTACAGGTGTGACCTGGGAGCACAAGGAAGTTAAGTGATTTGCTTAGGGACACATGGTATGCATGTGGAGACTATGGGATTCAAACCCAGCACAACAAGTTTGCAGCTCAGAGCCTTAGACCACTGCACTATAATGCCTCCTCTATTCTAATAGGTAGAACTGTCAGTTAGTGCTGGTTTTGCTCTGTGACATGATTTTCAATTTTTTTTTGGTTACGAATGTGAAGTATCTTTTTAATAAAGTATACAAAATGTATGTGAGAGTTATTTAGGTTGGCGAATATTTGTTTTATTATTTGAAAAGTGGATACACTAAATGTGTACTGCAATGAACCATTGTAAATTGGATCAAATGTGTAGCTGAAATAGTCACTGTCATCCATCCTGTTTTCATGCTATACCACACGGGAGAGAAAAGTATTTTGCAGTTTCTAGGCTGCAGCTTCATACTATACACTTCATTTGTAAAAAAAAAAAAAAAAAAAAAAAAAAATGAAAATCATGTCACAGACCAAAATCCATACTACATGTTAGTTCTACCTAATAGAAAGCTGGCACCTACATTTATAGTTTAGCAAAAACTTGAAATCTAACTGAGTGGGTTTTCTGTAAGAAAACAGCTAGAGTCTTACTAATTATAGCACTAATGATCTGGGCAATTTCTGTGCTTTTATGGTTGTGTACAGTTTGATGAAATTAAAAGTTTTAAAATTAAAACATTCCTGCAAGCTAGACCTGACACACATAGAAAACAACAATAGTGAATTAGTGCTTAATTTAGTAGCAGGTTTCTTACAGAAACCCCAGTTAGCTAGCTCTCAGGTGTCTGCTAATAGGCTAATTTAGGAAAAACTTCTAATAACAGACAGAGGGAAGGACACACTAGGCCAGATATTCAAAACTTTGCCCCAGGGCAAAATTAGCACTGCCAGTGGGCAAACTTAGCCGGAGCACAGAGCAAGCTATATTCAAATGGAATAGCCAGGGCAAACAGCTTCCAATATAGCATGGTAATAAGGCCATGCAAACTGGCTAGAAGTGCAGGGCAAACATTGCCCTGGAATAAGACAGCACTGAATAAAGCAACCAGGAAGTGCAAACCACAACAACAACACAATACGCAGCAACATGAGGGCAGGTACAGACGAACTACGTGGCCAATGTGTGTGCCAGCAAATGCATGGACTCAGTACAGCTGCAGGAAGCAGCAGATGTGAAAGAACAGTGATCAAAACTGTATAATATTCCCTGTACCGTTAGCGCCGCGCTAACACATTAGTGCGGAGCTAAGCAGTTAGCCCAGAACAAACACATTTGCCTGGAGCTAAAATGTGCCATATTCAAAAGTGCCATGCAAATGAGCCTACTTAGGTAGTCTCTGGGCAAACAACCGGATTAGCATCTCATTATACCCTGATTTGCATGCAGTTTGCCCAGCGTTACTGCAGGGTCCCACAGAGCCACCTGTAGGTCAGTCTGGAAGTACAGGGGCTGACCAGATCGAACTGCAGCTCCACCTGTAGGTCAGTCTGGCAGTGCACGATGATAGCTGCAGGCTACATGTAAACATTACAGCATAGCATAGCATATTGTACCCCAGGGGACAGGACAGCATAGGCACAGGAGGTGGTGGTGCTGCATGCAACTGTCACACTGTAGGGCATGCTACAGTGCACAGCAGCAACTACAGTAGCAAGGGGGGCCAGTAGTGTGTGGACACAGCAATGCCTATGGTGTGTAGGGCAGTGATGATGACTGCACTATACACAGTGAGAGGCCCAACCTGCGGATGTTTACTGACACTGGACATTACTGTTACTCTGTTGTGTGACTCACAGATGCTGCACCTGTGGTATGGATGCTCACAGTGACATGTACATTCCTGGCTTTGTGTGCTATGGCAGTTGTACAGCTGTGAGGTATGTGGCCGGGGGGATATATCATCCAAAAGGCACACTGGTGTTGGGATATTCCCAATACTGGCCCACGTACACTGTATGATGTGTCCCAGCCTTGTGGCCACACCTGGTCTGTAGCACAGCCTCGCCACCCATACATGCTCCCCTCAACATCCTCCATGCCCACAGTGCTGCATGTGTGTGCTGGCATTTGTTGGTGTCCATGGCAGTGCGGTCTGCAGGTGTGTGCTGTATGGCCACACTGCCATGCTGTCCACTGGTGGCAGGGTCACCACTTACTGCCTGGCATGGCTGGGACTGGTGGCAGATGATGGCATCATTGTGATGCCATCAGTTAGCAGCATGCTTCCTCCATGTTTGGCTTTATCTATGTGTCATATTTATTTGTTAGGGTCACGCTAAACCAGCGCTAAACCAGCGCAAACACAAGCGCAAAGCCACAGTGTCGCATGGGCTGCTTGCCCAGGATTAAGACGAGCTTTTCTGGGCGGTATGTACACCGCACTAAACCGATAGTACGGCTGCTAGCTGCTGAATATAGCATTGCGCCTGTATTCATGTCAGTTTGCCCTTGTATTACATTATAATTTTTGTTCGGTGTTAATGCAGCTTGTCTGCCGCTATTTGGCCTTTTGAATATAGCAGACCCACACATCCTGCACTAAACCTAGCAAACGTTTTTTGCCCGCACAAAGCTTTGAATATCTGGCCCACTAGGACTTAACATACAAATCAAAACACTCTGCATAACATATGTTTTTCAAATTCTGACTGGACTACTTCATTGAAACTGCAAGCCCAGTAAACTAGACAATGCAGCCTCTTGCTGTACTGACATGCATGCTTCAGCTGATGCAAAATACAGAGTAAGGTGGTGGGGACAGGGTTAGAGGACAGGTCTGAATAACACCATATACCCACCAGGAGGGACTTTCCATCTCTTTGAATGTATTTGTGAAAACGTGAGACCAGGAGAGAGAATGTAAGTTACTAAATATGTAATGCAATGAACCATTGTAAAATGGGATCAAATGTGTAGCTGAAATGGTCACTGTCATCCTGTTGTGTTCATGCTATACCACACACAGGAGAAAAGTGACTTTAAAGTATTTTGCAGTTTCTAGGCTGCAGCTTCATACCATACACTTCATTTGTAAAAAAAAAATGAAAATCATGTCACAGACCAAAATCCATACTAAATGCTAGTTCTACCTAATAGAAAGCTGGTACCTACATTTATAGTTTAGCAAAAACTTTAAATCTAACACAGTGGGTTTTCTGTAAGAAAACAGCTAGGGCCAGATATTCAAAACTTTGCCCAGGGCTAAATTAGCACTGCCCGGTGGGCAAACTTAGCCCAGAGCACAAAGTAAGCCATATTCAAAAGGAATAGCCCAGGGCAAACAGCTTCTGAATATAGCATGGGAATGAGGCCGGGCAAACTGGTCTGGGAGTGCAGGGCTAACTTAGCCCTGGAATAAGACAGCTCTGAATATGGCAACCAGAAAGTGCAATCCACAACAGCAACACAGTGCACAGTGATGTGAAGGAAGATAGAGGTTAACTATGTGGCCAACGTGTGTGCCAGCAAATGCGTGGACCCAGTACAGCTGCAGGCAGCAGCGGCGTGAAAGTACAGTGTGCAAAACTGTAAAATATTCCCCAAACTGTTTGCACAGTGCTAACATCGCTCATAGCGCTAAACTTGCCATATTCAAAAGTGACATGCAAATGAGCCTACTTAGGTAATCTCTGGGCAAACATCCAAATTAGCATCCCATTATGCCATGATTTGCATGTAGTTTGCACCGGGCTAACGGTTTAGCCCTGCGCTAAACCCATGCAAACATGTTAGCACTGCGCAAACAGTTTGGGGGAATATTGTCAAAGTTCTTCAAAGTCTTTATTTATTTATTTATACAGTTTTGAACACTGTACTTTCACATGCACTGCTACCTGCAGCTGTACTGGGACAACATAGCATAGGAACAGATGGTGGTGGTGCTACATGCAACTGTCACACTGTAAGTCACGCTACAGTGCACAACAGACACTACAGTAGCAAGGGGGCCAGTAGTGTGTGGACACAGCAATGCCTATGGTGTGTAGGGCAGTGATGATGACTGCACTATACACAGTGAGAGGCCCAACCTACAGGTGTTCACTGACAGTGGACATTACTGTTACGCTGTTGTGTGACCGATAGATGCTGCACCTCTGGCATGGGATGCTCACAGTGACATATACATGTCTGGCTTTGTGTGCTGTGGCAGTTGTACAGCTGTGCGATATGTGACCAGGGAGCATATATTGTCAGAAAGGCACACTGGTGTTGGGGTATTCCCAATACTGGCCCATGTGCACTGCATGATGTGTCCCAGCCATGTGGCCACACCAGGTCTGTGGCACAGCCTGGCCACCCATACACTCTCCCTTCAACATCCTCCATGCCCACAGTGCTGCATGTGTGTGTGCTGGCATCTGTTGGTGTCCACAGAAGAGTGGTCCACAGGTGTGTGCTGTATGGCCACATTGCCGTGCTGTCCTCTGGCGGCAGGGTCACCCTACTGCCTGGCATGGCTGGGACTGGTAGCAGATGATGGCATCATTGTGATGCCATCAGTTAGCAGCATGTTTCCTCTATGTTTGCTTTGTCTATGTGTCATATTTATTTGTTAGGGTCACGCAAAGCCGTGCAAACCTGGCAAAGCTGATTGCCCAGGGTTAAGACAAGCCTTTCCTGGGCAGTAATGTGCACTGCGCTAAGTGTTGCCCAAGTCACGCAAAACCACTTAGCGTGGTACTAGTCACTGAAAATAGCATTGCGCCTGTATTCATGTCAGTTTTCCCTTGCATACATTATGATTTTGCCCGGCACTAATGCAGTTTGCCCAAGACTATTTGGGCCTTTTTGAATATAGCAGACCCACGCTAAACCTGCACAAACAGTCTTTGCCCAGCGCAGAGGTTTGAGTATCTGGCCCTTAGAGTCTTAACTAATTATAGCACTAATGATCTGGTTCAATTTCTGTGCTTTTATGGTTGTGTATAGTTTGATGAAATTTAAAGTTTTAAAATTAAAACATTCCTGCAAGCTAGACCTGACATACATAGAAAACAATAGTGAATTAGAGCTTAATTTAGTAGCAGTTCTCTTACAGAAACCCCAGTTAGCTAGCTCACAGATGTCTGCTAATAGGCTAATTTAGGCAAAACTCCTAATAGCAGACAGAGGGAAAGACACACTAGCACTTAACATACAAATCAAAACACTCTGTATAACATGTTTTTGCAAATTCTGAGTGACTACTCATTTAAAACTGCAAGCTCAGTAAAAAATATACACTGCAGCCTCCTGTTGTACTGACATGCTTCAGCTGATACAAAATACAGAGTAGGGTGTTGGGGGCAGGATTGGAGGACAGGTCTGAATAACACCATATACCTACCAGGAGGGACTTTTCATCTCTTGGAATGTTATTTGTGAAAATGTGTGACCAGGAGAGGAATGTAAGCTACTAAATGTGTAGTGCAATGAACCATTGTAACATGGGATCAAATGTGTAGCTGAAATAGTCACTGTCATCCTGTTGTGTTCATGCTATACCACACACAGGAGAAAAAGTGACGTTAAAGTATTTTGCAGTTTCTAGGCTGCAGCTTCATACCATATACTTCATTTGTAAAAAAAAAAATGAAAATCATGTCACAGACCAAAATCAGTACGGAATGTTAGTTCTATGTAATAGAAAGTTGGTACCTACATTTATAGTTTAGCAAATACTTGAAATCTAACTGTGGGTTTTCTGTAAGAAAACAGCTAGAGTCTTAATTAATTATAGTGCTAATGATCTGGGCAGTTTCTGTGCTTTTAAGGTTGTGTAAAGTTTGATGAAATTAAAAGTGTTAAAATTAAAACACTCCTGCAAGCTAGACCTGACACACACAGAAAACAACAATAGTGAATTGTAGCTTAATTTACTAGAGGTTTTCTTACAGAAACCCCAGTTAGCTAGCTCTCGGATATCAGCTAATAGACTAATTTAGGCAAAACTCCTAATAGCAGACAGAGGGAGGGACACACTAGGACTTAACATACAAATCAAAACACTCTGCATAACATATGTTTTTGAAAATTCTGAGTGGACTGTGGACTACTTTAAAACTGCAAGCTCAGTAAAAAATATACACTGGAGCCTCTTGCTATACTGACATGCTTCAGCTGATGCGAAATACAGAGTAAGGTGGTGGGGGAAGGGTTGGAGAAAAGGTCTGAATAACACCATATACCCACCAGGAGGGACTTTCCATCTCTTGGAATGTATTTGTGAAAATGTGTGACCAGGAGAGGAATGTAAGCTGAGCCAATGCTGTTTAAACAAGTGCTTTATAGGAATGCAGTTTCAGGCTTTTCTTTCTGAAGCTTAAGCTCTGATGTCCCAGACAGCTCTGATAGTCAATAGTTCCAGCATGATAGATCCACCTCATGTCCCTCCCACATGAACCAAAAAAAAAATGTTGATGGATCTTTAGGAGCTTTTTGGGTGGAGGTGGGGGTTGATCTTACTCCCCAAAAACTAATGCTGCCTCCCACTACTCAGGTTCCAGTTCTTGTACCTCTCACTTAAGAAAGAAAATAGTGTACTGTAACCATTGACCAACATGAAAGTGTATTTATTTGAGGGCAGAAAACATTTCTTGGAGGAGGGTAAGGAGGAGGAGACTATTTACACCTTCAGTCATTTCAACGGACAGAAAACATGACATCACTCCTTTTGTACATGCAAAATGTCTGCAGGCTCCGCCTACTACAGCCATAAAATGCATTTTATGATTGTTCACATTCTATAGAGACTGTTGATGTAGCTGGTAGTTTGATTCAAATCCTTTCTTTCTTTTAGAAAGTGAAAAACTTAGTGCCCACCATACTGGTGTTACCACACCAAAACGATGTTTGTTTACATTTCTTGACCAAATCCCATGGTATCTGTCCTGGACTAAGTAACATCCACAACAAAATCTAGCCACTCATTATGCAGTGGAACTATTGTAGCATGAGTGGCTGCACTGTTTGAGGGTGTTTCTAATGTTCAGGCCGTATGCAATAAGAGTAGCTCAATGATTTGAAGCAAAACACAGCTGAGTATAGCTATACTTTATCATGCATTTCAGTTCTAATGAACAAGGAGAAAGATCAAACAACCAGGATCATCAATGAATTTTAGAGAAGGTAAGCAATCATAAAATGTGGGTTTTACCTAAAATAAAATAATGCAAAAAGGTTGACAGTGTTCCTCTAATGTTATTTAAGGTACTTCATGATAAGGACCTGAGTGATGAATGCAGTATAAACAGGGCTACTAAACCTACAAATCTAAGATGCCATAATAAGCAATTGTACATATAGAGGCACTAACAAATAAAAGAAAATTCTACTTGCCATAAAGGCATGTAAAATGTGGAACACTATGCCACAGTATATTGTGGACATGGATGACTTCAATAAGTTTAAAACCTACTGGACATGTACCTCTTTAGGAATAAATTATGTCCCCACTTGTGTGGGAAGGTGATCCGATGAGTCTAGAGCCTACTTCTGCCTTTACAAATACCAAGTAATACCAAGTAAAATAAACAAAATAACAAAACATAGAACCCACATCTGACTCTAATGAAATTCTAAGACTAGTATGAAACACAAATAAACCTGCTAACCCTGCCAGAATTCACCTTAAGATGCTAAATGCAATTGACAAATACATTACAAATCAATTGACCCATATTTACGATAAATCCTGCATGATGGGAGAGGTTCTGGAAGACTGGAGATGGGCAACTGTGGTACCTGTTCATTAAAAGGTAAAAGATCAAGTGTAGAAAATTACAGACCCATTAGTCTTATCTTTATTTTGGGAGAAAAGTATGGAGAAATTAATAAAGAAAAAACTTGAGTGATATTTTATAACATTTTGGATTATCAGATACAACACAACATGGGTTTAAAAAGAACAGATCCTGTACCACAAATATGAATATTTTTTAGAACATAATAAATTCAGATTTAAGCCAGAATGTTCCCATGGGTGTAATTTATCTTGATTTCAAAAAAGGCCTTTGACATCGTGCGTCATGATACTTTAATAGAAAAAAATGACATCAGCAATCATAACCTAAAATTTTATAAACTGGGTAACCAACTGGCTCAGAGACAGGAAACAATGAGTATGTATAAAGGTCATAGGATCAGAAAAGAGGGATGTGACGAGTGGTGCTCCTCAGGGATTGGTACTTGGACCCAGTCTGTTTTCATTTTTTATATCAGCCATGGGAAAATATTTACATGGAAACATTTCTGAATTTGCTGATTATACAAAACCAGGATGTGAAGTATCAATATCAGACAGAATAAAAATAAAAAAGGTCTAAAAGTGATTGAGCAAAGGGGCAGTAAGAAATAAGATGTAATTTGATACAGATAAATGCGTGGTGGTGCAAGTACATGAAAGTAACAGCAAGAAGAATTATGAACTGAATGGAAGATCATTAAAAAAGGTTGATTCTGTGAAAGACCTAGGTGTTATTATAAGCAAAAATTTAAGTTTTAGCAAACATTGCGGCAAATTAGGATATACAGCTAATAGACTCTTACAGAACATCAAGAGAACTTTTTTGACTAAGCATGAATAATGTATTATACTTTACTGGTACACAAGGCATACATTAAGCCTAACTTAGACTATGGCTTATAGCTTTGGAATCCATATAAAAAGGGTAAAATCAAACTCATTGAACAAGTGCAGCCAACATACTGCCACGAAGATGGTTCCTAGACTCAGGAATTAGTGAGGAGAGATTAAATCAACTTGGGCTATTTTCCTAGAAGGACAGAATCATAGAATCTTGATGGCAGAAAAGGACCCCATCAGCTCATCAAATATGCCCCTTGTCTCCCTTACTCATCCCTCCTCCCGCTGGCCCCCATCCCCCCACTACTCAGCCCCATATGTCTGTCCCATGCCCTCTTGAATCCCTCCACCATTTCAGTCCCCACCACCTCCTCCTCTGGTAGTCTGTTCCAGACCTCCACCGCCACCATCTCCATGAAGAATCGCCCCCTCACATTGCCTGTGTATCTTCCTTCCTTCAGTCTTAGGCTATGCCTTCTAGTTATAGCCCCCTCCTTCCTTTTAAGTAAACAGCCCTCCTTCACTTTGTTGATCCCCTTCGCATACTTAAAAGTTTCAGTCATGTCCCCTCTCTCCCTTCTAGTCTCCAACGGATGCAGATCCAATTCCTTACACCTCTGCTTGCATGTCTTCCCTTGCATACCCTGCACCATCCCAGATGTCCTTCTCTGAACTCTCTCTCTCTCTATCTCATCTATGTCCTTTCACAGATGTGGTCTCCAGAACTGGATACCATACTGCAGGTGCATCCTCAGCATGGCATTGTAGTGGGGCATCAGTACCTCCCTCCTTCTGCTATTAATGCCCAGGCTGATGCATGCCAACATTCCATTGGCCTTCCCACTGTCCTGCTACATTGGTTACCTACCTTAAGGTTGCTTGATACTATAATCCCCAGATCCCTCTACTGCTCCATTACTTTAATGACCTTCCCTCCTAGGGTGTATCCTGCTTGCAAGTTTCTGCACCCTAAGTGCATCACAGCACACATTCTAGCTTTGGATTTCAATTGCCAAGTCTTTGACCATCCCTCAAGAATCTTCAGGTCCTGCCTCATGTCCTCCACCCCTCCCGGGATGTCCACCCTATTGCAGACTTTTGTATCATCAGAAAATAGGCAAACCCTCCCTCTTAGCCCCTCCGTTATATCACTGATATAAATTTTAAAAATGAGGGGTCCCAGTATTGACCCCTGGGGCACCCCACTAGTCATCCCCCCCATCCTGGTGTACACTCCATTTACCACCACTCTCTGGCTTCTGCCCACCATTCAGTTCTCCACCCACCTGGCTGTTTTCCCATCCACCCCTATTCTTTCCAGCTTACTTACCAACCTTCTGTGAAGAACAGTGTCGAAGGCCTTGCTGAAGTCCAGATAGGCTACATCCACCACTCCTCCCTGGTCAACAGTACCGGGTCATAATGTCATATGCTTAGTAGCATATGACATTATGCACAAACCCCGGATCTGTGCGCTCTCCATGTTAGACCCCCGGAGTTAGAATCCTAAGTGGGGGGGTCCAGGGCACAGTCTCCCCCCATAATAGGGGGTGTGGGGGCAGAGCCCCCCCACAGATCAAAATAAATAAATAAAGTGTGCAACGTGATTAAGTCACACAGCAGAATGCCGTGCAACATTTTGACCCTGTGCCCTGGTCAACCACCTGCATCACCCAATCAAAGAACTCAATCAAGCTCATCTGGCATGACTTCTCTTTCATGAAGCCATGCTGCCTGTCATCCTGCAATCCACTGCCCTCCAGATAGTTCACCACCCTCTCCTTTATTAGTGCCTCCATGACCTTTCCTACCACTGAGGTGAGGCTGACGGGGTGATAATTCTCTGTCACCTCCCTGCTACCCCCCTTGTGCAACGGCACCATGTTCACTCTCTTCCAGTTGCCCGGCACCCTCCCTGAGTCCAGAGACAAGTTGAATATCCTCATCAGTGGGTCATCCAGCTCCTCCCTCAGTTCCTGGATCATCCTTGGGTGCAAACCATCTGGCCCCATTGTCTTGTCCACCTTAAACCTGCCTAGTTCCTCCCAAACTCTTTCTATGCTGAACAGGCTCAGGTTCACTCTTTTGCCCTCACTAGCCCCTTCCCCTGAGCCTAGGTCTCCTGCCCTTTACCACCTCTGTAACTACCGAGCAAAAGTACTTATTAAGTTCCTCTGCCTTTTCCTGTCCCCTTCCAGTGGTATCCCTCCTTCCCCCTCAGCCTTGCAATCCCCTGCCTTGCCTTCTTTCCCTCATATATCTAAAAAAGTTGTGTCTCCCCTTTTGGTCTGCTTAGCTAATTTCTCCTCAGTACCTGCTTTGGCCCTCGATATCTTCTACCCTGCTAGTCTCCTAATCTCCCTATAAGCCTCCCTGTCCTCCTCCCTTTGTGTCCTCTTATATTTTCTGAAAGCCTTTCTCCTGTTCCCAACTGCTCCCCCCACCTCCCTTGTAAACCTAAGTGGTCTCTTCTTTTTCCTGTTCTTCCCTACCTTCTTTATGCACATTTCTGTGGCTTTTGGCACCCCTCATTTAATAGTTTCCCATAACTCATCCCCTTCTCCTAGATTCTCCATTACCTCAATTTCTTTCCTCACTATTCTTCTCATCCTGTTAAAGTCTGTGCTCCTGAAGTCCATAACTGTTGTGCTGGTCCAGTTGGCCTCCCTCCCTGACCTTACCCTGAATCTTACCATCCTGTGATCACTGGTGCCCAGTCCATCTCCCAGCTCTACCTTATCCACACTCCCCATTTTCAGGACCACATCCAACAGGTTGTTTCCTCTTGTAGTTTCCCTAACTGGCTGCTGTAAGAATACACTCTGCAGCACCTATAGTATCCCCCTGCTCCTAGCTGAGACTGCATCCAGGATGTCCCAGTCCACATCTGGAAGGTTTAGGTCCCCCACCCAGGAGCAGTTCCCCTTTGTGTGCCATCCACACGAGAGGAGAATGTGTGGTGATGTTGCAGAAATATATACAATTCTGAGAGATTAAAAACTATGACCATTTATGCAGATTGTAATAAAAAATCAAAACTAATCTCAGATCCCATAATATGCAGATCACACTACTGTAGACAATAATGTTAAAAATAATAGAAAGTTTTTTTTACACAACTGGCAGGAAGAAATTGGAATCATCAACCTAAAGAAATTATAAAGGTAAAAGTTTATGCAGGGTGACCAAGATGATTCAGGGCAAGGAGGGAAAATCCTATAATTTATTTATTTATTTATTACATTTTGGTGACCGGATAAGCCCACTGAGCCCCGGAGGTCCCTTTTTCAGGGGTGACCCGGGAATTACATAGCAATAGAGAATGAACAGTGTGACAACGTCAACTCAAGTTACAGGTAACACTAGCAACATACAGTCATGGTGGCAATTCAGGCACATAACAGTACATTTGGAGTAAATAGGGTGATACACAGTGATGATAAGTAGTACTTATCTTAGTAGTTACACACTAGAGGAAGGCTAGGACCTATATGGATTGGATAAATGCACTGAACATGTATTCACTCAAAACTAGAAAAAAGAGGGTGACATGATAGAGACCTTCAAGACCTAAAAGGAATAAACAAGGTGAACTGTGAAGAGATATTTACCAGGAACAGAGAAACTGGGACACGGGATCAGGAGTGGCGGTTAATGGGGGAAGGTTTAAAAAGGATGTAAGTAAGTTTTATTTTACAGAAATAGTGGTTGAGCCATGGAATGGTCTGCCAATGTATGCTGACTGAACAGCGGCTCCTGTACCATGAACGACAGTATAGCAACACAGCGACAGATCACTGTACTCTCACTGCAGGATCACAGCACTGCTTTCTTGGGGTCTTGCACCCCTTCCCCAAATCAACTCTGACTCTGGGTTGATTTTATGACTTACAGGGGGTGTGGGAGCAGAGCCCCCTGGAAGGAGGGTTCAGGGGACAATGCCCCTTGAAAAAAACTAAGTTTTTTGGGACAGACTTATGCCAACCACAATTGCAATTGACATAAATCTGTCTCTGTAACATCAGTTGACAACTTTGTTGTCGAACCGGAATCATGGATCCGTCTCCCAGCACAGGTAGTGGGTGCCAAAAACATAAACAGCTTCAAAGACAGGTGGGATGGACAAAACGGTATAGTAGCTACTCAGACAGATGAGGGAGGTGGAAACACAGAGAACAATAGAGAGACTAGGGTAAGTGAATACCCCACAGGGGCAACAGGTCCTGAGATATGATAGGGTAACATGGGCAGACTGGATAGACCATCTGTCTTTTTTCGCTGTCACCATCTATGTTTCTATATATTCCATGCCCCCCTCACCCCTCTACCCTCCCACCCCATCACCTCCTCCCAAGAATGCCCTGGCCAGGCAGGAAGCCAGGGTTGTGCCAGTAATGGAAGCCAATGACTGGACCTGGTATGTATCTGGCTTCATTAGACAGAGCCCCTGACCTAAGCCATTTGAGGCAGTATCTGCAAAAGGCACCAAGATAAAATATATTTTTTTAATTGTTTGAAAATTGCCATTTTCCAATCAGACTATTTTCTTAAAAGAATCCATTCTGTAGTAAGTTTATAGTCATTTGAAAATTTCAGCTGCTTCATCAACAGTACAAACAATGAGCTCTGTTTAATTAGTAGAAACATGATTGCATTGCCCACAGGTAATGTTTTTCATCTACAGTATATGCTGAATGTTGATTTAATGGCATTTTCTACAAGTTGTGCCATTTGGGGATAGCTGGTTAAAAATAGCTGGCATTATTATTGAGATGATTGCCTTTACTAGTGCTAGTTCCCTGTTGTTTCTTGTGTTCTGCTGTTTTATGTATTGCCTTGGAAGGAACACTGAACTGTGAGTTCATCATTTCAAGGTGTATCCTGGGAATTTGTCAGAAAATAAATAAAATGTAGGTTAATAAATAAATAATTCATTCATGTTTATTTCTTCTATGTTTATTCCTTCATCACTGACCTGGGTTCAGGCTGGCAGCTGTGCTAAGATGCTGGAGAGAGAGATTATGATATTAAAGATGGTAAACCATCAACATATCATTCAACTGAAAGAAGTCTACGAAACTCCAAAGGTAGGCCTTTCCTTTTTTAGGGCTGTGGGCGGAGACTACAGCCCTTCTGTCATCTGTAGCTCTAAAAATGGCTTTTCTTAGAACTTCCATTTTAGATATTTGTATGTATCCCTCCACAGCTGCAAAGTAGTGCACTCTCCCTCTGATTTTTGCTATTTCGTGCTCTATGTTAAAGGCATCTGAAGGGGGGAGGAGGGTGCTACTGTATTGTACCTCAGAACTTCTCAGGATATTAACAAAAAACCTTTTTAAACTGCTATTTCTATCATTTGTCCAGCTCAGTCTAACAGATCTGTTCTATTTCTTTCAGCAACCTAGGGGACTCATTTTCTGTTGGTTTTTGTGAACACTAAAGTCAGACTCAGTGTCAGATTACAGAGAGTGGAATGCAGATTGTTAGCTACCTGACATTCCTTTCTGCAGAACAGATTGAAGGCAAGCACAGGAAACAGAAGACTGTCTATTTCTTATTTTATAATATGATGTACTGAGTGTGTGTTTGTTTGCAGGGTCAGGACCTTGAAGAAGAAAATAATAACATTTATGTAACCCATTCAAGATTCCATCAGGTGGTCAGAAAAAAGTCTGAGAGAATTTGTGTAAAAACTAACAAATGAAAGATGCAAAAAATAGCATGCACACTGGCCTCTGAGACTGGAAGATCAGAAGGCTGTGGATTCTATCCCCACACTAGGCATGTGGGTTAAAGAGCTTGTGTACTGCCTAAAACTAATATTAGATTTTACAAGCAGTCAACCATTACCTTTTATACTTGAGGTACTTTATCCACCTTTGTTTAGTTAGAAGATTGTTTACCTGATGTTAAAATGTGTGATGTGTAGAACAGCACTTTGTGTGGCAGCTGACATAGCTAGTTATACTGCCCCCACTACATCACCAGCATTGTGACCTCACTGACTGTGACATCACTGCTACTTAGGAACAGCAATTCAGTGACTGCCAGGTCATTCATATGTGATTTCAATGTCAGTGAAATCACAATGCTGATGATGTAGTGGGGGGCAGTAGAGCTAGATATGTCGGCTGCTATGCTAAGGGCTGTTCCACACATCCACCACATCTTTATGACATAGGAGATTCTTATGGGCAAAAGGTAAAAGAAAGCTACTTCAGAAATAACATTTTATAACTGACTACTTCTTAAAATTTATATTATTTTCCTGTCTGCCTGATTTGGCTCCACTAGCTCTTTAAATCCCAATACTGACACTGTAGTGTAGCATGGGGGGGGGGGGAGTGCTCCTGTCTTTTCTGTCTGCCTGTTCAGGTGGATATTAAAGATCCTATGGCACTTCTCAAAAAGAGTAGGGGAATTTCCATGGTGTCCTGGCAAGATTTCCCCATTCAGTAAAAATACCTCCAACAGCTTAATCTGGCTCAAGTAAGGATTTATGCCATGTTACAATTTCAGTTGGTTACCATCTGTACCCGGTCATCCCTGAAAAAGGGACTTCTAGTCTTAGTGGGCCAACCCAGTCAACAAAATTCAAAAAATAAATAAATTCCCTATTATGCCTTATGGATTCCATATAAATCAAAATCATTCAAAGGCCATCTTGACATATAACTTTAATACCTAATAGCAAATCAGAGCCCTTTTCCTGATCAAAGGCTGCCAACATATGACATTTAAATAAACAACAAAGTCACAAATAAGGAACTAGTAGTTTATGGAAAAATCTACGGGTATTTATACAGGGATTTGATGCTGCCTCTACTGAGAAAATACAGGAAAAATGAGGGCTTGAGGAAAATAGTTATTTGGATCCGGGAGCACTGTGATGATTGGGACTAAACAGCTCTATATGGCACCAACAAGAAAATTACTTTGGTCATTTGGTAGCTCTTCACAGCCCTATTGGCTTTGGCTAGATCTTGTCTCTATTGCCATTGCAGGAGCAAATCATTTACTAGTTCAGCAGAATGGAAAGTTGAGCTTTTTTAGTTAAACAAATTGATACTCTGATAAGGCTAAGGCAGGCAGTTGGCTCTCCTGTGTGTTGTCCAATCTATTTCGTTCCAGATATTCTCTCCCAATGAGTAACTGCTTTTATTGGACTCCCTGAGTGATTTTTTTGTACATAATTCAATTAAATGGAACCAGGAATGAAAGAACAGGGATAGACAGTCTATGGGAGCAGCTCACTGCTGATGTTAGATCGCGGCTAAGCTAAACCTAATCATTAAAAGAAGACTGGTGCTTACTAGAAGGAGATGCTTTCCTGTAGTATTTTTAATATTGGGGAAGGTTATAAACAGTAACATGATCAGTTTTTGTAATTGATCAGTTTTTGTAATTAATCTTTTTAATCAGCTTTTCACATGACAATAACACAGATAACATTTAAAACAACAACTAGTGTTGTTACATATTGCTTGCCATAGGATATGGTGGTCATAAGCAAATGATATGCCATCTACATTGCCCAGAGTCACATGGCTAGATATTCTTCCCATCTGTGCTCCCCCCAGATGTCCCATATCATCCACTTGTGCATATTTGTGTGGCTGCTTGTGGGTTATGTGGGGCTACCAAATTGGAGGAGGACAGTAGGATGGACAGAAAAAGCAGTGGATGAATCTCTGTCCATCACCAGAAAGACAGCTTCAGTACCCTCAGGCCCCATGCCACACAGTTTGCCACCTAGACTTCGTCTTGCAACTTGTTAGTGTATAGGGATTATCCTCCCCAGAGTCCTGCCATGGCGATGAAGCTGTGGGGGAACATTGCAGTGGAAGGTTCATGGAGGATGGGGCTGAGGGATTGCCAGGTCCCAGAGCAGGGATGATGTAGTCCAACCAGGAAAAAAACTATACAGGAAAATAAATTGTTAAAGGCTGCACATTGGGGGCCAGGGTTTGGGAGTGGACTCAGGGTGCTCGTCACAGATGCCCAGGCTGGGAAAGTATGGGTCGTAGCACTTCCCATCATGGGGAGGCATTGATTCCACATTCAGTTATCACATTGACCCCTTTGATGGGCCAGAGAGCATGCTTCCCCCAGGGAAAGCCATGTATTTATGTGATGCCTGCTTGTGGGCTCTGTGGAGCAACCACACTTGAGAAAGACAGCGAGATGGAAAGAAAAAACAAGGGAAACAATTACTGTCCACCCCCAAGAAGACAGTTCCAGTACCCTTACGCCCCATGCCATGGAATGTGCTGCCTAAACCAGATCCTGTAACTCATCAGAGCAAGGATTACCTTCCCCCATAGCCCTGCCTTGGGGGTGAAGCTGTGGAGGAACAAAGCTGTGCAGGCTGGTGGAGGAAGGAGCAGGGGAGTTGCCAGGAGCCATATGAGGGATGATTTGGCCCACTGGGAAAAATGCTATATGGGACAAAATACATTTTAAGATTTTTTTTGCCAAAGAAAAAATGGATAAAAAAGGGAAAAAAATTTGAAACTTGAAACTTTCAGGTTCATTGGATCCTGTCTCAGAGGTTGTAATTAAAATATCATCAGTCATGTACCATATCCATTTTAGCATTTTCCCTGATTTTTTCTTAAGTCGTTTTGATGAAACTGTAATCACATTCCAAAACACCAATGGAATTTAATTGTGGCCTCACAAACGCCGATCACCCTCCCTCCCCCAACAAACAGTATGTGACACCTAAAGTCCCATATGCTGCACCTCCTGCAAATTGCCTTTCAGGTAAGCTCAATCCAAGTGTTATAAACTTATGTTACCCAGACTCCATCTTTAGTGCTATTCTCCCCTCCCCACACACACACACACACACCTATATTCAGACACACATGGAGTAATATGGCACCAGGAGTACATCTCCAGTGCAGCTCAACTCCACATGATCCTACTACTGAGTAATGTGATACCTGGATCCCATCCTTGGTGTTGCTAAAGTAATCTAACTCTGATGGGCTGTCTATCTAATATGATACCAGGAACCCATCCCTGTGTTACTTGAATTCTTCAACCCTGCCCAACTGTCTAATGAGACACCAGGAGTCTATCCTAGTATTGCTGAAGATCCAGAACCCACCACCACCACTGATCACTGCACTGGGAGTTCACAGCGGTGGCTGCCAAAGACCCCCAAACCTTGTTCCCTTCCACAGGGCATCAATTAGCACAACCATACCACGTAGATCTTTGGCCTGCTGCCATTTGATTTCTATTATCACAAACTCTGATATAATAAAACAGCATCTATTTCATTACATTGTATTTTGTCATCGGCAGAGGATGGAGGGAAGGAGGGATGGTGTTTCACTGGATGCCAAAGACTGCTTTGGAATGGGAAAGGGTGCATGTGCCACTGGACAACAGGGACTGTTTGTCATTACAAACAACAAAAAAGCAGTGACACACTTGAGAAATGTTGCAAAACATGTTTAATTCATCCACAAGGTTTCCCCTGAACAACGGTAACTGTTTGTCATTAAACAGGGGGGCTGTTTTTTTATTAAATAGAGAGTGGAATAGGTGCCAGTTGACATCAGGGGCAGTTTCTTACATGATGGAATGAATGAGTGGGGATCCCAAGATACCAGGGACTTCTTGGAATGGGAAAGAACACATGTGCCACTGGAAAACACTTACTGTTTGGCATGGGGAAGGAAGAGGGAGGTGTTCATCACTGGACACTAGGGACTGCTTTATGAGATGAGGAGAGAGATGGAGTACCACTGGATACCAGGGACTGCTTGGCATGGGAGGGGGAAAGAAATGTCCCTTTACACTATGGACTACATGGCATTAGGTGGTGTGAGGAAGGAGGCAGTCACTGGGCACCAGAGACTTGCTCAGGATAAGGAGAAAGGAGTGCCACAGGACTCCAGGGACTGTTTGGCACAAAAGTTAATGCCAGTGCCTGCCAAAAGCTGTCATTGTCAATAGAAATTATTGTTTGTCTGTTATTAAGTATCTCTTTTTCCAAAAACTACATTCAGGCACCATTTAGGGTTGCCACACAAATCCACAAAAGTGAGTACTATATACAATATGCGACATTAGGTTACAAATTACCGTGAATCTCCATAATTGTGTGGTATATAAGGTTTGAAGGATTGCCTGAAACAGTGTTGACACAGACAATAACTCTAACTTCAGTACACTCTCTTCATTGTTAACAGTACATCTAGATTTAGTCATATCATTCCCACATTTTGAGAGTTTCACTGTCTGCTGATAAGATGGTGTTCTGAATTTAAAATCCTTTTGCGGGCATACTGTATAAGACCATAAATGGACTGGGCCTCAGCTTCATTTTGAGCCATTGGCAACCTGTCGGGAGGATTATCAGGGCAAAGACATTCCTCACTTGGAAATGCAGGGACTTTTAACTGCCCCATCAGCCAGAATGAAATATGTAGGGGACAGGTCCTTTTCTGTGGCTGCTCAGAGACACTGAAATATTGTCCAAAAATCCATCCATTCTGCTCTTCAGATGAAAGTTTTACATTGCAATTGAAGACCTGGTCTTTTCAGGGGATTGACAGGTCTGATTGTTTTCAAGGTGTTAATCTAACTTGGGTTTACAGCCTGTATTCATTAGCGGAGATTGCCACTTTAAATTACTATTGTAGTAGTGCAGGTTATAAAGGCTAAATGCTTATTATACCTGTTTTACATCTTATGACTCTTATGAAACCCCACAAAGGCTTCTATACCACTCACAACCCATATGAGTCTCCATAAAAGGGGGACCTCCTCCCTTCTGGCCCCACCTCTGGTGGTAAGCCAAAGGGGTTGGAGGATGAGTGCCTCAGACAGGGGTAAGGGGTTGGTTGATTACCAGGGGCAAGTGGAGCAGTGGCACAGGATGGAAAAGATGCAGATTAAAAAAATGGACTTCTTCAGGGCCACTGTTTCAGAATGCATGCTGGTATGGGAAGGGGCAGCGATGGACTATTTTGGAATGTTGCATGGACGAGCAAATTTGGAATGCAGTGGGGTTGTGCAATTCTGCAGTGCAGCAGGGAAGATAATTTTGCTATTCACATTCTGAAATTGCATGTTCCTAACAGTTTGTTTCCACCACATTTCTAAACTGTGCATCCCCGTCATATTCTTAAAGAGTGCATCTTCGCCACATTCTAAAATTACACATCCATGCTACATTCTGAAAATGCATAACTCATGCCAAAATTTTGTATCCCCCTTCATTCTGAAATTCTGTATCTTCAACTCATTCCAAAACTGCGTAACCCTGCCACATTCAGAAATTATGCATCATTACCATATTTCAAAAACTGTGAACTACTGCTGTCTGAAATTGTGCATCCAAATCCCATTCTTAAACAGCCCATCCTTACTGTATTCCAAAATTATGTGTCTCCACTGCATTATAAATCTGCACATCCCTCATGCATTTTGAAATTACTGTTTTTAAAATTTTGTAACCTCTCTACATTACAAATTGTGGCATTCCTGTCATATACTGAAACTGAGTCTCTACTGCATTTCAAAGACCCTGTCACATTCTTAAATCCCATCTCCACAGTATTCTGGAAATGCACACAACCATGACATTAGAAACACCCTATGTCCCCTGTTGCATTCCATAACCACACACCCCCCATATTCACAAGTAAAATGCATTCTCCACACCCAACCCAATGTCAGATTTATTCAAATGTTTACCATGAAGCAGTTTTATTAAACAGCACATAACATTGAATGAACAGGATTTTAGGTGCATTTAATCATGTATTCCACAAATTCTCTGCATTTATCTTTGAATTTTCTTCATAACTATTCACATTCACTTGAAAAATTGAAAAAAAATGTATTTATTACTGTTCATTACAGTCAGTCTGCTCTGGCTACTTGTCTACTCCTGTCACCACAGTCCTCTTTTTATGATGTTATAATTGTCACGAACTCACTCCTGAGGGTCAGGTCCACTGAGCTCACAGTGCCCACCCCTAAGTGTAATCTGAGATAGGGAGGGGGAAATGGGGGATACACTCTTTGTGTCCTTCTATAGTGCTCACTAAGTTCACAACTGAACACTCTCCATGAAGTACCAGGGTCCCCTCTTTACTTTGGATCAGGGTACAATACTAGTCTCAAGTCTTGTAGCCAAATATGAACCCTTCTTGGTTGTTACACAAAGGGGGAAGATCCAGGCATTACAACCTCTTCAGGATAGCACTGTAATCCTGATTCTGCCTTCTGCCACAAGGCGTGCAATAACCTGGTTCAAATCCCCACAGACCATTCCTTGAGACTTTGGTATTCCCCCATCTTTACCCAGACTTTCCCTTTTCAGACCCTTGTTCGATTTGATAGCTTATAATGGCACCCCTTAGCAATAACAGTTTAGTCACAGATTATTACTGAAACATCCCACAATCACACTCAGTATAGAAATCTTGCTCAGTCAGGTTTCTTAAACAAAACAAATGTCTTTACTAAATAATTAAATAATTATACATTACAATAAAAAGGTCTGGAAAATATTGGTCACAGAATAACACAAATAAAAGTGGATATGTACAAAAAAAAGCACTATAACAGTTAGCTAAAGTTCTACCTTAAATTTGTAATGAAATGAAGTCCAGAAAAATAATTTTTTTTATTCAAATGTTTCAGTCCTTTCTGTAGCCATATTGCTTCTTGTGTATCTGCTGGCAGTTGTTCTCTTGTGGTCAGGAGAGTGTCTAAAAGCAAAGTGTCTTCAAAATGCTATGTGGAGGGTCATAAACACCTGTGGACCAAGGCAGTCTGTAAGTCTTGGTCTAGTCCTAACTTTTAGGCCAGTAGATGTCATTCTTGTGCTTTCCCAAAAAATTCTTATTGAGGGACTCATACCTTTATTAGTCAGACTCTCTTACAATTCCAATATCCAGACAACTAACCAATGTAATTATACCATGACAGTTTCCTGGAATCTAGCACTGTCCTTTGAAGTGTAAAGTTTTTTGTTGTTGTTTTTTTTTTTTATGGCAGGGCTAGTTGTTAACATCTCCTGAGTTTATAAGCCTTTTCCTCTTTAATAGCTACCCAATGCTGTCGTCTGAAGCATCCTGGCTCTTCAAGTAACAGTTATTATTACAGGTGATAGATTTAAGACCTCTGTGTTAGTCAGCCAGGAAGACTCTTTTGAAATGCAATTTCTAGCTTCCCTGGAAAAACCAGTTTCTCTTAGGCCGCAGGGAATTTGCAGACCTTTGAATAAAACAATACATTCCCTTGTTCCATGAGACCCTTTTATCCATTACTCCTTGTGGCATTTTAAACATGCACAAAATATAACAGAATACAACACCATATATCTGTACATCTGACTGGCAGTGGCATAGCTCAAACAATAATTTCTTCCACAACACCAGACTGTGATGTCCCAAACAGAATTGTGATGTCAGGAGTAGCTCCATGTGAAGTAAAAAAAAAAACTTTGCTATATGAATTGTTAAGTGACATGCTGCTACTTCCCATGGCCCTTTGTGTAGTGTGGTTCCATGTCATAATAGAGAAAATATTACCGTGACTCACAAAAGTGCACGTTCATCTTGCTGAATCACTAATCAGCATAATACATACCATAGCACACACCAATTTGGCTCACAATAAAATAAATGTTTAATGAGGGGGGCTATGCCCCCCCACAACCCCAAAATTAAAATGACCATCTCCAGGGGGAAGCAGACACTGAAGGACAGGAGACTACTGTAGTCCCAGAACCAGATGATGGCAAAATGTAAAATAAACACTGTAACACTGGTAACAGTAAAAAAAACAACCTGTAGCCCAACCTGAACCCAGGACCATCACCTCAATATGCAGCATCCCTACCCACCACACCAAGTGACCAGCACAGCAGCAACAGGTTGCACTCCTGCATTTCACTCACACTTTCTGCTAAACCCTGTCACTACCTACAGAACCCCATCATAACCAGTCACTATATTTTTCCCTCCTCCGTCACTATTCCCAACCTTCGCTAAATCCTCCCCATTGCTGCTCCTATAGACACCCAAACTGAGTCGCTCATATATGAGGTGCTCAATTGGGTTCACCATTCTAATGTGTTACTGCGTAGTGCTACACTTAGCAAAGTACAAGTGGCGATCATACAAAGATTTATTAGTACTGAGATATAACTCGAGGTACCACTGAGGCATTCAAGTTCAATTTGTATTGATTGTAATGTGATCCTGCCTCAGTACTGCCAAATTACACCTCAGTGCTGATAAAGTTTTGTACAATCACCACTATATCAACTTCACCAGGTAAAGGAAAAGGGAAATTAACCAGGAAAGGCACACTAAACCAGAGCTTGTTTCTGGCTGTGACTTGGAAGCACAAGGATGTTAAGTGGCTTGCTCAGGATCACACAGTATGCAAGTGGGGGGCTGATGAGATTCAAACCTAGATCTCCAAGTTTGTAGCTCATTGCCGTTAACCACTATGCTACACTACCTTCCTAGATGATGTGAAAAGTAAAGACTATGTGAAGTGGCATTTTGCTTTGGAAGTATCACTTTGCAGGATGCTTTCACTTTTTTTCTTTATTTAAATAAACATTCCCTACTATACCACCCAGTTTGAATAAATGCCTCCTTCCTCTCATTCATTCACTGAGCAGCACCTCCTTCCCCCCCTCCACTCCAGACCTGGGAAAATTATCAGATAAAAACTAATCACTCCCCAATCCTGCTCACATGGTGCACCCAATCCTAATCTCCTCCCCCTGCTCAACCCAGAAAAAAATCACAGACTCCCCTTCACCCACCAAAGCAACACCCAATCCACCCTCCACCCCTTTCATGCTACCCAGGAAGACTCCACGAAACCCAATAGCAAGGAGGAGGTGACTGACATAGATTCTCCTCTTGCCCACCCTGGCCAGACACTGTCTGAATGAATGGAAGTGCGTGCTCATTGTGAAAACAGCTGATTGCTGTGAGTAAATGATTCCATTTATTCAGAGGGCTGACTGAAGTGGTGAGAGGAGAATGTATGCTGGTCACCATCACTTTCACCACCAAGAATCTCAGAAGGAGTCACCAAGAGTCAGATATAGTTGGAGTATCATTTTCTTGAGTAGTATGAAGCTGGATGGCGGATTAGGTGCTCAACGTGTTAGTAGAAAGATGGTGTTTGTACTTTTTTGGTCGAGGCCGGGGTGGAGGTTGTGATTAGCTGCACCCAGGAGGGTGAAGGGTTCATATATGTGAGGATCTTGACAGGGCTGGCTGAAGGGAGGAGGGTGGGGTTGCAGCTCAGTAGATGGGGGAAGGGGGTATTTACTCAAACTGGGAAAGGCTGGGTGGGGACAGAAGATTGTATATATTGATACATAGAAACATAGAATTTGATGGCAGATAAGAACCGCTTGGCCCACCCAGTCTGCCCATTTCCCTACCTACTGGATAAGCTGCAGATCATAGTTAACCAGCAGCCTACTTCTTCCTACCCCCACCCCCTAGAATGGCATTATGACTGTCCCATGCATGCTTGAATTCCACCACTGTTTTTGACTCCACAACCTCCTCCGGAAGGCCGTTCCATGCATCCACAACCCTTCCTGTGAAAAATACTTCCTTACATTACCTCTCTGAGCTGCCCTCCCATCTTCAAATTGTGCCCCTTGTTCTTGCACACCTCTTTTTGAAAGATGCTACCCTCTTGGACTTTGTTGATTCCCTTGAGGTGCTAGAGCGTTTCTATCATGTCCCCTCTCCCTCCTTTCCTCGAGGGCTATACATGTTAAGCTCCTTAAGTCTCTCTTCATATGTCTTCCGGTGCAGACCCTGCACCATTTTAGTTGCCCTCCTCTGGACAGCTTCCATCCTGTCTATGTCTTTGCGGAGATTGGGTCTCCAGAACTGCACGCAGTACTCCAGATGGGGTCTGACCAGCTGTCTGTACAGAGGGATAATAACTTCTTGTTTTCTACTGGTGATGCCTCTCCCTATGCATCCCAGTATCCCCCAGCCCTCCTTGCTGCCCTCTCACATTGCTTGCCCACCTTTAGGTCATCTGATATGACTACCCCCAGGTCCCTTTCCATTTTTGTTGTTGTTAGTATCTCACCCCCATTGTGTACTCTTCCCCTGGGTTTTTGTTTACCAGGTGCATTACCTTGCACTTCTTAGCACTGAATCTAAGCTGCCATACATTTGACCATTCCTCTAACCTTGCCAAGTCCCTTCTCATCCTTTCCACCCCACCTTGTGCATCAACTCTGTTGCAGATCTTTGTGTCATCTGCAAAGAGACATACTTTTCCTTCCAGTCCCTCTGCAATGTCGCTTATAAAGACATTGAAGAGGACCGGTCCTAAAACTGAACCCTGTGGTACCCCACTAGTAACCCCCCTTTCTTCAGAGTGGACTCCATTTACTATTACTCTCTGTGTCCTATTCTCCAGCCAATTCTTTACCCAGGCTGTCATCTTGGGACCCACTCCCAGGCTGGCTATCTTGTATATTAATCTTTTGTGCGGGACTGTGTCAAATGCCTTGCTAAAGTCTAGGTAGGCCATGTCCACAGCCCTTCCCTGATCTACTACTTTGGTCACCCAGTCAAAAGAAATCTATCAGATTCGTCTGGCATGACCTTCCCACTGTGAATCCATGCTGCCTAGGGTCCTGTGCCCCTCTGGCCTCTAGATACTTGACAATTATTTCCTTCAGAAGAGATTCCATCATTTTCCCTATCACTGAGGTTAAACTATCAGGTCTGTAGTTTCCTGCTTCTGCCTTGCTCCCACTTTTGTGAAGGGGAATCACATCTGCCCTCCACCAGTCCTCAGGTACCACCCCATCCTCCCATGATTTGTTAAAGAGGGTAGTCAGTGGTGTCACTAGTTCTACCCTTAGTTCTGGGATGAATCCCATCAGGCCCCATTGCTTTGTCCACCTTCAGTTTTAAGAGTTCTTTCCTAACCCTTTCTTCTGTAAATGTGCTGGTATCGACTTCTGTATCCAGAGTGTTTCTACTTTTTGTTTTAGGTACCTCCCCTTCTTCATTTGTAAATACTGAGCAAAAATATTTGTTTAGTATCTCTGCCTTTTCACAGTCTCCCTCTGCCACCCTCCCTCCCTTTATTAAGCCTCACTATCCTCCTTGGTCTTCCTTGCTCCCTGATGTACCTATAAAAGGTTTTATCCCCTTCTTAACTGAGCTGGCTATCTTTTCCTCGGTTTGGGCCTTTGCTGTTCTGACTGCCTTCCCAGCTTCCTTTTGCTTTAACTTGATACAGTTCTCTGTCCTGCTCCTTCTGCGATTCCTTGTACTTCCTGAATGCTTTTTTCTCTTGAACCTTCATTGCCACTTCCTTTGAGAACCATAGTGGTTTCTTACATCGCTTTGTTTTGTTTATTTGTTTCACACAGGCTGTTACCTCTGTGATGGCAGTTTTTATTATTCCCCATTGTTCTTCCACCCTCCTTCCTGCCCATTTGCTAGTGCATTCCTTAGGCACTCACCCATTTTGGCAAAGTCAGCCCTCCTAAAGTCCAGTACTTTTGCCTTTGTATGGCTTGACTCTATTGCTGTGTTTATTGTGAACCATACTGTTTGATGGTCGCTAGTTCCCAGATGGCTACCCACTTCTACATCTGTGATCCTTCTCTCCATCTCCATTTGAGAGAACCAGGTCTAAGATTGCTCCCTCTCGAGTGGGCTCCAATACTAGTTGTCTAAGGCATGCCCCCTGTAGGGCATCTAGAATAACCCCACTCTTTGAAGTGGCTGCTGCAACTGCACTCCAGTTAACATCTGGCATATTCAGATCACCCATCAGCAATATCTCCCCTTTTTCTGCCATTCTAAGTATTCTTTCTATCATTTCCTTGTCCATTTCCTCCCCCTGAGAAGGGGGGGTCTGTATACAACCCCTGTGCGGATTGTGGTGCCATTGCCTGTCTCCAAATTTACCCACAGTGCTTCTTCTCCTCCCTGTTTACTCTTTTGTTCTGTTGCTTTTATGCCTTCCATTATGTAAAGAGCTACTCCTCCTCCTCTTTTACCCTCCCTGTCCCTCCTGTAGATAGTGTATCTTGGTATGTTTACGTCCCAGTCATGGTTTTGTATGTACCATGTTTCAGTGACTGCCCCAATACCCAGATGTTCCTCCTCCATCAAGGCCACTAATTCAGGAAGCTTGTTACCCAGACTAAGGGCATTGGTACTCATTGCCCTCCATTTTTTGATGGCTTTACCTTCTGTTGCAGCATCCCCCACTGACCTTTCTACCTCAGTCTTTTTCTCATTTAGTACCCTGTTTTGTAGGGAGAGGCTGGGATTTTCCTGCTGCTTATCAGTGCCTCCCCCCTTGACTAGTTTAAAGCTTGCCAATGAAGCATTTAAACCAATTGCTCAAAAGACCTGTTCCCTTCCTGGACAGATGCAGACCATCCTGCCAGTATAGGCTGGTGTCCCTCCAGGTGGAACCCCAGTCCCCAATGAAGCCAAACCCCTGTGCTCCACACCATTTTTTCAACCATTCATTAAACTGCATGGTGCAAATTACCCTCACCTCCCCCATGCCATTGACAGGCAGCACCTCTGAGAAGGATACTGTGTGTGTTACTTGTCTTAGGCCCCTCCCCAACTCTACAAAGTCCTCCTGCACTGCTCTAATCTCATGATGAGCCAAGTCATTTGTCCCTAGGTGGACAGTGACATCCAACTCAGACTCCCGTGCAACTGTTCTCATGATCCTGAGGATGCGCTTCCTGTCCCTCCAAGCCATGGCACCAGGCAGGCACCTTACTTCAGTTTTCCCTGCTCCCCCCAGTTCTATTCCCCTAATAATTGAGTCCCCCACCAGGAGCTGCTTCCTTTCCCTGTGGTGTCCTCTGCCTCCTTCTTGTGGGCCTCCCTTGTGACAGTTGTCATCAGTCTCCTCTGCGGGTGCATCCATAGGGGAGCTATGCTCCCCCAGAATGGTGTATGGATTGTGGAGTGGAACAACTGACTGGGTGTGCCTCAGTTCCACCATCTTCACCCTCCCTGAGCCCACTGTGGTCCAACTGCTGTGCTTTCTTTGCAACCTCTGAGGTAGTGGTGGTGGCTCTGGTGCTCCCTGGATGGGGGAGGTTCCCTTCCTACTGTCCAGTGTGGCCTGGGGGAAGGTTCCCTTACTACTGTCCAGTGTGGCCTGAAGACGGGCAACTTCCTCCCTCAGGGCAGAGAGTTGTCTGCAAATAGGGCAGCATCTCAGGCTCCAGAAAGACTCCCGGAAGACTGCTGCCCCACAGCCATTACATTGCACTACTCCCCACGTGTTTATCTACTTTTTTTTTGCATGTTTGTGTGTGTGATTGGTTTGTTATATAGAAATATATATATTATACAATGTGTATGCTTACATTGTCAGTGCAGTGTGCTAGAGAGGATATGACAGTAATATGCACCTTGCACTCTTGAGAAAATGATGTCAGAACCCCAGGTATAAAGGAACTATTTCCAGGGGTGGGTGGGGTGAGGATGGGAAGGGTTGGGCCTAAACTGTACCCTCACAAAACAATCAGCTAAAAGCTCTAACCCACCGCCGCGATGAGTGCCTTCCTGTCAGCAAGATGCCCTACACAACAATTTGACAGAGAAAATACCCTGCTAATCAAACAGAGAAAATCCAGACATCCAAGTCAGACACAGGTAAACCTCCCCAGCCCCAAAACAGCCTGGTGGTTTGTTAGCCACAAAGGAAAATCAAATATGCAGTTATTTCAACCCTTCTGAAGATGCTCACAAGATAAGCAGTTTTGAAAAACCCCTTGCTTCAAGAGTGTGTGTGGGGGGGGGGGGTGTTTTAAATAAAATCATTTTTGATAAGAAAAGGAACTTCACACTGCAAATTGCTGATGAGGTGCCAACTTTGGGGTTAGCCATGCATAACTTCACCAACAATTCTTTGGCAAAGTAATAAACTGAACACTACTAGTCAGAAGTAGACAAGTAGCCAGAGCAAGAGAAGTGTGGAGGACACAGATGCTGGTTCCATGTCGATAAGCCTTGCTAAAATGAAAAGGGGAAGTTTAATACAGAACATGAATGAAACATAGGCTGAAATGTGTTTCAACATAAAAATTATGTTTTTTTAAAATATTTCCAAAAATAGCCAGCCCGGTGGTGCTGAGGGCTGAGGCGCTGGACACCTTACCTTGCGTCATGCCAGTGACCCAAGTTCTGGAATGGACATAGGACGCCGGGGGTTGGCAGCGAGGAGAAGGATCGAGCATCCCTAGGACTGCTCTCCTTCTCCGGGGAGGGGGGGTTGCAGTGCTTGGCAATTGCTTGCCACCTAGCAGAGGCTGGGAGGTGGCACGTCAGCGCTGGAGACTGTGGGCGAGGGTCTGCGGCAGGCACTTGGTGGGGGTGCGCATGGGTATAGTAGGAGATATATGGGTCCTAGTAGGAGAAGGGATGCGATGTGCCACTGTAATGCTCACTAGTGAGACTCCTTCTAGAATATCGTGTCCAGTTCTGGAGGCTACGCCTCTCTGCAAGGACATTGACAGAACGGAAGCAATCCAAAGGAAGACTACCAAAATAGTGCATGGGTTGTACAAGAAACCATATGAGGAGAGACTGTGGGAGCTTAACATGTACACTTTGGAGGAAAAGAAAGCAAGAGGGGACATGACTGAGACCTACAAGTACCTCATGGGGGTGAACAAGGTACAGGAATGCAGTCTTTTTCAGAGGAGGAGGAGCGCCAGAATACAGGGGCATGCAATGAAGCTTCGGGGGGGGGAGAGTTTAACAGGGATGTGAGGAAATACTTCCTCACAGAAAGGGTGGTGGATGTCTGGAACTGCCTGCCAGAACAGCTGGTGGGGCAAAGACAGTGGGAAGCTTCATGCATAAGATAGGCACATTATAGAATCATAGAAGCTTGATGGCAGAAAAGGACCACACTGGCCCATCCAGTCTGCCCCATTTTCCCCCCTACACCTCTCCTCCCTGCCAGCCCCCACTCTCCCTCAACTTCTCAGCCCCATATGTCTGTCCCATGCCCTCTTGAACTCCTCCACTGATCCAGCCCCCACCACCTCATCTGGCAGTCTGTTCCAGGGCTCTACCACCCTCTCTGTGAAGAATCGCCCTCTCACATTGCCTCTGTATCTTTTGCCTGCAGTCTGAGGCTGTGTCCTCTAGTTCTAGCCCCCTCCTTTTTCTTAAGTACACCCCTTCTCCTACTTTATTGAGGCCCTTCACATATTTAAAAGTTTCATTCACGTCTCCCCTTTCTCTCCTTGTCTCCAGCGTGTACAGATCCAGCTCCTTGCACCTCTGCTCATATGTGGTGGTCCCGGTGGTCATGAGGGACGGAAAAGGAACCCTCCCCCAACTCACTCACAGAACTTCTGACTGGCAAGCTGAACAGCTGTCCCCCGGTGGTCGTGAGGGACCGAAAAGGAGCCCTCTCCCAACTCACTCGCAGAACTTCTGACCGGCAAGCTGAACAGCTGTCCCCTGGTGGTCATAAGGGACCAAAAAGGATCTCTCCCCCAACTCACTCGCAGAACTTCTGACCAGCAAGCTGAACAGGTTTGCACCACAGCTGGAGCAGTGCCAGGAGAATACGGCTGTAACAGCTGAGAGGTTGAGACTGTTTTTTTTTAATTGGACTTTTTGGCACCTAAAGCTCCAGCATTAATGTTGTATTCCCTTAATTGAGGGGTGATGTCTTGTTGGCGTAGATGTGGAGATAGTTTTTTTCTGGGGGGCATTAACAAAGTATAGTGCACAGCAGCATGGAGCCTTTAGCAAGTTACTTTAAGAGGGTTTGCAGAATGTAATCGTAAATTTGAGCAAAGTGCACAGCACAATGTGGGCCTTTTTGCAAACTACTCAAAAAGGGGTTGTTAGACTGTCTTTATAACATTTTTAAATTAGGCAAAGCACTTTGAGAGGGATAGTTAGACTGTATTCTGTAAAGTAGGGAATTGTTAGTCCAATTTAATCCTGCATTAAGGGGTGCTGGTTACTGCAAATACGAGTGCTGCAATCTGGAGCAAAGCCTGCAAAAGCATACAAGCTTACACCATTTCTGTCAGCTCTGACTTGCTCCACAAATTATTTTTGGCTTTGATTCCCCTAATTCCAGAGTCAGATCACTAACAGGTGGGACCACAGGCAGGGAATTACATTGCTCACTGTGTGATCCGTTTTTCAGCTCCCCCTTCCCCACTTTCTCTGCCCCTCCTCCACCTACCTGTATACTTAAACTTGCTCTCCTTCTCTATGCAGCTGTCCCCTCGTGGTCGTGAGGGACCGAAAAGGAGCCCTTCCCCAACTCACTCGCAGAACTTCCGACCGGCAAGCTGAACAGGTATGCGTCACAGCTGGAGCAGCGCCATGACAATACGGCTGTAACGGCCAGGAGGCTGAGACTGTTTTTTTAAATTGGACTTTTTGGCACCTAAAGCTCCAGCATTAATGATGTATTCCCTTAATTGAGGGGTAATGCCTTGCCGGCGTAGAAGTGGAGATAGTTTTTTCTGGGGGACATTAACAAAGTAAAGTGCACAGCAGCACGGAGCCTTTAGCAAGTAAGTTACTTTAAGAGGACTTGCAGAATGTAATCATAAACTTCTGACCGGCAAGCTGAACAGGTATGCACCACAGCTGGAGCAACGCAAGGAGAATATGGCTGTAACAACGGAGAGGCTGAGACTGTTTTGCCCCGCAGGCACAAACGCTGGCTGCCCCACTGCCCCCACCACCACCCTTGCTCAGCTAATATATATATAGCGAGTCACGTGGCTGCGAAAACCTATGCGAAAACCTATCAGCGCATTCTTCCATCTGCAGCTTATCCTTTTCTACCACCAGTTGACGCTGCCTCTCGCCACCCTCACTTTTCACTGTCTGTATACCTCCAAAATCCAACCAACCACCTTAAAGCTGTACTTCTCTATTAATTTTTCCTAGCACAATGGCATCTCAGTTTCTCACCTCACTGGTATCCCACCCTAAACACATGATCACATCCTGGCCCCAAGGGAATTTAAGTCTCTTCCTGCTGGCTACATCCACCTTGATTGAGTTGTTGTTGGCTATGGACTTTGCTGCTAACATCCTAGCAAAGGAACAAAGATTTCTCTACCACTGCACCCCTACTTACCTGCCACCATGCCCTACAAACATGCCCTACGTAACATCAAATAAAGACACATCCCTATCATCTATATTGCTGGCATCCTTATCACACATGGAACAAAGGCAGCATTGGCATCTGCTGTACTCCATTACACTTTGCAGGCACCTCTGGCAGCCTCCCACCTGCCCACTCTTGTTCCCCCTGCTTCTAGCCCTCATAGCAGGTGACATTGAAACAAACCCAGGCCCAACAAACATACACATAAACAACATGGATGCCGCATGGACAGGAGGCCATGGAATAAAGTTTGCACATCTAAATATCCGTAGCCTCCCTTCCAAATTTGCAGAGTTAGAGGCCCGGGCGACCCTCTACAAGCCCCACATACTGGGAATATCCGAGACCTGGCTAAAACCGTACCACAACTCAGCGTTGCACCAGCTCCAAGGCTACTCCTTCCTCTGACTGGACATGCTGGGAAAGAAGAAAAGGGGAGATGTTGCACTGTATGTACAGGACCACATATCAGCTGCCATTGTTGCCTGCTCAAAGACCGACTCAATAAGTGAATGGGTTATCACTGAGCTGACTATTAATGTGGCAAAAAAACCTCTATGTTGGCTGCTGCTACAACCCCCCTCCAGCCTCTAGCCAAGGATTGTCTAGTATTCTCTCCAGCCTGACAAGTTCCACCCCGGCCAGGGATACGTTCCTGCTTGGCAATTTCAACCTAAACTGGGCTGCTAATCCTAACACAGACTATACAACTCTACTAAAGTCCCGTAACCTGGATCAAGTAATCACTACTGCAACCAGATAAAACCATCGCACTACAAACCACTTAATCCTTGACAGGATTTTAAAAACCGGCCTGATCTAATCCTCCAAACAGGGGCCATGGCTGACGCAATTAGTGACCATACCCCCACCTACATAGTTGTGAACAACAAGTCGGCTCACCCCACACCAAAAATACTGACCTTCAGAAATTTCAACACCCCAAACCATGACTTCGCCACTGGACATTCACTGTCCTTAAATTGGTCCTCCCTATATGCGACAAAAAATGTCTCTTCTGCTGTCAATCTATTCACCAACACCCTCTGGAAAGTACAGGACTACTATTTTCCCATAAAAATCAGGAGGGTTAGATGTGGCTGCACGCGCTGGATAACCAAAGAATTGCTACTACAAATGAAGGTCAGGGACGCTAGTAGAAAAGCTTTTAGAGCGTCCCCATCCCCCCATCTATGGAACGCCTATAGACAACTACAGAACGCATGCAAACAAATGACAAAGTCACTCAAAAGAAAATATTTTAATGACCTTCAACAAAACACACTGGGAAATCCTCGTAAATTCTGGGCAACAGTTGGGTCTATGCTAAACCCCAAGACCAACAAGCAAATAACACAACTTACGTCTACAGCAGGCATAATAAATGACCCTGCGGGCATCGTAGACCTTTTTAATGCCATGTTCACCGACCTTACCCCGTACCTTAGCAAGCTTCCCCCTCACCCTCACACCAACCAAAACAGAATCAGTAGCCCCCTCACTTCTCAAGACCATCGTGCCTCCACCCACCATTTCTATTTCAGAGCCATTGGTACCACTACTACTGTACGACTCCTGGAAACCCTACTCCATAGAGGCAGTCCTGGTAGTGATGGACTCTACCCCGCCTTCCTAAGGATCATCTCCCCAGCCCTGGTGAGGCTGCTAACACACATCTTTAACCTCGCTCTGTCCACATCAACTGTGTCTGATACCTGGAAACATGCCAAGGTGATACCCATCTTCAAGGCAGGAGATCCCCTAGCCCCAGAAATCTATAGACCCATTTCCCTGCTTCTTCATCTTAGCAAACTGTTAGAGAAGGTTGTCCATATCCAGTTATCTGAACACCTAAATAAGTTCAACCTCCTATGTCCCCTCCAGCATGGCTTCTGTAAGCACCACAGTACCTCCTCTGCTCTGGCAGTCTTCTCTAACCACATCCTCAAGAACATGGACATGGGTAAGACTACAGGTGCGGTCTTCGTCGATTTGTCAAAAGCTTTTGACTTAGTGAACCACAACTTCCTTCTCTCCACGCTGCAACAATTTGGCTGTGCCTCTGGACCCACAGCCTGGTTCCATAGCTACCTCACAAACAGATCCCAATCCATGCTCATAGGTAAAGCTGCCTCAGTCCTCCTTCCCACAAGCACTGGTGTACCCCAGGGATCAATTCTTGGCCCCATTCTCTTCTCTATGTTTATTAATGCACTACCTGCTGAGAAGCTAAACTGCAATGCGAATCTCTACGCAGTTGACCTAGTCCTGTACCACAGCAACAAGTCCCTTGGAATCCATCTCCTTTACCCTCACAGACAACTATGGGGTGGCTGAAAGCTGGCTCACATCCAAAACACTCCTAGTAAATCAGAAAAAGATGAAGACCATGCTTTTCAGATCCAAGCCCTTCTTAAACAAGACCGCTAGATCTAACACTGCCCTGACCGTATGCACTCTTGCTGGCCCCCAGTTCGAGTAGGTCACCTCCTTCTCATACCTTGGTGCTACCCTCAACTCCTCCCTCATGTTTAATGATCATACAGCCCTGATCATTAAAAAGATTAACCAGAAACTAGGTGTGGCCTATTGTGCCATTCACCTGCTTTCACCTGAAGCTTGCTTCGCCATAGCGGAAGGCAACCTTCTCCCTCTCCTGGATTACTGCTCCCCCATCCACTCCCCAATACACACAAAGCAAAAACCCCCGACTATATATGGCATATAATGCTATCTGTCACTTTGTCCTCAAAGCCCTCTCGTTGACCCACCACTGCAACCTCAATCAGTCCCTAGGATGGCTCTCACTCCAAGGACGCCTGAACTATGCTGCTGGCTGCCTGGTGGACTGCGCCCTCAGAAGTAACCAGCTATCCCCTTAGAAACATATAGAAACATGGACTTTGACGGCAGATAAGGACCTCTTGGCCCACCTAGTCTGCCCATTTCCCTACCTAGAATATAAGCTGCAGATCCTATTTAACCAACAACCTATTTCTTCCTACCCCCCAACAAAAATTGTCTTATGTCTGTCCCATGCATTCTTGAATTCTCCCACAGTTTTAGACCACACAACCTCCTCAGGAAGGCTGTTCCATGTGTCCACCACCCTCTCTGTGAAAAAATGCTTCCTCACATTGCCCCTGAGCCATCCCCCCTCTATCTTCAAATTGTGTCCCCTTGTTCTTGCACATCTCTTTTTCTGAAAGATGCTACTCTCTTGGACTTTGTTGATTCCACTGAGGTACTTAAACATTTCTATCATGTCCCCCCCTCCCTCCTTTCCTCAAGGGTATACATATTAAGTTCCTTTAGCTCTCCTCGTATGGCTTCTCTTGCAGAACCTGCGCCATTTTAGTTGCCCTCCTCTGAACTGCCTCCATCCTGTCTATGTCCTTGCAGAGATGGGGTCTCCAGAACTGGATGCAGTATTCCAGATGGGGTCTCACCAACTGTCTGTACAGGGGGATAACAACTTCCTGTTTTCTGCTGGTGATGCCTCTCCCTATACATCCCAGTATCCCCTCAGCCCTCCCTACCGCCTTCTCACATTGCTTGCCAACCTTAAGGTCATCTGATATGATTACCCCCAGGTCTCTTTCCATTTTTGTTTTTGTTACTACCTCCCCCTTATTGTGTATTCTTCCCCTGGGTTTTTGTTTCCCAGGTGCATTACTTTGCACTTCTTTGCATTGAATCCAAGCTGCCATACTTCTGACCATTCCTCCAACCTTGCCAAGTCCCTTCTCATCCTTTCCACGCCTACTTGTGTATCAACCCTGCTGCAAATCTTTGTGTCATCTGCAAAGAGGCATACTTTTCCTTTCAGTCCCTCTGCAATGTCACTTATAAAGACATTAAAAATGGACTGGACCCAGTACTGAACCCTGCGGTACCCACTAGTAACCCCTCTTTCTTCAGAGTGGACTCCATTTACAATTACCTTCTGTGTCCTGTTGTTCAGCCAATGTTTTACCCAGGCTACCACCCTGGGACCCAATCCAAAGCTGGCTAATTTGACGACTAATCTTTTGTGTGGGACTGTGTCAAATGCCTTGCTAAAGTCTAGGTAGACCATGTCCACAGCCCCTTCCTAGTCTACTACTTTGGTCACCCAGTCAAATAAATCAATTAGATTCATCTGACATGACCTTCCCGCTGTGAACCCATGTTGCCTTGGGTCCTGTGCCCCACTGGCCTTTAGGTACTCAACAATTCTTTCCTTCAGAAGTGATTCCATCACTTTTCCTACCACAGAGGTCAAACTGACAGGTCTGTAGTTTCCTGCCTCTGTCTTGCTCCCACTTTTGTGAAGGGAAATCACATCAGCCTTCTTCCAGTCCTCAGGTACCACACCATCCTCTCATGATTTGTTATAAAGGGTAGTCAGTGGTGTCACTAGTTCTCTGCTTAATTTTTTTAGAATTCTGGGGTGAATTCCATCTGGCCCCATTGCTTTGTCCACCTTCAGTTTTAGGAGTTCTTTCAGAACCCTTTCTTCTGTGAAAGGACTGGGATCGACCCCCCCCTCCACAGTGCTTCTGTTAATTGGATTAGGTACCTCCCCCACTTCCTCTTTTGTGAATACTGAACAGAAATATTCATTCAGTATCCCAGCTTTTTCACTGTCACTCTCTGCCCACCTGCCATCCATTCTATTCAGCCTCACTATCCCTCCCTTTGTCTTTCTACACTCCCTAATATACCTATAAAAGGTTTTATCCCCCTTCTTAACCGAGTTGGCTATCTTTTCCTCAGTTTGTGCCTTTGCTATTCTGACCTCCTTCTGCCTTAACTGGTACAGTTCTCTGTCCTGCTCCTTCTGTGTTTCCTTATTCTTCCTAAATGCTATTTTTTTCTCCCTAACCTTCACTGCCACTTCTTTTGAGAACCATAGTGGCTTTTTCTTTAATTTTGATTTATTTGTTTGCTTCACACAAAGGTTTGTTGCCTCTGTGATGGCAGTTTTGATATTTCCCCATTGTTGCTCCACCCCTCCTTCTAGCCTGTTTGCTAGTGCTTTTCTAAGGCACTCTCCCATCTTGCCAAAGTCAGCCCTCCTAAAGACCAGAACCCTCACTTTTGTATGGCTTGACTCTGTAGCTGAGTTTATCGTGAACCACACTGGTGGTCACTTGTTCCCAAATGGCCACCCACTTCTAGATCTGAGATCCTCTCACTGTCCCCATTTGAGAGTACGAGGTCTAAGATTGCTCCCTCAAGAGTAGGTTCCAAAATTACCTGTCTGAGGCGTGCTACCTGAAGGGCATCAAGAATGGCCCTGCTTTTAGATGTGGCTACAGCAAGGTGCTCCAGTTAACATCTGGCATGTTAAGGTCCCCCATCAACAGTATCTCCCCTTTCTCTGCCATCCTAAGTATGCCTTCTATCATATCCTTGTCCATTCCCTCCCCCTGACATGGGGGTCAGTATACAACCCCTGTGCGGATTGTGGTGCCATTTCCAGTCTCTAAGGTGACCCACAGTGCCTCCTCTCCTCCCTGTTTACTCTTTTGTTCAGTTGCTTTTATCCCTTCCCTTACATAGAGAGCTACACCCCCCTTCTGCCCTCACTGTCTCTCCTATAGTTTGTGAACCCTGGTATGTTAACATCCCAGTCATGGTTCTCTGTGTACCATGTTTCTGTGACTGCTATGATATCCAGGCATCCCTCTTCCATCAAGGCCACCAGTTCAGGGAGCTTGCTGCCCAGACTACGGGCATTGGTACTCATTACCCTCCATTTCTTGATGGCCTTACCACTTTTGGCCCTAACCCTGTCCTTATTGCGTTTGTCACGTTCTCCATTTACCCCTGCGTTTCTCCCTATTGACATATCTATGTTGGTGTCTACCTCACTTAGTACCCTGATTTTTTTGGGGGGGATAGGATTTCCCTGCTCCTTTCCAGTGCCTCTCCCCTTACAATCCCCTTCTCAAAACTAGAGCAGCAACTAGACCACTTAGGGCCTCTTCTCTTCCAACCCTCGAAGTTTCTCGTGTCTCAACGATGATGGACAGCAAGGCTTTTCTATAACGGCCCCCTCCCTCTGAAACAGTCTTCCCATCTCCATTCGTACATCCTCATCCCATGCATCATTCAAAGCCAACCTTAAAACATGGCTACTGAAGGAGTTCACCTGCAAATGCTCGACGGACAGAGCAAAGCCACCATAAAACTACCGTAATCTGTTGGCCACTGCCACCTACTCTCTGGAGCACTACAAGCAAACATGTTTGGCTCGATGACTCGCACTGCTTACCTCGTATGCTCCCACTTCTCAGTCGGATACAGCGTAAATGAAAATATCTAGATACTCTATGTGTATGCTTAACTAATTCTCCTCTGTATCTCAACCTGTATTCTTTGTCAAATGTTATGTTCTCTCAATGCCTGTAAACTTTTATGTAAATGATGACTGTTTCTAGCTGTCCTAATGTTGTAACTACTGTACTTTCCAGTGTATTTCCCTGTACTGCCACCTTTGTGGCCCTGGTCGTTGCTGAAAATGGTCCACTGGATCAGTGCACTTACCTGGTTAACAAAAACATAAATAAATAAATAAAATGTCTTCCCCTGCATACCCTGCACCATCTTGGTTGCCCTTCTCTGAACCCTCTCCATCCCTTCTATATCCTTTCGGAGACGTGGTCTCCAGAACTGGACCCATACTCCATTTGTGGCTTCACCATGGCTTTGTAAATGGGCATTATTTCCTCCCTCCTTCTGCTAGTAATGCCCCTGCCTATGCATGCCAACATTCCATTGGCCTTTCCCACTGCCCTGCTACATTGGTTTCCTACATTAAGGTTTAAGGAGACTATGATCCCTAGATCCCTCTCCTGTTCTGTTACTTTGATTACCTCCCCTCCTAGGGTGTATCCTGCACGTGTGTTTCTAACCCCCACATGCATCACAGCATACTTTTTGGCATTAAATTTCAGCTGCCACATCTCTGCCCACTCCTAGAGCATCTTTAGGTCCTGCCTCATGTCCTCCACACACCCCCCCTGGGGTGCCTACCATATTACAGATCTTGGTATTGTCAGCAAATAGGCACACCCTCCCTCTCAATCCCGCCGCGATATTATTGATATACTGTAGATGTTAAAAAGAAGCAGACCCAAAAATGAGCCCTATGGCACTCCACTCTTCACCCTTGCCATCCTGGAGTACACCCCATTTAGCACCACCCTCTGAGTTCTTCCTGCTAGTCAGGCCTCCACCTTGTTATTTTCCCACCCAACCCCAGACTTTCCAGCTTGCTCACCAGCCTCCTATGGGGGACAGTGTCAAAGGCCTTACTGAAGTCCAGATTGGCCACATCCACCGCTCCTCCCTGGTCAATCACCTGAGTCACCCAATCGAAGAACTCAGTCAGGTTCAGGAATGGTCATAGGACCCCAGGGGTTGGCAGGGAGGAGAAGGATTGAGCATCCCTTGGACTACTCTCCTTCTCTGGGAAGGGGGGATTGCAGTGCTCGGCAATTGCCTGCTACCTAGCAGAGGCTGGGAGGTGGCACATCAGTGCTGGAGACTGTGGGCGAGAGTCTGTGCAGGCGCTTGGCAGGGGTGCACATGGGTGTGTGCGTGCCACTGCCGCTGGTGCCATTGCATGCCGCGACCTTGGGGGAAGAAAGAAAAAAGGAAGAAAATGGGAGTCCTCTGTGAGGATGACGATGGTCCCCCTCCACAATGGCCCAGGAAGGCACCTCTCCGAACACTAAATCCAGTCCAGTGGGTCAAGTCGCCCCCCCCACACCCTGCCACAAAGGATAAGTCATGTAGTCAAGGGGAAAGGGTCTCATACCCAGTGCTAAAGCAGGGGGGGCATGTCAGATGTAGGCAGAGTAATCCAGGGGGGAAAATACATAACCGTAAAAAATATATATATATTTCCAAAATGTCAGAGGATTTTTAGACGTGTGAGATATATCATATATGATAGTGTTGCTGATAATGAGGCTTATACTATGAGTTCTGCAGCTTTCAACATCAGTTGCTCTTCACTGAAAGTAAAATTTTTTTGAACAGGCAGAGAAAGCAGGGTTGCAAAAAGACTTATTCTTTTAAATGAAATATTTTAGAGATCTTAATTTTGTAAGATGCTTACTGGGAATTTGTTGCTCCTAATTCTGAACTCATTGTTTTTGAATGGGGTGCCTCTTCAAGTCCTGAGAGTCTGGCTGTCAATCACACAGTACCTTTTTTTTAGCACTTCACCACTGTCGACTGTGCATACGGACAGTATGCTAACTGCATGTATTGGAAAATAAAATGACATGTAGAAAATGTTTGGGCACATTTTGAATAATCGAACAATGTGAATAATGAAAAGTTCACCCAAGCCTAGTTAAGATTGGCTGTCAATGTTAAATGGTAGAAAGAGATGAAGTGAGGAAGTATGTGGAATGGAGGCTTTATCTAATAAAATAGGTATATTGCAAATGACTTCTATCTCTTAAGTATTAGTAAAACTGCAATACACTGGGCCCTGTGTGGTAGAATCAGGGAAAGACTATGACATTAATGGTTCTAATAATCCCTTTAATAGCTGCATACATCTGTTGTAACCTGAGTAATAGCAGTGCGCAATGATTGCCACTTTGTGAGTTTATAGAGCACCAGAATACTTCCTGTTGTAAATAAAATGCCTTATTTATTTTTATTAGATGACTGGATAAGTACAGTGGACCAGAGACCATTTTACAGCCATGACTCAAGCTGAGGCATGGCAACACAGCAGTAAAAAAAATTACAGGTTAAATACAGATACATCAAAAATCAGACACTGCAGTAACAACTGCCATGGTAAATCACATCTCATGATTATGAACAAACAGTTGCATTTACATTAAGGTCTAGAGTATGTAGTGCTCATACAAATCCTCTGCACCTGAAAATTATATATTTTTTTTCGGACTCAGTACACTCCATTTTGCATTGTCATACTTAAATATTCTTCATACTCACAAGGGTTGGGCCTGAGGTAATCTGAGCATGTAATCCTCCTCTCTCAACTCTGAGCAACTCTGCCATTAAACATTGCCTTCTATGTTGATTCCTTGAAACTGTGAAATTGTCACTCAGGAAACAAGAATCTGTAATACAGCAAATTAGTTCAGACTTGTTTAGCCCAATCAAGGTTATTTAACAGTTCCAAAGCCAAGTGCTAGTTGATCCAAAAGCATGATCCTGTCATGCAATCAGCTTGGAGTACTGTCCATCCCTAGAAAGATAGACACCATTATATCCAATTCACCACTGTGTTACAATGCCTCTGAAAATATCACTATTAGAGTGAACACATTTCTAATATTGATTGATTGATTGATTGATTGATTCAAGTTCAAGTTCAAGTTTATTGCAAGAAGACTCCATTGAGCAAGCTCATTCACAAGGAGGTCCTGAAGCATGTACACAGTCAAAAAGACATTACATAATAATGCAACACAGATTACAAGTATTCAAAGTGCACACATAGTTCAAGAAAGATGTTGCATAGAAAGATACATCATTGTAGAAAAATGTACAGAGAAGGAACATTTGGTTCATCGTATGCAAGCAATGCAAGGTAGGGTTTATAAACTTAATACTGGTATATGCAATAAATACGCATAATATATTGAGCAAAGACTGGAAAGATAGGATAGATAGGGTAGGCAGGGTTGAGGGAGAGGGGGATGGTTAGCAAGAGTAAGGGGGAGTAGTATATAGATAGGAAGCCAAAAGTGGGAAAGGGTAGAGGAGCAGGTATGGAAATCATGTAGTTTTAGTCACGGAATGCATTTTGCAAGCTAAGAGATTACAGTTAAGACTAGGACTAGTGCTAGTGGAGACGATAAGTATGGGGCACACATAAGGGTGGAGAGGGGTTTAATAACAGTTACAAATATCTTTTATTTTAGATGCAGTTAGCAATTTATAGAGGTTAACTGAGACAATGCTAGTTAATTTCAGTACAGATTGGAGTTGGTTCCATATAGTAGGAAGAGCATGCGCGATAGCTCGTTTACCAAAGGAGGTACGAGTCCTGGGTACATCAAGCAGAATGAAGTCTGATTTCCTGGGAGACTATGCACTGTGTGAAATGCAGATAAGAGATGTTAGGTAACTCGATAGTTTATGCAGAAGCAACTTAAGGGTCCAGAGACAAGCATGGAGCAGGCATTTGGTGGTGAGAGATGTCCAGCCAACAGCTGCATACAGATCACAATGGTGAGTACGGTAAGGGGAGTTGGTAATGAACCATAATGCGCAGTGATAGAGGATGTCCAGCTTGCTTAGGCTTAAGATTGTGGTGGAAGTGTAAATTAAATCACTGTAGTCAAGTAAGGGAAGGAATGTGGCCTGGACGAGCCTAGTTCGAGTCTCAAGGGGGAAAGAGCCCTATTTCTAAAGAAGAATCCTAGCCTGGCTTTGAGCCTCCTGGATAAGTCCTCAATGTGATCATTAAAGGAGAGCTTATTGTCTATCCAGATACCCAGATATTTAAATTTGGTAACGACTTCCAATGGTTCACTTAGAGAGGTAACAATAAAGCCTTTCAGTAGGATAGGGGAGGTGTCAGAGGAGGTACTACGAGAGAAAATCCTTCCTTTAGTTTTCTTAGCATTAAGGAGAAGCTTGGCCTTTATTAGATTATTTTTGAGCTGAGCAAAGTCAGCTTGTAGCACACCCCTAACTTCAGATAAAGTTGAGCCAGAGGTATATAGTACAGTGTCGTCTGCAAAGAAGTGCAGGTTGGAGCTAGTTATGTTAGAATCAAGGTCGTTAATGTACAGAGAGAACAAGATAGGGCCTAGAATGAAGCCTTGGTGGACTCCTCTGACAATCAGCAGAGAGGCAGAGAATAGACCATCAGCTTTGACTTTCTGTGTTCTCCATGATAGATAACTGGTGAACCACTGGGTAGTGGAGGAAGTGGCACCTAAGTTAGTGAGGTAAGTGACTAAGAGGTTGTGGTCAACAGTGTCAAATGCTTTACTAAAATCCAAGAAGACTGCCCCTCTTAGCATCCACAGCAGAGACCCAGTCATTAGTTACTTTAGCCAGTGCTGTGATTGTGCTGTGATTTGCCCGGAAACCAGATTGTGCTGGGTTAAGGAGTGAAAAGGTTTCAATATGAGTTTTTAGTTGGCTATAGATCAATTCTTTGAAAACTTTTGAGAGGATAGGAAAGATGGAAATAGGCCTGTAGTTATTCAGATCACATGGGTCCCCTGATTTGAATAGGGGGAGGATATGGGCGGATTTCCAACAGGACGGAACTGTGGCAGAAGTGATGGAGAGATTGAAGATATGAAGAATAGGGACAGTGAGATGGAGATGGGCATGGCCTAGTCTTAGGAAGAAAGGTTCTAGCCCATCGTTCCTTGCACTTTTTCTGGTATCCAGGTTAAGAAGTAAATCTTCAACTTCTTTATAGTTGAGCGTATGCAGTTGAAAAGGACAGGATGAGGTGCAGGTTGACGGGGAGGAGCTAGGTTGACTCTTCACATGGCTAGCATAAGGTGAGGAGTCAAAAGCTAGGCTAGCAGTGACAAAATGGGAGATAAGTTCTTCAAGGATTTGGGAATTACTTTCCACTACCCTACCATTGGTGAGTATCTTAGTTGGAATGGAGGGGGCAGTGGGCCACCATTCAATAGATTTAAGTGTCCTCCATATTTTTTGAGAGTTCCCGTTTGCTTGTTCAAGGGTAGTGATGTAGAAGTTTGCTTTGGTAGAGCGAATGCTTTTTACACAGGCATTCCTAGCTACTCTGAATGCCTGCCAATCTGCAGGGCTCTTTGAATGCCTAGCTTGCACTCAGATCTTGTCCCGGCTTGTAAGAGCTGCCTTAAGATCTGGGGTAAACCGGGGGTGAGAGTTGTTGCACACCCTGACTTTGATAAGGGGGCATGCTTATTTGCAAGACTAGCAAGGTTGTCATTAAGGACAGAGACAGCCTCATTGACATTTTTGGCAAGGTAAAGATCTTGCCATCTGACCTTACCTAAGTCAGAAAGGAAATTTGCTGCATTGAACTTATGAAAGGACTGTTCTGTTATAAATTTGGGCTGCTAGCTGGCCCGCTGGCGCAGCGGTGGGATTTCCGCTTGCGATGCCGGCGACCCGGGTTCGGGAACGGACCCGGGTCATCGGAGGGCCAGCCGGGGGGAGAAGGATTGAGCGTCCGACGGACTGCTCTCCTTCTCCAGAGGGAGGGTTGGGCTAGCAACCAGAGCGATTGGGGCCCCTAGCGGAGGCTGGTGGACACCATGCTGCTGCTGAGCTTACTTAAGGGGGGCGGGAGAGGGTGGGACGGACGCTAGCCGTCATTGTATGTCTCCGCCCTCAGGGGTGGGGAAACCGGAAAAACGAGCTGCCGCCGCCATGGATGAAGCCCACCGTGGCTTGATGTGCTCCCAGGCCAAGACCCCGACCCAGACCATTTCGCCTGGCATCTGGCCCCGTGCCGTGGGCCCCCACTGGGGGCAAGCCACACGGGTATCGGGTGGCTAATTTGGGAAGTAGAAGCCGGCGAGCCGTGACCAAGCTGATTGGAGGGCGGCAGGCAGCTCGGTAAAATACAGTGAATTGCAAAAAAAAAAAAAATTGGGGCTGCTGACGGGCCTTAGTTTGAGATCTTATACGTATAACAACTGTGTGGTCACTCATGTCATTGTGGAACACTGCTGAATGTGAAATTTTATGAGGATGAATGGTTAATATAACATCCAGAAGGGAGCTATTGGCAATGTTTAAGGTATTGTTCCTTGTGGGTTCATTAACTAATTGTACTAAGCCAAGCTGATCACAGAGAAATTTAAGGCAGTGTGATTTAGTGGTAAGCCAATCCATATTGAGATCCCCTAAGAATATTGTTTCTGTATTTGCAGCAGAGATTAGGGATTTCAGTATATTAAGGATCTCAGTGACTCCAGTCAGAGGCCTATAGCCACCTATGATAGTAACGCATTCCGAGGAAGGAAGATGAAGCTTCATCAAAACAATCTCGAATTCCTTGAGTATAGATTTATAGCTGATATCAGTGACTGAGTACTTGGTTTTGGCACTGATGACCACACCCTCACCCCTAGATTCCCTGTCTGCCCTGAATAGTTTGTAGCCGGGGAGGGTAATTTGTTGGTCAGTGTTAGCCTTTTTAAGCCATGAGTCCATGATAATGATAAGATCAGGGTTAGTATGCACAGCCCATGTTTGTAGTCGGACAAATTTTTTGGTCAGGCTTAGTACTGTATATTGACCAACATCATCTTAAGACCTGGGGCGGCTGCGAATTCTGAAGGAGAGGTGAGTTGCAATGGAGGGCCAGGATTTAACTCCACATTGCCTGAGCAGAGGAGGAAGAGCAACAATAGCATATTCTTTAGGGATCTCATGAAGAAGGAGATGTTTTTTTTCCTCTGGGATTACCCATGATGCATTGCAAGTGATGCATGTTTGAAGCAGGAAAAGGTAATGCTGATTTGACAGTTTAATGTGATAAGGGAGAGTGCTCGAATAGTCATAGGTGATGTTAATAGGAAGGGGGGACATAATGTGTGGTATAGGTGAGGGGAGGGTGGATCGATGAAAAAAGGGAGGTGCAGTGGGCAGGGGCAGCATAGGATGTAATATTGTGGTCCAGGACTGGATTAGATCGATCGTGGTACTTCATGGTGTAGTGCATCATAGGGTACACTGTTTTCTAGAAACAACAGGATAGCAATGAAGCATTCCATAATTCCTAGAGGATGAGAACTAGATGTTAATAAGGGTTGGATGCTTTTGCTGTGTGGAAGACAGGCACACATACAGATGCCCTCAGGGCTCAATATGGAAGTGTAAAAAGCTGAGAGAGAAGAGAAAAATAAAGGAGAAAATAGCTGGCGAGGAGCTAACATGCTGCTCCATGAAGAACAGGCTAATTGGCTCCATTCCCCTAACAATATCTGAAGGGTAACAGGCCAGTGTAAACCAATAGGATAGCAGAAGAACCAGGGAGGGTGGAGCAGAGATGTATTTAAAAGAGGCCTGGAAGGGAGTGGGGGGGGAATTTGAGCAAGAGTTAGGAGGACAGAGGCAATGTAGGAATTGCTGTTTAAGTCTATGGGAACGGGCGCACCCGGGCGGTGTGGAGCTAGAAAGCAGGTGGACCAATCAGTGTCCTCCTGCAAGCATGCCACACCAATCAGATTTAGCCGACCATGCTGACTCCAGGAAAAGAACAGCGGTTGTACCTGCAGTTGGATCTGTGTCCAGAGATCCAAATTCCAGTGAGGGCTGCTGTGAGAGGCTGGGCGGTGGCAGTAAGAATGGCTAGTGCTGGCCACCTTGATTCCAGAGTGCCGCTCAGGCATGAGACCCTAAGGGGAAGAGGAAAGAGGCAGAATAAATATGCAGGCTAAGAGTGCATTCAGGGGTGGGAAGCTGGTGGCAGATCGTCGGCAGGGGTTGGGGGTGATTGTAAGTTTGGACAAAGACAACAATTAGAGAAGCAGGGTAATGCAAGCCAAGGATAATGGGCAGAGTGGGGAAGGACAAAATGTAAAATAGCAGAGGGGGGAGGGCTGTCTCAGGAGGAAAGGAAAGGGTGAAAAGTAAACCAGCTCAGTTAGAGAAGGGTGTAGATGGTGGATTTTCAGTGCAAGAGAGAGAGACAATAGAGAGGAGAAGGTATAGATAGGTAAAAGACACAGTTCAGAACATCAGGTAGAGGGAATCGAGCGCTTCATACACTGTAAAGGGCAATCAGGCTGTAGTCTAAGCAATAAAATAATATACGTGGATTCAAAACAGTAATCAATTACAACACAGCTCCTTAACTGAAATTATTAACATGGTAGGTACAGGCAGCTGGAAAAAAAAAAAAAACATTCGAGCATGAGTTAGGAGGACAGAGGCAGTGCAGGAATTGCTGTCTAAGTCTATGGGGATGGGTGCACCAATCAGTTTGGAGCTGGAAAGCAGGTGGACCAATCAGTGTCCTCCTGCAAGCGTGCTGCACCAGTCGGGTTCAGCTGACTGTGCTGGCTCCAGGAAAAGAACAGCAGTCATACCTGCAGTCGGATCCATGTCCAGAGATCCGAATTCTGGTGAGGGCTGTTGTGAGGGACCGGGAGGTGGCCATAAGAATGGCTGGTGCTGGCCACCTTAATTCCGGAGTGCCACTCAGGCGCAAGACCCTGCAGTCGGATCCGTGTCCAGAGATCCAAATTCTGACGAGGGCCGTTGTGAGGGGTCGGGCCGGCAGCCTTAAGAATGGCTGGTGCTGGCTGCCTTGATTCCAGAGTGCTGCTCAGGCGCGAGACCCTGCAGTCAGATCAAGGTCCAGAGAACCGAATTCCAGTGAGTGCTGTTGTGAGGGGCTGGGCAGTGGCCATAAGAATGGCTGGTGCTAGCCACCTTGATTCAGAGCACCGCTCAGGCGTGAGACCCTGCAGTTGGATCCATATCCAGAGATCTTAATTCTGGCGAGGGCTGTTGTAAGGGGCTTGGCGGTGGCCGTAAGAATGACTGGTGCTTGTTGCCTTGATTCTGGAGTGCTGCTCAGGTGCGAGACCCTGATTGATTGATTGATTTGCTTAACAAGGCAGGAAAACTACGTTAAGTGATGTGTTTTTGGCTAAGATCTGGGGGAAGGCAGCACTAGCAGTGTAGGAATCACAATTATGTCTAATTATTATTCATGAGGCTACTGCATGCTCTGATTGGCTGCTATACTGTGGCTTAGTCCTTTATAAATGTCCACTACAGTTCTGAGTAGCATGGCAGATGCATGTATAAACTTTATTATTTAAAAAAATGCTGGGTTTTGCTTATTAATGTGATTAGACTTATAAGTACAATTATACCCTTATAGCTGGGCATTTCCAAGTACAATTATAGCTGGGCATTTCCAAGTACAATCAATCAGTTTATTGGTGAACAAACTGAGAGAAAAATCTCTCTTTTACAATTGCAACCGTGTGGTGCGAACAGTATAAAAGACACAATATATGAAGAATAAGTTACATACACTACAACACATTATATGCAGACAAAGCATATTGGGGTTAAAGTGTGTAGATAGATTACAATCAGCTTAATGATTACATTCACAGTGACTGTACGACAACTGGGAAATTAAGGCTTTGAATCGTGAAACAGATGCAATACAAGTCAATTTAGTAATTTTTTGTATTTGCAACCAGGAGTAAGATATTGGTGTTGATAATGAGAATGTTCAAGCTTTTGTTTGTGCTCTTGGGACTTAGTACCTGAACAAACCATGAGCTCTTAAAGTCATAGTAGAAATCTTAACCAATAAAAGGTTCAAGAGATAAACAGGGACTCTGGCCAAGAGCACTTTACAAAGCCTCCTGCATTTTGTTAAATTTATTCTGGAGTAAATGTATGGCTAGTTTGGTCCTTATGCTTAAATTACAAAATGTTTTTTGTCTGCATACATAAACAGGTTTCTGTGTGCAGAACAGTATTTCAGGATATTATTAATATATAGTAAAAATAACAAAGGACCCAACATTGAACCCTATTGAATCCCTCACATGACTCTAAGAAAGTCAGGATAGACATCACTACTTCTGACACATTTGAGTCAATGATTTAAGTATGAAGCAAACCAAATTAAAGATAAAAAATTCAGATAAGTGAATCTCAGTCTACAGTATTTATTAATAGGATGTGGTCCACTGTGTAGAAAGCCTTTGATAAGTCCAAGAACACTCCTGGAGAATAAGATCTGGCAGTATAGCCTAGAGGTTAGAGTAACGAGCTGTGAACGAGCTTGGTACATCCAGCAGACCTGCCCTGGGTTTGGTTCTCACAACCTCCACTTGCATGCTGTGGGACTCTGAGCAAGTCACTTAACCACCCAGTGCTCCCAGGTTGCCCCTGAAAACAGGCACTTGTGCTTAGTGGGCCTTACTCAGTTACCAATAACTAAAATAAAGATCTGTCATCAAAGGAGAGTTAAAATCAATCACCACTCTACATACAACATGTGTAGTATGGTAACATTTTTGAAACCAAATTGATTATCAGAAATGAAACTGAATTTTGACAGGTATGAAAAAAGTTGCTTGTGTACAAAAGTTTTTCAGAAATTGTTACTTCTGATGACAAAATGGATATTGTTCTGTAACTGGATCAGAAACATCACCACCTTTAAAAATGGGGATAACAAAGGCAGTTTTCCAATCTTGAGGAATGTCAGCAGTGACCAAAGAGAAATGAAATAAAAAGTTCAATATTTAACAAAAATAGGAGCTCCAATTTTCAGAAAAAAATTCTCAGCCCTGTAACAACAATGTCTTAATATCTATTGTAATCAAGTCACCATAAACTTCAGACTCACTAAGCTTTAAAAAATAAGACAGAGGGAGTGTGGCTGGGAGAGAAAGAGGAAAATCCTTAGATGAGGGAGGCAAATATAGGAATACTTCATCAAAAACATTGCTAGCCTTTGTCAAGTGTTTGTTAAAAGTTGTTACCTGAGTAACTCTATCAGTAATAACCAATCCATCTGTTTTCAACGTTGTAGGTAGAGTGTTGCCACCAGTGTTCCTCTGAAGATTGTTAATGTTAGTCAATATTGTTCTAGGATTTCTAGAGGCATCATGTAACTGAGTAGCATACCAGTTACTTTTAGGTTGACTAATAGCTGAAGTACATTTAATCCTCAGTTCCCTGAACTTTTGATAGTCGTTTTGGTCTTTAGTAAATCTTGTTCTTTTCTAGGCTGATTATCAAACTACCAATATTTTTAGAAAAACAAGATGACAAGAATCAAATAATTTTCTTAACGTAATGGACATGAGCGTTAATCACATTATGAAGAGTAGATTTAAAAATTTTCCAAGCCAATAAAACATTAGGGTAGGCATTAATCAGTGGCCAGTTGGTGTCACAAATTTTTTTAAAGTTATGAGAACAAATTAGGTTAGCAACAGAGGTCACACTAGTGTATTGCCGCACGTATACAGGGCACATAGCAGAGATCACTTGCACCCCCAAGAAACACTGAGGAACTGTGGTAAAAATAACATCATGCAGGATACCCTTAGTGATCACTACTATTTGGTCTGGTGGGCAAGTTTAAGCAAAGTGCTTGATGCCCTTGCTGGAGCTAATGACCTTTGGCACATCAACAGTCCTCAGATAGGTGTTAATCTCTAGGAAATTCCTGATGTTTAAGGCATTATTGCTTAAATGCAGGTGATACACAAGTACAGTACTAGGGTACATGAAAAATGCACTGATGAAGTGCAAAGATAACATGGGACTAAAGAGTACTGTATAAATAACCAAAATGTATGTACAAGAGAAATGTCAAAAGCAGACAGACTAAGCCTGAGTTGCCCAACAAAGTCAACTCCAAACATGGTGCTGCTATTAAAATCAAGGTCTTGTCTTTAGTGCTACAGTTAACCCTTAGGCTGGCAATAGATTCGGAATGTACTGTATATGAATGTAGGGCATGCACAGAAGTCTGCAGCACAGCAAAGGTTAAAAGCAAGGTCTTGTCTTTGTTACTTTTAAATATTGCAAATTATGTACCAATACATTTAACATGTATTACATTTTTAAAGGCATGCATGAGTAATGTTTAACTGTTTAACAATATACCCAGTAGTAATTCTTATTCTTTCAGATTAACAAAAACCATGAAACACAGCAAAATAATCGTTCTACCTCTTAAGCCACTGTAATCTTTCTACCTCTTAAAGTGCTGTACTAATAATAGTGATAATTTCAGAAATGCAGTTTATAACATACAGAATTGCAAAATGATGTCTCTCACCCAGTATGAAAACTTGTGTCTGCTGCGTATCTCTCTGTGTAAACATGGAACACAGTTTGAGTGGCACATTATCATTCCACATATAGCACTGCTAATTTTAACATTTTACAACTAAACATTTTTTGTAATATCTGTTGCCAAGTTAGGATGTGCAAAGCAAATACCACATGCTCAGTTTAGGTTCAGTCGCCAAATATTGAGGCTCTAAAATCTAAACCTGAACTGTAGTTTTTAGAGGTGCAGCAATTATTCTTGCATTGCATTCTGTCATCCTATAATGTGATATATTTTTATCCATTATCAATTACTTACATGATTTCAGCCAATCAGCAGTCAGAGCCATAGAACTTCTCTGCCTTTCTAGTTTTCACCTTGTACAGGAATGTTCCACTTCAGAGCTAGGACACAAAACAGTACAGTCACGTTAAAAAAATGTATTTATTCATTTATTTATTTATTTATTTTGGTAACCAGTTAAGTACACAAGGTCTGTCGTGAAGAGAGCTCACAACAGGACACAATAAATAAGTTACAAGTTTGTGGCAGAACAATATAATTGAACAACAAATTTCAGTCATGACTAAAGGTACAGATAAGACCATAGTATATAGTAGATCAGTAACAAGTACAGGTACATGAATCATGATAGTGCCTTAGGAGGGCCAGCTTCAAGGAACTATAAGAATCAGAATGCCTTACTAGGGCAGGAAGGCAGTTTTAGAAGTGAGAAGCAGATACACTGAAGCCCACAAGTCCCATTTCAGTGGAATGCCTTCATTCAGTAAAGGTCAAGGCATCACAGGAGCAAGGACTGTAGGGTGCATCAGGAGATTGCAACAGGGAGTATAAACCAGGGGAAGACCCAGATCTAGTATGTTTGTCAATGAAACAGCCTATGGCAAGGCTCCTACAGTGGTAACTTTGCAACACTACAAAACCAGCCCAGAGAGGAATAGTGATGTGTAAGGTGAGCAGCACCCACAATAAAGCAATAGATGTTATAGGCTACATCCCATCTGGTTAGAGAGGATTTGGGAGCATTTTGGTAGCCTGGAGCACAATTAAAGAGTCTAGGAAGAATACCATTTACAAATGCCCATCTAGCTTTTAATGTAAGACTGGTTCTGACATGGAAAGCTTAGCCGAGTTTGGAGTTAACCAACTTTCATATGGATTCAGTATACTGGGAGAAGTCTAGAGTGGGATCCAAAGTGACACCAAGGTACTTAAAAGAATTTACACTCGATCATGGACTCATCAGAGCTGTATACTAGGGTACAGTGAAGCCCACCAAGATGAAGCACAGCACTGCAGAATTCTGCAGTAGAGTTACTGCGCTTGTTAATGGACTGTTCAGCTGCATCACTGATTTGTTGCTGCCTACTATGATTACATGTCACATCCTAGGTCTATCTGTAGTTGATGCTGTTGATTTGATTATATTCAGTTTTAAGCCTGATTGTAATAGATTTGCACTGTTCCAGTTTGTGGACATCAGTAGATGCTGCAGAATCGTTTTTCCTCTAGTTCAAAGCCTGAATGTAATAGTTGTGCAATCATTCTTTTATGTGGGCATCAAGCCTAACTGCATTGCCCTCTGCAGCACTATATTTAGCTATCTTACCGTGTAGAGCTGTATGGATTTAATTTGTTTTAAAGCTCAGTACTGTGATATAATAGCAGGGTGGGGGTTTACTGTGCTATGCTCTGCATTGTGCTGCCTATGTACCTGCGCATGTGCAGTCTGCTACCCAAGCTAGCCACACTCCATTCTCCCGCTGCATACTAATTACGCCCTTCCTACCTTTTCAGGCAGGTCACCCCCCAGCAGGCTGCAGACCACTTGTGGGTGCAAGAACAAAGGAAGCTCCTGCTTAGAGTGCTTCGGGACTCCAGCTGCTACTACCTCCAGGTAAAAAGCCTCCTACATCGTGGCTTTGGGCATTATTGACGGCCGTTTTCTGCTAAACTCTGGCTACCTAGCTCCACAGCCCACTGATTGTTTCTGTGGACTCGGCTGTGGGGTGCTAGCCCACCCACCTCCCCAATCACCCCACCCAGGGGCGGCCCTTGTCTTATTGGCTCCGGCCGGCTACGTCACTTCCTGTGTCGTCACCTCCTGCGTCCCTAAACCTAAGTCCCCACTTTCCCATTTGCAGATTATACCGGGTGGCCACTAGGCAGTGCTTGATTCCTCTCATCCCTTCCCAGCTCCTTAAACCTTACCTCCCTATACTACCCCTGTGTTCGCCCACTGGGGCTCCAAATCTGTTTCTGTGTCTCTCTGCAATCCCCTCCCCACTCCTAGCATGACTGTCATCCCTGGTCCAGCTTGTTCCCCACTCCCTCTCCTCCTTATTATATTCCTCACCTCTCCTAGGACTACCTTCTGCCCACTACTCAGCTACACCTGTGCCCCAGTTCTCTCTCCCAGGCTACTCCCTCCACCGGCTGGACCGGATCGGTAGGAGAGGTGGTGGATGTACCATCTATGTTAAAGACCCGCTCATTGGTCTAGCCCTCCCCCCCCATCCTTGATTATAATGCCCAGGCCTTAACACTAAAATTATCACCTGACCCCTCCAGGGGTCCAATCTTCCTGACTACAGCTTACATACCCCCAAAAAACCAAGCCCAGGCACTGGTCCCCCTAACTGACTATATTACCTCCTTACCTAACTCCTCTGACCAAATCCTGGTAGGTGATCTGAATATCAATTGGCTTTCTCCCAAGGTGTCCACCTCCCGTGAGACATCCTCTGCTATTGATCTAACACAACTAGTCTCCCAGCCTACCAGGTTAAATCCTAGTAGGGGCACTTGCACTGTTCTGGATGTGGTCCTCACCAACAGGCCTAGCCGCGTCCACAATATTCAAATCCTCCCAGACTGCCTTAGTGACCACTCCCCAGTTCTCTTCTTCTAGGTGACCTCCCTGCCCAAGTCCTCTGTTCACATCACCCATCGTCGTCGGCTTAGACCTGGTGGGCTAAAAGACTTAAAACTCTACCTAGCCTGCACTGATTGGTCCCCGCTACTAAACACCCCCGATATTGACAAGGCACTTGTCTTCTTTGTTTACACCTTTAACTCTACCTGTGACATCTACGCACCCTCAACCCCACGTAGATCTAAAGTAAGACACACCCCCTGGATTACCTCTGCCTTACGCACACTTCTTAAGCAGCGGGATAACTTATGGCACATCGCTGTTGAAACTGGCCGCCCTGCTGACAGACAGGCCTACGCAGCTGCCCAGAATAAGTGTACTTGGGCTGTCTGCAAAGCAAAGGCCGATTATTACCAAGCTTCTCTTACCTCCTCCTGGGGTAACCCCAGGTCCTTCTGGGACAATGTCAAGCAGCTAAATGGTGGAGCACGCTCCCCCCCATCGCTTCTTGACATCGAAGGGACTACCTCCACTGACCCCGCCCTCATTGCAACACACCTCAATAACTCCTTCACTAACCTTAGTGCAGTGCTCCCATGCAACTTCTTCAATCCTCCTCCCCCATGTCTGCCCCTCCCATCTCCCGCCCCCCATTCCACCTTCGCTCTGTCACCACCCATGAGGTCAGGCCCTACTTACTAAAAGCTCTGAAGTGCAATTCTATTGGCAATGACTCCCTTGATCCCTGTCTCCTACATCAGGTCCTGGATCAGGTCATCTCACCCATCACTTGCCTCTTTAATAAGTCCCTCTGCCTAGGGCAATTCCCCTCTGTCTGGAGGGTCGCCACTGTTACCCCTATTCACAAGGATGGTGATAGGATGCTCCCAGGCAACTACCGGCCTATCTCTATCCTCTCTCCCCTCTCTAAAGCCTTAGAGAAAATTGTTGCTAGCCAAATTTCAGATTACCTCATGAAATATGATGTCCTTTGTCCTGAACAGCATGGATTCAGAGTCGGTCATAGCACCAATACTGCTCTCCTGGAGTTTGCTAACTTCCTTCATAACTCACTTGATGCTGGCTCCCTCGCTGGTGCGGTATTTATAGACCTATCAAAAGCCTTTGGTACCATCTCACACCCTCTCCTGTTAGCTACCCTTGCCAGTGTGGGCTTTGTCTCTGGTCCAGTCTCCTGGTGCGCCAGCTACTTGACCAACCGCTCTCAACGTGTGAGGATTGGTGGCACTCTTTCCAGTACCTGCCCAATCCACTCAGGAGTTCCCCAGGGCTCCATACTCAGGCCCTTACTCTTCTCTCTCTCTTCCTCAACTCCCTGGCCAACGCATGTGCAGGAAATGTCCTACTCTATGCTGATGACGCAGTACTCTTTGCCTCCGACAGTAACCCTGTCTCACTCCAGAACTCCCTTCAGCGTGCCTACACCTCAGCTGAAACCTGGTTCTCTGACCACCGTCTCATCATCAACCTTAAGAAAACTAAATCTATGCTTTTTACACACCCTCAAAATAAGTCCAGCAACTTTCCTCTCTCTGTCCACTCCGCCCATAATCACCCTATAGAACTTGTACACTCCTATAAATACCTTGGTATAATCTTCGATTCTGCTCTCTCTTTTCATAACCATATCGCTGCCCTGACCTCTGCCTCCAATGCACGGTTGGGTATCCTCTACCGGCACAAAAAATGCCTCCCCGCAAACTCCCTCCGCTTGGCTGTCACCTCCTCGGTTCTATCCCTAATTGACTACGGCCTTCCTGTATATGGCGCGGCAGACCAGACGGCCCTCTTCAAGGTACGCCTAATGCTCAACAAAGCATGTCGACTTATTACCAGTGCCCATAAACTCACCCATACCTGCCATCTTTACTCCATGTCCACCCTACTCAACCTTGATGAGCGCCTCTTGTTCCAAACCTGCCAAGTTACCTATAAAGCTCTCCATGGTCTATCCCTGCCTGGCCTTGCTAACTCTATTCACCAATCTAACTCCTCGGCGTGCACTCGTGCCTCCAGCAAAGCTGCTCTGGTCGTTCCAAGGGCACGGACCACCCAGGGCCAAAGGGCTTTCCCCTATAGAGCCCCCTCCTGGTACAACTCCCTCCCAGCTGGCATCACTGATGCCCCCTCACTTGCTAGCTTCAAATACAGCCTGAAAACTCACTTGCTCACTTCACACTCCTGCCACTGCCCCTGACCCCCCACCTCCACCCACGTGACAAAGCTCTCTGAGCTGCACTTTTCCTTATCCCAGCTCTCTCCCCCCCTGCTGTGCCTCCGTTCAACTCTTCTACCCTACCTCCTAATCATTTAAAAAAAAAAGGGGGGGGATCGCTTATCCTAATTTTTAGCGGATAACAGTGTTATGTCACGCATCACCTGTAACTTGACTGTGCCTTATTATTGAACTATGTTGCTGATTGTCTCGCATTACTTGTAACTTGACTGTGCCTTATTGCTGTACTGTATTGCTGATTGTCTCATGTATGTATGTCTTTGTCCTCCTTGTGACGAGGTACCTTTGTAAATGAGCCTCTGGCTCAAAGGTTGTTAAACTGATGTTAAAATAAATAAATAAATAAATAAATAAATAAAAACAACAAACAATGTAATTTCAATGAGAGTTAATCCCTTTTGTCATGCAGTAAACCTGTGACATTGCACTTCAGCCTGGTGGGCTTCACTGTACCTTCAGGCAATGAGCAAAGCATTTGCCCTGAACCAGATAGCATGGCTTTGGTTTTCTGTGTGTTTATAACAAGCCTATGATAAGTTAACTAGGTCTGGATGTGGCCAAAGTCAAAATTAAGGCACTATTTATGCTGACTAGGATTTTAGACCTGCTGTAGATTATTTATTTATTTAAAGTTTCGGAATTACAACCTTTGAGTCAGAGACTCCTTTGCAAAGGCTCCACATCAGGGCAAACAGACAATGACAACAAATAAGTAGTATTAAGGTACAAAGGAGATAACAGGAAGACAGGAGACATTAATCCAAGCTTGGGTAGATTACAGTTTGAGATTGCTTTTGCTGCCCAAGTTAGAATGATATTTCACAATTTAAGAACTAGAATACTTTGCAGAAGAATTGTACATTTTGTAGTTGAAGACCTCGTCTTCAGGTTGGATGAACAATGAACAAGATTACTTTGCAGAAGCATTGTACATTTTGCAGTCAAAGACCTTGTCACAGGTAGGATAAACAAAGAAAGGTTGTATGCATACAGAAGACTACCTCAATGCACCAAGGACTTAGGAAAGTCATTTATAAATAGTGAGAATAACAAAGGACCCAAAATTGACCCTTGGGGAACACCAACAGTGATGCCTGATAAACTGGGAAAAGAACTGCCAGTCTTAATCTCTTGGTAGTGACTGCTGGCATAGTGGATATACTACGATATCCCGACAGTCGAAATGCCGATGCTCAAAATCCCAAGCCTGACATCCCAACTTGCTGATTGCCCAACAGATCACCATTCTGATGAATGAAAGCCCGACATTGCACTTATGCCATATTTGTAGGTGGGCAGGGGGCTCTGCCCCCCCACCCCCCAAAATAATATAATCAACTCCATATCATATCAAGTTTGAGTGTCAGGCTTTCATTTGTCAGGATAGTGGTCTGTCGATCAATCGGCATGTTGGGATTTTGGGCTCAGGATTTTGAGCATCAGAATTTCAAATGTCGGAGTTTTGAAATACTCCCGGCATAGCTAGTAAACCAATGGGGAGCATCAGTAAAGATCCCTTAGCAGATAGAGTATAGGTAAGAGACAATCATGGTTCACAAGGTCAAAGGTCTTAGCTAAGTCTATAAATACTACCCCTGTGGCAGACCATTATCCATGCAACAACCAATATCATTAATCAGGGTTTTAAATAATTGATTAGCAGTTTTTTTTCTTGGGATAATACTAACTGTACAGAAAGTATTTATATAGGTTTTCTACAAGTGTTATGTTTGTTAAACACAGTGGGGCAAGTGCTATGCATTTTCAAAATGTTATAGCACTTTTATGAGCAAAACGCTAATCAATTTTTAGAGTTAAATAAATCCCTGTTAATGAGTATTATAAGAGCTGTTGCGGTTCCATGACTCTTCCTAAACCCATGTTGGGAGTCAGAGATGAGGAAGAGTTTAAAAATGTTGTCAGTTAACTGGCGATGGATAATTTTCTCAAGAAGTTTACTCAAGGTGGTGAGAACAGCAATTGGGCACTAGTTATCCAATGAGCTAGGATCACCAGATTTATGGACAGGAACTATATTAGCTATCTTCCAGACATCCAGAGCAACTCCAGTTAAAAGGGTCAAGTTGAAAATCTGGGATACAGAGGCAACAGTCACAATTTAACTTAACTCTGCTAATGAATCCCTTTAGCTAACTCAAGTGATTTATAATAAGTAAATAAGCCCTCCAAGGGGATCCTAATATGCTATATGAGAGTTCTTACATGAGGTATGGGAAACCAGAACCATTTATCTTCATCTGGCTCAAACCAAACACAAGAAGGGCTCTCATACCATAACAGAGGCACATTGGAGGACCTAGTAATAAGATAATGTGGTATGTTCACAGACTGTAGCTAGTGCATAATGCAGCAACAAGACCCTTGACATCCACTAGGAGATCAGATCATACTACACCAGTACAGCATAACTTGCAATGGCCACTAATCAGGTGGTCAGTCAGTTTTAAGATCATGTTAACATACAAGGTTGCTAACAGATTAACCACTACCTATCCACCGGTGAGACATTACACCCTATTCCCCATAACACAACTCACATATTATACTCAGATAATCAGGTACTGCTGTTACTTTGTCAGTTCTGATTATCTTTCATTTATTTTATTTACTTAGTTGTTGTTGACCGGATAAGTGCATTAGACACATTTTACCTATTTTCAGCACAACCCAGGGCAGGGGGATACAGATGAATGCCAATTGACCTTGAACCAGATTAAGCTGTTGGTGGTATTTTTTAGTGAATCTGTGGGAGAACGGCCTTTCACAACTGAAGTCACAAGTCTGTCCAATCCTGTTTAACTTGCTACAATGAATTTTGAATATTAGAACTACGGTTTCATTAAGGAGTGTTAAAAACAACTCTTCAAACGTTTTATTAATATATTTGTTGTTGAAAAGTTTTAAGGCAGCCTGAGCAATGGGAAAAGCAGACTATAAAAAAACTCTCTGTGTTCTAATACAATGTGATAAGTAATATATCACATGACGTTATAGTAAAATACATACTCTGGTACCTTTAAAAAGCCAGCTATAAAATATCTCCTAGGCTTTTTTTTTCTGACAGGAAGAGCTCCCTGGATATTTCTAAATATAAGTTTTAAAAGTGAAGCTCTTTAGCTCCCTTATCTAAATAGGAAATGGTCTGGATGGAGCAGTGCTGGGCCTGGTACTTACAAAGAGGGACAGCATTACTGACATCACAGTGGGTAGCCCCTTGGGTACAAGCTATCACCGTATAGTGTGGTTTAGCATATGGACTGGGCAAGAGAAAAAACACAGTTGAATGAGGATCCTGGATTTCAGGAGGGCAGGTTTTAAGAAAATGAGAGACTGACACAGTAAATACCTTAAAGGGGGGATGGCTCGGGGGAGTGGAGACACAGTAGAAAAAGATCAAGAAGGGAATAACTAAGACAATGGCAAGCTGTCTGAAGGAAGTAACCAAGGGTAGGAGGAGGAGGAGGAGGAAGAGGCCACTATAGCTCTCAAAGGGGGTGGCTAAGGTGGTAAGGAAGAAGAAAACAGCACACACCAGTACAAGAAGACCCAGATGGAGGAGGACAGGGAGGGCATAGCTAGATAAAGAAAGGGAGGCAGGATGGAGGGCGAGAGTAGCTAAGGCACAAACAGAGAGGACCCCAAGGAGGTCAAAAAATGGGATAAGACTTTCTTTAGTTATGTGGGCAAAATAAAATAAAGCATGGCGTGGGATAGTGAGGATCAGGAGAGTGTGGGGGACTGTGCAGCAGAAGATCAAGAAAAAGCTAAAATATTAAATGAGTACTTATGCTTGGTCTTCACAGTTGGGGGGGGAGATGGACCAATATGTTTCAGCAGGCACTGGTGGATGGAGGAGTGGACACAAGTTCTTTTTCGGGGAACAAAGAATGAAAGGATTGGAAGCCCTAAGGAAAACAAGGTGATGGGGCCAAACAGGATTTATGCTAGGGATGTAAAAGAACCGAGCACAGTGTTAGCCAGTCCTCTGGAAACCTGTTCAGCACCTCATTAGAGAGAGGGGTGTTTCCAGAGGATTGAAGGAGGGCTGATGTGGTTCTTCTACACAAGAGAGACAGCAGGAAGGAGGCTAGCAATTATAGGCCAGTCAGTCTCATGTCAGTGGTGGGGAAAGTAATAGAGATGCTGCTGAAGGACAGGTTGATAGAGTACCTGGAGGCAAATGAGATGCAGGACCATTGACAGCACAGTTATACAGGGGGATGGTCATGTCAAACAAATCTCATAGATTTCTTTGATTGGGTGGCTAGGGAAGTGGAACTGGGGAGGCCAGTGATACTGTGCCACACAGGAAGCTAATAAAGAAACTTAGCAACCTGGGGTTTGGGGAGAAGGTAGTAACCTGGGTATCAATTTAGTTGAAGGACGGGAGGGAGAGGGTGGTGGTAAATGGCAGTCACTCAGGGGGATGGAAGATTGGCCAGTGGAGTGCCTCAAGGATCAGTACTGGGTCCTGTCCTCTTCAATGTCTTCATAAGTGACATTGCTGAGGAACTGCAAGGGAAGGTGTGTCTCTTTGTGGATGACAAAAAAATCTGCAACAGGGTGGACACTCAGGAAGGAGTGGAGAGAGAATGCAAAGGGATCTGAGGAAACTAGAAGTGTGGTCCAGATTGTGGCAGCAGGGTTTCAGTGCCAAAAAATGCAAAGTCATGCACCTGGGGACAGGAAAGCCCATGGGCTATGTACAGTATAAGATGGGGGGGGGGTAAGTACTTACAGACACCAATCAAGAGAATTTGTGCAGGAGACAAGTCCTTTGCTTTCTCCACCCTGGTCCTCCAGAATAACCTACCATCAGATGTAACTAACTGTGTCACATTGAATACCTTCAAAACTGCTCTTAAATCACACCTCTTAGTGTCTAGTGTATGCAATTGCAACTAATGTGACAGCCCTATACCACAGAATGTCAGCACAATGTCTTGGCCTACTCTAATGTTTTTAGGGCCTTCATTCTCTAGGGTGCTTAACCATGTAGTACAAGCTAATACCTGACTAATTCCAGCACTTACTTCACCTGAGGCGGCAACCCATATAGGGGATCATGCCCATGTGTCCCAAAAATTAGCAGTAGTGCTTCTCCCTCTACCCCACCTAAAACTTGCCCCACCAAACCTCCCTTCCAGGTATTTCATTTTCTCCTTTCAGCTTCATTGCATACATGTAACCTATTGCTTGTACTTGACTCTATGTGTTGAATTTCCTTAATTTCTAAGTCTTTTAACTTAAAACTTACTTATATAACGCTTAGGTGTACTTTGTTATCCTGTCTCTGTATGTAAATGCTGTTTCATATTGAATGTAATTAACTCTGGGTCACCCCTGAAAAGGGACACCATGTCTCAGTGGGTCTACCCAGTTAATAAATTTCAATAAATAAATAAGACAAGAACCTTGGGTTAATCATATTTGATGAATGTAAGGTGGCAGTTTAGTGTGGCAAAGCAGTACGTGAGACTCTTGAGATCCTGGGGTGCATGGGGAAGGGGATTTCTAGCAGGAGAAGGGATGCAGTGTACCACTGTAATGCTCACTAGTGAGACTCCATCTAGAATATTGTGTCCAGTTCTGGAGACTGCACCTCTGCAAGGACATTGACAGAATGGAAGCAGTCCAAAGGAAACTACCAAAATAGTGCATGGGTTGCTCAAGAAACCATATGAGGAGAGACTGTGGGAGCTCAACATGTACACCTTGGAGAAAAAGAGAGCAAGAGGGGATATGACTGAGACCTACAAGTACCTCATGGGGGTGAACAAGGTGCAGGAATGGAGTCTCTTTCAGAGGAGGAAGAGGAGGAGCGCCAGAATACAGGGGCATGCAATGAAGCTTCAGGGGGAGTTTAGAAACATAGAAACATAGACTTTGATGGCAGATAAGGACCACTTGGCCCACCCAGTCTGCCCATTTCCCTACCTACTGGATAAGCTGCAGATTCTAGTTAACCAACAGCCTCACAGAAAGGGTGGTGGATGTCTGGACCTGCCTGCCAGAAGTGCTGGTGGGGGCAAAGACAGTCGGGAGCTTCAAGCATGTATAGGATAGGCACATTATAGAATCATAGAAGCTAGATGGCAGAAAAGGACCACACTGGCCCATCCACCCAGTCTGCCCCATTTACCCCTCACCTCTCCTCCCTGCCAGCCCCCACCCTCCCCCACTTCTCAGCCCCATATGCCTGTCCCATGCCCTCTTGAACTCCTCCACTGATACAGCCCCCACCACCTTATCCAGCATTCTGTTCCAGGGCTCCACCACTCTCTCTGTGAAGAATCGCCCTCTCACATTGCCTCTGTATCTTTTTCCCTGCAGTCTAAGGCTGTGCCTTCTAGTTCTGGCCCCCTCCTTTTTGTTAAGTACACCCCCTTCTCCTACTTTATTGAGCCTCTTCACATATTTAAAAGTTTCAATCATGTCTCCCCTTTCTCTCCTTGTCTCCAGCGTGTACAGATCCTGTTCCTTGCACCTCTGCTCGTATGTCTTCCCCTGCATAGCCTGCACCATCTTGGTTGCCCTTCTCTGAACCTTCTCCATCCCTTCTATATCCTTTCGGAGATGTGGTCTCCAGAACTGGACCCCATACTCCATTTGTGGCCTCACCATGGCTTTGTAAAGGGGCACTATTACCTCCCTCTTTCTGCGAGTAATGCCTCTGCCTATGCATGCCAACATTCCATTGGCCTTTCCCACTGCCCTGCTACATTGGTTTTCTACCTTAAGGTTTAAGGAGACTATGATCCCTAGATCCCTCTCCTGTTCTGTTACTTTGAGTGCCTCCCCTCCTAGGGTGTACCTGCGCGTGTGTTTCTACTCCCCACATGCATCACAGCACACTTTTTGGCATTAAATTTCAGCTGCCACATCTCTGCCCACTCCTCGAGCATCTTTAGGCCCTGCCTCATGTCCTCCACCCCCCCCCCGGGGTGCCTACCATATTACAGATCTTGGTATTGTCAGCAAATAGGCACACCCTCCCTCTCAAACCCTCCACAATATTATTGATATACTGTAGATGTTAAAAAGAAGCAGACCCAAAACTGACCCCTGTGGCACTTCACTCTTCACCCTCACCATCCCGGAGTACACCCCGTTTGGCACCACCCTTTGAGTTCTTCCTGCTAGCCAGGCCTCCATCCACCTTGTTATTTTCCCACCCAACCCCAGACTTTCCAGCTCGCTCACCAGCCTCCTATGGGGGACAGTGTCAAAAGCCTTACTGAAGCCCAGATAAGCCACGTCCACTGCCCCTCCCTGGTCGATCACCTGAGTCACCCAATCGAAGAACTCAATCAGGTTCATCTGGCATGATTTCCCCTTCATGAAGCCATGCTGTCTACTGTCCTGCAAGCCACACTCCTCCAGGTAATCCACTACCTTCCCCTTGATTCATCCTATTGATCATCCATTCACCTGTATGCCAACATCTGATTTACTCTGGGTTAGCACCCAGTATAAATTCTTGTTTCTTGGGTTATATCACTGTGCGCCCACTGTAAGCTTGTTGAATACTGGGCTATTGCCCAACATGTATTCTCTGTATATTCAATGCACTTTATTGATTTAATCACATCAACCAAATTGTCAAATTGTGTTCTTATTATGTACTTACGTATCATTGTACACTCCCATTTTTGTATTTTTTTATTTCTTGTTTGCTGTAACTGCAGGTTCTTGGATACCTGCCAGGTCCACCTTGTAAATGAGTTTCTTCTCAACGGTGATTCACCTGGTTAAATAAGAATTGATTGATTAATGCCTCCATTACCTTCGTCATCACTGAGGTGAGGCTGACAGTTTGATAGTTCTGCTTCTCCTCCTCCTTCTTACTACCTCCCTTATGTAAAGGCACCATCTTCACCCTCTTCCAGTCCTCCAGCACTCTTCCTGTATCCAAGCACAAGTTGAAGAGCCTTGTCAATAAGGTGGCCAACTCCTCCTTCATTTCCTTGATTACTCTGGGGTGTAACCCATCCAGCCCCATTGCCTTGTCCACCCTCAATCTATCTAGCTCTACCCTAACTCTGTCCACAGTGAACGGGCTCTGATCCACCCATTTGCCCTCCTTCTCCTTCGACTTTAGCTCAGGTCCCCTACTGTCCTCCTCCTCCTCCTCCTCCATGAATACCGAGCAAAAGTACTTATTTAATACCTCTGCTTTTGTGCAGTCCCTTTCCAATTTTATCCTCCTCCCCCTCAGCCTAGCAATCCTCTGCCTTGCCCTCCTCCTCTCCCTCACATATCTGAAAAAAATGTTTATCCCCCCTTTTTGGCTTTTTTGGCTATTTTCTCCTCCATATCCACTTTTGCCCTCCTGATCTTCTTCCTTGATAGACTCTTCTTCTCCTCCTTATACTCTTCTCTATCTTCCTTACTAAGTGTCCTCCTAGATTTTCTGAAAGCCCTCCTCCTTTCCTTGACTGACCCCCACAACCTCCTTTGTAAACCAAAGTGGTCTCCTCCCCTTTTGCTCTTCTTAACCTTTTTTATGCACATTTCAGTGGCTTTCAGTAACCCTCCTTTGATAGCTTCCCATAACTCCTCCACTGCCCCTATATTCTTCATTCCCTCCATTGTTTCCCTTACTATGCTTCTCATTTTGTCAAAGTTGATGCATCTGAAGTCCGTGACTGTAGTACTGGTTTTATTTGTCTCCTTCCCTGCTCTAACCCTGAGCCTTACAGTGCTGTGATCGCTGGTGCCCAAGGCTTCTCCCACCTGTACCTCCTCCACACTCTCCCCATTTGTCAGGACGACGTCCAGCAGGTTGTTGCCCCTTGTTGGCTACCTGACTAGCTGCTGAAGGAATACCCCCTGCAGCACAGCTAATATCTCCCTGATCTTTGTCGATGCTGCATCTGGGATTTCCCAGTCTATATCTGGGAGGTTTAGGTCCTCTACCAGTAGTAGCTGTCCCTTTAGGGCCAACGTTATGACTGCCTGAATTGGCTGTCTATCCCCCTCCTCTCCTTATGCAGGTGGTCTGTATACCACCCCCAGTCACAAGGATTCTCCAGTTCTTCTGCCTAGTGTTACCCACAGTAGCTCAGTCTCCCCATCCTCCTCCTCTTGTTCTTCGGTGACACTTACATCTTCCCTGATGTAAAAAGCAACTCCCGCCACCTTCTTGCCCTCCCTGTCCCTTCTAAACAGTCTGTATCCTGGAATAATCATTTCCCAGGCATGATTCTCTGTCCACCAGGTCTCATTTATTGCTACTATATCTAATTCTTCATCCCCCATGATGACCTCCAAGTCCTCCATCTTGTTTCATAAGCTCCTGGTGTTGGCTGCTAAGTCCTTCCACCAAGTTCCCCCTCTGTCCCCCCCTTCACTTCACACCCTCATGCCCAACATTTTATTACTATCCTGGGGGCTGGTAGCCCCCCCATCTCCTGCCTTGTGGTGTGGATCCCCCCCATCTAGTTTAAATTGTAGATTTCTTCTATGAACTCTCCTAACTTGCTTTTTAGTACTGCTGCACCCTCCCTATTCAGGTGCAGTCTTTCCAGTGCAAATAGGCTCTCGTCCCCTCACGTTAATCCCCAGCTCCCTACTAACCCATAGCCCATTTGCTCACTCCACCCCGTCAGCCATTCATTGAACTCCTTAATCCTCAGCCTCCTATCAGTACTTGCTTTTGGTACTGGCAACACCTCAGAAAAAGCCACAGATTGGAACCCCAGTCTGCTGCGGTACCTAGTGAGTGCTCTGAATCTTGCCTGCACCTCCAACAGGCTATTTTCTGCCAGATCATTTGTTCCCAGGTGGAACATCAGGTGTGTTTTCCCATCCTGCTGTTTCCCCCTTGAAGGCATATAGTGAATGACCTCCGCTGCCATCATGCCTGACAGGCACTCAGCCCATACTGCACTACTCTTGTCCCCCCTGCCCCCCATCTGATTCCTTTTATTATAGAGTCCCCAACAAGTCAGACCCTGGTCTCCTTTACCTTCTGCTTATATTTCCTGTCTATCTTCTCCCAACCCCTTACATCCCATTTTTTACCTTATTCTCATTATCCCCTTTGCTCATTTTATCGCCCTGAGTTCTGCTTTGCCCCTGTGCTCCCTGTGTTCCATGATCCACACAGGCATTTTCTGCTAAGATGCCCGCCTCTGTCCCACCATCCAAGAGCTTCATCCCACCCCATTGATCAACCCTTACCCATGCCCTAGCTCATATTCCCTGAGTTCAGATCCCTTTCACATTCCCTTGTTGTGCTAGCCCTTCTGACCCTGAGCACATTGTCACCCACTCCTTGAGTGTTTGCCCTTTCTGTGGTGTGTCCACCCCTGCGCCTCTGTCCATATGTTTTCTATCCCCTTTGTTTTTACCCAAAAGGTAGTCCCTCTTCCCTCATTCTCCTGAGCCTTCCTGCACACTTGCTTCTCTTATTTCCCCGAGTACTCCTCAACCTCATTGTCCTTATTTTCTCCCCCATTTAGTGCCCCTAGTGGAGCGTATCTGTTTTTCTGCTCTAAGCCCACTGTCTGTTTCCCTCTGTCTGGGGCTCCTCTACCTGCTTTCTTATCCCTACCCTTCTGTACAGGCTTTGGACCTTTGTACTTTATCTCCTGCCAATCCCCCTGGTTTCTCTTGTGTCCCGTGCCACCCCTTTATGAGTTCCCTGTAGCCCCCCTCTTGTGCCATCCCCTTCCCCTCCTTCCTTGCTTTTGTACTCATTTGTTTTCTAGCAGTCCCCATCCCATATTTCACTGCCTGTTGCTGTGTTTCCTCTTTGTGCCCCTACAACTACCCCTTTAATCGCTCTTGTTCCCTCAGTGGAACCCCTCCTGTCCTCCCCACTCCCTTTCCCAACCTAGTGTCCATTTCAGACACCTCACCTCCTCCCTTAGCTGCTCAAGCTGTCTACATACCACGCAACCCCCCATTTTCCAAGCTACATGGGCATAATAAGTAGAGGAAAGTGAGGAGGGAGAGATGCCAGCCATAAAATAGGGTCCAGGATATAGTAATAGGCAGGGAAAAATAGGTCAGATTAGATGGGCCTATCAGTCCTTTTCTACCAACAAATTCTATGTTTCTAAATCTGAACACTCGACATTCAGATAGGGATAGCTGAACAACCTGTGAAGAGTTTTCAGAAGGCCTACAAAGTAGGGATGGACGGGTCAGCTGTGACCCTGTTCTAATTCCAACTCTGATTTTTTTCTAAAAGGTTCTGATTTACTGTGATGAATTGTAGACCTATTTTAGTCTATTTGAGTATGAGAAATGCATCAGTATTATTCTTTAAGATTCCTCTGTTAAAAAAAATTAACCTTTTTAAAAAAAAAAAGTCTTTATTTTAATGTTGTTGGGTCAGCAAGCAACCAGCAGCAATAAAATAAACTGACTTTTGTTCTTGCCAGTCCTGTGTGTCAGCCACCACATGACATTCATAGGAAACAGTGGACTGGATTCACAAAACTCTTGAAAATCTTGCAGCTGTGGAAAAAACTCTGCACAAGTGGGTTGCCATTTGCAAAACTGCAATTTCTCCTGCAGCTATGATATTCTCAAAATTGGAGCCAGTTTACAACTGACTCCACCATTTATGGCAGCTTGTGGGTGGTATTGCCATGGAAATCCCTGCAGTTGCAGAAAAATTTTATCACCAGTGGGACCAGCTGTAACATCATCCTCAGCTCCTGCGGATGTGAATAGCAATCTCCACAGCTGGTGAGATTTCAGTCTGCAACTGGAGTTGCGGTGTGGGACTTAACCCCAAAAATGTTTGTGAATCCAGCCCAGTGTATGCAGGTCATTTGGAGCTTTACAGTGAAAGGAGGCAGTGTGTCAAATGTTAGTCAGAAAGAGAGAGAGAGACCAATGAATTCAACAGCAGAAAGACAACAGCAGAGTGCAGACAGACCTTCACTGAGTCTGGCATGCTTTTTGATGGGAGACAGGCAGCATGAGCTGGAAATGTGGTGGGGCCCCAGCCATGCCTCCAGCAACTCTTCTAAAATGTTGCCAGCAGTGTGATGCTTACCAAACATGCCAACGCAAAGAGCTGCCATTCTTCATCTACCTTCCTGTACAGTGCTGCTTGTGGTGGTGTTTGAATATGATCGTGATGCCCAGTGTGCTGTGATGCACATATGATTAGTGGTCTGAGAACTCATCCACATGTCTGTGATCAGGTGCACAGAACTACATTCACTGTCTTGAAGAGCCAATTTTATTTTATTTTGCATAAATTCTTACATTTTGGGAACAGCCACAGTCGCACAATATTTACGGCTTGGTCTGTTGTAACGTGGAGCAAAATATTTTGAAAGGGTTCTAACATTGTCATTCTCCACCACAGAAAATGGTTGCAGATCCTTGACAATAAATTCAGCTATTAACTGATTCATTTGTATCGTGACTTGATGTGATCTATTGTAGGCAGTTTTTTATTCAAGCATTGCAGTACTGGTCTGCTGTTTAGTTTGTGCAGGGGGCGGCAAAAACCACAGGACTGCCGTGGCAAAGCTGTAGCTTGTCCTAATACTTTCCTCAGTGAAGATAAACATGTATTTTTTCTGCCCTGTCTCTCAGTCTCTTCACCATCATTATTGTCTGTAGTATTATTTTCATCACAGATATCTGTCTCTTACTCAGGACTGCTGCCCAGCTGAATGGTTGAATGTGCTCTTTGCAAATGCCTTTTTAGTGATGTTGTCTCAAACTGGCCCTTCACTTTCCCCCTGCTAACTTCCTGATGACAAAAGGTGCAGACAGCAGCACATTCATTTTTGGGACTTATATGAAAATAGCTCCGCACAGCTGAGGTGAAACATTTTGTTATCATGCCAGGAACTGCAGCAAATTTGGTAGCAGTTGTTTCTGACTCAGAAGAGCTATCATGATTATTGATGTTTTTCCACTACTGACTACAGCTACTGGTATTGCTTGCTGTATTTGTTTTTCCTTTTTGGGAGTGGGAACCCAGGTGGCATCCCCTAGCTTATCAGTATCACATTCTGATTCATCACCTTTGGAAGAGCATAACTGTGATATATCGTGATTGTGATCTTATTCTTGTACGTTTACAGCCTCTTCTACATCAGATGACTGCTTTCTGATGAAGGAGCCTGATATGCATGAGTGGCATATTGTGGAGTGTCACATCTAGTGGTACTAGATAGAGCCTTATCTTGAATCAATGACTTTCAGCTATTTCTAGGTCTAGTGTTTTGGCTACCTGTTTTTGTGTTTTATCTTATTTTTCTGGCAAACCCGACAGTACTGCAGTACTTTAATCAGGGGATTAACCAACATTCTTTTCCTTTTCTGGTTGTGTTGCTTCATATTTTTTCTGGTTGTGTTGCTTCATTTTCATTAATTGTATTAAGGACATCACCAGCAGTGAAGTTCCCTTTTTTTTCTGAATTTGTTTTCGGGAAATGTATTTACTGTTACATGTACCAATTTCAGCCATACTGCTGGTGCTGGACACACATTTCCACAACAGACTCTGATTCTGAATCCATTTTTTGGGTCCAACTTAATTGCTTACTTAGCAGTATTAGTTTGAATGTAGAGATGGGCAACACAGAGTCTGAGATGTGACTCCCCCTCTCAAAATATGTTAGGCACTATAAGACCCAGTAGTAGTTCAGGCACAGAGATGGGCAGCACAGAGTCTGAGACATGACACCCCCTCACAAAGTACATGAGTCGCTATATGACCTAGTAGAAGTTCAAGCACAGAAATAGGCAACATAGAGTCTGAGACAAGACCCCCACTTCACAATCTGTATGGCACTATGACCTAGTAGTAGTTTAGGCACAGAGATGGGTAACACAAAGTCAGAGACATGACAGCCCCTCTCAAAATACATGAGGTATTATATCACCTAGTAGTAGTTTAGGCACAGAGATGAACAACACAGAGTCTACATTACAGCAGTATGACCTACAGTAGTAGTAGTTCAGACACAGAGATCGGCAACACAGAGTCTGAGATGCAACACCCTCCCCCTTCACAATCTGTATGGCACTATGACCTAGTAGTAGTTCATGCACAGAGATGGGCAACATAGAGTCTGTGGCAGTATGACCTTTCAGGACAGCACAGAGATGGGCAACACAGAGTCTGACATGTGGGTGACACTTCCCTTCAAAATCTATATGGCACTATACTCCCCCTAAAATTATTAAGGCACTAAGGATCTGTTCCCCTTAATATTTTTTTTAATTTTTATTTTTTGCACTCTGCTTTTGAATTTGTTGATCTCTCAGTCTCTACTCTCCCTCTCCCTCTCTAACAAAATAAATTTTGTTGGTATTTTTGGGGAAATCTACACACACACACACACACACACACACACTCAACTGTCTCTGTTGAATGCTAGCCCCAAATGCGCTTGATACTCAGTTTCCTAGGGATAGCCTGTGGTGGCTGACACAGAGGATTAGCTAGGACATCTGTCAGTCATAGAACAGAGACCCTCACTGGTTGGCTCCCTTCAGTGCCCCAGGACCATGAGTGTTTCCCTTTGTTTGTCATGTGACAATCCAGGGACTCAGGAGTTTCCGGCAGAGATCAGGGAAAATAAGGAATACTGTTTTTAATTTTTTGCTTGTTTCTGCACTCTACCCTGCCTTTTCCATGCAGTACTATTAGTGAGAGCATTTTTCTAGAACAGACCGCACTTCTGAACCAGGCCAACTCAGAAATTTGGGTCATGCCATGAAAGGTTCGGTTTTCCTAGTCAGAGCCAAGTCAGCCCGGTCCGGGGAATCGGAACTTCTCCCAAGCCAGATCATCCATCACTACTGCAGATGCCTTGCTTCACAATTAAGAATGCTCCCCAATATTACACTTGTGTTAAATCAATAATGCACGTGTCATTCTTTTAACATAAATCATGGAAACTGCTTCAAATCTGTCCAAACCTTGGAAAATAGCATTCAATGCTTCAAATGCTGTTAACAAAACAGTGGGTGCATCAGAAGTCATCCTGCAGGTGGTGGATTTCAACCCCTGAAAGCCCAAAGTAAAGGGAGTTGCAGTAGTCCAAATGCGAGGACACGAAGGCGTGGACTAATGTTGGAAGGTCGACAGACGGAACTAGGTGCCTAACTCTGGCAATATTCCTAAGATGGTAAAAGGAAGTCTTGATGACTGCTGACACTTGTGACTGCAGTGACAGCCAGTCATCCAAGACAACCCCCAGGTTATGCACCCGTTCAGAGGTCGGGAGAGAGATGCCGCCAAGAAAAATTTCCTGAGGGCGTCCCAACTGACGACCCCACTACCCAGCGACCCAAGTCCACAACCAATACCTCTGTCTGTTCAACTTCAGCCAACTAGAGTCCATCCATTCCTGGCTTTCTTTCAGAAAGTTGTTAAACACCGAAAGAGCTCCATCCTGGTCAGGTGCAAAAGACAGGTATAGCTGGGTATCATCAGCATAGCAATGAAATCTCAGCCCATACAGTCTTACAATGTCTCCGAGGGGCAGCATATACACCGTGAATAACATGGGAGACAGCACTGAACACTGAGGCACCCCACACAACAAAGATGTTGCTAAAAAGACATTAACATAGTAACATTGAAGTTGCCTGCAGAAAAAATGTGATGTTGATTGTGAGGGCTCTAGATCTATATGTCTGTCCATTCAAACCATGACTAAACCTTCTCAGTAATTTTGCACAGGTGACCTCCCTAGGTAGTCTATTTCACCCCCTACCACCTGCTCTATAAAGAAATGCTTTCTGACATCCCTCTTACATTTCCCACCAGAAAGCTTCATTGAGTTTCCCCTTGTACTCATATCCCCACTCAGTGTGAATTCACAGAATCAAACAGAATCACAGAAATACAATGGCAGAAAAAGACCCCAATGGTCCCTCAAAGGTAGCACATCAAAATGGCAATGAAATAACAGAGAGTACAATACCGGTGATGGCAAACGTTGAGAGTCAACAGGACAACTGGAATTTACAGTGACTGCAGTTACGGCGTCATTTGCTTCCCTCCTTCCCCGAGTTGCTACAACCTTGAACTTAGATATATAAGTAAGGGGGGGGTGCATGGGACAAAGCCCCTCCACAATGGGGGGTGCAGAGGGCAAAGCCCCCCACAGAAAGCAAATGACACCATAACTGTGGTGGCCATACATTCTGGTCACCCTATTGATTCTTGCCATTTTGCCTTTGCCATTATTGTACTCGCTGTTATTTTGTCACTGTTTTGACATGGAGCCCCCATTGAGTCTGCCCATCCCCCCCCCACACACACACACTGATCTCCTTTTCCATGGGCCCTCTTCTCTGTGCTTTACTTTATTTATCCTGTGGGGTTGTTTATACTTCTCAATCATGTCCCCCCTATCCACCTTGTCCTTGTCTGTCTTTAAGCATGGTCTACTGAGCTGTACACAGTACTTCAGCTGAGTATGAACCAATGTTCTGTACAATGGCAGAATCAGCTCATACCTTTGGTTACTAATCCTGCTTCCTATACATCCTAGTATCCTATTTGCCCTCCCCACTATCCTGTTGCACTGCACTTGTGTTTTCAAATTGTCCAGTAGTATTACACACAGGTCCCTCTCCTTGGTTGCTCTTTCCACTGTTATTTCCGCAATACTCTATTCTATTTTGGGATTTTCCCTCTGTGTGCATTACCTTGCATTTCTTGGCATTGAGCTTCATCTGCCAGACTTTTGACCCCTTCTTTAGTCTTTCTAGGTCCTCCCATGTTTCTCACCCCTTCCTCACTATCCACTCTTCTGCAGATCTTAGTATCATACACATAAAGGCAGACCTTCCCTTGCATTCCTCCTCTGATATTACAGATGAAGAAGTTGAAGAGAACCAAACCCATGACCACTCCCTGAGGCACACCACTGGTGACCTCTCTGTCCTCTGAGTGTTCCCAATTAATGACAACCCTCTGAGTTCTCTCACTTAGCCAATTTCCTACCTATCTTGTAATCTTTCCCCACCCTCAGTCACCCATCTTTTGACCAACTGACTGTGTAGAAGAGAATCGAAAGCTTTGTGAAGTCAGGGTACAGTATGTCCATCACTTGACCTGTGTCAGCCACCTTCATCATCCAGTCAAGGAAGTGATCATGTTCTTCTGACAGAACATCCCTCCCATGAACCCATGCTGGCTGATATCCTGAAGTCTGTTTGCCTCCAGGAAACACACTAGTTTCTCCTTTACTACAGTCACTAGTAACTTCTGCACTATAGATTTCAAAGTGACAGTTTTTTAGTTCCCTGGTTTGTTCCTACTTTTGCTCTTATGCAGGGCAATTACATCCGCTGTCTTCCAGTCCCTAGGTACTTCCCCTATCTCCAGTGAGCTGTTGAAGATCTCAGCCAGTGGTGCAACTAGGACCTCTCTCATTTCCTTTAGCACACAGCCACATAGCGCATCTGGGTCCATGGACCTATCCATCTTCAGTGTGTTTAGTCTCTTTGACACCCTTGCCTCCAAAATCAGATCCTCATTGATATCTAACAGTTAAGCACAGGCATATTTCCCCAGTAACCGAACTCTAAAATTATTATAATTTGTTTACTTGAGCTGACATTGCAAGGACCACAAGTTTTCCAGCCCATTTTCTACAGTACCCACCAACATACCTGAATACATTTTTTGACATCACAGACTTCCTGATTTATGGTCAAGGCCCCTAGAATTCTGCGGCTGCAGAATTTTGTGCAGAACTTGCAATCTACCACAGAACTTCTGCGGTGCCGCAGAATTCACTCTTCTTGGTGATTTTTTATTAATATTTCTTTTTATCCATAGAATCTGGTTCCCGTCCCCTCTTTTTATATCCAAACCCCCTATATGCTCAGAATGTGATGTTATCATTGCTATAACACCACACATTAGCTAATGAAATTACTGCATTCTGCAGCAGAAATGAACAGTCACTTATCTACCACATGGCACAGCACATCATGCATGGTGATATTTACTCAACCTGCACTACAGCCTAATACAATTTTCAGTCTTAAATTATTGCACTAGGGCCAACTTAAACAAAACCTTGTCAATAGCACAGACATGTTAAGTCCATACCTCACTTTGTACAAACCTATCTGTGCCTTTAAGGTATAGAGACACCATCTGAAATGAATAATTGGTAAAATGAATTTAACTGTCATTTTTAAGAAAAATAAAGTAATTATGCCCTGAAAAGTGGAATACAATAATGTGCAGACCTGTTGAAAGAATAGACCTGTTAAATAATTGCACTGTACGCATTTTTGCCAGGGTTATTGATTACATATTGTCATTGGTTGATAGAATCACCTAAATGTATGGAGAAATGCTGTGTGCAGGGACAGCTGTTGGGCCAGAGGGTAGCATGCTGTGTTTCCGTGCCAGCAACTCAGGTTCAGAGATTACTGTAGCTCTGGGAGCTGGCTGGGCAGCACAAGGATTGGTGGAACACATCACTGCTCGGAGCCTGGGAAGGTATGGTGCAGTGTTCTGTCACATGGTGGACACACTGTGATGGGTTGGAGAGCTCTATCTCACAATTGGTTCACATGCATGTCATGGCCTGATGGTGTTACGCAGTGCATCAGGGAAAGCAGGTTGACATGAAAAATGAGCTTTGCAATAACTCTATTCCATTTCCAATGGGACCTGTATGAATGTGGATGCAAGTTCATGGAAATAATAAAAAAAATAATATATATATATATATATATATACACACACACACACACATACAGCATCTCTGTTTCTCTCACCACACACACACACATATATTTCTATATATGTTACAGATTGCATATAAATATATAAGTGATACACAGTGGGAACCTCATGAGTGGTGTAGAAAGCGCACACAAATATATAAGTGATAGACAGTGGAGACCTCATTAGTGGGATAGACAGCATGCATATAGAAATACCTTATTTATCATATAAGATCCTCTCTGCATATGTCATTTATGCAACAGGCTAGGACCTTAGGGAAAGAGACATTTGTTTTGCTTTTTTAGGCATAAAATTATTTTTATAAGTCTGTTATTTTTTGAACTAGTGTTACTGTGCTTTCCACCATCCTGATTGCTATAAACACTGCCATGAAAGTGAAGTCAGGATGACAAGCTGACACTGTGATGTGGTAGTTTGTTAGTGCCACAGAACTTCCACAGAAATTACAAACCACCGCCGCAGAAGTTCTGCGGCAAATGCTAGTCTTGCTGCAGAACTTGGTCCCATTGTGCCGCAGAAAAGTAGGGGCCCTGTTTATGGCCTCCTTCCTTGGTAACAGACTGTTTAGAAGATTGACATACTGCAAACAGTATCTGAGACATGCAAGGTAGCACCCACTTCAACCACATTCTGGACAATGGTGTTGCACAATAATACCTTTAAGGCATTCCCATGTACCTCCGCCCTACAGTGGTAACAAAAGTCAGGTCCCACTTTGTCATGAAAAACCACGTCACATGTCAGTTGAAGTTCAGACTTGGATGACTGACAAATAAGTTCTGAATGCAGTTATGTTCTTCTCTAGCATAGACTTCATACAGTATTTATTTTTATGTATTTATTTGTTCTAGGATTACAAATACCTTTGAGCCGAGGCTCTTTTACAAAGGTTCCACATCATTGGTACAACTGAGACAGACATAAGCAAAGATAACAGTTTATAAAATGAAAAAAAGAAAAAAACACATAGTCTTGTAGAGGGAAAAAAGAACAATAAGGGGAAACTTTGGGAAGAGGAAAGGGAAAGGAGGAGCGTGAAATCAGGGAGACTAAGTGGATGGGAGAAAAGGGGAGGTAGGTGGGGGGAACAGAGAGAAAAGAGGAGAGGTGGAAGGCGGGTAAGAATAGAGGTAGTGCAGCAGGGTGGCATTTGTCATGTGCCAGCAGGGGAGGTGAAGATGGGGGGGGGGGTGCTGGCAAAGTGCAGGAGTAGATGTGGATCCAAAAGGGCATCTTCAGCTATGGAACCAAAAGACATGTTTAGCCACAACAGTCACAGAGGTTGGAGGCAGTGAGTGTTAGGTGGAGTCGAGTCTTAAAAGTGCTGAGTGACAGTGAGGATGAGATGTCACTGGGAAGACCACTGTACCAACTAGCAGCCTGGTAAGCAAAGGATCTTTGCCTTGTGTTGTGTGGCAATGCAGGGTTTGCAGAAGCTGAGGTTTCAATCCCCTGGTATCGCGGGTGTGGATTCTCGGTTGTATGAGGGCACAGACTCCGGGGGGGGGCAAGGCCCAGCAAGATTTTCTTAGAAGTAATACAAGTCTGGTGTTTTAGTCGGTTGGCAAGATTCAACCATCCAGTTTGAGAATAGAGGTCACAGGTGTGAATTAGGAGTTGGGAGCTGATGACAAGTTGACAGGCCTTGTTGAGGGCGGTGGATACACGTTTGAGTGCAGTGGTTGTAGCAGAGTTGTAAATGATAATGCCATAATCAATAATGGAGCTCTGGACAGTGACAGTGAGGGCTTCGGGTGTCAGGTTTTTCCTATGATGCAATAGCAGGCCTAGCCAGGAGTTTGCGCCTTTGGTGACATGGTCAATGTAGGCAGTGTAGGAGAGGTGAGGGTCAAGGGTGATCCCAAGGTATTTAACGTTTTTGACGTGTTTCAGTGTGGCACCTTGTCTAGTGATAACGTAGAGTTGGAAGTGCTTATGTTTATTATGGGAGCTGCTGAAGATCATGGCCTTGGCTTTTTTTTAATTAAGGATCAGTTTGTACTTTGTGAACCAATTCACAACTGAGGAGAAGCCGAGTTGGAGATTTTCTTGTAATTTCTTCGGGTCCTGGCGTGTGGCAAGGATTACTGCATCATACTTCTTTATTCAGCTGTGAGCTGTGTGAGAAATTCTATATTGCACTTGGTATCTGCAACAAACATGCACTTTTGCTTAATTCTGTGGGAGGTGAAACTAACTACCCTTGGTAATTGCTTTTTATTCACATATTTATTTAGTGTTTAACCAAGAAGGGGCTTGCAAACTCTGTTTATCTTGTTAGTAACTTCAGAAGGATTTAAATACTGCATTTGGGTAGATCCTTGGAGGCAGCTAGATTGTCTACTAGGATTTTCTGACAGTTAAACTATTTTTAAACAAATTACAGGTGGCTGAGGGGTTGAAAAAGAAGCTTGCAAACTCTGCTTATCTTGGAAGTAACTTCTCAAGTGTTTGAATACTGCATTTTGGTTGTCCCTTGGGGGTAGCTGGATTGACTACTAGGATTTTGGGACAGAAACTATTTTTAAATAATTTACTGCTGCATAGGAGTTTGTGATAGTTAAACTATTTTTAAATAAGTTACTGTGGTTAAGGAGTTGTCATAGAAAAACCTGCAGTGTGAAACGAGAAAAGACAGTCTTTCAAGCAACAGAGGGAGGTGGATCTAGGTTTACGTTTGTTTGTTACAATTCTTAACATTTTTAGTGCAGGAAGAGTTTAAAGCACAGCTGACTTATTTTGGGGCTGACAGCTTTCAGAGTACAAACCACCAGGCCTGTTTTGGGGCTGGGGAGGTTTACCTGTGTCTGACTTGGATGTGTGGATTTTTCTCTGTTTGATTAGCAGGGTATTTTCTCTGTCAAATTGTTGTGTAGGGCATCTTGCTGACAGGAAGGCACTCATCACAGCGGTGGGTCAGAGCTTTTAGCTGATTGTTTTGTGAGGGCACAGTTTAGGCCCAACCCTGCCACCCTCACCCCACCCACCCCTGGAAATAGTTCCTTTATACCTGGGGTTCTGACATCATTTCCTCAAGAGTGCAAGGTGCATATCACTGTCATATCCTCTCTAGCACACTGCACTGACAATAGAAGCATACACATTGTATAATATATATATATATATATATATTTCTATATATAAACCAATCACACACACGCAAAAAAAATGTGGGGAGTAGTGCAATGTAATGGCTGTGGGGCAGCAGTCTTCCAGGAGTCTTTCTGGAGGCTGAGATGCTGCCCTATTTGCAGACAACTCTCTGCCCTGAGGGAGGAAGTTGCCCGTCTTCAGGCCACATTGGACAGTAGTAAGGGGACCTTCCCCCAGGCCACACTGGACGGTAGGAAGGGAACCTCCCCCATCCAAGAAGCACCAGAGCCACCACCACTACCTCAGAGGTTGTGAAGAAAGCACAGCAGTTGGACCACAGTGGGCTCAGGGAGGGTGAGGATGGTGGAACAGAGGCACACCCAGTCAGTTGTTTCACACCACAATCCATACACCATTCTGGGGGAGCATAGCTCCCCTATGGATGCACCCACAGAGGAGACTAAGGAAGCTGAGGACAACTGTCACAAGGGAGGCCCACAGGAAGGAGGCAGAGGACACCACAAGGAAAGGAAGCAGCTCCTCATGGGAGGCTCAATTATTATGGGTATAGAACTGGGGGGAGCAGGGAAAACTGAAGTAAGGTGCCTGCCTGGTGCCATGGCTTGGAGAGACAGGAAGCGCATCCTCAGGATCATGAGAACAGCTGCACAGGAGTCTGAGCGGAACGTCATTGTCCACCTAGGAACAAATGACTTGGCTAATCATGAGATTAGAGCAGTGCAGAAGGACTTTGTAGAATTGGGGAGGGGCCTAAGACAAGTAGCACACACAATATCCTTCTCTGAGGTGCTGCCTGTCAATGGCATGAGTGAGGGGTACTTTGCATCATGCAGTTTAATGAATGGTTGAAAAATGGTGTGGAGCACAGGGTTTGGCTTCATTGGGGACTGGGGTTCCCACCTGAAGGACACCAGCCTATACTGACAGGATGGTGCATCTGTCCAGGAAGGAACAAATCTTTTGAGCAATCGGTTTAAATGCTTCATTGGCAAGCTTTTAAACTAGTCAAGGGGGGAGGCACTGATAAGCAGCAGAAAAATCCCAGCCTCTCCCTACAAAACAGGGTACTAAATGAGAAAAAGACAGAGGTAGACAGGTCAGTGGGGGATGCTGCAAAAGAAGGTAAAGCCATCAAAAAATGGAGAGCAATGAGTACCAATGCCCGCAGTCTGAGTAACAAGCTTCCTGAATTAGTGGCCTTGATGGAGGAGGAAATCTGGATATTGTGGCAGTCACAGAAACATGGTACACACAAAACCATGACTGGGACATAAACATACCAGGATACACTATCTACAGGAGGGACAGGGAGGGTAAAAGAGGAGGAGGAGTAGCTCTTTACATAAGGGAAGGAATCAAAGCAACAGAACAAAAGGGAAAACAGGGAGGAGAAGAAGCACTGTGGGTAAATTTGGAGACCGGCAATGGCACCACAATCCGCACAGGGGTTGATGCACGACTCTTCTCAGGGGAGGAAATGGACAAGGAAATGATAGAAAGAATACTTAGAATGGCAGAAAAAGGGAGATATTGCTGATGGGTGATCTGAATATGCCAGATGTTAACTGGAGTGCAGTTGCAGCAGCCACTTCAAAGAGTGGGTTATTCTAGATGCCCTACAAGGGGCATGCCTTAGACAACTAGTATTGGAGCCCACTCGAGAGAGAGCAATCTTAGACCTGGTTCTCTCAAATGGAGATGAAGAGAGTATCACAGATGTAGAAGTGGGTAGCCACCTGGGAACTAGTGACCATCAAACAGTATGGTTCACAATAAACACAGCAATAGAGTCAAGCCATACAAAGGCAAAAGTACTGGACTTTAGGAGGGCTGACTTTGCCAAATGGATGAGTGCCTAAGGAATGCACTAGCAAATGGCCAGGAAGGAGGGTGGAAGAACAATGGGGAATAATAAAACTGCCATCACAGAGGTAACAAGCCTTTGTGTGAAGCAAATTAACAAAACAAAACAATGTGAGAAACCACTATGGTTCTCAAAGGAAGTGGCAGTGAAGGTTCAAGAGAAAAGAAAGCATTCAGGAAGTACAAGGAATCACAGAAGGAGCAGGACAGAGAACTGTATCAGTAAAGCAAAGGAAGCTGGAAAGGCAGTCAGAACAGCAAAGGCCCAAACTGAGGAAAAGATAGCCAACCTCAGTTAAGAAGGTGGATAAAACCTTTATAGGCATCAGGGAGTGAAGGAAGACCAAGGAGGGCTAGTGAGGCTTAATAAAGAGGAGGAGGGTGGGCAGAGGGTGACTGTGAAAGGCAGAGATACTAAACAAATATTTTGCTCAGTATTTACAAAGGAAGTGGAGGTACCTAAAATAAACAGTAGAAACACCTGGATACGGAAGTTGATACCAGCCCATTTACAGAAGAAAGGGTTCTGAAAGAACTCTTAAAACTGAAGGTGGACAAAGCAATGGGGCCTGATGGGATTTCGTCCCAGAATTCTAAAAGAACTAAGGGTAGAACTAGTGACACCACTGACTACCCTCTTTAACAAATCATGGGAGGATGGGGTGGTACCCGAGGACTGGAGAAGGGCAGATGTGATCTCCTTCACAAAAGTGGAGCAAGGCAGAAGCAGAAACTACAGACCTGTTAGTTTAACCTCAGTGGTAGGGAAAATGATGGAATCACTTCTGAAGGAAAGAATTGTTGAGTATCTAGAGGCCAGAGGGGCTCATGACCCAAGGCAGCATGGATTCACAGCGGGAAGGTCATGCCAGACAAATCTGATAGATTTCTTTGACTGGGTGACCAAAGTAGTAGATCAGGGAGGGGCTGTGGACATGGCCTACCTAGACTTTAGCAAGGCATTTGACACAGTCCCACACAAAAGATTAATATACAAGCACAGCCTGGGAGTGGGTCCCAAGATGACAGCCTGGGTAAAGAATTGGCTGAAGAATAGGATACAGAAGGTAATAGTAAATGGAGTCCACTCAGAAGAAAGGGGGGTTACTAGTGGGGTATCGCAGGGTTCAGTATTAGGACCGGTCCTCTTCAATGTCTTTATAAGCAGCATTGCAGAGGGACTGGAAGGAAAAGTATGTCTCTTTGCAGATGACACAAAGATATGCAACAGAGTTGATGCACAAGGTGGGGTGGAAAGGATGAGAAGGGACTTGGCAAGGTTAGAGGAATGGTCAAATGTATGGCAGCTTAGATTCAATGCTAAGAAGTGTAGGTAATGCACCTGGGAAACAAAACCCAGGGGAAGAGTACACAATGGGGGTGAGATACTAGCAAAAACAAAATGGAAAGGACCTGGGGTAGTCATATCAGATGACCTAAAGGTGGGCAAGCAATGTGGAGAGGCAGCAAGGAGGGCTGGGGGATACTGGGATGCATAGAGAGAGGCATCACCAGTAGAAAACAGGAAGTTATTATCCCTCTGTACAGACAGTTGGTGAGACCCCATCTGGAGTACTGCGTGCAGTTCTGAGACCCAATCTCCACAAGGACATAGAGACAGGATGGAGGCTGTCCAGAGGAGGGCAACTAAATGGTGCAGGGTCTGCACCGAAGACATATGAAGAGACACTTAAGGAGCTGAATATGTATAGCCCTCGAGGAAAGGAGGAGAGGGGACATGATAGAAACTTTCAAGTATCTCAAGGAATCAACAAAGTCCAAGGGGTAGCATCTTTCAAAAGAGGTGTGCAAGAACAAGGGGGCACAATTTGAAAATAGAAAGGGGGCGGCTCAGAGGTAATTTAAGGAAGTATTTTTTCACAGAGAGGGTTGTGGATGCATGGAACGGCCTTCCGGCGGAGGTTGTGGAGTCAAAAACAGTGGTGGAATTCAAGCATGCATGGGACAGCCGACAGTCATAAGGCAATTCTAGGGGGTGGGGGTAGGAAGAAGTAGGCTGCTGGTTAACTAGGATCTGCAGCTTATCCATTAGGTAGGGAAATGGGCAGACTGGTTGGGCCAAGCGGTCCTTATCTGCCATCAAAATCTATGTTTCTATGTTTCTATCATCAGCATACAGGGTGATTTGTTCAGTGCAGGAGTCTGGTAAGGTGTTAAGGAACAGGCTAAAGAGTAGGGGGCCCAGTATTGAACCCTTGGGGACTCCAGAGAGGACAGGTTTGGAATCAGAGTGCACATCCCCAATTTTTACATGCTGGGAGCAGTTTTCAAGATAGCTTTTAAACCAAGAGATTAAATCATTGGAGAGACCAACATTTTTTAGTTGGCTCAGCAGGAGGGAGTGGTGGACAGTATCGAAGGCTTTGGTCAGGTTGATGAAAATAGCACCAATTAGTTATCCATTGTCGAGGGAGCTGTGAATGGAGACAGTGAATTTGAGTAAGCAGAGGATGTACTATGACCTTTTCTAAAGCCATGTTGCTGTTTACAGAGAATATTATAATTGTCCAGATGCTCAGTAAGTTGGTCCGCTACTATACGTTCCAGTGCCTTTGATAGGGGAGGCAGAATAGAGATAGGCCGGAAGTTCACATGGTCAGTCTTATCACCACTTTTGTGAATCGGGGTAACAGTGGCCATTTTCCATTTGTCCAGGAATTGGCTATGGGAAAGAGAGAGATTAAAGATCTTGGTGAAGGGCCCAAGTACCTTGTCAAGCGTTAGGGCCAGTAGCTTGAGGTCAAGTGTGTCATTGCTTGTTCTAGATTTGCTGATGGCTTTGGCAACATAGTTCAAACTTGATGTTTCTTTAGTGCTTTAAAGTAGAAAGCTGGGTGACAGGCATGGGTGGAGGAGTTGGAGGATGGGAGTTGACGTATCTTGGAAGAAGTCAGAAGGGAGAACACTGCTAAGGTCGGTGAAAGCGATGTTAAAAGAATTCGCAATAGGTTTTGGGTCGAGTGTAGTGTGCCCATTTATGTTGAGTTTGTTCAGCAAAGATTTTGACTGCTTCCCAGTGACATCTTTAATGTTTTTCCAGAAATCCCTCCCATTTCCCTAGGAGTTAGTGAGGGCATTTTTATAGTAGTCAGATTTATGTTGCCGAATGGATTTGGTGCAGTCGTTCCGTGCCCGTTTATAATTCTGGATGTCGATTTCCTTACCGGAGTTTCTAACTTGTTTCCAGAGGTGGTCCCTGGATTTAATTTTTTAAGGAGGTCTCCTGACAGCCAATGGTTACTGAGTGATTTAACTTTATGCTTTTTGAGGGGGGCAAATTTATTACAGGCTTCATTGAAAATGTGAATAAATTGCTACAGTGCAGTATTAGTATCTGTTGCCTTGAAGATGGGGGATCAGTCCTGCAGACAGAGGTGCGATTTGAGGTGGGGTAGCTGACCACGGGGTAGGACTCTGCTGGTGATGATTTTTGGAGGGGACTTATAGAATTTGTTTGACCAGGTACAGCTGATGGGAGAGTGGTCACTGAGTGAGTCAGGGAGGACTGAGGTTTTTGTGATCCGAGAGGGGTGGTTGGTTAAGATCCAGTTGAATAGGGTGCAGGTCCCAGTTCTGTAGTTCTTTCTGGTTGTAGTCAACCATTTGAGTCAGGTTAGCGGATATAATGGAGTCCTAAATGACCCACCTTCAGCTGAGCCACTAATGTTAAAGTCACCAAGAAGGATGATTTGAGTCCAATGGGTGGGATTTGACAAAGTCAAGGACAGCGGTTAGACCAGGTCCCTGTTCCTTAGGAGATATGTAAACAGTGACAACTGTGAGAGCATTATTGTGGCACCTAATAGGAGTCTGATGGGAAGAATCTGAGCAGGAGTTGCTGGAAGATTGGAATCAATGGAGTGCCCTCCGAAAGTGTCTTTCACATATAAGGCACACCTTCCACCTCTTTTGGATTTACAATCAACCCGGAAAAGACATTGTAGCCAGGAAGGGTGATTGCCTGGTCAGGAATCTTTGGGGTGAGCCAAGTTTCAACTACTGACAGAATATCCAGGTCGTGTTGGGTGGTAATGGCTTGCAGTGCATCAAGCATAGGAAGTAAACTACAGGTGTTCAGGCACATGATTGAGAGATTGCCTGTTGGTTTGTTTTGGTTGGAGATGTTTGGTCCAGGGTTAGGGTGATCAGTCCCTGATAGCAGCAGGAGGAGGAGGAGGAGGAGCACATGTTTCAGGGTGCATAGGCAGAGTTCAGTCAGAGAGAGGTTGTGTTTCTTTTTTTAACAGTAGTATGCCAGGTGGTAATGTCGTAAATGCAACATTGGAATTGTTGTATACGATGTGGCTAGATGTGCCCAAGGCACAGGGGGAGGATTTGCCCAATTGCCAAATGATGTAAAATAATCAGATCCACAGGAAAATGACCAGTAAACTGTTTGATCTACAGTGACAAGACAAAGGATGTGTTAAATTCCTGGAACACTGGCCTGGGGCATATGCAGGAAGTTAAAACCCTTTGTCAGTGTCTTCCCTTTGTTTAAATAGTTATGAATGGTTCTCAAAGACATGCAGATCCTTTTAGCAACAAGGTAGATGGGAATGTGGATTCAGTTTGCACTCCCCAACTCAGAGCTTGTATAATTTCTTAGCGATACTTACTTTGATTGTGATGGCTTCCAAAAAAGTTGATTTATAATGAGAATCCCAATATTTGCTGGCGATGTTTTCCAGTTTCTTAGTCCAGGAAACTTTCATAGATCTCATATCCAAGAATGGTCTAGTTCCTCCAAGCAGAAACACATGAAAATCCACAAAACTAAACTACTGACAGAGACAAACACAAACACCCAGCCACACAGCCCCAGTAGGCGGAGCTTTTAAGATTTAGATGCAACACAGACATTACCAAGAAGTAGGTTGAAATAGCTTTGGATATGGTTTGATCTTTCACTGTCTTTCAACTTTATGTTGACATCCTTGTGAATGTCTTGCATCAGAAACTAGGATTATTCCTCAGGCATGGACAAAGCTGAAACAACAGCACTGTTGTTAGAACATTTCCTTCCTTGTTGCTCTGTAGATATCAAAACCAAGAATGCCTTTATGCCAAATATTGAGTATCTCCTGAAATTAGGCTGAATCCCAAATACACTGGGCTCAATTCTCAAAACTCAACACAAGCCATGCCAACAGCAGCTTGCACTGATTGGCAGTGTGCCAAGGACCCTGCACCTGATTCTCTATCAGGTAAGGTCACGGTGGCAAAGTCCCACAGCTTGTGGCAAACCTGGTCATCCGCCAAACAGATGGTACCTCTGGTTGGGTTAGCATAAGCTGTGGGGTGGCCATGTACCACTCTAGGATGTCCCTAGTGGCTAACAGTCTCCCCAGCCCAAATTCCCCTATGTATAAAAATAATCATGTCCCTGGTGGCTAGCGATCCCCCAGCCCCAATCCCCTAAGTATAAACATAATCACTTTTCTGGTGGCTAGTGGTCTCCTATACATAAAAATAAACATATTCTTGGTGGCTAGTGGTTCCCTCCCAGCCCTAGTTTCCATTCTTATACAATGCATCACATCCCTGGTGGTCTAGCATACCTCCCAAGCCATGACCTGTCCATTTAATAAAATATCTTTCTCTGGTGGTCTAGCAGACCCCCTTTCCTATCCCTGATCTGCCCATAGAATAGAGATATATAATTTCCTGGTGGTCTAGTGGACCTCCACTCCCCCACCACGGGGGCAGTGCCCCACCACACCGCTCCCCTGTCCCATCCCCGAGCCATTGACCAACACAGCTTTCCACTCTCCACCATGGCTAACCACTGACTGAGCTGTCAAAGAGTCATACTGTATACAGTAAGAGCTCATTGATTGACAGCTGCTGTCAATCAGTAAGCACATACCGGATACAGTACATGCTCCTTGACAGCTCAGTCGGCGTCTGAACATGATGGAGAGCAGAGGGCTGTTCCGGTCACCAACTCATGGATGGAACATGAAGAGTGGGGTGTTGGGTCACTGTCTATTAGGGTGGGAGTCTATGAGACTACCAGGATTTATATATCTCTTTTCTATGGGCAAATCGAGGATGGGGGGGGGGTCCACTAGACCACCAGGGAAAAATATTTTTTTATATAGGCAGATCAGGGCTTTGATGCATTGTAATACAATGGGGATCAGGGCTGGGGGGACCACTAGCTGCAGGAGACATGTTTATTTTTATACATGGGAGATCAGGGATGGAGAGGAGGGACCCCGGCACACTGGGGCAGGTTTCTAACCCTCCCAGAGGATATACTTCTTCTAAGTACCCTTAGACCAACTCTGGCTGGTCTAACAGTACATAGAAATTTGCCCTCTGGCTGGCCCAGTTGTGCTGAAGGTTGAGACACTGGTTGCTACACCTCATGCCACACCGGTGACCCGGGTTCGGGAATAAGCCCGGGCCGCCGTGGGTCAGCAAGGGGGGGAGAGAGGACTGAGCATCCAGAGGACTGCTCTCCTCTCTTGGGGGGAGGGGACACACTGTCCTGCTCGCTACATGTTGGGAGGCATGCTCTGACATGATTACATTGGTGGGGAGGGGGGCAGGGAGAAAAACAGGAGGAAAAGAGCTTGGTGGGACTCCATGATGTTCCACCACACTGCAGGCTGGCCCCGGGGTTCTGGATTGGGTCTTTGGGGAGGGGACGCCACCTCCCTGGCCCTGCTGCGGGGCGCAATCCATGGGGGAAATACCAGGGGTAGCTAATTGTGGCACAGCAGAACCTGAGAGAGAGTTCCTCCTTTGGGAGGGACTGAAGCACCTGCCAGAGCTAAGGTGGGGGAAATACAAAAGAAATTTGCCCTCTGGGAGGATTTTGAGAATCCCGACTTAGGGGATATGGCAGCCTTCATCTGCCACAAGCCCCCTAGCAACTTGCTGCAGCCCATTTTGTGCCACAAGAACAGCACAAGCCCACTTTGGTGCAAGCAGCCTGCATTTGTACATAGTTCCTGGTGCATCTTTTGGCACAAGCAGCACCTTGCGCCATTCCTTATGGCACAAGCCCCTTGTGCCAGTCAGGGGCGCTTTGAGAATCAGACCCATTAACTTTAACAGTCACTGCTGCTCTCCATACAATAAGCATGGGGCAGGGGAAAGCTTATTATAGTGACACACGGCTATTTCTGATTAACAATCATCTGAAGAGAAAGTAAGATGGTAGTGGGACAGAGGATACCATAAGGCATCATTTGAAATTGAATTCCCTTAAACAAATGCTAACCCAGTCCCACACTAGTTTCACACATATTTGATTTCTGACTAGAACCGACAGGGCTGAGCTGGAACAAGCCTCCCCCCCCAAATAAGAACTGTTTTACCAGGGTGATAATGATTCCGGACACAAAACTGTAAGTTTAATGGTAATTTCTAAAGCTGAAACAAGAACACTTATTAGAACATTTCCTTTTCCCTGTTGTGATGCAGATATCCAAAACAAGAATGCCAACTATGCCAAATATTGGGGATCTTCTGAAATTAGATTTTGAGTTCTTGACCTATGAAGAAAAGATGGGGTAGTATGGCATGTTCACGCCCAAGAGAAGGAGAGAAAGAGGGGATATTTTACAAGTATTTAGAGTCATAAAGGATGACTCACCAACAACCTCACTGCATATGAAAAACATAAAGTCTCAGTGGTCATAATAAACAAGTTAGAATGCAGATGGTACAGGACTACAGAGATCATTTCTTTATGCAAAGGGTTATAAATGTGTAGAATTGCCTCCCGGGTTAGGTGGTGCAGACAGAATCTCTGGAGCTGTTCAAAAATAATCTGGACAAACTATATGACCGACGAAGGAACTGAGTGATGCAACCACTGAGAAGTGGGAGATGAGTCTTACATGTGCAATTGCTTTCTATCATCTCTAACATCTAGTATAGATTGAATCCCAACTACAGTAACTTTAATATTCACCATTTCTCTTTATACAGCATGACTAGGGCAGGAGAAGGCTTATTATAGTGCCAAACAACCATTTCTGATTGACAATTCAGCCGAAGTGTAGTAAGATGAAAGTGGGGCAAAGGCTGCAATAAGTAGGGTTGGCAGAATTCTGCTTTTTTTTATAATTTCGATAGAAAATATAGATTTTTATTCTTAAAAATGTTCCCAATTTTTATTGATCTAAATTGTCGTACTTGCATGAAATTAAGAGCAGTGAAGTATTTTTTTAGATTTGTATTGATCCACTAATTGAGTAAACTGGGACTGGGGTGACTGGTACTGTAAGTGGGAGCCTGCTAGAAATTGTCAACTGCTTAAGTGAGAGAGCTCGAAATTATAGTTGGCAGTTCCAGAAGCTACTGCATCAGCTGCTCTCTGTTTACCTCGAGGGCAGTTGGTTTCTGCTCTCTCCAGGGAGTGCACTCATTCAAGGGGGATGCTTTTGCTATGGTTGTTCTCTCTCCCTCTTGGGTGTGCACATATTCGAGGGGGCTGCCTCTGCAGTGGTTCACTACCTTCCTTCTCAAATATACGCACATTCGAGAGATGGTCCATGCAGCAGCTGTTCTCCTTTCTTCCTTGTAGGAGCTTGTGCTCAGGCAAGGAAACCAGCAACACATGCAACGGCAACTTTTTTGCAGGTACAAATCTAGTAGGAGTGGATTTACAGGAATCTGTTGGATATTCTAATGACATGAGATGATAAAGGAGTTCCCCTGCTTGTTCACTGCAACCCATATCCAACAGAGATCAACCCATAAGCACAGGAAAATGAGCGCCAAAGTGTGGTGATCAGACAAATTAATGGTCTGCCAATCTCGTCTCCTTTCCTCTCCTCCACTCATCATTCAAGTTCTCAAGCAGCATTTTCTTACTTTCCATATTTGTTAACTTAGATTATTATCGATTGAAATATTTTTTGGCAGTTTGTGTGTGTACGATGAAATCAATATTTATCGACATTTACCGATTTAAATCACATCCTTCCAAGCCTGGCAATAAGGCATCCTTTGCAATTGAATTCCCTCATGTAAATGTTAGCCCAATCCCAATCTTGCTCCACCCATATTTGGCCTTTGACTAGAATCAATAGTGCTGTTCTAGAATAAGCCACCCCCTATCATAATTGCTTTATCATGATGGTAATGAGTCAAGGAACACAACTGTAAGCTTCACTGGAATTATTCTTTAAATATTTGTGTGTATGATAGTTAGCCTGAGAGTCTCAGAAATATGCTGGCATAATCTCTAGTAGTCAGCTCCCCAGGATTACTGACACAAGGAGTTCTCCAGATGCCTAGAATCATGGGGTCTAGTACGACTTCCTGTCTTTATACTGCCCGACACTAAAACACCCGACTCCGAAATCCCATTTTGCAGCTTCCTGCATAGCTAATAATACCAACTCTGTTATTCCCCGCACACTGTTTACCCGCCAATACCTAATACATAATACAAATTTATTTGTGACATGCACATTCCCTTTACCAGTATCAGTCAAACAACTGTTCAGGATTCTGGCTGTAAGTGTTGTGAATGGATTGCAGGCTGGCGTCTTCTTACAATGTTCACCAGTAGTACTATTAACAACTACTATATTTAAGCCCCGGTTAACATATTGAAGTTTCTCCATTTTCTCCAAGTCGGAGCTTGTTCTGCATTTGTTGTGCTTGCTGCTACTGAACTGAATTGTGTTTCAAATGTTGCATCATTTCAGTGCACAAATGCATTCCCAGTATAAAACATTTGTTTGTAATATTCAGCATTTCAAATTTTATTGTCAGGGATTGTGTAGTCAGTACAAAGGGCTTGACGATAAAGTGAATGTCGGCATAAAGGTCAAAGGGCTATGTGCACAGTTGGGAACCTGTTTATAGGATATTAGTAGTCGGACACCTTGGAGTCAGGAAATCGTACAGATCCCGAAACACACTTGCAGCTGAAGAAAAAGCGTTTGCTGTATCTGCTCCTACTAGCTAGAAGAAGATCCCTCAACATCAAAAGCATTACCAACCCAAAACAACATCATACAACTTATTGAAATCTCCTGATGCATGTGGTTCCATTACACAATTCTGACATTGCTGTTTTCTACTACTTTTATGTATTGTAAAGTTGCATATTCATGTGGATTTTGTGAATTTCACTCTTGTAAGTTACATTCTTATGGACAGACGTCGTTGCTGTGTAACTATCCTAATCTTACTGTATATTCCTATTTCTGAAACAAATGCTGCTGCTCTCTGTTCCCCTTAACTCCTTGCAAACCAGGTGATTTATCTTACAGGGGGTTTCCATGAGACAAAATCTAAGACCCCCTAGTCTCAAATGGGACTGACATACATGCAGTTTGACCATGACTGGTCTGCAGAGCTTTGCAAACTGAAACCACTCCACACACATTGCCCACTGGTAACATTTACTATTAGTGACAAACCCCAAGAGTGGACATGGACTGCAGAAACCCATAAGGAAGGAGGGGGGCCTAGGGTGGAGCTAAACTTTACCCGTCACCAGACTTTGTATCCAAAGCCTGGTTCAGGCATGAAATATATTCCTTGCGAAATATGAACATACAAAAAAAAGCCTGCAGATGACCACCTGGTCTATCGTGTCTGCTAGATAAGTGATGCAGGGTTTGGCCTTACAATTTGCACCAATGACCCTGCCCCCATAGCAGTAGAGGATCATGGGATATGACAGTCTTTGTAAACAGTTGAGGCACTTCTGGACACAGTAAAATGCCATGACAGGGGATACATAGCCATTAAGATAGGGTGCTCCTGCTATAATTTACACACACACACATCGATCCACCACCTACCAGCTGCCATGTGCAAGGGGCTTCAGAAATACCTCAGAACATGGGACTGCCCCCTCAACCCCCCCAAAACTGACTATCTTTGTGGCTCATTGAATCAGATCCAGAAGGCCACAGCTGTTTAACTAGGGAAGGGGAGACTGTCATGTGACCTTCCTTGTTTCTGATTGCATAGCAAATTGATTGAAGGCAGCCTATGCACCATGTAAGTGTTGTACGGTATGTAGATATAATGCATAGGGAACTTAAATGTTGTAGCAAAGCATCATCAGTTCCATTAACTTCCATGATATTGCTGTGCAATGTCTCAGCAACAAAAAGAAAAAAACATGAGCTACAATGTCTTTCAAACAGGATATTCAATTATTTCTCTAGAAACAATGCAGCAGGACCTATCTCTCAACTATCGCTGAATTTCAGGGACATCCCTGACTTTACCTAAACAATTTCCACAATCCCTCAAATATTCAGCTTTTCAGTCACTGAAGGGTAATGATTTGAAGCATAAAACAACACAAGCCATTACATTTGCTGTCTAGTGTTACTTTAGTAAATGTTTTCCACACTAAGCCACACAATATAGCAAACCTAATAGCTGGTAAGACCATGTTCAGTCATTTTTTTTAAACCAGGTCCCTGATATGTGAGGTAAGAGGCTGAAAAGTATGGAGCAGGGGTCTTTTAGGTAGGTCATAGATTAACAAAAAAATATCATAGCGCAAAGACAGGAATAGAAAACTGCAAATTTATTAGTGCATCAAAGCCATTGTGGTGCTGACAGACTAGCATTCTAGTGCTTCAAGGTGCCCTGCCTCTCAATTAGGAAGCAACCTTCTGGGCAGTTGAATGAGGAGCATTTCCATATAGTAGGCAGAACTGGAGCCTTGCTACACCAGTCCACAAAACTTCCTTTACTGTTTAGTAAAGAGCATCAGTGTTTATTGCCTGAGTTCAGCTGATAAATGAAAACTGTCTTCCCCAGAAGGAACAAGGTGTTGGGGGGGCATTTTCATATATTGGCTGTACTTCATAGAATGCGTTTGCACTAAACCTGTGTAAATGTATTTTACTGCTAGGTTTGAATGTGCATTAGATGATTTTTCTGAAGGTGATATAAATGTGTAAGTTCTAGTCAATTTCATCATTGTTTGCTCTCATCATAACATTTATGTATGTTGCATGCATACAGCTCCTTCTTGGGACCAACTTGAAAACAAGGCTTTTGCTCTAATCTTTCCTTTCTGTTAAACAAGTTTCAATAAATAAATAAGCAGATAATAGGTTTCAAAATGGTATAGATTTGAGTTTTACCAAGCTTTAATATGTTTTCAGAAGTCCTGAAATTTTTATTTGGTGGGATGGGAAGTCAGTTCCTCGCTTTTACCATCTCACCTCCCTTCTGTCAAAGTGACAAAAGCCATGCCTTAATCTCTGCCCAGAAAGGTGTATAAGTGGCTGCCTTCCCAAATGACATTTTAATTTATTTTGCAAATTATATATTAAGATAGCCCAGATGAGATAATACATGTCATTTTCAGTGTGGTCCTGCTTCTACCCATTTCTGCAGCTGCGTGGACTGGAACAGTTAGAGGTTAAGTAACATAGTAAAATAGTAACGCATTGCTGTAATGATGGAAGGGACTTAGGGTCCTTCTTGTGCACCCCTCCTGCTGCATGGCAGTGACTATACCTAATTTGATTACATGGATACACACCCAAGCTTAACAGCTGGAATTTTGCCCCTACTGTACTCATGCAGTCTAAGTGAATTGTCCATTGGTCACACATTGAGAATTTGGCCCTGATGGGGTTTCAGCATGTGATCCCCAAAGTCTGTGCTATAATCGCATCTGTTGTGTTTTCTGCTGGCACCCTTTGCAGACTGTGTGAGAGACCTTCCGGCACCATGCATTTCTGCTTAAAGTTGAACCAGCATAGTATTTTGTGGTGATTTGCATATACAGCCCATGATGCTTTGCATTATGGGGGTATGTGTGATTTTGTATTTCTATAATCACTAGACCACCCTGCCTCACAGTACTACTCTATGAACAGCTGTAAGGGGGTAAGGCAGCACCAGACTGTTTGTATCCTTCCCCAAGAACTAAGTGTCACAGATTCACTTAGCAGGTCAGGCCCTCTACTCCCAAAGTGCCAACCTCTGAGCGCAGTCTTGTGAACAGTGTAACAAACAAGGTAACCCTCTTGTCTGTTTTTGTGAGTTCGGATGAACCTTTGGTCTCAGTTCTGGAGGGATTCAAACTGTTAACCTCTTGCTAGCATACCCAATGCACAGGCTCAGATATATATCTGTCTTCGAGGGGCCAGATATCTTTGCCTACAGGCACCAAACCAGGTATTCAGAGATGAACCCTTTAAAACTATTATAAAAACCTCAGATTTAAAACTCCTCTCTTTCCAGTTTGATATCACCATACAAGCTATATGTCTGCTGAACCATAAATATTTCTTAGCAAAAGAAAGCAATTCAAAGACATACCAGGTTTTCTCTAAAATTAGAGTTTTTACTAAAATATATAATATGTCAAACATACAATACAGAACTCATATCACAAGACATACAGATCTTTAAACAAAACAAGGTTTAAAACAGTGCAATTCCTACAACTATATTTAGATTTGTCTATCTTTCTAAATACTTCCTTTCAGTGCTCAGATGTTTTCTTGGTCAGTGTCAGATACAAAATGCACCTCTATAGTGAAAGAGAATAATCTTTTCAAGCAGTATTGGCCAACCCCTTTGGGATGAAGTCATCCAGCCCTTCCTCTGGTCAAATATCTAACAAAAATATATTTTTATACAACCACAGGATGTAATTTCAAAGCACCAATTCTGCAACCCTAGCACAACTCAAGTTTCAATGACACCTCTTTTGATCTCATGCTGTACCCTTTTCACACAGGCTTCATAGGGTCATTTACAATCTTATACCTCTATGTAACTTCCTAGCTTCCCTTATTTTAACATCATAAACCTAGTTTATGATTTCTCTCGTGACAAAATTAACTTAACAACTCCGTAATTAGCTCAGAGAAACAGGATCCTTAATAAAAGTCTTCCAGTAACTGTCAGCAGTTCTCTTGGCCTGCATCTGTCAGCTGAAATCTGGGGGGGGGGATGAGAGAGGTCATTCCTAGAGCATTTGAATTTTCAGCAGAGATATTAATACATTTTATATTAAAAAAAAATATATTACAGCACTCAGAACTGGCTGTCTATGTCACACTACTCCCCACCTAGACTGAATTTGGGGGATCTATCCCCTACATGGGATGAGCTTCCCAAATTGGTTCACTCCTCATAGACCCTAGACAGCCCATCAGCGTTCTGATTCTTAATGCCTACCCTATGTATGCTTGTCAGATCATATCCTTGCAAAGCAAGACACCATCTTAGTAGTCTCACATTGCTCTCTCCCATCTGCATCAGCCAAACCAGGGGGTTGTGGTCAGTCTGCACCACAAAATGCTGTCCATACAAGTATGGCTCTAATTTCATCAGGGTCCACACTATGGCAAGACACTCCTTTTCCACCGTGGAGTACGCTTGATCCCTGGGGATAAGCTTCTTGCTCAAGTACACAACTGGATGGTCTGTCCCCTGGCTAGATATCTGGCTAAGTACTGCCCCAATACCCATGTCTGAGGCATCCGTCTGAACTATAAAGGTTTTGCTATAGTTCAGACTTGTCAAAACAGGAGCACTGCACAGTGCCTCCTTCAGTCTGCTAAAGGCTTCCTCACAGGCTAGGCCCCAGGTAATTTTCCTTGGCATCTTTTTCTTTGTCAGGTCAGATAGGGGAGCAGCCAGGACACTGTAATTAGGTACAAACTTTCTGTAGTACCCTGCTGTCCCTAGAAAGCTCCTGACCTGCTTCTGGGTTTCTGGTTTGGGTCATGGCTGAATCACCTCTATCTTTATTTGGTTAGGACGGAGTTGTCCCCAGCCTACCACATGCCCGAGGTGTGCCACTTCCCCCATGGCCACCTGGCACTTCTCGACTTTGACAGTGAGCCCGGCACTCTGTATCCTACCCAGCACTTCCATAAGGTGTGAAAAGTGTTCCTCCCAGCTGGTACTGAAGATGGCAATGTCATCCAGGTACGCTACGGCGTACTCCAAAGCACCATTCAACACCTGGTTCACCAACCTTTGGAAAGTGGCCAGGGCGTTCTTCATTCCAAAAGGCATTACTTTAAACTCAAATATGCCTATCAGAGTGATGAAGGCTGTCCTTTCCCTAGCTATGTCTGTCAATTCTACCTGCCAATACCCCTTGGTCAGGTCAATAGTCGTAAGGTAGGTCGCCCCTCCCTACTTGTCCGGAGTTCATCTGTCCGGGGCATCGGATGGGCATCGGACTTTGTGGCTGCATTCAGTCCATGATAATCCACACAGAAATGAGTTGAGCCATCTGGCTTGGGCACAAGGACTAAGGGTGAGGCACAGGAGCTGTGGGATCTCTGGATTACCCCTAAATCCAGCATCTCCTCCACTTCCCTCCTAATGTCCTTTTGGACAGCCTCTGACACCCGATATGCTGTCCGCCGTATGGGCATCTGTGTCCCTGTCTCCACATCATGTGTTGCTAAGGGGGCTAGTCCAGGCTTGGCAATAAAGAAGGGGGCAAAGTCTGCTGAAACCTCCCTCACTTTTTAGATCTGGCCCGGGGTCAGCTGGGGAGACAATTTTACTGCCTCCACAGAGGACTCCCAGTTACTCTCTTCCAGCAAGTCCAGAAGGGTTTTTCCTTGGTCTGTCCCTTCCCCATGACTACACACTGAAAATGCCCTATTTGCCCTATCAGCACTATTTGCATATGGCTTCATCATGTTGACATGGTACATCCTTTCTGTCTGTCTATCTACGGTCGGGTAACTCCACAATGTAGTTTATGTCATTTACCTTACTAACCACTTTGTATGGTCCTGCCCACTCAGCTTGCAGCTTGTCTTTCCAGACTGGAATAAGAACCATGACTTCCTGGCCCACCATGTATGAGCGAGTTCTGGCTCTGTAGTCGTACCACACCTTTTGTCTCTGTTGGGCAGCTGCCAGGTTGCTCTGGGCTGTCCCCATAAGCTCCTTCAGCCTTTCCCTAAACCTAAGGACATAATCCACAATGGGAGTTCCCTGGGTGGCGTGCTTGCCTTCCCAGTCCTCCTGGATTAAGTCTAGGAGCCCACGTACTCGGTGTCCATATAAGAGTTCGAAGGTGGAAAATCCTGTCGACTCTTGGGGCACTAGTATTATCACATAAATTACACCGCGCATGTGCAAGTCTACCTGCCACACAGACCCAGTTGTCAAGGTGCCACGTTCCTTCCAGCAGAGCCAAAGTAAGGCATGCCTTCTTATTGGCTGCTTTCCTCTGTGGGGCAGGCACAACGGTTTTTTAAAACATGGCGGCTATTCACTGTCACTTAGCAGATGGCCACCTGTCTTTTTTCTTGAATAACTGAATTATCTGCTTCATCCTCTCAAGGACTAGCAAAAGGAAACGAAAGGTAGGATTCGCTGCCTCACTGAACAAAATTCAAAATTTGACTAACAGATGCACGGGAGGGGAGGGGACAAGGAGTGAGTGAGAGAGACTCTTCACCTGGGCAGCACAGCACACAGTTAAACGCCTCACAAAAAGGCACAGAAATTTAAAAGGCATCCATATATTACAAAAAATAAAAAATAGATGCAGGTATATTTCTCTGCAGTAAAACCATCTCGTGGTTTTGGGGACTTTGGAAACCTCTCGAGCTTCGGTCTCGAGGTTTCAAGTCCCCAAAACCTCTTGATGGTTTTATTGTCATGTAATACACCCGCATCTATCTATTATTCTATTTATTTATTACAGGGGCACAGTAGTGCCCCTATAGTTAGGGCTGAACTGGGGTTTCTATGTTAAACCTCAAATTTTGCACTTCAATAACTTTGCAAACATTAAACAGATTTGCACAAAATTTTGTATGCCCTGACTCATGGGGCAGATCTCTTGATGTGCCAAGTTTTGTTCCGGTCAGATGGGAAGATTCTGAGATCCAGATATTGCAGAAACCTTATCGCCCTTTTTCACAGTTTTTATCAAAATTCAAGGGTGGGAGCCACCACTGGATAACAATGAAATAAAATAAATAAACAATATATGGAAATCAGAGGGTGGGGGAGGTGCCCCTAGACACCAGGGCTATTAAGTTATTTATTTATTTATTTATCTATTTATTTATTTATTTAAGGGGACTAGGGCACAATTGGAGGGTGGGGGATACCACTGAATACCAATGACAACATAAAAAAATAAGCATATGGGAATCAGAGCATGGGGGATGCCACTAGACACCAAGGGTACTAACTACAAATTTATCGGGACTGAGGCACAATTAGAGGGTGTGGGGTACCACTACACACCAAGAAGCAAAATAAATTAGCAGGGTCAGACAAGGGAGGATGGGGGACCACTGGACACCAGGGAAAACATATTGAAAATTATATATATGGAAATGAGAGGGTAGAGGGTGCCGCTAGACACCAAGGATACATATAAAAGAGTTATATACTGCACTGATGGGAGCACAGGGCCCAGAGGGCCTGTGCTACCACAGGAAAATAAGGATACAATCACACTATCAGAAAAGTTATGGATGGATGGATGTGTCCTCTGGACCCTGGGCTCCCAGAGCCAAATAAGGATATGATTATACTATTTCAAAAAGTAAGAAAATAAATTGCAAAAATGTTGTTAATGACTAGTTAGTCAAAGTGACAGTTAGAATGTGGCACAGCCTAACCCTAACACCCCACCTCACTTCAGCTAGGCAGGTTTGGGATGTGCCTTAGGTTCTCAAGAATAACACTCACTCTGTCCCATCTGTAAATAAGGTCAGATGTGGACACTGTATGAGAATGGGGTGAGTGTTAGGCTTAAGATCCCCAGGGCACACCCTACACCTGTTGTGCTGGCTGGAGAGGGGTTGGGGTGTTAGGTTTGGAAGCCCTAACAACACATTTCCCAGTTTTTGTCACTTTGACCCTAGCCAGTGCATTAACAATGTTTTTTGCAATTTATTATATTACAGTGGCACGAGTGTGCCTCTATAGTTAAGGCTGAGTAACATGTTTAATGTTAAACCTCAAATGTTGCACTTTAATAACTTTGCAACTGATCAATGGATTTGCACAACATTTGGCATGCACTGTCCTGTGGGGTAGATTTCTTGATGCGGCAAGTTTTGTTCTGGTTGGATATGCGGATTCTGAGATCTGGATAGTAAAAAAATGTTAAAAATCACCACTTTTTGCATTTTTTTCCTCATTGCCTTTTGCCCCAACGGAGTGGAATTTTGGGGTGACTTTTTTATGGTGGATACAGCTTGGGTAACAGAACTGCCATGCATTTGTTTGATAAAAAAAATACTATTCTGTTGCAAAGGTATTCAATTTTTAAGTTCCCATTATTTTCAATGGGAAGATAACTCTCCAGGATAGAAGGTAAAAGTTCGACAAAGGATTTGGCCTCACAAAAAAAGGTTCTTTTTCATGAGGGGCCAGTTCTTTTTTGCCAGAAAAATTCCTTTTCCATGAGTCACCATCTTGTTTTCTTTTCACAAACTAAAAAGTGTGAAAAATACATAAAAATGTAATTTTAAAAATCAGACACCAGAACCTAGCTAAATGGGCCCTGTTTAGCTAGATTCTGATGTTTGTTGTTCACAGTTAGTACCAGAAATACTTTTTCTGGGCACCCAAAATCCCAGGTGTACAGCTTAGCAAGAGAAGCGCTTCCCCTGTGTTCTCTGTATGAGAACAGCATGAATTTCTTGACTTCTGCAGCTGCAGCTGAACTCGTGCTGTCGACTGCCATGTAAACTGTGAGCACCCTTAGCCTGGTGTCTAGTGGCACCCCTCACCCCCCTGAACTGTCACAAAGAGTTCACTAAAATCACATATTATTGTCTTTACACTGGCTTAGTATTTAGATTAACTTACAAATCAACAGGCAATAACAGCATTCTGCACCCAGCTTAGTGGCTTGACCCTAAACATTTTCCCTGCACACACGATGAAAAGCAGTAACACGTTTAGCTTGTTTGAAATAAAAAGAACAAGCATTTTACCTTCACTGCAACTCATAACAATAATGCCTGAGAAATTATGCTTGCACTTGAAGTAGCTAAGGGACTGAGGAGGGACAAACTTATTGCGAGGTGTATTAATAGAAAGAGTTCCCGAGTTCGAAAGCAGAGGCTGAAAGAAGCCGGCACTAGGAGTGAGAACTGTATTCTTGGGCACACTGGTTGCAAGACAAGGGAGGTGTAGGTATGTTGAGACATTATGTCACTCATGTTAACAGATAAAAAACATTTTCACACATTGACATATTATAGTGCATAACTACTGCACATGATTTGTGGTGTAAATGACTTTTTTATGTATATGAAAAAAATCTCCACAATTTGGTAGTACCTTTTAATGCGGTATCTAGGCAATATAAATGTCAAAATCTTCAATCAGAGGCAGGATTCCAACAGTGAAACCAAGGTTTTTTTTTATGATATTTAACTTGCTGATAGCAATCATTTCATAAACTCTTTACAGTTCTAGCTGATAACAGGAAAAAAGGGGGTACTTCAGTTACCAGCTCAGCTACCTTACTTTTCTGCCCTCCCTCATTCCCAGCTCCAAACCATAGTCAGGCAGGTGTGAGATGAGTCCCTTCGTCTGTCATTGGAGGTGTTTTTTTTTGCTTTATTAATCACAAACCCAGGATGCTCCATCCAGTCTATGTGCAAACATAATGTGAGAACCATCAGAGAGACTGAACTACTACTATTACTTGCTACCATGAAGTTATTTTTTGTCAAATCCAAGAATATGGCATACAAGCTCTTAAAAACAGCTTTATTTTTCTCTTGGTGCATACTGTGGAGTTCTAACGGGTAGGTTGGGGGTTGGTGCTGGTTAAAAAATAATTTTAAAGGAAAACTCAGTCTACCACAGCACAGGGTGTTAGTTGACTTGCACTGCTCTGTTTAAAATTAATCAACTCAGGTCTCCAGCTCCCTGCCCCTAAAAGTTCACTAAAATCACATATTATTGTCTTTACACTGCCTTAGTATTTGGATTAACTTACACATCAACACACAATACCAGCATTCTGCACCCAACTCAGCAGTTTGACCCTAAGCATTTTCCCTGCACCTGTGATGAAAAGCAATAGCACATATTTGGCTTATTTGTAATAAAAAGGACAAGTATTTTATTAGTGGCACTCCTTACCCCCCCCCCGAATCACTGTCCCCCTAAGTAAAACAGTTATATTCCCTGGTGTTCAGTGGCACCCCAACCTTCTGGTCGCTGTCCCTGTTATGTTTTCATTCCCTGGTGTCTAGTGACACCTTCACCTGCTGATTGCCATTACCATTAATGTTTTTAATTCCCCAGTGTCTAGTGGCACTCCTCACCCTCTCATCACAGGCATAACCCTAAAATACAGAAAACAGTCCCTTGATAATTTTTTTTGTAACACCTGTTAAAAAAAAAGTCCCTCGCCAATCATTCTCCCACCCCCACCTTACACTCACCATTCACGACCCATATCCCCCAGTACACTCCCACACACACTCTCACTCACCTGAACAGGTCCCAGGTTCGAGATCTGCTCTCCGATCAAAAACATATCTTACTGTTGGAACCGGCGACTCCAGTATGAGAAACGAAGGTACAAGCAGTTCAATGTATTTCAATGGGGGGTTCAACTTTTATGCATAACTCAGCCATTTTTTGAGATTTTGACCCCAAATTTTCAACATGGCTTTTGGGAACCCCACCTTATGAACAATAGGACTGTCATTACTTAACTCCCACCCAAAAGGTGATTTCACGGTCGCTTGATGAATTCACTTTTCAGGTGAGAGCTGTGTCAGGGCAGTCCTATTGTTCATGAGGTGGGGCCTCCAAAAGGCCATTTTGAAAATCTAGGATCAAAATATAAAGGAAAAATGCAAAAGTTATGACCATTTGTTGCAATTTCACTACACATGCTCAAAACTTTGTAAATGTTGTATATTTTGACTCCAGATTTTCAACATAGCCTTTTTATTACTCCACCTCATGTATATCACAGCTGTCATTTTTCAAATCCTGGCCAAAATGTGTTTTCATACCTGTGGCATGGAATGGCATTGCAGTTGCACAGAATGACGTTTTGGCTGGGATACAAAAATTTTCTGTACCAGGTACATGAGATGGGGTAATAAGATGGCTACAATGACAATTTGGTGTCATTTCACAGCTACGTGAGTATACACATCTATGGAAGGATGGGAGCACAGGGTCCTTCCACAGTAAAATAAGTAACTATTATACTATCTCAAAAAGTAAGGAAATAAGTTGCATAAAACTTTGTCAATGCTCCAGTTAAAGTCAAAGTGACAAAAGTTGGGAAATGAGGCATTACAGTTTCCAACCATAACACCCCACCCTCCCAAACCAGACAGGAAAGCAGGTGTGGGATGTGCCTTGGGCTTCTCAATCCTAACACTCACCCCATTCTCATAAAATCTACACATCTGACTTTATTTACAGAATGGGGTGAGTGTTAGGCTTGAGAAGCCCAAGGCACACCCAACACCTGCTCTCCTGCCTGGTTTGGGAGGGTGGGGTGTTAGAGTTCTAAACTCTAATGCCTCATTTCCCAATTTTTGCTGCTTTGACCCTAACTGAGGAATTAACAAGGTTTTTTGCAACTTATATATATTATAGGTCATGCTCATATAGTTAGGATTGAATGGTCATTTTTATGTTAAACTCAAAATCTTGAACTTTAATAACTTTGCAACCACTCATCTGATATGCATGGCATTTTGCAAGCTCTTTTAGGGACCAAGCTCTCTTGATGTGTCAAGTTTTGTTCTGGTTGGATGCATGGGTGCAGAGATATAGAGTGTCACAAAGTGCGGAATTTACTATTTTTTTTTCCAGATTCTTTGTCATGTCTCAGTGCAGAAATAGTGTGGAATTTTGGTCTGAATGTTTCAAAGTAGAGAGGGTCTGCCACACAGATATGCCTTTTGTTGTTTTGGTGAAAAAATATTAATTTGTTCCAAAGTTATTACATTTTAAAGTTTCCCATTATTTTCAATAGGGACAGTTAGATGCCCCACTCAAAAAAGGATCCTTTGTCACAAATGGGTAATCCTTTTTCGCAAATGAGTCATCCTGTGTTGCAAATGGAAATTTTGTTTTTGTACAGCCATCATTTTGTTTTGCAGTTAGAGAGGGAAACAAAATCAAATAACTAAAAACAATTATGTGTTGAGTAGAAAGCAATACATGTAACATGCTTATTGGGACCCCCTCAGCTGGATTCTGCACTTATCTGTTGAAGAAATGCCCTTGAATTTTTTTTTTTTTTGCAGATTATAAATCTTTTTTTGTGACTCGTGAAATGAAAAAAGATTATTTTTCATATCCCGAGACATGAAAAAGAATCATTTTTTGTGATGAGAAATCCTTTCCCTGGTGTCTAGTGGCACCCACTCATTCTCCAATCATGGCCCCATTGTTTCCCTTTTGTCCAGTGGCACCCTCACCTTCTGATTGCCATTGCCATTATTGTTTTTATTATCCCTGGTATCTAGTGGCTCCCTCCCACCCTGCAATCACAGTCCCCATTATTTTTTTTATTATCCCTGGTGTCTAGTGGCACCCTTCACCTTCCAATCGCCATTCCTATTATTTTTTTATTGTCTATTTATTTATTTATTAAAATGTTTCACCAGAAAGGCACACTGAGCAACAAGTCACTCATCTCCCGGTGCAACCTGGAGGGAAGGGGTACAACTGGAATGAGACATTAAACATTCAAGTTACAAGATCAACATTAACATACAGTTGTAAGGCAGGTGTTACAAACAGTGTTACAACAGTGTTGAGCACAACATGTAGAAAGAGTGGACAATAATAAGTGCTGGGTTAATAAGCAAACAAGTGCTGACATGAAAGAAAAGGGGGTGGGGAAGAGGGAGGTGGCACCTCAAATCCAGCACTCATGCGCCACCTACTCCATCAGCTCTGCCTTCAATATTTACCTTGCACCTAGCTGCTCCTGCCACATCCATCCCTAATTCCCTCCTCTAAGCCCTGGACAAACCCTACTCCTCTACACTCTCCTTCATTTTACCCTGTGCACACCCACCACCCAAATCTCTAGCCCTCCTCACCTTCACCCAAATTGCTCCCCCTTACTGGCCTCCCTTGATCTCTCACAGAATGTAAAGGACTCTGAATGCTCTCCATGGGTCCCTCTCCCTACCCCCAAGGGGCTTGGATCTCTCATCTACTCCCTGCCCCCACCATCTTAAAGGGGTCTCTCTGGGACACTGATTTATCCCCTTCTCTCTGGTCCCCTCAGTCCCCTTGCAGGGTTCCTCACATCCCGAAGGGGTCTTCAGGGACATGACTCTTCCTTCCCCCACTTCCCTTCCCCTTCCCCCCTTTTTCTTCATGTAAGCACGTAGCGATTATAATTATGTCCAGTAGCCACCCTCCCATATCCCTTGTATCCTGTAAATATGAAACAGTCCTCAATGTCTTGTATTTTTATTCCAACCAGTAAAAAAAATGCACTGGTGATCGTGACCTTACGCCCACCAAACCTCCCTGTAGAGTTCATTACTCCAGTTTCTCCTCATTAAACCTCACTCACCAGAACAGGTCCCACTCAGAAGATGCACTCTTCAATGGAAGGCACATCTTTGTTGCTGGAATGGGTGACTGCTCTATGAGAAATAAGGTAACTGCAGTTCAATGTATTTCAATGGGATTTCTGAACACAGTTACCTTACCTCTCAGACAGCAGTCGCTGGTTCCAGCAGCAAGGCATGTCTTTGATCGGTGAGTGGGGCCAGTTCAGATGAGTGAGGGCTTGTGGTGGGGTCTAGGGGGTGTGGGGTGGTGGGTGATGGGTGAACAGTGGGAGATGGGGTGAGGGTGCGGGTGTGATCACCAATGGACTTTTTGTTTTCTAAGAGGGACCTTGAAGGACCATTTTCTCATTTACAGGATACAAGGGACACGGGAGGTGGGGGACCACTGACACCAATGAAGATATAAAACAAAATATATGGAAATCAGAATGGGGTTGCCACTAGATATGAAGCAATTAACTTAAAATTGATGGGGACTGGGGCACAGTTGGAGGGTGGGTACCACTGGATACCAACGAAAATATAAAAAAAAATATGGAAATAAGAGGGTGATGGGGGTGCCACTACACACCAGGGCTATTAACTGAGAATTAATGGGGACCAGGGCACAGTTGGATGGTGGGAGGTACCAATGGACACCAATGAAAATATAAAAAACTATATGTAACCCCTCTGTGGAGGATTATCTTATTTGCCCCCATTTCCCCCATCCCCTATTTTTGTACTGCCACCTGGCCCAAGTGTTGTGTGCCCCTGAATTCTCCATCCAGCCCCACAGTGTGTTTTTGTGTGAAGTGGAGCTAGAGAAGCAAAGCTGCAGATCCACCGTGCTTTGGCTACACAACTGTGCAAGCCAGCGGTCTGTGCATGTGCAGTGGTGCATATTAATTTTCTTACCATGATTATGGTAAAATGAGTGCCTCTCCAGTGCTCCTGGTCCCCAAGTCTGGCAGGTTGGGGGCCAGACTTGGGGGCCAGTGACATGAAGGAGGCATCAGAAGAGACTCTAAATGTTTTATTTAAAAAGCACCCATTGCACTTTGACTCTGCTACATAAATATTAATGAGGCACATCGGATATTAATGAGCAAGCTTGCCTACTGCCTGGGGACAGTGTATTTTGGCAGCAGTGGCAGGCAAGGTACTGAATTTGAGCATTAAACTATGCAGTGGTTTAATAGAACACAAGGACTGCTCTAGAACAGTGGGGCATTTGATAAATAAAAATATTTATTCAGGCTGCACCGGGACTTTAAAGTTGGGACATGTATGGGCTGCCTTAAAACCATTTGTGTCAGCAGCCATGTTAGCAGCCTTTGACTTCAGCTTAGCCAATCAAAGTGCCAGGATTTTTGCCAAGGGCTTATGAGACAGTGCAAAAGACTTATGGGGAAAAATACTGGGGCAATTCTTGGTGCCCATTTTAAGAGCCAATCAGGTGTCGAAGGAGCTTGATGAATATTAATTTTTCAAAGGGACAATTGTTTCAGCCAATTAGGAGCTGCAAAAGCTCTCAAAACCCAAGAGACTTTTGGTTCTGATCTCAGTTCGGTGTGAGCCCCTCCACGGGGATAGGGGGGCTCCAGCCCCCTTGTAAAGAAATGTGGCTGCAAGGATTAAAAGAGGCCTGCCTGGGGGTTGCCAGCTATCTGTCTCCTAGGGCCTGCATTTGCCTTTCCACATTTTGGAGGAATTTGTTTAAGGAATCCTGGTTTGCAACTTCAGCTGTGAGAGAGAGTCAAGACCTGCCACTTGCAGCAGTGAGAGAGCTGAAAGCACCTGCAGCATTCAGCTATGAGAGGGCAGTGAAGAAACCATATTTCAGTAGTGACAGTGCTGCCTAGAATGTTTCTGAGTGAGAAAACCTACTGTGAATTGCAAGTAAAGATGGAGGCCTGCTTGGAGGCCAAGTAGCCACTAGTTCCAGGAAGTGTTCAGTTCTGTCTGTTACCCTGCGTTGACTCAGCGTCACAGAGAGGGGTGGACATTTGTCTGAAGGAAATGACCGTGGATGGTGCTGGTTTACAGAAAATGGTATGGGAGTCTTCCTGAGGAAAGGAGCTCACCAGTGAGTGCCTATAAGAAGCATCTAGGTTGGCCAGGAGACTTGCCTTGATCTCCAGAGTTCATTGTGAAAAGTGAGAAGACAGACCCTTTTTCTGCTTGTGAGCACCTCCACGGTAAGGAAAGTGTTGTCGGTTATCATGGGACTGTCTGAGTGGAAGGTGTTTCCCTTCAGTACAAGTTTAATGACCTTTGGTGAAGCCCATGGGATGTGTCCTGAGCCTTTGGACTTGTGTTTCCAGTTCAAATCCAGAGACTGTGTTCCAAATATGATAGGACCACGGCTGCTATACTGGTAGTGTGGTTGCAGATGCCAGTTGTATCCAAATGTGTCTGAATGCCAGTAAAAGAAAAAAGACTGCCATAAAGGTCAGCATTGGGAATCAGCCTGGTAGTGTCACTAGTCGGGCACTGCCATTTTGCCTCCCCCTGAGGGATCATGCCTGGACATGGGGGTCTGAGGCATGCTGGCCCAGGTCCCTGTGCTGGTCTGTTCCAGACTGTGACTTCAGCCTTAAACAAAGGTTTGACTCCTGAAGAAGCTGAGAGACATTTCCAGCATGCAAAACTGCAAGAGCCCGCTGCATGAATAGGGGGCATGCTGCCACCCCTTGCTGCTATCCTCAGCCAAGTCAAGTCGGCTCATTGTGTCTACCCTAAATCTACCTGTGGAAAGCCTTTGCTGAATTCAGAAAAGACTGACTACCAAACCATGAGGACAGCAGGAACTGCCCTGCATCTAAGAGATTGTAAGTAGTTGCTTTCAAGTTTCTGTCAAATACAGTAGTTATATGCTACAGAGGCTAAAGTTTAAAGTTTACCTGCCTATCTACAGAATCTACAGAATCCAGTTCAGCCAGGATGTTAAAGGTAACCCAAAGAAAGGTAAAAGTTGCTGTAACTTTGATTTGTTTTAACTGCACCAATGCTGGCCAACCAGCTGCACTAATAACAGGCCTGCAACGAGAAGCACTGTGTACCCAGGGATAGGATTATGGTGTCTTATGTGGACTGGGGACTAGTATCAGTTGGGGTTTGTGTAATTTCTGAATATAAGCTGCTAGTTAGTCAAAGAAATTAACTATAGTCCATCAAAAAGGGTTGGTGGGTGGCAAGCATTGAAAAATGTTTGAATTTAAAAGTGAAATGATTGCTTACTGATACCAACTGCCAAATGTCAAATCTGACTGTTGTTTAACCTCTCTATCCAATTCCCTTTTCCTAGCCCTACCCCTTGTAAATAAATTGTTGGTTACCTGTTTTTACAACAAGGTCTCGTGAGCATATTATTTGTACCCAGCGTGAGCATATTATTATCATGAGTCAGTAATTCCCAATTTATTGAAAATCTGGTTTCTGGTTTGGGGTAGTCCATGTGTAGGGTGACTAAATGGGGAGGTGGGGAGGTGGAGAGGTACAGCATCCCAGGAGACTGTACTGCTAAAAATTGGACCAATTTGTAATTTTTACTCTGGGTGGAGGCACGGCATTAAATATTGTTATCTTGAGAAAGAACCACTGTAATATCAAAAATATGAACCCAGGCCCCTCAACCTTGTTTAGGCCTACAAGGCCGGGGTAGTAGCCCACTGGTACATGGTGCGTGCCCCCAGGATACATACATATATATATATATATGTATCCTGGGGGACCATGTACTAGCTGGCTACTACCCCCTGCCTTGTAGGCCCAAGAACCCAAGGCACACCCCGACGCCTGTTGGTATGTGAAGGGTGGGAGGGGGGAGGGTTGGGAACCCTGCACAGAATTTCCATACTTTTGTCACTGTAATAGGAACTCTAACTGATGCATTAATGGAGTTTTTTTGCAATTAATTTCCTTACTTTTTGAGATAACGTGATAGTATCCTCATTTTACTGCAGGAGTGCTAGTTCCTTCGGATCCTGCACTCCAATCCCTCCATAGATGCACATATGTATGTAGGTGTCAAAGCACCACCATCAACGGAAAAGCATTGCTGCAGCCCTGCCTCCCCTACCAGAGCAATCGATCAGCACACCAAGGCCCTTCCATGCAAAGTCCCACTCGGAGCACCTCTGTAATTGGGAGAGCACTGATGCAGCCCCTTCCCTCCCAGAGCTACCGACCAGCACACCAATCAGGCCATTCCATGCAAAGGCCCACTCGGAGCACCTCCATCAATAGGAGAGCACTGCTGCAGCCTCCCCCTTCCCTCCCAGAGCTACCGACTAGTACATCAAGGTGAGGAGCACAAAAGGATTTCCAGCACTCGATGCCTGCTCTGTGCATATCTGGCCACATTTTCATCAGCTAAACCGACTGATTGTTTTTTTTTTTTTTGGACACTTTAACCTGCTTTGGTTGGCTGGCCCAGTGGTGCAAAAGGTTGAGGCACTGAACGCTACACTTCGCGCCACGCCGGCAACCCAGGTTCAGGAACGAGCCTGAATCATTGGAGATCGATGAAGGGGGAGAGGATTCAAGTGACTGCCGGCTGGTGGCCCTCCACCTCGGGAGGGAGAACTTGGTCTCCTCAGAACTTGGAAGCCCTCTGGTGGAGGCCAGATTGGCTGTGTTGCTCCAAGGAGTGCCAGCATTAGGCTGAGGGAGTGCGGAAGAGGCTGGTACTGGAGCTGCAGTGCGCATGTGCACCTCCAAGTGCATGTGTCACCTCTTCGTGGGTCTCGGGAGTAAGTCTGAAGGGGAGAAAATGGAGGAAATGTCAAGGTCACCCAAGGATGAAGCCTCTGGGCTGGCTCTGGGGTTCTGCCGGGGCACACATGGTGCTACAAGTCCCTGAACAATCCCAAGTCCAGTAAGTTGGCTGATGACCGGGCAGCCCACCGAGGAGGATAAAGAAAGTTGTAAAAAAAAAAATGCTTTTGCACCTTGATTGGCCCACGTTGTGAATGTTACCTTAAGGGGATCTGCTGTTGTGTTTTACTCAAGCTGTAGCATGTCACTTGCCATCTTACTGTTTTAGTCAATACAGGGTTAGTCCTAGCATCTGAGGAACCAGTTCTAGAGTGCTTAAGGTAGTCAGAATACTTAGATTTACCATTTTTGCCTTGGTGTTTCTGTTTCTTTGTTATCTTGACGCCACTACTATCCTCGCTTGTGCAAGTGCAGTGAGAGGCCCATTGTTACTGTGTATAGCCCTCCTCTAACCCTGTCTCATCTATCCAGCAGGCCTTTCCACGCAAAGATCCACTTGGAGCACCTCCATCGACAGGAGAGCACTGCTGCAGCCCCCACTTCCCTCCCAGAGCTACCAACTAGCACACCAAGGTGAGGAGTGTGCTTGCCCATCGCCACTTTGTGGCGACTGCCCCATCTGCTCCCCACCACACCCATCCTTGGTCATCATTTCCTTTATGTCCTGTCATGAGTCATGTGACTGCCGTCAGTTTTTTCCAACACCTCACTTCTGCAGCTGCTCCTTTTACTAATTGATCATTAGGAGTCGGTAGTGCTTGCCCTCTTTCCCCTGCCTCACCACATATCTCTCTCATCTCAGTGCATCCTCCTACTCTAAAACTCTCCCCTGCCCCACTCTGCTCTCCATAGGAACTCAACCCTTAATAAGGCTCTCCCCTCCTTGTACCATCAAGGATTCATTTGAACTCTGCACCTTCTGCTCAGAAGGCAGAGACACTAACCCCTACACCATCTGGTGGTTTCAGCTATACTGTGCTCTTTCCAACCCACTATTCCTACTCTCTGGCTTGCCAAATTTTCCACATCCACAGCTTCTAAATGGCTTCCCACTACTTCCCCCTCCAGCTTTCCCTTCCACTCCTCCCCTCACCTGCTCCCTCATCCACCATGTAACCAATCCCATGTTTTCTTTCTCCTGGTTTCCCTCCTGCCCCTCCCACCCAGCTCTCTCCCTCTCAGCCCCCAGGACCATCCAACCCCCGCGCTCTACCATATTACCATCACCCCATACCACTTACTCTGTGACTTCCTCCCGTCCCCTCCCCAATCTACCCTTGTTATCCCCTCTTCCACCCTCTCTCTACCTCCCTCCACTATCCATTGTTTTACACTAAACACACTACCATCACCTCCACCTTGTGCATCAGTCCCAGAAAAAACAAGTTGGTATTCCACTTCTCTACTTTTCCTAGGGCACTAATCCTGCTCTTTCTCCTCTCTGGAACCATCCATCTAAACCCAGGCACTAGTTGCCCCATCATCCCCCCCCCGAGCCCCTCCTTAACAAAAATAAAAATATCAGCTTTATCCACCTTAATATTCAGAGTCTCCCTGCTAAAATTGATGACTTCCAGGCCTGGGTTGCCACCAATAACTTCAATGTTATTGCTCTCTCTGAAACCTGGCTCACCCCTAGGATCCCCAATAATGAGACTGAGCTTGGTGGTTGCACCTTAGGAAAGACAGAACCAGGAAAAAAGGCAGGGATATCTGTTCTATATCTCGAACAAATTCTCATTTACTGAACTCCATCCAAGTGTTGAGTTCTCCCTTCTCAAAACCCTCTCCATCAACCTCCTCCTTCTCCTCCTTGGCCCTGATAAAACCATTACCCTCACCACCACTTATTTTCCCCCTGGAACCCAGTTTTCTGACCTGGAGTCATTTTCTTGCCCTCAAACACACCCTCCCTCTCAACAGAGAATGGATCCTTCTCAGGGACTTTAACATTAACTTGGTCTCCAGCCACTCTGACACTGTCAAATCATGCATCGCTAACCTAGGTCTACACCAGTTCATTGCCTATCCTACTAGATATAACTATAAAACTGGCACCCAATCTCTAATAGATCGATTCATTACCTCACATCCCACCCGTATTACTGACTAAGGGGTCCTACCTGACTCTATCAGAGATCATTGCAAAACCTTTTGCATGTGGTCTGCTCACCCACCTAAACACCCTCCCACTTTTATCTTCACTAGGAGACTGTCTGATCGGAACAACCCATGATCTAAGTGTCATAGACTGGTCCTTCATGGAGGGGCCTGACAACTGCAACTCCATCCTTCAGAAATTCTCTAACATACTTGTCAGCATCTGTGATAAACATGCCCCTCTCATAAAAACAAGAATAAGAGGTTAAAATCAACCAAAGGGTCACCCCCAACATCTTAAAGATGATGAGAACCAGGGACAAAGTATGGACCCAGTTCTCGAAGCACAAAATCCCTGCCCAGCTTTCCCTCTACAGGTCTCTCTGCAATAAGTGCAAATCTGCTGTCAGGAAGGATAAAATTGACTACCTACAGAAACAACTTGGGGATGCCTTGAACCCTTGTGTGCTCTAGGGTACCCTAAACTCACTTCTGGGCAAGACCAAACACTCTGATCCCATCACACTGTACCATGGTGGGAGTAACATTAACAACCTAACCGATGTGACGAACATTTTTAACTCATATTTCGGTGACCTCGACAAATACATACCTCCCACCCCCACCCCTTTGCCGCCCTCTTCTGCAACCTCTGTCCCTGCCCCCAAACCCCAGACCCCCCACACACACTTCTACTTTAAGGCCCTAAAGCCTTCTGACACCATAAAGCTTATACGGAGGAATAACCCTAAACCCAGCAAAGGGGCAGACAGGATCGACTACAAAATCCTAAAACTGTCCATCACTGCCATAGCAATCCCCATCACCAATCTAACCAACATCTCCCTCTACTCGGGCTCCTTCCCTAATACCTGTAAAACCACTACTATTAAACCTCTATTCAAGTCTGGGTCCAGAAATGATGTCAGGAACTATCACCCTATATCCTTCCTAGCCCCCCCTCTCAAAAATGATCGAGAAGGTAGTGCACACTCAACTCATCGCCTACCTCGAATGGCACAACTTTTTCTCCAGCACCCAACATGGCTTTAGATCTGGTCACAGCACCAAAACAGCCTTGGTCAGGTTCACTAATGACATCCTCAAGGCTAATGACAAAGGGCATTACACCGGATCTGTTTTTGTTGACCTGACCAAGGCTTTCGACCTGGTGGACCATGCCCTACTCCTCAACACCCTTCAAGGTCTGCACCTCTCTTAGGATAGAGACAGGGCTATCCTAGATCTAGTACTGACTAACAAAGAAGGGATCACAGATCTCCAGGTAGAAGGTCACCTGGGGTCCAGTGACCATCACATGGTATGGTTCAATTTGGCTACTACATCTAAATCATCCCATTCCAAGGCAAAAATATGGGACTTCAGAGGAGCTGACTTTGATAAGATGGCCAACAGAGTTAAGCTAGCCCTGGCAAAAAGAAACACAGGTGAGGAGGTACAGGCAAAGTGGGCAAGCATTAAGGATACAATACTTGAAGCAACATCCCATTGTGTTAGACAGAAAAGGAAGTGCAAAGAAGAAGGAAACCACTTTGGTTCTCAAATACAGTAGCAGAAAAGGTCAGAGCCAAAAGGCTGGCCTTCAGAAAATATAAGGGAACACAGCGGGATGAAGATAGGAGGCATACCAAACTGCCCTAAGGGAAGCAGGTAAGGCAGTAAGGCAGGCAAAGTCCCAAACTGAGGAAACACTAGCACGAACAGTAAAGAAGGTGACAAGACTTTCTATAGATACATTAGTGAAAGGAGAAAGTCCAGAGGGGTATTAAGCTTAATGGAGAAAAGGGAGCATGGAGGAGGAGGACCCTGTAAAGGCATCTATCCTAAATAGATACTTTTGCTCAGTATTTACTGAAGAGAAGGTAGGGCAGGGCCCACAGCTCAGCATCATGGACACAGGGGGGAGGGAGGTGAGCACTACTCCCTTCACAAAAGAAAGGGTCCTACAAGAGCTTGCTAAGCTCAGGGTGGATAAGGCAATGGGACCTGATGGCATACATCCCAGGGTACTTAAGGAGCTAAAGGAGGAACTAGCAGAGCCATTAGCAGAATTGTTTAGTGAGTCTCTGAGCACAGGAGAGGTCCCAGAAGACTGGAGAAGGGCTCATGTGATCCCGCTCCACAAGAGTGGTAGCAGGGAGGAGGCGGGGAACTACAGACCAGTCAGTCTTACCTCAGTAGTGGGCAAGATTATGGAGGCACTCCTTAAGGAAAGGATAGTGCAACACCTGGAATCCATAGGGCACAGGATCCAAGACAGCATGGGTTTACAAAGGAAGGTCCTGTCAAACTAATCTCATAGATTTCTTTGACTGGGTAACCAGAGTGGTGGACCAAGGGGAGCAGTTGATGTCGCCTACCTTGACTTCAGCAAAGCTTTTGACACTGTTCCACATAGAAGATTGATAAATAAGCTAGGTAGGCTCGGGTGGGTCAGAAGTTGGTCAACTGGGTGGCAAACTGGTTGACTGGCAGAAAACAGAGAGTGGTGGTAAATGGTATACAGTCAGAAGAGATGCAAGTCACAAGTGGGGTACCTCAGGGATCAGTCCTGGGGCCAGTCCTATTCAACATCTTCATTAGTGACCTCACGAGATGGACTAGAGGGAAGGCTTGTCTGTTTGCAGATGACACCAAGATCTGCAACAGAGTAGATGATCCAGATGGGGTGGGCAGAATGAGAAGAGATCTGGATAAACTAGCAAAATGGTCAGAAGAGTGGCAACTGGGATTTAATGCAAAGAAGTGCAAATCATGCACATAGGGAAGAAACCCTGAAGCCACTTATAGGCTGGGAGGGAGTTGCTAGCAGTCACAAAGGAAGAAAGAGACTTGGGCATCATCATCACTGATGACCTAAAATCATCAAGCAGACCTCTAAAGCAGTAGGTAAGGCTAGAGGGTGTTAGGGTGTATTAGTAGGGGTATCACAAGTCGTAAGAGGGAGGTAATAATCCTCTGTACAAGACATTAGTTAGGGCCCCATCTGGAGTACTCGTGCAGTATTGGAGGCCACACCTTCACAAGGACATTAACCAAATTGAGGCAGTCCAGAGAAGGGCAACCAAAATGGTGCAGGGACTGCATCAGAAGACATATGAGGACAGATTAACGGAGCTCAATATGTATACCCTTGAGCAAAGGAGGGAGAGAGGTGATATGATCGAGACATTTAAACACCTTAAGGGCATAAACAAGGTGAAAGAGTCTAACATGTTTAAATATAAGAAAAATTGCAGGACAAGAGGACACAGCATGAGATTAGAGGAGGCCGATTAAGGGGAATGTGAGGAAATTCTTTTTCACAGAAAGGGTGGTAGATGCATGGAATAGCTTACCACAAGAAGTGGTGGCTATGAATACAGTGCAGGGCTTCAAACAGGCATGGGATAGGCATAAGGGAGCAATACAAATGACTATGAATAGATAGGTCACTGACAGAGCAAAGGCCGATGGCACATTTATAAGGTAGAAAAAGAAATGGGCAGACTGGATGGGCCTTGCGGTCCTTATCTGCCGTCAACTTCTATGTTTCTATGTTTCTAATGTTGTCAACTGGCTCAATAGCTACCTCTCTGGAAGATCCCATCAAATCTCCATTGAAGGTCACCTCTCTTTTGCCTGTCCAATCAAATATGGAGTTCCCCAGGGCTCGATTCTGGACCCCCTTCTTTTCATTAATAATCTCCCCTCTATCTGCCAATCCACTTAGCTAGTCTAATATGCCAATGATGCAGCCCTTTACTGTACTAACGAAAACCTGGCCACTATGTTCCACAATCTTCAATCCAACTTTAGCAAGCTACACTCATGGTTCTCCAGGCACGGCATGGTCCTCAACTCCAAGAAGACCAAAGTCATGATCTTCTCTGGACCTTGTAAAACCTCTGTCACCAGCATGACACTAGTTAGCAACTCAGGTATTCCCATAGAATAGGTAACAGAATTCAGATACCTAGGGCTCTACCTTGTCCCTCACCTCTCCTACAGTTTACATGTAAACAACCTCATTAAGAAGGTGCACACCAGACTTGGCCTACTCTACAGGATCCATAAGTTCCTTCTTCCTGCCACCAGACTATGCCTGACCTCCTCTCTACTCCTGCCACTCATCGACTATGGTTCCATAATATTCTCCCCCCCAAAATCCTCACTCCTCTAGTCCAAACTAAGAGTTACATACTACAGTATAGCACACTTCATCACTGGTTTACCATGGAAAACCCACCACTGCACCCTCTATGCACTCCTCTGCTGGCCCTCCCTTGAAGGGAGATTTTACCTTAAATCACTTTCCTTCCTTCACAAAATCTACCTCAAACAGATGCCACCCAGCGTCAGTGCCATCTTCCCACTCACTGCTCCTGGTCATCCGACCCGGGGATCTACCACCATGGTTTTTGACACCCCATTTTTCAGATCTAAACAGGCTCAGAACTCAATCTGTTATCCCGGGACTAAGTTGTACAACAGATTACCCCCCAAAATTCAGGCCTGCAATGCCATCCTCTCCTTCAACTCCTCCCTCAAGACCCACCTCCTTAGGACTTCATTATGCAGCTGTCCTTCCCAGACTTAATCTCTGAACTCAGCCGGACACCTTTCTCCTATTAAGACCACTGGATTTCACCCAGTTCTGGCCTAATGCACTTTTCCCAGTTCCCGCACTTATCTTTCCCCCAGCTGTCTCTCCCCTACATCCCTTATCTGGTTTACTACTCTTTTCTCTCCGAACTCCCAGAAAGCTCCATCCCTACCATTTCACCTCTGTCACCCCCTTTACTGCTACCCTTGTTGTTGCTGTTTTCTTTGCATGTTCCCCACCTTGCCCCCCTTTTTCTGTTGCACCCTGCCTCACTGTATCTTGGCAACAGCCTTAGTTCATTATGTTATTTGTTTGACCAGGTTGTATTATTTAACTTTCTTACCACTGTTTTTTTATATCGTTGTTCACTTGTTGTACTATGAAATGCGTGATCCTGTTTGTTCTCAGTTATCTCTATGTATTCATGTACTTTACACTGGACGTTTGTGAAAATGGGCATTTCTGCTCACATACCTTTCCAGTACATAAATAAAGATTGATTCATTGATTGTGTGGAAGCACAGAGCCCTCTGGGCCATGTGCCTCCATGTGTCAAATGACAGTGACCAAATTGTCAGCATATCCATCTTATTACCCCACCTCATGTACCCTGATACAGATAAATTGTGAAATGCAAGTCAAAATATAATTATGCACAACTGCAACATCATTCTGTGCCACAGGTGCAAAAACACATTTTGGGCAGGATGTGAAAAATGATAGCTGTACTGTTTATGAGGTGGTGTGAAAAAATTGGCTATGTTGAAAATTTGGCAGCAAAATATTGAAAAGTACCAAAGTTATTCATGTGCGTAGAATAAATTTAACGTACACACATAACTCGTGCATTTGTAGGAATTTTTTCAACAAATTTTTAACATGGACTTTTTGGAACCCCACATCGGGAACACTGGCACTGCCATTTCATTCATTGATCCTGAAAGGTGATTTCGCACAGCGACTGTGCCATTCTGCGCCACAGGTGTGAAAACACATTTCGGTCAGGAATAAAATTAATAACAGCTGTACTGTTCGTGAAATGGTATGAAAAAATGGCAAATTTGGAGTAAAAATATTAAAACTTGTCAAAGTTACGAGCGTGCGTAGAAAAACGTCAACAACCGTGCATAGCTCGGGGTTTTTGATATTTTCTAACCAAATTTTCAACATGGACTTTTTGGGCCCCCTCTGCATGAACACTTGCACTGTCATTTTATTACTCAGCCCCAAAAGGTGATTTCGCACAGTGACCGAGAAATCACCTTATAGGTCTGATTAATGAAGCAACAGTGACAGTGTTCCTGAGGTAGGGTCCCAAGAAGCCCATGTTGAAAATTTGGTCAGAAAATATTGAAAAATGGCTGAGATAGCAACATCAGTTCAAAACACCACTGACAGACATTATATGGCACTTACTGTACTTTGATTCTTCGGTTCGCAGTTCAGCTTTGAAGAGTGTAGATGTGTCCCAGTCCACAGAAGATGACAGAAAAGTATCTCTGGTGGTAAACATAGGGCAAGGGTGAGTGTGGGGGGTGGATGGTTGCTCAGTGGGAGCATCAGGATGGGGAAGGGGGATGTGAAGATGATGAGGGACCATTTTCTTTTTTGCAGGATAAAAAAAAGACGCCGGGGACAGTTTTCTTTTTTTTTAACAGGGTGAAAGTCTGTATTTTGGGACACTGGGAGTGGAATCCCCAGTTTCCCACAGTGCTGGGGGGGTTCTTCATAATGCTGACATGGGGATTGGGCACCCTGATATCAGAAAACTTAAAGGCTAGAATGGGTTTGGAGGGGGCATCTGACACCAGGGGTGGGCATCCCAGTGTTGGAAAAAAACTGTGAAAAAATTCAGAATTTGGGGACACTGGGGGTGGGCTCCCCAGTGTGCCACACTGCTGTGGGCGGGGGAGTAAATACCGACATGGGGATTGGGCACCCCAATGTCAGCAAGCAATAATTACAAGCAGCTGTGGGGCATCCGACACTGGTGGAGGGCATCCCATAAGTATTTCAGGACACTGGGGGGCTCCCCAATGTTCCACACTGTTGGGAGGAGAGTAAATGCCAACATGGTGATTTGGCACCCCGATATTGACAAAACATGTTTTACTATTAAAACATGTCTCGGCCCCCTTGGAGGCAGTAAAAGGAGAAACCTCCTTTCATAATGTAAACACCAACAAGTGTTTGGAACAAGATTTTGAAGTTATTTGGCCCAAAAAAGTGGCCAGAAAAGTTTTTTTTTTAGGGGTTGTTGTTTTTTTAACATTGAGGTAGTGCTACAAATTTGTGGCAGTTTTTGCAAAAAGTGCCACAAATTTGTAACAGTTTTCTCACAACACTGCTGTTAGTTGCATGAAAACTGACACACTTTGTGGCGATTTCACAAAAGTAGTGCCGCAAATTTGCAACACTATCAATGGCCAAACACAAAAAAACATATTTTTGGCTACTATTTGAAAAAATAATGCCAGAAATGTGTTCCTCGGGCCCTGATTAGGTAAACACAACTGTTAGTGTTTGCATAGGTGCAGTATTTTTTTAATTACAGTATTTTTTACCCATCGCTAACTGAAAACAAGATGGCAGCAGCATGACACTGCAGAACCCATTTGTGAAAGTCAAAAGAGCTTTTGCGAAAGCAAAAACTGTTTCACACCAGACATCTAATTTTTCCCATAGGCTATGATGGGAAACTTTAAACTTTAATAACTTTTGAATGGATTAATATTTTTTCACCAAACATTCTAAAGGCACATCAGTGACCCAGACCCCATATGCCCTAACAATTTCAGATTAACCCCCCAAATTTCACATTTCTTGGCACTCTGCAGCTCCATAACCACACCACTGACCAGGATGAAACTTGCCAGATCCTGAGATCTACAATACCAGATGGCGCATGCAAAATTTCAGGAAAATCAGTTGAACAGTTGCAAAGTTATTAAAGTGCAAAATTTTGGATTTAACATAGAAGTGACCAGGAAACCCTAACTATGGTGGCACTACCGTGCCACTATAATATAGTCTGTCTGTCTATCTCTATCTATCTATTTGTTAGACAGACTGAGGTGCCCACCCCTCTTTACTGCTTCTTTCTCCCCCCTTCTCTCCAGGTTGCCCACCTTTCCCAATATTTTGTAATACTTACATAATTTATAAGTGGACCGGGGTGCCCTTCCTAGGTATCACTTGTCTTGGTATACCATTATGTGGGCGACTCAAATTGAGTGACTCACATTTGAGTGCTTGTGAAGAGAGTGAGCGTGGATGGGCAGCTAATGTGGGGACAGCGAGTGTCAGGAAACAATAAAGGCAATGGACAGATAGAGCAACAGTAGGAAGGACCTGATGTAAACAAGGATAAGAGAGCTAGTTTGGCAACACAGTTCCAAGCTGGCCATCTGGTGTTGTGGGGGCAGTGGATGCCTGTAGTGTAAGAGGTCTTGGGTTCAGAACTGGCTATGTGTGGGTGTATATAATTTGGGACTTAATTTTTTTGTTGGTCTCCCATTTCTGATTCCCTGATTTTGTGCTCTATAATCCCCTGTCCCTCATTCTGCTGTCTTGAATCCCCCCTCCTGAGGAGTCTCTGTTACTCCAGTATCAGGCACCCCCTTTGGAGTTGATTATTTTAATGAAGGGGGTGCAGGGGGATACACCCCCTGCATAAAAAATGTATGACACATTTCAGGTCCCATAGAGTATGTTGGGACCATCACTCATGGTGGTTTCATTGTTAATGCACAGTCCCTGTATCTGTTTTCAGTAATGTGTACACACTGAGGTTTGTTGCGCTGTTGTTCATTCGCTATTGTGACATGGAACAGCTTGTCTCGACACCCCCTCCCCTCCAGGTCACCTGTCCCCATTCCCATTTTCTAGGTGGTAGAACCAGGGTGCTCATGCCTGGTGCTGCAGAACAGTCATGCAACACTGGGGTGCCCAATCCTCAGTGTTGGAATGTCACTCTCATGTCCCCTGAAAACAAGAAAACCATCCCTCATTTTTTTCCTACAAAAAAGAAAATGGACTCTCGCCAATCTCACCCCAGCCAAGGCTTCCACTCAGCACCCACTACCCCTCACCCAACATACACCCTCACTCATCTGACTACATCCATGGCAAAGATCTACTCTCCTATCAAAGATAATCTTGCTGCCAAACCCAGTGACTGCGATCTCAGAAACCAAGGTAAGTGCAGTTCAATGTATTTCAATAGGGTTTTGAACCTGGAAGCATAACTTTAATTTTTGTATATTTTGACCCCACATTTTCAACATGGCTTTTTTGGGACCCCATTTTATGACCAATGGCAATAGGATTATGCAAATCAGGCTCAAAAGGTGATTTTGGGGTCACTTTGTGAAAACATATTTTGAGTGGGTCTTGAACATTTTCACCTCTGTTGTTCATGAGGTGGGGTCATAAGAAGGCTATGTTGAAAATTTGGGGTCAAAAGATGTAAACATGGTAAAGTTATGAGCATACATGGAAATCTTTGCACACTCACTCACAGCTTTGGTAATTTTAAGTATTTTAACCCCAAATTTTTAACCTAGCCCTTTTTTTCACAGCACGTCATGAACATGACAGCTGTAATTTTTCAAATCCTGGCCAAAATATGCATGGCATGGCATTTTGGCAGGGATCTGAACATTTTCATCTACTGGGTTCATGAGGTGGGGTAATAAGAAGGCTATGCTGAAAATCTGGTGCACAAATATGGTACGATGTCCAGGTTATGAGTAAATGTTGTAGTATTTTAATGTTCAATCATACCTTCACTAGTTTTCAATATTTTGATTCCAAACTTTCAACATAGCCACTTTTCCACAGCACCTCATAAATGTGACATGTCTTTTTTTAAGTCTTGGACAAGACTTGTTTTCACACTTCTGCTGTGAAATGACATTTCAGACAATATAGTATGAATGACATGTGTCATGTTTATAAGGCAAATCATAAAACCTGTATCTTGAAAATTTGGGGTGAAAATCAAAAATATATATAATTAACAAACTTTGTGTGTAATGCCAGTACTGACCTCACCGGGTATGCTTTGTGATCCCATATGGGTGACCTGAGTTCAGAGATAAGCGCAGTGATGCAGCTGGATGGAGTGAGGATTGGGGGATGGTACTGTTATGCAACCCCGCCAGCCAGGAAATGAAAGGTGCAAGGTTGTCTGCACAGGCCCAAGAACCATATAGTGAAGACAACTGTCTTCTTAGCATTGGATCCTGCACCACTCCACCCATGGGTGACAGAAGGTCCTGTGCATTGGCTGACAGATGCACTCTTTTCCCCATGCATCTGTATCTGTGGTTACATGGAAGAGCAGGGACCACAAGCCCCTGAACTTCCACAGCCCAACAGACAGCCCCATTAATTCTTCACATCCATCACTGCACTTCTGTAGGCAGACAAAGTCTTCCCTTGGTGCAGGGCATGGATTCCACTATCTCAAAAAGAAAGGAAATTCTTTCAGAAAACTTAATTAATGCACCAGTTAGGGAAAATTAACACCACAAAAGTAAGAAATGTAGTGTTCGGGGTTTCCAACCCTAACTCCCCACCTCCACACCCTCAATCAACAAAAGTAAAAAACATTAGGTTTGGGTCTCGAAGTCTTGGTAGAATCAGTGGGCAGGGTCTTTCCTTCAGGGTTATCAGCCTATTCTTACCCATTCCCTGAGTAAACAGCATCACACATGATCTCCCTTCTTCATGCAGGATCCACAGAGCCCTGGGTGAAGAAAGCTACAACAAATTGTGTTGGCAACATGTTGCGAGACATAGTTCTCTACCTTTGAAGAGTGTGTCACTATGAGGCACTGGCTTGGAGCTGTACCATGTGCTTCAGACTGGAGGCTAGGGGAAGGGGGGATCATTAGGGTTGACAACCCCAAGGAAGAAAAGGGGACATTGTTTAACCAGGAAAGGCACATTAAGCTGAAGCTTGTTTCCAGATGTGATCTGGGAGCACTCAGAAGTTAAGTGACTTGCTCAGGATCACACAGTATGCACCTAGGCAGTTGTGGGATTCAAACCCAGGCCTCCAGATCTGCAACTCAGAGCTTTAACCCACTGCACTATATTGCTTCCTGCCATTGATTCACCAAGACTTTGGATACCCCAAACCCTAATTTCTTTTCCATTTGCTGCTTGAGGGGTAGGGTGAGGAGTTACGGTGGGAAACCCTAACGCTACATTTCCATACTTTTGTGGCATTAAGTTACCCTAGCTGGTACATTAATGGAGTTTTTTTTTTTTGCAAAGGATAGCTAGCTAGATAAACAGATAGATAGATAGATAGATAGATAGATAGATAGACAGACAGACAGACAGACAGACAGACAGACAGACAGATAGATAGATAGACAGATAGACAGATAGATATGAAGAGGATGCTCAATTGAACTGAGGCTCAGTTCCCGTGAGATCCTTAGAATGCCTTAATTATGTTACATAATAGAATACAATTTATACCATGTAAGAATTAAATATAAAGTATAACTCATTGACTGTTATCTCACTGTTATTCACACACTTTGATCACACAAACTGTATAGAGAAAGTAATTACCTTATATCTTCATTAGTTTATGTAGCAGTGGTAGGTACCAATTCTGATGACTTAAAGAGTTGCTGCCACCTCAAAAAAATTAGGTACAGTTCAGCTTGCATTCTGTATATATTCTATAGATTTCTCCTCCTCATTATTTGTTATGGAAGAAAATTGCATGAATACATGATCTTTGTCTGTTACAGCTCATCTGTAGGTGGACGGATACATCATGCCCTTTGAATATGGCCTCTGCCCTGTTCAGAACTGCTGTACCTTGTTAGCACAGTGCTAGGCATGTTAACGCTATGCTAACTGTGTGAATATCAGGGCATAAGAGTTTCATTTCACTATCCCAGCATATTATTCATTCTAGTCTTGTAACAACTTTGAATGGAACATTGCAGATCTAATGCTCCTTAAAGATCAGCTGTCACTTCAACATTTACTTTCATCAACATGTTTCAACTGTTACTAGTCACATGAGTATGGGGGTTTATGACACATCTTGGAAGTCTGAATAAAAAGTCTGTATAAAAATAATTTTTCAATTCCCAACAGACCTCATAGTGCTTTTGTTTATTACATCATACAGCTCACCATGACACCAGCCAATGATGTCACAAATAATAATTACGAGGTCTGTTCATGACTGTGAGGGATGAAAGGCACAATCAGGAAGAGCCTAGCACTTAGAGAGAGGTTAGTTGTTCCTGAACAAACTCCACACAAGCCAAGTATCACTGCTCTTAGATTTATTTTTTGTGGTGTGGAAAACAACTAGTGCAACCAGTGCTAGTAGGGAACTTCTACAGTCACAGCTAGCTCCGGCACTTCACCCGTAGTCTTTATCAGGGGCTGCATATTGAAGGACTCAGTGACACATGTGCCAGGACTTCAGTAAGACCTTTGACTTACTCACCCACTGGAGACTGGTCAAAAACCTGAGGGACCTTGGGGTGGAAGAATGGATAGCATCATGGGTTGAAAGTTGTCTGGGGGGTAGGACACAAAGGGTGGTGGTCCAGTAAATGCCTACTTCTCACATGTTAAAGAGGTAGCAAGGGGTGGTACCACAAGACCCAGTCCTGGGTCCCATTCTTTTTTGCATACTGATGTGCGGCATAGTTGGGTATATAGGGCAAGAGCTACCTCTTTGCAGATGACACTAAGATCTGTGCAAGGGCAGACACTGAGGACAGTAGTAGGGCACCCAGGGATGTAAATACGGCAAAAAACAGCTCTAACTAAAAAGGAGTGTGCAGGAATCAAGAGTTATGTGAATGTAACAAAACCAGCACCACTCTGGACTCGTGAGAAATAAAGGCTTTTATTAAATGAATAGAAAAAAGGGCAAAACTGCCTGCAACAAGCCAACAAGTGGCAGTGATGCAAAAACCTCAACTGGTTTTGCAGCTAGTGCGTCATCAGAGGGATGGTCAATTAACACAATTGGACCAATTAAATAGTGGTTTTCTTAAAAAGACAGTGTCCATATACCAAAAATGCTTCACAAAGAATATTCTACATATTTTGTCTCCCTTTTCTTCATGTGCACATCTTTAACCATATGTGTGTGTGTGTGTATGTATATATATATATATTTTTTTTTGTTTACTGCTACCACCACCAAATATTTACTGAGGTACATCAAGAGTAAACTAAATAACATTTGTTAAAAACCAAATACAGACTTATCTATACTAAGAGACTATCTCTCATTATTCAAATAACATTAGAGATACAAGAGAAACAATTGATACGAATGAAGACGTTCTTTCAAGGGAAATATAGAGAACTTTGGTCTAATTTGAAGTTCAACCAAAAGAATCCATATTTAAGAAAATATTGCATTTTGTTTTGTTGTACAATATTCTCTGGAGGTTGGTGGTTCAACACAGATCATTAAGAACCTGAAAACAATAAATGTCCTTCAATGTAGAATATTCTTTGTGAAGCATTTTTGGTATATATACACTGTCTTTTTAAGAAAAATCACTATTTAATCGGTCTCATTGTGCTAATGGACCATCCCCCTGATGACGCACTCGCTGCAAAACCGGTCAGGGTTTTTGCATCGCTGCCACTTGTCGGCTTGTTGTGGGCAATTTTGCCCTTTTTTATATTTGTTTAATAAAAGTCTTTATTTCTCGTGAGTCCAGAGTGGTGCTGGTTTTGTTACATGCACCAAGGGATGTCCTTGGTAGGCTGGAAAAATTATAAATGAGCTGGCAGCTGAGCTTTCATGTGAAGAAATGTAAGATAATGCACATCTGCAAGAAGAACCCCAGAGCACAGTACATGATGGGGTGTGGTAAAAGAAAGCACAGCAGAAGAAAAAGATATGGGTGTATGAATATAATAAAATCTGAAATCCACAGCTTAGTGCAACAAGGCAGTGGTTAAGGCTTACAGGAGTCCAGAGGGCATAGAGAGGGGAATAAGCAGCAGATGCCAGGATATGATCATTCCACTTTACAGACCATTGGTGCCCCTACACCTGAAGTTCTGTGCAAGGGTCTGAAGCACACAGCTGCATAAGGACTGTGAAAGTGTGGAAACAATGTAGCGACAGGCAACCACAATGATCCAGGTTATGGGGGAATAGACATATGAGGGTAGTCTGCAAGACCTCAACATTCACTCTCTGGAGGCTAGAAGGGAAGGGGGAGCCTGACAGAAACATACAAATGCCTTCTTGGTGTAAACAGGGTGCTTGCAAAGACATATGTGTCCAAAGTATGAACACAGGAATGCAGGGAGATTCAGTGAGACTGTTATGGGGAAGATTAAGGAGGGATTTTTGCAATTACTTTTTCACCCAAAGAGTGGTGAACAAATGTAACAGGCTTTCAGTGGGGGGTTTCAAGGTAGTGTGGAACAGGCAAATGCCCAGAGTAAGTGGGTAAAGGGTAGAGATAAGGGAAAGGGATGGCCACTAGGGCCTACACTGGGTAGTTACATACAGTAGGCAGACTGGATGGGCAGCGGGGCCCAGGAGCGGGGCTTTTTTTCTGTCATCATTTTCTATGTCTGTTTGTTTCTGTATGTATTGCATTATCTGAAGTATTTAGTAGACCAATAATATGAGAAAAGCAATAACAGACTAGAAGACACCGAAGTTAAACATAGTTGTAAATCTAATCATTTTAAGCCATTTATTTTAGCAGAGTCACTCTTTAAGTTGTATTTTCAGTAGAGAAGATGAAGCTTTAATTCTAATGTGACTTAAGGGCTTCTTGTGTCACGTGATTTGACTAGCTTCCAAGATAAAATTTAAAACCTTGGCAAGGAAATCATTTTTATGTTACTTCTATGAGTCTGTTGCAGTGGCAGGTAACCTGTCTGTAAAGTATATTTGTTATACAAACTCAGAAATACTTTTTTTTCCGCTTGATATAAGTCATTTTGATAGGGACTATGTATATTTCATAAGAATGTTTAGCTATGCTGTTATATTAAATAGCTTATATTTAGGCTACACCATAACAAAAACTGTATTTTTTTATTTTGTTTCTTTGTTGAGAATCAGGCAGTTGCAATTCTATTATTATCTTCAAGAAGGAAACAGCATAGCCTCATATTCAGTTTTCCTAAGTAGAGGAGTTCTCTGAAACAAAAAGACTTTCTTTTACTAGAATGCAGACAAAGACAAAAGATAAAATAAACATACTGGGAGCACAAAACAGAATGTATTATTTTTTGTTTAAAAATACAGAAAGGGAGAGCCGGCCCAGTAACATGGAGGGTTGAGGCACCAAGCCTCACCTGCTGCCACACCGTAGACCTGGGGTAGGGAGTGACCTTGGGCCGCCGGGAGTTGGCTGAAGAGAGGAGGATCGAGCGTCCCAGGACTCTTTTCCCCCTCTGGGGAGGGAAAGGTATCAGTAACCAGTGCTAGCCTGGCCCCTGGCAGATGCTGGAGGCTGGCACACTGATGCTGCAGAATGGGGGTTGGAGGTGGGACAGAAGCCCAGTGCGCTGCATACGGGATCATGCGTGACCCCACCATTGGTGTAACTGCATGCCCTTCCTCCATGCTGGAGAGAAGATGGGGGGGAAAACATCCCAGTCATGCATGATGACTGCTGGCCTCCGCAGACTCTGCACCCTGGAAACTCAGGTGCCTCCTGAATCTGGATCTGGACTGGCGGGTCAAGGGACTCCCCAACCCCTGCCACAGAGGGCAAAGCATGGGGGATACTGGGAGAAGGTAAGCCCTGGGGGATGCCGGGGTTGATGGGGCTGGGAAGTTCGGTGGGAAGGAGGGCCTTTCTGGGATGTGGGGAGAAATAAAGAAACTAAAAAAAAATGCAGAAAGGGGTCCCAGATTGCATGGAACTTTTGACCATCTTCTTTCTTATTAAAATAGATCTGTTCTGAATTTTTACAGTCTATCAGAAAATGTAACCAACTGGCAGTGACAGGAGGTAATGGGTCTTTCCAGTGTTGAAGTAGTATCTTCCTGGTATTCCTTTGTACTAAGTTAATAAAAGCAGAGCTCTCTTTACATACATGTCTGTTCCTAAGAAAGATTACACCAAATATTAGGATGCCAGGGTCAAATGGGAAGTCCATTCCCACCACACATCCAGTCACCATAATGATATAATGTCAGTAATTTAAAAGCTGTGCACAGCTAATCAGCACATGAAGTAAAGAGCCAGTAGCTTTTACACACCAGGAACATTTATTAGAAATACTTCTGTTGAATTTATTTAGTTGTTCTAGACTCTAATAAGTGTGATGATTTATATTAAACTAAATTTGTCTGAGCCTGTTATTTTTAGATATTTCAAAAGTAGTAGGAAGAATTTGCACCCATACTTGTCTGTCTAGGCAAGGCCCCAAGTCTCTCTGCCAAGATGTTAACCCTTACTGTGCCACGGACTGATATATCAGTCCAAACTTCCTATACATTCTAATTATGTCAGTAACCAAAGGGTTTAGTGTATTCAAACAGACCATCTTTTCATTGTTAATTATTTTGCATATTTTTATTTATTTATTTTATTTTAAATTTGGTGACCGGGTAAGCCCACCGAGACCATAGATCCCTTTATCAGGGGGTGACCCAGAATTAGTTACGCATATAATATTCCATACAGTAAGTGCATACAATGGGTAGAATAAAGTAACAGCAGTCCTAGAACAACCAAGGTAAGCAATTGAGGTTGGATAAGATAAAAAAAAATGCACCGGCAGATACAGAAAACCAATAACATATAGGAAACCAAACTAACAACATTATTAGTTACAACAGGGTATTGAGCGTGAATCACAATTCCCATTGTTTTTTATTATATTTTTCTTGACTTGGAGGTACACTAAGTAATGACCATGTAGAAGCTTGTACAAGGCCTTCACTGAGTTAAAGTTCATTAGTTCATTATTCCTATAAAAATAAAAGGATTGTGTTTAGCCCCTTATCCTTCCAGGTTCTGATAAAGGCTTTGGTCCTTACAGTAAGTATCTCGTTGTTACCGTATAGCTGATTGCAGTAAACTGGGAGATTCTTACCCTATGCACTAAAAGAAAGTGAAATTCCTGCCAAATTGTATTTATTTATTTAAAACTGGTAACCAGGAGAGACACACTGAGCCAATGTCCATTTCCATGTATAACCAGGGAAAAAGAGGAAAGGGAGAAGCACAATTACAAATAAAAAACTGCCAATCAAGTGATATGGTTACAATGAGGATGACTAAAGGGCATAAGATGAGTGCAATGCAGACAAAATGGAAAAACATTGCATATAGAGGACAAATATATCAACATGCAAAACAACTGTGCAAATTAGGCAAACTCAAAAAGTGCATAGTGCCAGAGTGAAGAGAGACTGAGCTGGTACTGAAAGTAGGAGTCAAAACAGGGTGCTAAACTTCAACAAGATTGCTGGAACTATGAGATTAGGAGGGAGAGGTAAGGGGTGGTCAAAAGCCATGCATGGGTAAGGAGGCATGCAGGAAGAGGGTAGCAGGAGGGTAGCTGGTTCCAGAGGAAGGGGAGGTGTGTAAGAAAGCAGATCTCCCAGCTGAGGAGTGTGAGTGGGGAAGGGAGGAGGAGGGGATGGGGGAGCAGAGATGGGATAGGAATGAGGAAGGGATCCCCCCAGTATTTAGAGATGAGGGAGGTACAGTGGAACTGACGACATAAAGGGAGTGGGAGGATGGTTAGGGAGAAGTGAAGGGAGCAGTAGTGAGTAGTGATGAGTTATTAACAAAGTGGCAGAAAGTAATGCAGGGGGTGTCCAATATGGCAAGGGAGGTCGGGGGTGCCATAAAACACATCTGCATAGTCTAAAACTGCAAGAACTATTTTGGTAACCAACTCCCGGCAGACCTAGGGAGAAAGGTAGACTTAACTGTGGCAAAGGGCACCAAGTTTGGGGCAGAGTTTGGCATGGATGGCATCAATGTGGGCAGAGAAGTCAAGCCTGCTATTTAGTCACACACCAAAAAAGCTGGAACTACTTTAAGCGGCGTGTTATTCAGCATGGAGAAGATGTTGAGGGAGGTGAGCTGGGCCAGCTTCTGGCTGGTGCCTAAGGTCATTAAGATAGCTTTTTGGGTTGACCCAAAGATGGTTAGACTGATACCAGCACAGAACAATGTGAGTCTTGCTGATGCAAGACTTCCAGAGATGCAGTCGAGGGACAAGAGGTGTAGAGAACTGTGTCATCTGCATACAAGTGAATACAGTATGTAAGTTGGCACAGGCAAAGGGGAGGTCATTTTGGAAGATGGAGAAGAGGATTAGACCCAGACCAGAGCCATATGGTACCCCAACCTGATTAGGGAGGGTTGAGAAGATAGCACCTCCTATCTGTACTGACTGTTGACGGTCCAAGAGGTAGGAATGGAACCAGTCCACAGTGGAGGCTGAGTGGCTGGAAGAGCTCAGCTTATCCAGGAGGAGTGAGTGGTACACCAAATCAAAGGCTTTCACCAGATGAATGAAAATGGCCTCACTGATGTTCCCCTATCCATCCCTGAGAGGATGAAGTCAGTGACCATGAGTAGGGAAGAGATAGTGGAATGATCCTCCCTATAGACTGGAAGGGGGAGAGGAAGCTGGAGACATGGAGGAAATCTGCAAGCCATAGACTAACTTCTCCTGCAACTGTGCAAGAGAAGGGAGTAGGGAAATAGGGCAGAAGTTTTCAGGAGTGGAGGGATCACCCCCTTTGTGGAGATGGAGAACTTTGGCAATCTTCCAAAACTGAGGGATAGTGCAAAGGATAAAGTAGAGATTTATAAGGCGAGTAAGAGGGAAGTGATGGCAGGGCTGACAGATGGAGAAGATTAGGGTCCAAGCCATTCGGACTTGACTTGGAAGGGTTAAGTGAGGAAATGACAAGCAGGATCTCCTGGGGAGTGACTGGGAAATCAAACCCCAGGAGGGAGTGAGATAAGCAGGAGGGAGGAGAAGAGGGGGAGAGGAGCCAGAAAGTGGAAAGGAGGGGAGAGCTCAAAAGCTAAAAAAACTAATTGAATTGAGCAGCAACCGAGAGAGTCAGACACTTATGAACAATTAACCATGAGGACAGGGGGAGAGGGCTGGGCTGGGGATCAAAAAAGGAGTGAGTCACCTTCCAGAATTTGGCTGGGGAATTAAGATTATTCTGTAGCATGGCCTTGAAGTAGAGGGACTTGGCAGTGTGAACAGCCTTAGTGCAAGAATTCCTAAGCATCCAGTAGGAGAGGAGGTCCAACAGGAAGCCGGATAATTTATACATTGCCCAGGCTTGGTCATGAGTCTTGCGCAAGTCACTGAGATCAAAGGTGATCCAGTGATGGTGAAAGGATTAAACCCTTAATTTCCTGATGCAGATGTGCTTACCCAGACAGAAAAAATATTGAGTGGAAGTAGGAGAGGGCCATAGCAATATCTGGGGTGATAAACATGGGTGACCAGTCAGTTGCAGCCAGATTGCTCAGTAATGCTTTTTTTTTTTCGTGACCAAAAGGACCTGGACCAGATATACTTTAGGGAGGGAGCTGGAATATACATAGCAGTATAGCACAGTGGTTTAAGGCTCTGAGCTGCAAACCTGGAGACATGGGTTTTAATCCCACAGTCCCCCACTTGCATACTGTGTGACCTTGAGCAAGTCACTTAACTTCCTTGTGCTCCCAGGTCGCACTTGCAAACAAGCTTTCAGCTTAGTGTGTCTGTCCTGGTTAAATATATATATATATATATATATATATATATATATATATATACATATATATATTTATATATATATATATATATACATACACACACACACACACACACACACACACAATATACAGTATATATATGTATATATGAACTTTTTTTATTTTCATCAAAACAACATACTTTAGCCGTAACCAGAACATATCTATTAGTACATATGATAAAACAAAGTGAATCTAACATGGCAGTCAATATCTCTATCTGAAGTTCTGTTCCATATACAACAAACTGCAAAAACCATACTTAATTCCTGTTTCCATTCCATTATAACAAAAATTAAATACACCTTAGAACGGTGTCTGAAAGTAGGTAACCATATGAAAATAAGTCAAGTACAAGGATAAAAACAATTGATTTAGAGAACATACCCTACTTGAGATAAATTGACCGATCTGAAAACTATGTTAATCACTGCATGACTAAATACACATTGACAATATTAGTGTGGCTTCTTCAGCTAAGGCACCACCCCCAACTAACAAAACCTGTTGAGCCCCTGCCAAACCATTCCACCTTTCCAAACCCTCACATCACCCTAGTTGCTCCCCCACCTCCCTCCCCACCCAAATCCCAGCACTCCTTCCCTTATCCCTATTCCCTCCCCTTCTAGTCTCCCCTTGCACTCTTTTGTGATTCTCAATATCCAAAGCGTACCAAGGACTTGTCCTTACTCCTCCCTACACCCTACTCTCCCCCCATGTCTCCTGCCTTCCCAGCCTCCTTGTAGTGTTCTCTGCATCCTGAAGGGCTACTTCTGTGACTTAGCCTCTCTCACGTTTGCCATCTCTTCTGGATACCTCTACCTCATCGGGCTACCAGCATCCTGAAGCATACTCCATCTTACTGCCTACAACCTACTTCCCTCCTTTTGTGCTCCACCTCTGCCTTGTACAGGCAGAGTTCTCTATCACATTTACTCTCTCTTCTGGCCTTCCTCAATCCTTGTCAGGCTACCAGCATCCTGTAACTTACTCCCCCTGCCTACAACCTGCTCCCCTCCTATCATGCTCCACCTCTGCCTTGTGCAGCCAGGGTACTCAGCATAATGGAGGGGTCAGACCCTGGCATACCTCTCTCCTCCTTCATCTTCCTTGCCCTCCTCCTCCTCCTCCTCCATTGCCTGTCTCGACCCCTGACAGGGGTTCTCAGCTCCCCAGGGTCATAACTCTCTGAAAGCCCTATCTCCCTCCTTTCTCTATTACCTCTTTTCCTACTTCCCTCCACTACTACACTCTAAAACTAGCCTTGGCACCACCCCCTGGCAGGGTTATCCATTCCTCCTTCCTTTACACTGCTCTCTACTCTGCTCCCTTTATCTCCCTTACCCTGCCTATAATCCTCCCCTGATTGGGTTCTTATTATCCTAAATGATTAGTATATGGATATGCCACTTACCTCCCTATCCCTGCCTCACCTCCCTCTCCCTCTCCCTCTCCCCCCTCCTCTCTTCCCCCTTCCTTTCCACCACTCTGTACTCATTGACTCTGGATATACCTCTCACCTCCCTCTCCCCTCCTTACTCCCCCCTCATCCATTACTTAACCCTAGTTCTGGCTAGTCCTAATCTACTGCTCTTGTGGTCAAACTTTGCACTTCTGTTATACCTTAGCTAATTTGTACTGTCTGTGTTACCCCCCACTAGCTTCCCCCTAGATCATAGTTATGTGCCACTTAGAGTTTATCATTAAATGTTAATTGTGCAATTGTATTTATCTAGTTCTAAACTGCTATCATTGTACCTATCTGCTGTAGTTCAAAACTGTCTGCATCCCACTATTTCATTACTTGTTTTCGGTTTACACACTTTTGTTTGAATATAATCAAATGTATATCTTTGTTATTGTTTCAAATCTCTGTATTCTATCCTCATGTTCCCCTATTCCCCCAAGCTGCACCGGGAAACGCACAACTCAGTGTTGTTGATTTCAATAAATAAATAATAACTAAATAAAATAAAAAGTAATAGCCTGCTGCCCAGTAAAATCAGTTCATATGACAGACATATATAGCCACCTAAAGTATGCATAACAAAGAAGAAAAGGAAAACATATAATTACTTTATCACCCCAATATAACGTAACCAGGGACCCTATGAAAGATGACATTTCAAACTGGATTTTCTTTTCCAATATGACACCTGGAAATAAGAAGCAGTTCTAGACACTGCTCTGACCAATTGAGTAACCGAGGGAGGGTAGTAGAGCGCCAATGACATAGTAATAACCTTTTAACTTCTAAGGCAGCTCCATAAATAGAATCCCTAAACTGTAAGACTGCCTTGTCCAATAACGAAGAATCACCAAGGATCCACCAATGAGGAGAATGATGCAGCTTCAGGTTGATAACCTCCTCTAGTATTGCAATAATAGTTTCCCATCACCTCTTTACCGGAGTACATTCCCATAAAATGTGACTTAAAGTCCCGGGCATCTCCCTACACCTCCAGCACAGACTAGTACCTGTGAGAACCATATTATATCATTTAACTGGTGTCCTGTACCATCACCCCAAAATTTTCTTCTGTATTAACTGTGTCTAAGGCCCTGTACACATCAGGCTAGTTAAAACATTTTAAGGTGCTTAAAATGTTTTAACTAGTGCAAAATCTAGCGCTCGTCCGCATTTAAGCACGGTTTCAAAGTGTGTTAGGAAACAGTGCTTGAACCCTGCTGCAAGCTAGTCTGAAGTCCGTTTTTAAAAACGGTTTTATGAGAGAAAGCTTGTTACCCTGTAGTGTGGATGGGCGTCTGCATATTGCTCCTCCTGGAAGCGTTTTAAGGGTCATGGAGAACCCGTTTTAAAAAACGTCACTGGAGGCAGATGCGGACGGGAGTTGGCTGTGGTATAACCGAGTTAAAACTCGGTTGAAGACTGATCTGGATGGGCTGCTGTGGTGAGTTTAAAAATGTTTTTAAAACATTTTTAAACCGGTGCAAATCTTCAGATCTAATGTGTACAGGGTCTTAGAGTCAGGGAGAATTTGGTGTGTATCCCTCCAACAGTTGCTCCACATATCAGGCTCTATTGTCTCCTGTATCTCTTCTATCCATTGGGTCCTATGAGGTTTCCAATTAGGGATAAACTCTCATTGTAAGATTGTATATATCATACTAGTATTACCTTTGGGGAATGACAACCATTTCCACAGTTTAGAAGTTAAATCTGTGTGGAGGAGGGTAGAATCTTTAATGAACCTGGGACTGAGAGCATGTCTCAGTTGTAAAAACTTGCAAAAATCTTGCTTGGGGAGATCAAACTCCTCCTGTAACTGAGAAAATAATTTGAGCAAACCCATTTAAGGATCAAATAAATTCCCCACAACCAATAACCCTTTAGACGCCCAACCTTCCTGGGAGACTGCAGAGCCCCCTATTTGCACTTGTGTGTTATGCCCTAATGGTTCATTTAGACCCAAATAGGTGTGTTTCCAGTTAAGAAGGTTTGTAACTCTTTGCCACATTTATCTTGTAAACCTTATAGGATCAGTAACTCCATTAGGAGACAACCCAGACCCAGTTAACAAAATAGCCAAGAGAAGATTACTAATGAGAGTCTTCTCAATATCTACCCATAAAGGGGTAGCCATGTTGTCGATTTGGAGCCATTGCAAATTTTGCTTAACCCCATATGCCAGGTGATATGCCCAGGGCCACAGAAGATTCAAACCTCCTTTAATAACTGGTTCTCATTGAATTTTCCTACTAAAAGCGAGGAATGCACCACCCCATGTGAAACTGTCAAAAAGTTTATCTATTCTGTACCAATGTCTAGGAGAAATAGGAATGGCCAAATTGTTTAGAAATTAGAATACTCTGGGAAAAGCCATTAGTTTTATGACTGTCACCTTTCCCAGAAGAGATAACTGTAGCTTGGCCCATCGATTCATATCCTGATTGAGGCTTTCTATAAGTCTGCTAATAATCTCTTCAACCACTCCTTGTAGATCAGAGGATATATGCATACCTAAATAACAAAGTTCCTTGGGGATCTGTTTTAATCCCTTTGGATGCATACTTGCCCATACTGGATCAGCTTTATATAAAGGCAAAATTTCTGTTTTTGACCAGTTGACCCTCAGACCTGATAAAGCACTAAAGGAGTCCAGTACCCCCCAAACAGAAGTCAGGGAAAATCCTACTTTAGGTATCATTAGCAAAAGGTCATCCGCATATAAAAGTGTAGAAAAAGAATTGTCACCTACCTTAATCCCGTATATATCTTCAGATGTGGGCGCAGAGCCGCATTAAGAGGTTCCATTGCCAACACAAATAACAATGGACTTAAAGGGCAGCCCTGTTGCATTCCACAAAATAAGGTAAAAGAATCAGCTAAAACCCATTGGCTAAATCTCGGGCCCTGGGAGTGGAGTACAGGCACCAAACCCACCCTAAAAAAAGTAGGGCCTATGCCAAAGGCTGAAAGCTCATAAAAAGGTACTGCCACTCGATAGAATCAAATGCTTTCTTGGCATCTATTGCTATGAAGGTGGCTGAATCTGGACCCTTACTCACAATTTGTATTAAGTCCAATACCACTCTAATATAATCACTGCCCTGCTGACCCCTCACAAAACCCTATTGAGACTTGTGGATATCCTGTGGTAGCATTTTCTCTAAATGAAGTGCGAAGATTTTTGCTAAGATCTTATAATCCATCCGAACCCGGGGCCTTGCCAGACGACAATGAGCATATTGCTTCCCTGATTTCTTGCAATGTTACATCTTGCTCCAGCAACTGAGCAGCATCTTGGGAAAACTGAAGTAAATTCAAAGTTTTAAAAAAGGATTCATAGTCCTCCTCCTCTTTGGGGGATACTGTTGACTGATAGAGGGCAGAATAATAATCCTTAAAAAGACGGGACATTTGGACCGGGTATGAAATCAACTGGTCATCCTCAGACTTTAGAAAAGGTACAGAAATTTCCATAGCTTTCTTTTTTAACTTATAAGTAAGTAGTTTTCCTGCTTTGTCACTGGACTCCCAATATGACTGTTTCATAAAAAATAAGGTTCTTGTTGCTTGCTGAGTGTAAATAGTATTTAATTTGTACTTAAGAGCAATCACCTCATCAATATGGGAGTCCGGAGACAAAGGGGATTTATAAACCTCCTTTTCGAACCCTGTAATCTTTTGATTGAGGTCTTCCACCTCTTGCTTCTGTTGTTTGTTTAACTGAGATGTGAAGGATATTACCCAGCCCCTGATAAAGGCCTTAAATGCCTCCCAAAGTGTGAACAATGAAATGTCCAGTGATTCATTGGTTTCAAAATAAAAAAATATCTCTTCGCTCATCCAGTTTAAAAAATCTTCCAAACATAAGGGCACTTGGTTTAAGCACCATCATGGTGTTTTTGTGACCATAATCTTCAAGGCCCAGACCATGCTTACTGGTGCATAGTCTGATATAATAAAAGGGAGAATGTTAGAATCTACAGCATCCCCTATTATTGCTGAACTACACAGAAAGTAATCCAGGCAACTACGTATGTTAAATCTACATGATTGAAAGGTGTAATCCAAGGTATTAGGATGGAAACACCTCCAACATTCTTGTAAGCCTAATTCTGTAGACATTTGTACTAAAGCTTCCCTTGATTTGGTATGGGAGGTGGTATTTTTCTCCTGGGAGATCTATAAGCTGGACTTTCCTGACACAAAATATCATGCAGCGGCCACTGAAGGTGTCCGGTAATATACCTGCTACAATAATGTGTTGGGGATGTGAGGTGAGAACCCAGTGCAGGAGGATTGGATTTTTGCTGTGAGCTTAGTAGCATACTGTAGGCACAACTTCAAACATGTAGATTATTATACAGATACAGAGACAATAATGGCAGAAAAGGCCTGTCAGCCTATCCATTCTGCCCACTTCACCAAACTACTCCATGCTAGCCCTAGAGGCCATTGCTCCCCTTTGTTTCTGCCCACCCCCCTTTTCTGATTCACCCTACACACCTGTCCTATCCCTGCTTGAAGCTGTTCACTGATTTGGTCTGTACCACTCCCTCTGGCATCTTGTTCCACTTGTTCACCACTGTTTCTGTGAAAAAGTGCTTATAGACGTCCCTTTTGAATCTTCCCCGTGTGAGTTTAAGTGAGTTCTCCCTCATCCCAGTAGTTGAACTCAAGAAGTAAGGTTCCTTGGCATTTGCCCAATTTATCCCATGCAGTTATTTGTATGTCTCGATCATGTCACATTTTACCTCCTTTTCTCTAAGGTCTACATTAGGGGTGCTCGATGTCTTGTAATCCAATCCATCAGCTGGATTTAAGATTTCATACTATCCTAGTCTGAAATCTAAAATCCAGCTGTGAATTGGTAAAGTTACTTAACCCCCCCACCAATGTACTTCTGTGCTGGCCCCCATAATACAACCCTGCAATTAATGACCCTCTGACCAAATGACCCTATAGCCTGTAACCACCCTCCTGCCCCTGAAGTTAGAAATTATTGATGGCATGACCTTTCCTTTAATAAAGAAAACTGCTCCTGTAATAATGACCACCCCAACACACACACACACGCTTTACAGTTTGCCTGCCTGGCTCCACCCTCCCTTTAGATCTCATCCCACCATACCCACAGGCCTCCACTTCTACTCCCTACAGCATTCAAATAATTAACCAAACTCCATTTGGATCAGGGTGCCAGGCAGGCAATAGGACAGTGGCCCCATGGTGGAGCTGCTTGTGCTTGTCTTAGTTTCCAACTTGTGAATGCAATGCTAATGTCCTCCTCTAGTAACACCTGATTGGTCAGTCAGGTATTACTATTGAAGCAGAAGGATCTCAGAAATCATTTACAACAAGTCAGACAATGAGCACAAGCAGCTTCACTACAGGACCAGTCTCCTACTGCCTGGCACCCTGACCCGAACCAATATTGGGTAATTATTTGGGTGCTTTGGGGGGGGACTGGGGGCCAGTGAGTGTGCTGGGTGGAGGGAGATCTGTTGTTGCTTTGTGGTGCAAGGGATGGGGGAGCCAGAGAGGCAAACTGTAAAGTCCACTAAACCTGCCTTTCCTGTATATTTCTGAAGTGTCCTTTGAGAACCAAGAGGACACAAGAAAGGTGGGTTTATGAGGTCAGATATATTTTTTTTCTCAATACATTTAATAATGGAATGAATATGGACTTTAGTTTCATGACCCACTACAGAATTTAAACTGATGTCTGCCTTTTTCTTTCCTCAGGTATAGCACATGGGCATTTCCTGTGCACATTATTATTTTTGTGTGTATAAATATTATGTCTTATGCTTGTTTTACATATCTATATATATATATATATATATATATATTATTTTTTTTTGGTGTGCCTTTAAGCATTAACATGGCTCTAGTTATACATTTAATTGTAGGTTGTCTCTGCTGGTTTCATGCTTTTTGATTTATAAACACTTGTGACCTGTTTGCACTGGGCTTGTTCAAATGTTTTAAAGCTCCTAAAACATTTTAATAAGCCCAAACTCGGTTTACATTCACACTGAACACGGTTTGAAATGTGTTTAAAAACTGTGTTTGAACCTTGCAAACTACCTAGTCTTGAAACCAGTTTTAAACATGGTTTCAAATGAAACACAGTTAACCTGGTGGTGTGAATGGGAGTGTGATGCATGTTTCTCCTTTGTACTGTGTTATTAGCCCTCCCGCTACCCAGCATTCTTTGCAGAAACATGCTGTGTTTGAAAACTTTACAGCCTCAAGTGTGGAGGGACCTTTACCGTGCTTAAAAACAGTACATAACAGTGTGGATGGACTTCCGTGGTAAGTTTGAAAATGTTTTTAATAACATTTTTTAACATTTTTCAATGGTGTGAACAAGGCATGTGCTTCTGAGCTCTCACACACACATGCCTACGCTTGTGCACACACACACACACACACACACACACACACAGTCTGTTGTCTGTTTTCAGGGAGGTAATTAAACTACTGACAATTTATAGACCTTTTGCTGTCACATTCCATCCATAGGGAGGGTATGATTCATACCCAACTAGGATTTCAAAGACTGTTTTTTGTCTCTGAATAATAGCCAATTATCCTTCTTCTGCATTAACAGAACTGCCATATCCACATGCAATTTTTTTTTACTACAAATTCTACAGTATCTACTTAAATTGGATTCTTTGTGTAGCTTGTCATTTTTTGATGAAGAGCTCTGTGTAGTTTGAAAGATTAATTCTGTAAAGAACTTTAAGGAAAAAAGTACTTATATAGGTGTGAAATGTTAATGTCCGAGGGCTGGGGAGCTCACTGCTACAACTAACATATGTTTTTTTTTGTTGTTGTTTTGTTTTTTACTTTCTGTATTGATTACTTTCATGTAGCCGCTGGCGCTGGCAGTATAACCTAGAGGTTAGAGTAGTGAGCTGTTAATGAGCTTGGCACATTCAGCAGACTGGGGTTTGATTCTCACAACCTTCACTTGCGTACTGTGTGACTCTGAGCAAGTCACTTAACCTCCCCAGTGCTCCCAGGTCGCCCATGAAAACAGATACTTGCTCCTAGTGGGCCTTATCCAGTTACCAAAGACTAAAATAAAAATAAGGTAAAAGTGTGGTAGAGTCAGAGCACTGTTTGTGTTTCTCTGAGTGATATTTGTTACTAGAGCTTGACGATACTAAGGGAGAGTCTTAGTTTTTGTGTCTATTTCAGTTTCCTCTATTCCCTCTTTTACATACAGTGCTTCTTACTCTCTCATGCTCTCTGCTCTGTCCTTCTGGAACAGTGAGTAGCCTGTGAGGTCATGTCCCATTCATGGTTTGAGGTTATCCACATCTCTTTGACAGCCACCAGTTGATTATTGAGGTCTTTAGTAAGGAATCTCCTTATATCTGTGAAGGGAGATAATTTCCTTTTAATTTTCCATGATATAATGTCTGCCTCAGTTCCAAACCAATACGACACTTGTTAAAGTTGTGTTTAATAAGAACTTTAACCTACCTTCCCACCTATGTAACAGAACCCCTTAATGAAATTACTCCTTTGTAGTTCACTGTTACCCCTCCCCCACCATCCCAATGCTTGTGACATCTTAGTCATTTTCTGGCACTAGGCAGTCATGTCAGAAACAGAGGACTATGACCAAAGTTCCTGAATACGTCTCAGCTGTACATTAAATGTACAGGGCAACTATACACTTTTTATGTAGACATTCAAAATAATAAAGAACAGAATGACTTGAGATTCAAAGGATTTTGGAATGTGTTGCTGTTTACTTCTTCTGACGCCAGCTGGGATTATTTTGCTTGTGACCTGAGCCCCATTTAGAACCTACAACTTCTGAACCAACCTACTGGCATGGCAGCAGCTCTACCTCCTCCAATGCTGGTGACCCAGGTGAGGGAGAGAAGGCAAGTGGTTGTCGGTCAGCAGGGGGTGAGAGTATCAAGTGTCTGGAGGACCACTGACCTCTCCCAAGGAGGGAGGATTTACCTCCCACAATGCATCTGACACCTAGTGGAGGCTATGTGGCACAGTAGTTGGAAGGCCTAGAAGGGTGTGGGATGTTGGCAAGATGCTCTGTGTCATTGCATGCTGATATCCACAAGGGAGAAAGTATGGAGGAAAAACATTCTGGCCAAGTTGGATTAAGGGATGGCCCCCCCAGAGGACTTGCACCACTGACTGGGCTCCTCACAGGATCCTGCTTTGAAGGGCAAGGGCTAACTCCTCTGACCCTACCATAGTGGACAAGTCATGGGAGTAAAGGGTAAGTCCAGGGATGGTGGGGGACTGGGCTGAGAAGGGCCATTCAAATGGAGTCAGCAGGGAGAAAGGGGGTCAAAATACAATATGAATAAACAAAAAAATCACTTCTGTGACTTCAGTGGAAATTCTCACACAATGTGATATCAGATTGGGCGGCAAAGCACAGATGACCTCTTAGTAATGAAATTAGAACTGGGGAAATCAGTGAGATAGTACATACAGAAACAAGCTGCAGTCATGGAAAGAGAGCTGTAAAACAAGGTTGAACAGCTGAGCATCCTTCCATGAAATGTGACTACTGAACTATATGTTTACATTAATGACACAATAAAGCCTTCTCATAAAATGTCAACACAATGGGACAGCTGAACCATTGTTTCTCAGTGAAACTACCTACTGTTGTTCATTGTGGCATTACCGATGAAGAAAAGTATTGGGCAGGGAGAACTACTGGCCTGCCTCCTTCCATAGTGGCATACCAGTGAGAGAGATGTCCTGTAGCTGTGACCTGATTACACAGCAAAGCAAAGTTTCCCCATGAGGACATCACAGTAAGGTGTGACTGAGAGAGTTTACATGTAGTTGATGCTACGCTATGCTACACCGTGCTACACTACAGAATTTACACGTAGCTGATATGTGTCCCAGAAATGCAACCAGGTAATTTAGAAGAGCTGAAAAAGTGACTTTATTCCTCACTTATGCTTGTTTATACACCTCCTGCAAACCTCATACAAATGCAGCAGTTTCACCCAAGTAGCATGAACAGCATAACTGCTACAAATAACAGTACAGTAACAGACTTAACTGCAAAACACAGCTATTTTTTAACACCACTGCCCATGCAATTGAAGAAAGGTTAGAGCAGACTAACACATTACCTGGACCAAGGTTAAATGCCCTTCCAGGCAGGGTCCTTATTACCACCTACTCTCAGACTACAGATAGTTAAGCCCTATGAGGGTGCAGTACAACAGTTGATACCTTGACTGTCACTAACAAGTCCTGATTAGGAGGAGCCACACTTTTCCCACCCTCACATTGCAATATAATATGATGTTTTTTACACTGATTGTATGTTTATACTTGTGTATTTTTTCTTTTTGTGTCTGGTTGCCCATGTAAATGGGTCTTTGGCCCATGGACTTTTCCAAATTTTAAATAAACAAACAAGCACAAGTGTGGAAATAATCTTATGAACATATGAATCTGCCAGCAGATACAGGCTACATGGTCTAGCAAGTCTGCTCGAATGCATAGCTAGCCACCCTTACACTGCAGCTACCCCTCCCTCTCCTCCCCTGCCACATAATGAGCCTCCCCCTAACCTTGTCCCATCTCCTTTTAAAACTGCTCACTGTTGTACAGGAAACCACTTCCTCGGGCAGAGTGTTCCACATAGACACCACCCTTTCTGTGAAAAAGTGTCTCCCTATTTCTCTCCTGAATTTTCCCCTCTCCAGTTTCAGACCATGCCACCTCATGTCCCTCCCACCCCTCAACTTAAATAGCCCCTCTGTACCAGTCTTGTTTATACCCTTCATGTATTTATTTTTGGCTTTTAGTCTTTGTAACTTGTGTATATGTATTGATGTGTTTGAGAGTCTTTTGACCCTCACCGGTTCAAGCCTGTAAAAGGGCCACATGGCCCAGTTGCTTTCTACCTGGTTATCAAAATAAACAATAAAAAAAATGTAAAGGTCTCAATCATATCCCCACCCCATCCTCTCCTCCTTCAGGGAGTACAAGTTAAGCTCCTCAGCATCCCCTCTCAGGACTTGTCTTCCAATCCTGGATCATCTTTGTTGCTCTGTGCTGGACCCCCTCCTGTAGTCTGATATCCTTCTTCAAGTATGGATGCCAGTACTGCATGCAGTATTCCAGGTGTGGCCTCACCAATGACCTGTACAGAGGCCTGATCACCTCCCTTCCCCAGGAGGTGATTCCTCTAGCAATACACCCCAGTATCTTGTTGGCTTTAGCTGCTGCCGTCCTGCTCTATGCTGAGTTGTTCATTTGCCCTGTTACCCCAAGATCCTTCTCCTCCTCAGTAGTGGCTAACTGTATCCCTCCCGTCTGATAACACCTCCTTGGGTTCCCTGCTCTGAAGTGCATTACTTTGCACTTCTTATCATTGGGCTCCAGCAGCAAAGTCTCTGACCAGTCCACTAGTTTAGCCAGATCATCCTGCAACCTCAGCCACCCTTCTGTATCATCCACCACCACTCCGATCTTGGTGTTGTCTGCAAACAGGCTGTACTAAAGACTGCTACCCTCTCCCACCTGCTAACAGGATTTTCCATTAAACAAAACTAGAGCTCCCTTGTGGCAGCCCCTGGGTACACAGTGCTGACAGGTTGTAGGCTCATAGATGGTGCCACGAGTTGGCTAACATTAATGCATGTAAATGTAAATATAACAGTTAGTTTCCCCATATGCCACAGATCATGCAGTTGCTTTTTTATTTATTTATTTATTTATGTGTTAAATGGGTAGAGACACTGGACAAGTTCTTTTTCAGGTCCAACATGGAGACAACAAATAACAACTTATAACAAACAGGCTTTAAAAATGTCTAAAAGTATGGTATTTGTAATCTGGCTTGAAGACCAGTTTTTAAGCAAATATCAAACAACGGTATTTTTCTGAGGAAGGGCAAGCCCTGAAGATATTCATGGTTCTCTAACCAGATGGTTCATTTTGTCTCTGCAGACCACTGATTTTCTGATCTTCCCTGGTGCCTCTAACTTGGACTGGTTCCCTCCATGGACTTGCTCCACCTCTCTCCGGAGCTGGATTCTCGGTTTCTGGCAAGATGAGTCACTGGCTCTTCCATCATTTCTATCTCATTCCCTACTGCTAGGGCCCCAGACAGACATACATTTGCACATAGATTATGGTGTGCAAACCCTAACACTCATGACATTCTAACACCTGGTTGTAGCATCTGCTATGGGACCTGGATCAGCAGTCCTAGATCTCAGACTTTTACTCCACACTGGCTTACACACAGTTGCTGTTGCATCTCAGCTGGGCTACCTTGAGTAAAAAAAAATAAAAAATTGTAAAATAAAAGTAAAATAAATCCGGCCTGCCAACACCGTGGTAGCAGTACTGCTTGTGGTGATGTATTGTTGGGCGCTGGCTGGGGGGGAGAAGGATCGAGCATCCCAAAGGATGGTGTCCTCCTCCAGGGGGAATGACGGTTGTGTTGTCTGCCACAACACTCCCACCTGGGTGACCACAGGTGGCAGGGTGGCTGAAGGGTCACAGATGTAGGATGGGGTGGGGGTGGGCACCAACATGCTGACATGCTCAGCATGTTGACCTTGTGATGCCACCATATACACTAACTCAGGACCATGGGAGGAGGACTGGAAAATGCGCCCTGGCATGAGGGGTGAAAAGCTTTGGTATATCCAGCCCCCTCAGCCTCGAACCAGGTCTCTCTCCACCAGACCATGACCCTCCTGTCTGGGGGAGGCCCCAACTCCACCTGGGGGACTATCATTGGCCCTGAGTTAGTCAAAGTTGGAAAAGTCATGGTTAGTGGCAATGATGGGGTCCAGGTGCCAGCATAGGTAAGGGGGTATAAATAGAATGAAAAAAAATAATAACACCATAGTGGAAGAGTTTTGTGCCATGCTTGCACAACTAAATCTCCTCCCATGATGCCATAATAAGTTGATGGGCTATGGTATAGAAACAGAAAATTCACTGGCAAAAAAGTCTAAGGTCCATCTAGTCTGCTCTGTTTCTCATGGCATGGTTACATAACTGAGCCTCATCCCATGATAGTGTCACAGTGGAAAGGGCTATACCATAGGTATCCTATTATAAAGCAGGAGTGCTAGCCATGTGATGTTTATTTCTTATGGACTGGAGGAAGGACCATGGCCCCCTTAGATTACAGCAGTGAATAGGAATTTCCATTGTCACAGTCTGCTCTCCCCCCCAAAAAAATATGCCAATGGGAATTCCTATTTATTTACCCTAATCCAAGAATATCATGGTCCCTGCACCACATTGATGGGAGTTAGCACTCTGTCTTTATAATAGGACTTCTATGAGCTGTATCTGTAGAGAAATGGGGCCTGATACACAGTTGCAGCCTTTGGTAGGAGACTCAAGGGGTGTAAAGAGGTTCCCCAATCACCACCCTCAAAAACCGCTATAAACAAACCCCTAACTTAGCTTTTGAGAGAAGGAGCCACTTTCATCAGTTAATCTGAAATGCAAATGCTAATTGCCAGATGTTCAAATGCTTGTGATTGCAAACAGGGTTTTCTATCACACCATGGACTTTTGGGCAAGGAATTGTACCAGTTGCATGGTGCGATGCCATGCCCAGAGGCTATGGCATGAGGTGCTACCACCTCAGCCATCCCCCACTAACACAACCCCACACCTTATATACTGCTTGTGAACTGAGTAGTTTTTGAATTATGTGATCTCTAACCAATCATCCTTGACAATTTAGTGGCCCCTCAACCTCTGGTAGTATGTTACACAGTACCTGGTGTCCAGTGAACAACCCCTCTCCAGCCCCATTGTCCTGTGCGTGGCTTGTTATATGATTCTTCTTGATGATCTCAGTCCCTTGTTCAGTCCTCAGTCAGCAGCTGTGTGCCTGTGCCTGCACTATGGAATGGCTTCTAATACTTTTTTCATAAAAGGTTTTATGCCATTTTTAATTTTTACATATGAACAATGCATAGTAACAGTAGGGCAGGTGTGACATCATTTACACTTGATTTGACAGTTGTAACTGTGAATTGAGGTTTAAAGCATGTAAACTGATTACAGAAGACAAGTGATGACACCATTCCTGAATATTTAATAAAGATCACAGTGGAGAGACTACATGTATATATCCAACAGTACCAGACATACTGTAGGTACAAACAGGACATGTCACAAGGCAGCCCGTTATGCTGAGGGTTGAGGCACTGGGTGCCACACTTCACATCATGCCGGTGACCCATGTTCAGAGGCAAATGCAGGCCGCTGGGGGGTCAGCGGGGGGGTTGGGAGAGAACTGTAGTGGCCGCTGGGCTGCTCTCCTCTCCCAGATCGGGGAACCTAGTCACCTCACTCTTGACTTGACACCAGTGGAGGCTAGATGCCAGATCAAGTGAGGTCTGTAGGACTGATGAACATCAGGTGGGTGAAAGGAGCACATGGTTTCCAGGAGCATGCATGCATCTCCACATACACGTGCTCACTTATGCCACCACTGCTGCAGGAGGGAGGGAGAAGACCAATAAAATCCATGTCTCCCCATGGCCATATGTGTTGGCCCCACCACTCTCAGACCCTGCTCCTTGTAGATCCTCATTGGCAAGACGGTGAGGGGAAAGGCTGTTGGGGATGGGGGCAGAAGGGGCCTGAAGACAGGAGTAGGTGGCCATAGGGAGCAAACAGCTACATACAGTATATATAAAAAAAAAATGGACACGTCACACTGATCCCAAATCTTGGTTTATCTACTTGGTTTATTTATTTACACAAACGATCAATAAACTAGTAACAACATATGTTTCAACAAAAAGGGTATATAACAACAGAGATAAAAACCACCATGGCTAAACAAGATGACTATTTTTCTAAGTATAAAAAGGAAAAAAACAGTATAGGAAGATGAAAAGATATCTGACACATGAGAACAGGGATAAATATAGGAAAATAGTCTGTCATTTAAAACAATAAATTAAGAGAGCCAAGGTGAAATAAGAGCTTAGATTAGCAAAATCCAAATATGATACCACAGGCTTTTTCTCATATGTTAAAATTAGGAAAAGTAATAAATGACTGGTAGGCCCACTCAATGTAGAATGAGTAATTATCTCTGAACTGGATGATATGGCAAGGGAATTTAATAATTATTTTAGTAAAGTGTTTACTAAAGATCAATTAGGTCATATAAAGGATTTGCCACAGTCCAAAAATGGTAACCTTCATGGGTTAATTACATCAGAGAAAGTTCTAAAGAAAATACAGAAACTTAAGATAGGTAAGTCAGCAGGATATGATGGGCTACAGTACCCCCAAGATTTATAAAAGAGGTGGGAGAAGAATTAGCCCCAACTATTGCTGACATTGGACTGAGGTCCATGGCTGATGGATATGCACCCAAGGACTGGAGAGCAGCCATTGTGGTGCCTATTTTTAAAAAGGGAGTACAATTGGATGGCACAAATTACAGACCAGTCAGTTTGACTCCGGTGGTGAGGCAAATAATTGAAAGGTAATAGCCGATGGCATAGGAGAATATTGGGGGGAAAACAAGTTACACGATAGGTTACAGCATGGATTTGTTAAGAACAGATCATGCAATACTAATTTGAATAATTTCTATGATTATGTGATGGAAAAATTGGATCAGTGGAGGGCTGTTGATGTGGCTATGTTTGATTTTAGCAAGGCATTTGATAAGGTGCCTCATGGAATCCTGATTACAAAGTTGGCGGAATTGGGGATTAATAGTACCATAGTAAGATGGATCAGGAAGTGGCTGACAGACCGGATACAGGTAGTGAGAGTGAATGGCTATTTGTCCAGTGAACTGGAAGTGACGAGTGGAATGCTGTAGGGATCCATTCTGGGGCTCTTGTTGTTTGGTATCTTTATAGGTGACTTGAATATTAGTAGTCCAAATAAAATAAATAAGTTTGCTGATGACTTGAAAATTGGGGGGCTATGGATAACTTTGAAGAAAGGCTTGCATTTGGACAACATCTATTAACTAATGAGGAATGGGCAAAGAAAAATGGAATGGTTCTTAGTTTGGAGAAATGCGTGGTAATACATATTGGGAGTAATAATATTCACCAAGATTACTAGCGACAGTGAAGTTGGTTAAGACAATCGACTAGAGAAAAGGATCTGGGGCTATATATTACTGGCAATTTAAAGAGTGGGGTGCATTGCAAAGTTATTGCTAAAAGAGCAATGAATTTGGTATATTGTATTCGTAGGAGTTTCCATTCACATGATATTAGTGTATTATTACTGCTGTACAAAACATACATAAGACCAGTTATGGATTACTGTTCAGCAAGTTGGAGTCCATTCTTAAGGAAGGATAAGGTCCTTGTATACAGACCACAATGGTCTATCACAAAACTAATGTCGGGTTTGAGATATATGCCATATGAAGATAGGTTAAAAAACTTCAGTTATGTCCAATGGAGGTGAGGCAGAGGAGAGGAGATCTGTTATTTTTCTGCAAGATACTGCATAATGAGGAGCTATGGAAGAATTGGGCCTAAAGTATTGGAATAGAAACTATAGTCTTAGGGGACATGAGTTTCAATTGATAGAAAATAAGTCCAGAACTGATCTTCGGAGGTACAGTTTTAAACCTGGAACTATTAGAGAATGGAATAGGCTCCCACAGGATGTAGTAGAAACATGGAGTTTGAGTAGTTTTAAGGCTAGATTGGATAAATACTTTCAGTTGGTAACTCCGGATGCCTCCATTGAATAGTGGGGACAGCTTATGTGGGCTTATGCTTTTTGCTGTTCTACAATTTCCAGTATTACTTCCAGTGCTGGAATAAGATGTGTTGTGGTGTTGAGCAGCCTGATGAGGTCTGGGAAGCATCTGTGTATAGCACAGAACTTCATTTGCATGCTGGTCCCCATTCCTTTCCCTTTGAGGGTAAAGTGCCCATTGCACCAGCATAGGGAAATGTTTGTGGCCCCTTTGTGTATAGCACAGAGGGGTTCAAGTTTGAATAGCGGTGCAAAGGAGTCATTGCAGCGCTTTAACCACCAAATTGTGACTGCATATAGGGCTCCAAATTATTGAAACTCTATGGTTGTACTATGATTATAGCACTCATCATTCTTCCTTGATAACATGACAAGCAGAGAAATTTGTCACATAGTTACATAATTGAGTCTCCAAACATGAGGGCACTTAGTGTGTGTGCATGTGTGTGTTTCACTGCACTTAGAGTATGTCACATACTCCATTCAACCAACTTCACTGAGTATATTGTAAGGAATGATGCATGTTTAAAAAATGCACTAATGGACTGGGATCCCATAGTTTAGCAAATTTTATTAACAAGGACAAACACTGCAGCTGGGTTCATATGAAATGTGCCTTCCCACAGCAAGGTTACATAAACATAGCTATAACTACTGGAAAACTGATGTTCAAGTAATGTAATTATGAGGCTGTAAAACCAGAAATGCTACTTGTACTCAGTCATTCACATTCTGTTGGATGCATCATGCCACAGCTGCAACTGACACAATGTATTTAAGAAATGAAGAATGGAACCATATGCTTTGGTCCAGATATCTTATCAGGCTATTAAAAAAAACATATGCTTGTCATATTAAATGAAGCAAAAATTATTGTGGCTGTGCCATGCCATGGGAATGGAAGGCCACACAATTTGTGTCCTGTTATTAATGCTTTTAAATAGCACTGGATAGCATTATTATATATCGTTTACTGCTACAATTTTCTGTGTGTGGGTGCTGGATTCAGTAAATGCAAACTCAGTTGTATGGGTTTAGTATGCAGTTTATGATTTGGAGGTTACATGCATCAGACTATATATGCACATTCTTGGAAAATATTGTAATAATTAACAAATTTGCACTGGCCCAGTGATGCTAAGGGTTTTTGGGGTTTTTTTTACTAGTCTTTTTCCTTCCGGTCACGGTCTGGGGGGGGCCTCTCTCAGGCATCCTGCCTGCTCCTGTCCTGCCTGAAGTCCTTCTACCTGTACCTCCTCTCTCCCTCCTCCTCTGTCCATGATCGGCACCCCTGAATTAACCCCTCTGAGGTGGGGCTGCCCCTCCTCTTGGGTGCAGTTATAGTCAGACTCTGATGTGGGATGGGACCCAGGTGGAGGAACCTGGAAGGTCAGGCAGGATGGACCCGGCCGTGGGCATGGAGGCATGTCCCACCATCTACCCCGCAGACCGGGCTTTTCCTTTTTCTGGTGATCTCTCCCTCCTGTGTGTGTGTGTGTGTGTGTGTGTGTGTGTGTATATGCACTTCTTCAATGCTAGGCACACGGCAACCCCTGCCTGCATCAGGGCATGCTGATTACATGCAGCTGAGCATGCTGCAGCACCCCTGGTCTCCATCACGAGCTGCTGGCACATCCGGAGATCCGCAACCTCTCCATTTGGGGAGGAAAGCAGCCCAGCAGGAGCTCAATCCTCACCCACCCCTGCCATTCCCCAGCAGCCAGAGCTCACTCCCAAACCCGGGTCACTGGCATGGTTTGAGGTGTGTTGTCCAGTGCCTTAACCCTCAGCACCACCGGGCCTGCATTGACACTGAGGACTGAGGCACTGGATGCCACACCTCACACCATGCCAGCAACCCGGGCTCAGGAGCAAGCTTGGGCCATGGGGGGTTAGCCAGGGAGGACAGGATTGAGCATCTGGAGGACTGCTCTCCTCTCTTGGGGATGGTGGGCTTGTGAACCTCAAGCATCAGTGACTGCCAGTGGAGGCTGGGGGTGTTACAGTCAGGGGTTACATTGGTATGGGGAAGAGGCAATGGCAGACGTCCATGAGCTGGGTGTGGAACTGCATTCATCTCACGCTGGACATCACTGTATGTCCGTGCTTCTGAGTGGGGGGTCATGCTCATGTCATGAAAAATGTCCCATGCTTGGGAAGGACAACAACGCATCACGGCCCCACGCCCATCATCGGCTCTCACCTGCCAGAGTCCCCAATATCCTCCAGTCCTCACCATGCCTGCAACACAACTAGATTCAAGGAGAACCATGCAGTGGAGGTGGCCCTGCCCTGTGGGGGTGCAAGGCAGGAGGATAGTTGCAGGCAAGGAGTGGGGTGTTAAGAGCACCGGGGGGATTCAAGGTTGGGGGATCTCAGGCCGGGCAGGAGACGCCAGGGCAATGTCTGAGGGAGGTTCCTCAGCATGATGACTGAAGGGAAAAAGAAGGGGGGAAATAAATAAATAATGAACAGCCTACTTTCCATATGCGTCTTTTTCTTGTACTGGCCATGTGATGACTTTGTAGCCTCTGTACCTGCAACTAAGCCTCACCAAGAGAAGTGCTATTTTCACTAGGGAAACACTGACATAAGTCAATTGTCACAGTGGTAAACAAGTATGTTTTCAAAAATATATATGTCATTATATAGAGAATAATGTATGGGCAACCATACACAACAAGACTGCGTTTCCATTGAGGGGTTGAGATGACAGCAGAGCATATAAACCTCAAGAGTGAAGCTCGAGAGGTCCATGCTGTTATCTCAACCCCTGAGATGGAAACACATGCTGAGTTATGTGTGGTTGCCCATATTTTATTTTTTATAGTCTATGAGATTTTTACATTGGAGTGACAGACCCCTACTGAAGTGAAAACAACAAATCTTATTACTTCTTTGCTCTGTTCAGTGATCAGAATCAAATTTACAGACTTTTGAAAGTTAGAAGGTATAACTTTGGGCACAGAGTGGTTAGTAGGTAGCTAGGTGTGGAATAAATGAGAAATTAAAAATGGTATGACCTTTGAACTGTGCAGAACAACCATTCGGACTGCATACAATAACACTTTGGAATGTGCACAACGGTTTAGCATGTGTACAACAGGGTTTTTGAGCAGGCTGATTTCTATACTGAACAAAGGCTAACCATATACTATATATTCGATATCTGGTTAACCTCAGAACAAAATGGCTTGCCCCAGCATTACTCAAAAGAAAAATATGCTTGATGTATTGAAACTGACACAAATTATGAAAACAATGAAGGATTCTGATGTATTTGACTTAGTTTGTAAAACATGGCTGCTAGCACGGAAATTATTTTTATTAGGTGTATTGTATATTTAATTTATTTAAGCTGTACTGTGTATGTGTTATTGCAATTGCTTTAAACATTCTTCTTTGGCTGAAACCATTTTGGTAATGCCTAAGAATGCTGATTCTAATTTTTCTTCATCCTCACTGACATAAGTGGCTTTCTCTCTTCATTTTCAATGGCCAGATGATTAAATTCCTGGTTGCTCTACATTGTTTAATTTTATTTTCCGAGAGTTTTTTGTAATACAAACACTTTGTTTTTACTTGGAACAAAAGGCAAGAATGACTTACGTGTGGATAAAATAACTGTGATGTCACCCATGCTCCTGGTTGTATGGCTGCAGGGACCATTACCCAATTAAATACTCTTAGCCTAAACTGAGCAGCATATTACAGATGTATATAAATCTCTTTTTCATTATGCAATTCATGCACATCTCACCATGAATGAGATCTTTGTAAACAATGAATAACGTGAGCATAAAGAAAAACCAAAGGCTTGGTTTTTAGAAAGATGCAATCAACTTGTGGTACCCTTCTGACATGATTTACAAAACTGAAAGTTAGACCACCTATCTGAGATGTGCAACAAATATGAAAGCGCTTGCATCCGAACAATGATGCATGCATCATTTGTTTGAAACAAGCTGTCATAAATTGTGAAAACTGGTTGTCAGAACTTTTAAAAATAAGGTCCACAGGTTTTTGTGCAAAGGGGTGGATGCTGAGTGGAAAATCTAGCTTGAATTAGCATCATCTTTGAAAATTCAGCTCTGTAAGTCTTAACTATCCCACATTATGAGAGACAGTCCCTCATTATGTTACCCAGAAGGGTAGCTAATTAAGAAACTGAAACTCAGAATCCCGAAACTCATGGGACTGAGTTCAGTATCCCAATAGTTACATGCCTGACAAGGAGGAAAGTAATGCCAACAGGGGTACGGTAGCGAATATGACGAACCGCTACTCTACCCCTTGTCAGGCACCACAGCAGACTGGAGGATGAGGAAGCTGGCCGAGCTGCTCCCATAGCATGGAGAGCTAAGCTACTAGAAGCTCGGGCAGCATGGTCTGGTAGACCCAGGTTTTGTTCCCAGCTACCATTTTGCAGGAACACGGTTTCACCCCGGTAACTTTTTTTTTTTAACTTCGAGGTCCACTCCCCCTCAGAGTTGATTTTTAGTTACAGAGTGTGCATGGGGGCAGAGACCCCATGTGTGGGGTTTAACTCTAACTACCTGTCTGGATTTTGAGACTCAGTATCCCGAATTTGGTCTTGTGGGGTTCAGGATACTGAGTTTCGGGATTGCATAGGTAATCCCTCAGAAGCCATCTGTCCAGTATTAAGGGGGTAATGTCTCACGTTTTACCTTAAGACTCTAAAGCAAACATTTGTATTAATCTATAATGTATTGTTAGCCCTTGTTCTGCATAGCAACCCATCTCAGCTGAAATATTTCTTCTATCACAATTCAAGGGACATGGAACATTGTTGTACCCTTCTGTAGTGCAACAACATTTGCAACTGATCAGAAATTCTTGTATCCTTACTGATCAGCGGGTCTGGGGAGAGGGGGGGAGGCATCACTGGTAGGAGGGGGAAGGCTAAGCAGGGAGAGGAGGTAGCAGAGGTGGAAATCACAGCAGAGAGAGTGAGGAAAGCCTTCAGGTCCCTTGAGATGGAGAAAGCACCGGGGCCGGATAAATTACATCCCAGAGTGCTGAAGGAACTTGCGGATATCCTGGCAAAACCCCTGGTGGAGCTTTTCACCATCTCCCTGAGGACAGAGTGGGTGCACCAGGACTGGAAGGTGGCACATATAGTGCCTATCCACAAAGGGGGATCAAGGGAGGTGGCAGGGAACTATAGGCCTGTCAGCCTGACGTCGGTGGTGGGCAAGGTGATGGAGAGCATTGCGAAGGAGAGGCTAGGGGGAACCTGGAAAATTCAGGGTGCCTGAACAATAGACAGCAAGGATTTGTCCCAGGGAAATCATGTCAGACAAACCTTGTGGAGTTCTATGACTGGGTGACGAGGGCCTTGGACCTGGGTAGACCAGTGGACGTCCTAGTTCTAGACTTCAGCAAGGCATTTGACTCTGTTCCTCACGAGGGCCAGTTGGATAAGCTGGGAGAAATGGGGGTGGGGAACCAGATGATCAGATGGATAGACAATTGGCTCCAGGACCGGACCCAGAGGATCGTAGTTGGTGGGATAGTCTCATCCCCAAGGAGGGTCATTAGTGGGGTCCCACAGGGCTCAGTCCTTGGGCCCCTCCTGTTCAATGCCTATGTCTCTGACATAAGGACAGGTATCAGGAGTGAGATGAGTCTCTTTTTAGCGGATGACTCAAAACTGGGGGCAGTGGTGGATGGGGAGGAGGGGAGGGTGGCCCTACAGGGAGACCTGGAGGCTCTGGAAAGATGGTCTGGAAAGTGGAAGCTGAGGTTCAATGCAGGGAAATGCAAGGTGCTGCACCTGGGGGCCAGAAACCTGGGCCAAGTGTACACCCTGGGGGGGGGATGCTACAAGTCTCGATGGCTGAGAGGGACCTGGGGGTGGTGGTGGATGTCAAGATGAACAACTCAGAGACTTGTAGGAGGGCAGCAGCCAAGACCAACAGGATGTTGAGATGCATTGCTAGGGGGATCACCTCCAGAAGGAGGGAAGTGATACTCCCTCTGTATAACTGCTTGGTGAGGCCACATCTTGAGTACTGCGTGCAGTTTTGGAGGCCACACTTAAAGAGGGACATTAAACTCCTGGAGTGGGTCCAAGGAGGGCAACCAAAATGATTTGGGGCTTGGGGGACAGGACCTAAGGGGAGAGGCTCGAAGAGCTAAATATGTACACATTGAAGAGAGAAGGGACCTGGGGACATGATAGAGGTCTCCAGGTACATGAAGGGGGTAAATTGGGGAGGAGCAGTCAGGGTGTTTCGAAGGAAGGAGGAGGGGGCAACTAGAGGGCATGTGTGGAAGCTAGAGGGGGGAAGATTCAGGGGAGAAAGGAGGAGGAGGTGCTACCTCACTGAGAGAGTTGTGGAGCCATGGAATGCGCTGCCCAGGGGGCTGGTGGAGGCACAGATAGTGGAGGAGTTCAAGAGGGGGTGGGACAGATACAGAGGAAGGGTTCTGGAAGCCAAATCCAGTGCAGTGAGAATATCTGGAACTGGGAAGGGAGAAGCCAGAGAAGGTGAGGGTGGCAGCAAGGTCAGCTCCCAGGGTGGGGGCTGACCAAACGAGCAGACACAAAAGACTGTTAGGCCTATTCTGCTGGCATTTTAGTATGTTAGTAAGCTGTTTCTTCTCAGCAGGGCTGCCATGTGCATAACAATCAGTTCAACTTCTGAACTGAAAAGATGGCTGCAGCACAGTCCAGAATGAATAGATCACCACCGAAAACCAGAACCTGGCAACAAATCAACCACCCCACAATAAGTGTACTTGTACGGTACTTTTTTTTAAATGTTATTTTCACCTACATTTTCTGTTTGGCTTACTTTAATAGCTCCTCCAATGGTACTTTTGCTGCTGTCATGGTTAACAACTGCTACCAACACAACTTGCATGTTAAAATTGAAAAACAAAACATAAAAACTATACGCTATACACTGTACACTATAAAAACAGTGGTTGGACAACCACTGGCGCAAGAAGCCTGTGTTGCCACCTTGGAGTTCAGATTATATCAGACCACTCGAGCTTCACTCTCGAGGTCAGTGCTGTATCTGAACTCCTCAGTGGCAACACAGGCTTGTTGTGCATGGTTAGCCATTGACGATTCTCTAGATATTGCTAAATGAAAATCAAACTTTGTGAACATTAAAGCACACACTCCCAGGTTGTTCTAAGCTTCTGACTCTAAGATTTGAAGATGTGAACCACATTTTGTGTCTTTTCCCACACTGTGAGGGACAGTGCCACACACTGTGTTTATGAAAGGTAAAATGGTACAGTACTGCCCCTCTGGCATGGAACAAGTGGGAGAACAAAGTAGGGTAGGGAAGGGAATGCTAACAGTTTACACTCCCCATTTAGTTTGGGACTTCTTCAGTGTAAAGATTATAACATTTAATGTAATTGTAGCAAACTGGGGGGGAACTACAATCAATCAACTAATAGCTTTAAAGATATGAGCCAGAATCTTATACCAGCTTTCCAATTGTGATACACCAGTGCTTTATTCAGGCTGCCAAATGTGCAATTTTTGCCATTATGGTGGGCTCTTCCAAAGAGGTGGCAAGGACACCTAATGCCAATCAGGGTCAATTATCTGGCCAGAGATCATGTCATGCAAGGGAACTATTTCTATTAAAATACAAAGAGAAGATAAACAGTGGGAACAGTTGAAGGGTAGGAATAAGGGGATATTTGTAAGCTGACATACTGAAAATTGTTTTCTATCACCTTTCAATCTGAATGTTCACCCAGCTCTGATTATGCACAATTAGAAAATGATTGGTCCGAACTGGTCTATCAGAGATACCCTGGGGTTCAGAAAAACCCTAAATACATTGGGTCAAATATTCAGACAGCTCTGAATACCACAAACCCCCCGCCTGCTAAATGTGTGGCGCATGGGGCTTGTGGCATTCTGTTGGTTGATGATCAGGATTTTCTATCCTGTGCACAAACTGCTGTAAGTTAGATCAAGTTTTTCTGGTCTAGCTTGCAGCAATCCCAGGTACCCTTTTTATGGGGCTTCTGCCAAATATTTGGTGCAAGCAGGCATAAACTGGGTAAAGTGTTGCAACTGCGCCCTTCCTAATAAAATCAGGTGCAGCTGCTATACAGGTGTTTGTCATCCCTTGAAAATCTGGTCCATTTACTTTATCTTTAGAGCTCTTCTCCAAAGGGAGGAAGGGAGCACTGCCTCATTGTAAAAGCCAGATGGAATGTTAAACTGTGTAACTGTTCAAAAAGAGAGTGTTTAACTGTCTTCATCATTTTTTTTCCAGTCAACTTTAAAATGAACAGTATCCTCCCCCAAACTTATTTAATTCGGTCACATTGATCTAAACAAATATTCTAATATTTTTATGTTCAAACTGGCAAAAATAACATGAAAAGAAACATAGAAACATAGACTTTGATGGCAGATAAGGACCGCTTGGCCCACCTAGTCTGCCCATTTCCCTACTTACAGGATAAGCCGCAGATCCTAGTTAACCAACAGCCTATTTCTTCCTACCCCCCACAAGAATTGCCTTATGTCTATCCCATGTATTCTTGAATTCTCCCAAAGTTTTAGACCCCACAACCTCCTCAGGAAGGCTGTTCCATGCATCCACTACCCTCTCTGTGAAAAAATACTTCCTCACATTGCCCCTGAACCGCCCCCCATCTTTAAAATGTGTCCCCTTGTTCTTGCATGTCTCTTTTTCTGAAAGATGCTACCCTCTTGGACTTTGTTGATTCCACTGAGGTAATTAAATGTTTCTATCATGTCCCTCCTCTCACTCCTTTCCTCAAGAGTATATATATTAACCTCTTTTAGTCTCTCCTCGTATGGCTTCTAATGCAGACCCTGCACCATTCTAGTTGCCCTCCTCTGGACTTCCTCTATCCTGTCTATGTCCTTGCGGAGATGGGGTCTCCAGAACTGGATGCAGTACTCCAGATTGGGTCTCACCAACTGCCTGTACAGAGGGATAACAACTTCCTGTTTTCTGCTGGTGATGCCTCTCCCTATGCATCCTAGTATACCCCCAACTCTCCCTACTGCCTTCTCACATTGCTTGCTAACCTTAAGGTCAGCTGATATGATTGCCCCCAGGTCCCTTTCCTTTTTTGTTTTTGTTACTACCCCCCCCCCCACCATTGTGTAATCTTCCCCTGGGTTTTTGTTTCCCAGGTGCATTATTTTGCACTTCTTTGCATCAAATCCTAGCTGCCATACTTCCAACCATTCCTCCAACCTTGCCAAGTCCCTTCTCAACCTTTCCAAGCCTCCATTTTTAGAAGAACTAAAAATATTTCATGAAGATTTTTTAATTGTTCCACACAGATCATATTGACTTGTGCAACTTCCTCCATTTCAGTAGAAAGATGGGAAGCTTCTGTTTTATAAAATGTCATTCATTTTTATTTACAAAGGTGCAGCTTGCATATATTTGAAATACAGTTTTAGAAATGAGAAAGAAATTAAATGTTCTAACTGAGATGTGAGCCTAAGTCTGCTTGGAAAACTATTCTGCTGCCATATGAGCTACCAGGCAACTCAAAACCTGGGACTCACCTTTCTTGATGCACAGTGAATTGTACTCAAATATATGCCCATGTTCTCCTTGTAAATAAAATGTCATTCTTTGTGTGGCTCCAGGTTGTTCATTGAGAAGAATCAGTGTCTTTTGGAGACCCAAGTTTATAGCTGTCTTGTAACTCAACTAGTAGAGCAGTGGAACAGTCTTCTGAGAAGGCCTGGGCTTACATTCTACTTAGTGCACATCATTTACATAGAATCATACACAATGTTGGCAGAAAAAGACTATTGGTCCATCCAGTCTGCCCAGTTAAGCCCTACTCTACCCTTTGACATATTGTCTAGATGTGGTTTTGGCCCTCTCTCCCTGCCTTACTGCTACCCCCTTAGTAAGTACAGTATTAAGCCCTTTACTCTGTTCTAGCTGTGCTTGAACCCATTTATGTTGTTTGTGCCCACCCCCCAGCCAGTAAGCTGTGCCCCAGTTCAACCACCTTCTCCATAAAGTAAAACTCTTACATCCCTTCTGAATCTCACCCCCCCCACCAGCTTACATTCATGTCCCCTTGTTTTTGACCCCCATTCCTGCTAAAGAGTTTCTTTCAGTTTATGTTGTTTATTCCTTTCAGGAACTTGAAGGTCTCCATCATGTCACCTCTCTCCTTTCTGGCCTCCAGCAAGTACTTGCTCAGTACTCTGAGCCAATCCTTATAGGATCTGCCCTGTGGGCCCCAAATCATTTTGATTACTCTATGCTGTACCATCTCCAGCATGTCTCTGTCTTTCCTCAGGTGAGAACTCCAGAAGTGAGCATTGTATTCCAGATGGGGTCTCATTAGAGATCTATACGGAAGCAGTATTACCTCTTTCCTTCTGTTATCGAAACCCCTTCCAATACTGTAAACTGCAACATTCTGATTGTATTGCTGGAGGTCTTGTTACTTTGATTAGTTTGTTTTAGAGAGTCACTTATAATGACTCCCAGGTTCCTTTCCTCCAAAGCAGTGGCCAACTTTAACTTATTCTATTGAGTATTCCTTCCTGGGGTTCTTATTCCCTATGTGCATCCCCTTGCACTTTGTGACACTGAAATTCAAAAGCCAGACCTTGGATCACCTCTCTAACCTTTGCAAGTCTCTCTGCAACTCCCTTCCCTCTCCTTGCTGTCTACCCTGCCATGGAGCATAGTGTCATCTCCAAAGAGACACATCTTGCCCTGTATTCCTTCTCCTATGTCACTGATTGAACATATTGAAAAGGACCGGTCCCAGGACTGACCCTTAGTGTACACCATTCATGACCTCTTTTCCCCCTGATTTGACCCCTATTAGCACCACTATCTGCTGTGTCACTCCAACCAACTTCTCACCCATTTAACTAAGTCACTTGCTGCTCCCAGGTCCTCTTATTTCTTCAACAACCTTGTGTGTAGCTCCAAGACAAATGCCGTGCTGCATTCAAAGTAGAGTAAATCTATTGTTTGTCCCTTATCCACTGCCCGTGTTACCCAGTCAAAGAATACTATCAGGTTGCTCTAACAGGGCCTCCCAGCAATTAGCCCATGCTGCTTACTGTCCCGGAGGCCATTTCTCTCCAGGTAGCTCACTAGGTCCTCTTTGACTAGTGTCTCCATCAGTTTACATACAATGAAGTTACATGCCCAGCTCCTCCCTAGCCCCTCCTTTGTGGAGCGGCACCATGTAAAATTTATTTCTCATTTCTAAAACTCTGTTACTAAATTCTGTTCATCTTTTTTGTTCCATGACATTCTTTAAGTGTTGCACTCTTCCGAGTGAGATATCATCATTACCAAGAATAGCATCTCAATTCTTTCCTCTACTGCCATGTCTATAAGGCATCCCAAGACTTATTATATATTAAACGTCTTCCTGCTTTGTTTCCACCAAATGGTCAAGCAGTTGGAAATCACAGTACCATGCAGGTGAGCAAGGTTCAGGAATGGGATTTGGGCTCTAGCAACTAGGTGACAAAGATCTGCAACTGCTGCTGGCAACAGCGCTTCCTGACCTAGAGAGGGCAGCACTCCACTCCACTTCTACAGTAAGCCCAGCAGTGGGACAAGGATCTTGTCTCTGCTGTAGAGAGCTGCTTGCAGGTGGGACCTGAAGGACACTGCGGAGCACCAATGGGCATGCCTCTTAACTGTCCCATATTACGAGGGACATCCCTCAGTTTACCCATTAAAACTGCTGTGTTTCATGTCCCTCCGACATGAAAAAGGTGCTTCCCACACAGAGACAATGCTGTAAGCTCAGACTTTAAAACAGAAATTCATAATACTTTAAGGTGTTAAATGAAAATTAAAGTATAAAAAGATAAAAGCACTTGTTTCCACAGTGTTCTATGATTGTATCTCCAAATTAATATGTATCACATTGTGAGGGCCAGTGTTTCATATTGTCACACATTTTGAGTATCAGCATCCCATATTGAAGTCAGACAAGTTGAGCGATATGCCAATGGGTGGTGAGTGAATTGCAGGGGAAAAAGTAGAGGTAAAAAACTTCTTTACAGATTACAGTGGTGGTACTCTCAGACCCTGCATTGCAGTGGAATCTTAAATGTAACAATGTCAGGGTGGAATGATCACCAAGCAGCACTGAAGACTGGAAAGGAAATGTGAAAGGAGAAAATGCTGGATTAAAATAATACGATCTTCCTGCATCCTTTCAAATAGCCATTGTGATTTTGTAATAGACATGAAGGAAATAAAAACTGATTGGAAACAATAGTGTACAATGGTGAATATTGCATCTGATAAGCCTTGTAGAGTTTACCTTTCAGCTACAATATGATTCTATAAATTTAAAGAAGGATTTTCTTTGTTTTATGTTGGATCTAGAAAGTCTATCTTGTCACAGAATTTTGTGAACTTGGGGAGCTGAAGAAGATTCTGGAGATGAAGAAACACTTCAATGAGTATGAGACCAAACACATCATTGCCAGTCTGGCAAATGCAGTAGGATACCTGCATAAACATGGTGAGCTATGATGTGGGGTTTTTTTTGCTTATTTTGTTAAGCAGGTTTTTATGCACAGAATTTTGAGCACAGTTGCTTTGGAAATGTACCAGTATAGGGAAGGGGGATAAGTGAAGATACTCTAAGGGTTTGGTGGCTCGATATGAAAAAAAGAGTTGCACCTTGAATGCTATCTAAAGCATAGACAGCTGCTGTTTAAGAGATATAGGAAGGACCTGTCTCCATGGTGAAGCACATCATTCCACATTTGCAAATTCAGCATTTATAAGACAAAGGAATACAGTAGGGCATTAGGAGTCAGTCATAAATTTTTAAAAAAGTATGCAAAAATGTGGATTTTGATGAGGAGGGGGGAGGTATGGGAAAGGGTCTTCTGGCTATTGTATCTTAAATGAGGTGCATGAGTCTTTGTGATAGACTCTCCTCTGTCTCTCAGGGTGTTGTGGTTTAGGTTTAAAAAGGGTATGAAGTGGTGTAAGTGTTAGATAGCTGAGTGTCTAGCATTTGCTAGTAAAATGTGCTCTGACACAAAGAATGCAGAACCTAACAGCCACCTGTCTGCGTCACTTTAGTAGACCACATTTTCCCATACAGTACTCTGACCCAGACTGAAAATCTGCTATGCTGTAAGTAAAGGAGCAAAGTCCCTGGGCTCAGATTTCAAAGGGTAGGGTTACCACCTGTCCTGATTTTCGCAGGACAGTCCTGATTTGGGCAACTGTGTCCTGCAAAAAAACATGAAAAATACTAAATGTCCTAATTTTACAGTAGGAAAAATATTTTCTAACTTTCCACTAAATGTTCTAGAAAACTACAATAGCTTAACTAAAATACCTTAAAATGATAAGAAACAATAGAAGCAACTAAGAAACCACAATACTTAGCCTTAATTCTAATAATATAGAGAAAACAGGTCTGTTGCATCGGTCAAGGTTAGGTACCATCCTGCGAAAAATCATGTTTCAGTAAGAAATGTCCCACTTTGGGCTTTTTAAAAGGTGCTAACCCTATCAAAGAGTGACCCAGGGCTTAAGTAAAGCCCTGTGTCTACCCTGTTCTTTGGCACAACTGCACCACACTCCTTTGATGCAACTGTACCATCGGGCGCAGTTGCAACAGCTTTCACACTTTATGGCAGCTTGCGCCAAATCTTTGATGCAAACCCCATACAAAGAGTCCCAGAAATGGCCAAGTTAGATGAGGGAAAAGCTGGTCTAACTTGTGGCATTTGACCCTTGGGATTGAAAATCCTGATCGCCAGCCAGGAGTATGCTGCAAGCCCTGTGCGCCAAACAGTCGGTGCACCAGGGGCTTGTAGCATTCTTGGGGCTCTGAAAATTGAGCCCCCTGTTTGAAAATGCACAAGAAGCTGAAAAAGGTTTAGGTTTTGAGTTTAAAGGTTTAAAAGTAGTAGTTGTTTTTTACATAATATATTTAAGCAATAAATCATGACAGGGTGTGGAATATGCTGTGATTTACCCATGCCTGGTGTGGTTTGGTCATGAGGTGCAGCAGAGTGACCAGATCCACACCAGAAGTGGGTAAATCCCAGCATAACCCACACCTTAAAGTGGTTTATTGCGATTATACAATGTCCCCCTTTAGTTGTTGTGAAATAAAAAAAGAAAGAAAAAGAGTTTTATTGCATTTTAAATCATTTTTTATTGAATTGGTTGCTGCACCAAATAAAATAGTTTTCAGTTTCTAGGTTGAATCTGAGGTGCACACAATCACTGGAAGCCTTTGCTTGTAGTTTGTTTTGTAAGTGAGTTCTTTTTTGTCACATTTGCAGTAGCCCTTAGTCAGCCCTTCAATGCTGGAAGTTTGCTTGGGGAGACAGCATGGTGTGAGTATCTCCCCTATCTGAGCAAGTTAACATGATGAGAGCAGTAAGCGGTGATAGTGCTTCAGAATCAGAAGCAAGAGAGAGAGTGAAGTGGAGCAAGAGAATAAAACCTGACAGAAGTTTAAACAGAGAGAGTGGGAACTTTTGCACTTCTTTATTCCAAAACTCAATTTTAGAAAGCAGTTGTGCACTTAATAATAGGAGTAGTCTAGTATGTCTGAAATCTGAAGTCGATACTGTAGACATGCGTACTAGCATCAACGATAATGAGCATACTCAGAGTTATGGCTTCAGTTTTCAGACATCAAATTAAACACACTTTGACACTTGTTTTAGTAGAACTGTGACTTTCTGCTACTGAGGACACTATGATATTGCCTAAAATTGTGTTTTAGTATGTGAATCTTTCAAATGTTATATTCGAAGATGGACGAGTTTAGACGCGCTTGGTGCCCTGTTTTGCATTTTATGGAGTTAGTGTGCTTTTCCAAGAGGTAGTGATGGTCTCTGTCACTGTTTTTTGTTTCTATTGGGGGGGTGCATGACGGGGGTGGGGTCTACAATGAGCTGTGGAGATCACGAGGACAGAGCCGGCCCAGTGGACATGTATTTTGGAGACCTATGGAGACTGCGGGGATGAAGTTGACACTTGGTGAGGTACTGATTTTTCTTGATGTGCAGAAATCAGCTGGGATGACTGGAACTTTACCCATGGGTTCTGCTGGCATTTACCCATGGGAAAAACATCCCAGCTGACCAATCAGGCTATCAGATTTAGAGACACCATTGATTATGAAATTGATGGCATATTAAAATAAAACACAAAAGAAAAACATTTAATAGATAACCATTTGCATAATATCATTCAAAATATGTCTGTTAAAAACATTTCTATATAATAATTGTGCCCTTCATAATGGGGAGGTTGGTACCACATTAAAGAACTAGTTGCCTGTAATTAGTATAATTTCATCTCATTTTATGTATGTATTCTCCTGGGTCATGCCTGAAAACAGTCAACTTTGGCTAGCGCACCTAACCCGGTTAACAAAAACTAAACAAGTAAAATACAGTATTACCTTTTAAAAGTATTCATTGATTACTTTCTCTATCTGAAGCTTTTAGTTATTTTCTTTCGGTAATTAGAAAACTTATCACCTTACAGTACTAGCTTTGATGTGAGGAACAGTTCTTTACCTGAGATCGGCATATCTATTCAAATCATACCTCATCAGCATTATGGCCTCACTGATTATGACATCACAGCTGACCAAGTGGAGTCATGCATCCTCTGCCAGATTGGCTACTGGTGATGTCACAGCAAGTGAGATCAGGATGTTGATGACATTTGAAGAGGGACAGAACTACAGTAGATATGCCAGCCTTCAGGTAACATACTGCTCCTTGAATTACATCTAACACTTTAAGGTAGAAAACCTTCCCATAAGCAAAATGAAAAAAGAATACTTTAGAAATTAAAAGCAACAGGTAGTTACTATTAAAAATTTATAGCATATTCCATCTGATACTTCCGGCACTCTTAGGTCTTTAATAACTCATAAAAATATTTAGCTCAAATCATAGAGTTGCCATTGGCAATATACTTGACAAATACACTGGGTAGGTCTCAATGCTTTAATAACCACCAAGTGTACTAAATGCTTTATTTTGTCTTGAGATGACATAGTTCTTGGCTGATACAGTGATTGTAGTGTGCTGAGGAGTCCTAACAAGATGCAATATGTATCTGTAGTTTATCATTCTCATGATGCTTTCCCTTGTATTGAAGCTTTAGAGTGAATGTGTGTAGGGCTGGGCAGAATTAGAAAATTCTGATTCCACTGAATTTCAGCAAAATGTCATGAAATTCCTTGAGCTTTATTAGTGTTATGGAATTTCTCAAATGTGTTTAGTTGATCATAAATCGGCTATTGATTGAGCTAGAGTCCTCCAAATTAGCACATTTAATAGTTCATAGCAGTTTTAAAGTTAAATCAGATATCTTGACATTTGGATAAGTAGTTCTGAACTTAAGTGGGCTGAAAGTCTGACATTTTATTTATTTGTAAACATTCGTGAAACTATTTCTTTGTTCTTAACTTGGCCACCTGTGGAGCTGGACAGCTGCTAATTAGCAAGCATAAACTTCTTGGAATGGTCATAGAAACTGCTAAATATGGAGAGATTTGGTTAACTAATGTTCCAATTGTAGGGGTTCACAATTTAATATTTTAATTATTTGTTGTATACCTGCATAAAAATGGTAAGCTTAGATGTATGTTTTTTTTTGTTTTGTTTTTTGGTTAACCAGGTTTTTATGCACACTATTTTGAGAACAATTGCTATACAAATGTACTAATATAGGAGAGGGGGATAAGTCATTTGCTAGCCTTTCCCCCCTTCTTCCAGTGTATTGAACCAGGAACCTGGTTGTAATATGGATACAAGACCTAAGATTATTTTCACTGAATGTTTCATGTATGTTACTTGACTCTGGGTTTGCCAACCCTTAGAATGTTACTAGACTCAGGGTCTACACCACCCTCAGATGTTTAACTATGTGTCTATTATGTTGACTGTTCAGTATTATATTGCCCTCTGTAACACCTTATTATAATAATTGTCTGTAACACCCTGTTGTAATATTTGTCTGTATATACTAACAAAGTCAGTGACTCAAAGGATTGTAATTCATATTCCATTGATAATAAATAATAAATAAATAATAAGTGATAATATTCTAAGGGTCAGGTGGCCCAGTTTGGAAAAAAAACACGTTGCACCTTGCAGGCTGTCTAATGTGTAGGCAGCCACTGTTTAAGGGATATATATATTTTTTTTAATTGATATTGAGGAAAGGCACACTGAGCCATGACTCATTTCCAGGTGCAATCTGGGGGAGAGGGGAGAGGAAAACATCAAAGCAAATATACTAGAATACATGTTTACAAACAAGTAAGGTGCAGCAAAAGTAGTGCAATTTGGCAAAGGTGCAATAGGAAGTTAATTGTCTCCACAGCGAAGTACATTATCCATAGTTGCAACTTCCACATTCATAATCCAACAGGTATGGTAGGGTAGGGTATTTTGAATCAGTCATCTAGGTTTAATATACTGTAGCATGAAAAATGCAGATTTTGATGAGGAGGAGGGAAGTAAGGGAGAGGATATGTTGGTGTTTGTGTCTTAAATGAGATGCACATTTTAACAATGGCTGCCCTGCTGACTAAATCTTTGTGGCAGACTCTTCTCCATCTCATAGGGAGGTGGGGTTTAGGTTCAAAAATGGTATGAAGTTGTAAAGTGCTAGGCAGCTGAGTGTCTAGGATTTGCTTTTAAAATGTACTCTGCAACACTCAATGCAGAGTCTAATAGTCACCTGTCTGTGTGTCACTTCAGTAGGTCACATTTTCTCATATAGTACTCAGCCCAAGCTGCGAATCTGCTATACTGTAAGTAGAGGAGCAAAGTCCCTGCTTGAAAATGCACAAGAGGTTGGAAAAGGTTTAGGTTTTCAGTTTAAAAGCATAAAAGTAGTAGTTTTTCTTCTGTATCATGTATTTGTTGATTTTGAAATTGATGGCATATTAAAATAAAAAAAGAAAAAATAGAATAATAGATAGTTGAGTGTGTATTACAAGGGTGTAAAACCATGAAGATGTTCCCTTGCCCCCAGAACCTCAAGATTGTTTTATACCCTTGAAATACACACTCACCTATCTGTTATTTTTTTGTAATATATCGATCCAAGGATAAATAATTATTCTGTGAAGTGTCCTAGAATGGTGATAGTGGGCTAGTTGAGTCATTTATTTTTTCATGCCTGCCAGACCATTGTTATGGACGCTGTAACATGGACATGCCTCTAAACATCTCAGTGTACATTCTAATTTGCTGTTAATGTGATTTTTGAATAATTATGTTGGGAAAATGGCAGCATGTTAATGCAAAAGGGTCGAGATGGAGCTCCGCTAAAGTGAAGAGGAGGTGGACTCATCAGTTTGTTGCTTGAGGTGAAACACTGGCGAGAGCATTTGTTTGCTTGTTTTTAAGAGGGATTTTGTTACTTTGTTTGCTTTTCAGTGAGCAGAGAGTGTTGTCTTTTACTGTAGGCGGTAGTTACAGCGAAAGCCGGCTCCCACTCTGCATGTGACAGTCCTGCAATTGTGCTATTGTGTTTTTCTAATAATACTATCATTTAGAACTCTGAACAATAGTATTACAAGATCTGAACAATAGTATTACAGGCCACCAACAATGCTATTATCACTTTGGCTGGGGTGGTATTATGTTATGCTTTTGTATGCTAACATTTGGATGTATCCGTATATTATAGTCATTTAATAGATAACAGTTTACATAATATCCATCAGCATATAACAAAAGTCTGTTAAAAACTTTTCTTGTAGCGGGCCCGGTGGCATAGAGGGCTGAGGCACTGGCACCTTACCTCCAACCACGCCAGCGATCCGGGTTCGGGAACGGACTCTGGAAACCATGGGTCAGCAGGGAGATGATAGGATCGAGCATCCAGAGGGACTGCTCTCCTATCCTGGGTTGGGTTTGGGGAACGCATTGCTCGGCAGTGGCCCCCAGTGGAGACTGGAGGCACTACATGAGTGACATAGTGAAGGGGACCTAGAAAAAGCAGAAATGCCACCTGGTGGCCGCTGGATGATGGCTTTCCATCACCTGATGCCTCTGATGCCTTCGGAGAGCCTCCTTCCTCAGCAGCATCCCCTGGGCCCTATCAAGTAGTGCACTGGATCTCCTTCCCCAGTGCCTTCCGCCTTGGAGGAGAGGAACCCTCCCAGCGAAGGGTTTCGTCCGGGATATCCCAGGGGATGACTGTGATGTGAGGATCGGAGAGCTTGGGCAGGGCTAGTGGAGATCAAAGAAGGACTTGTCAGAGCCTGAAGGAGTGGGGGTCACCAGGTGAGAGGAGGAGGGGGAAAAAAAACATTTCTTGTAACTTAATTTTATTGTGGATGAAAAGAATTGCTTAATACCATACACAATTCAAATCGCATTGAGGTATAGAAATGGCTATATCACCATCTAATACACAGGTATCAATGGCAATAGACAATACCGATGGTTTCATCAGAGTGTCATACTGTGCATGATAACTTGCAATACAGAGAGTCCAAGTAGTAACCATTTGTTTGCACCTGCATAGTGAGAATGTGTTAAGAATCATGCATTGTCAAATGCTATATTTTCAATCTTACAACATACCAATAAATTAATACCTCTGTCATTTTAATGAATAAATACATTGTTTATCCTCTGACCACCCATTCCTTATTGCCCACTGTCTCTTCCTGTTTTGTTCTCTTTAAGACTTGTACAATACACCTCCTGCCTTTGCCATTTTTCTAAATGTTTTTTTCCCCAAGTTAAGTGAAGATCTGCTGTGGTCCTCTGCATGTCAGCCATTTGTGGAACCCAGCCCTACCACTCTTGGACTGTTGGTACTATTGAATAAAGCTAATGAAATGTTATGCCTTTCAATGCCAATATACAAAATATATGAAATAGTTCTCTGTTGTTGTTTTTTATGTTTGGTGTGTCCATCCCAAAGTCAGTGTTTTGAAATTGAAAGGCATGAGGTAGATTCCAAATGTTTTCAAGCTCTGCATAAATTAGGTGTCAATAGCCGTGAGTCAAAAGACAATCTCAAAATATGTGGTAATGTGTCCCTCTTCCTTGGCATTCCCCTCCAACAAAAGTCTGTATAGCCTTCTTTAAAGTCTGCTGTGACTGAGGGGGTATGGAAAAAATGTACCAAAATGTTCCAGTTATACTCCCTCCAAGCAAGAAAGGAGATAACCTTCCACCCCTGTTCAATTTTTTTTCCAATTGGCATCTGGGATTGTCTGACTGATTCCCTTTTCCAGCCAGCTTTCATCTTGTTTATGGTGTGGCCCCTTGCTGTCCTAAGGAGGGCAGACATGATAAAGATAGACGATTGATTATCTTTCAGGCAGACTGCCCAGTAAAGACAGTCTCCAAATTTGGATAACTCCATTGTTAATAATGCCTTGTTTCCCCTTGTGAGAACATAATGCCTCACATGGAGACAGCAAAAGTGATCTGTATTCAGAAGGTAATATTGAGTTTCTATGTCAGCAAAAGAGCAACAGGTTCCACCTGAGAAAAATTGTGCAAAGATGGTGAGTCCAAATCTGTTCAAGTCATCTAAAACCCTTATCTTTGGTTCCTTTTGGGAAGTCTTGATTTCCAGTTATGACCGCATAAGGACTAACTCCCTCTGGTGTGTGGGTGAAATGTCTTAGATTTTGTAGGACACACACAGTGGTCCTTGCCCATAGGTTCTCTAACTGCTGTATGTAAGTTCTATTCCAATGCATAAATGGCAGCATATACAGTGGTCCAGGCAATGTTCTCCTGTTCTCTAGGACATACTACCCTGTGTTTAAATCTGGTTTGGCCATATCTATTAATTGAGCTCACAAGGCCACTAAATAATACCATTCAAAATGTAAGGGTTCCATGCTTCCTGGCTCTTAGGGAAATTATATGGTATTTAAACCTATTTGTATGTTTTGGCCATGCCATGGAAATTTACGTGTGAGTTTATGGAGCTGTACCCTGAAGGATTTAGGAATCAGTATGGGTAAGGTTTGAAAATAAAACAGTAACCTGAGCGGGACATTCATTTTTAATGTTGCAATCTGACCCCTGAGAGATAATGGGAGCAATGTCCAAGTATTTAAGCCCTCTGGTATCTCAGCCAACAGGTGAAGGTGCTTCAATTTGTATGGTCTAGATAACTGAGGAGTCACTTTCACCCACAAATAGCTAATTGTGTTCTGTGGGGCACACTTAAAAGGGAAGCTGTTGTGGAATTACACTATCTAATACCCTGAAACCATCAGTGCCTCAGACTTCCCATAGTTTTGCTTATACCCTAAAATTGCCCCAAAGGTTTCTAGCTCTTGACAGAGACCGGGGGTAGATGATTCTGGATTTTTCTGGAAAAAATATGGAATCATCTGTGTACACAGCTAGTTTTTGTTCCTTCCCCCCACCACCACCACCTGAATGCCCTGAATTTGTCAGAATACAGCTGCCAGTTGTTAAATGCATAAAGCAAATGGAAGGGGTATAGCAGCCATCCCTGCCTAGTGCCCCTCCATAGAGGGAATTGGGTGGACAGAACCACACTGACCTACATTGCTGCTTCAGGTTCAGCATACAAAGTGGCAATATGTTCCCAGAACCCAGGCCCAAAGCTCATGATGGAGAGAATATGTTTTAGGAAGGCCCTATTCACCTTGACAAAAAGCTTTTCTGCATCCATAGAGATGGCAGTTTGGAATTGTGAGTTACCTTTTTGGGAAGAAAGAATGTTGAGGAGGTGCTGGATGTTATCATGGAGGTTCTGCCCCTTAAAAAATCCAGTTTGATATGGGTAGAGCAGGCCTCCCACCACCTTTCATAAAAGGTGGGCCAGAATGTTTGTGAATAATATGAGATCAACCAGGAGCAACAATATGAACTGGTACAACCCACACTTTATGGGGTCTTTTTCCAGTTTCATCAATATGGAAAGTTATGGTCTCTTCCAGGTCCTTGCAGCCTCCTCACCTGCCATGACTCCCCTAATAAGGTTAAGATGTTCTGGAGCTAGGTCCTGCTTCATGGCTTTATAAAATTCATCTGTGAAGCCATCTCCTCCACTCCCCAACCCCCTCACCCTAGATTTCTCATCCTTTTGGTCCCAATCTTCCTCAGTTCCTCCTATGAGAGATTTTCCTCAAGTCCTTCAATGTCCTTCTGGGATAAGTGTGGTAAATGTATTTTGTTAACATGCTCTGGGCATACTTCTTGTGTAAAAGGATTGAGAGTACAAAGCAAAGGTGTCTGCTATTTGGTTGGGTGACAGACCACGCCACTCTGTTCTATTCTTTCCTTAACTTTAATGACCACTCTATTGGCTTGCTTTTATGAATATGCCATGCCTGCAGTCTGCCTGCTCTGTTTCCCCACTTTGTAGAATCTCTGCCTTTGTCCCCCTCCCGGCAAACATGGATCACACCTACGCTAGATGGGAGTGGGTGGGACTTACTTTGCCCTTCCAGTTTCCTTGTGGGAGGAAGATATTGACTTTTATGGAACTACAGACATAGTATGCCTTTTGACAGGTGGACCCTTTCCAATATTGCCAGGTAATTCACTACTTGAAGCATTTCCATGCCTGGTTAACAGAACAAGCTATACCCCTTCTCATCCAACTTCTCACCATGGTCCTCACAGGTGAGAAAATTGTATCCATAATATCACAACAGTATGAAGCTCTACTGCAGTTAAAAGGTGGATTGTTGATTATATAAGAACCAACTGGGAAGCAGACTTACAAACCCAAATAACTCCTTAGGACTTGGATAGGTATCTAGTAAATGTACCAAAGATGACTTACTCTTCTTTATGGAAAGATTTCTTCTGGAAAATCTGTGTGCATTTTTTTGGGATGCCACATACTGTGGTAGAAGTTAAACCAGAGCTGATAGTGGCTTGCTGGCAAGGTTGTGCCATTACTCTGATGCATGTCCATGTTTTTTGGAGCTATCTACTCCTCCAAACTTTTTGGGATCAACTTAGAGTCACCCTGAGGGCCATTTGGGGTGAAGGGTTTCATCTAACAGCCTGCAATATTCTTTTCCTTGATCTTCCAGAAGGGTTCAGGGGATCAAACACTCAGAAATTATTAAATATATGCTTGGTGGTTGTAAAAAAAAATCTATCACAAAATTATGGCTCTCCAGGATGACACCCTACTGTGAAAAACTGACAGGATATTATATAGACAGTCTATGACAGAGAAATTATCAGCAAAAATCAACCACACTGTTTCTAAATTTGATATAGTGTAGGCTTGCTGGGTACATCACATGTAGGACCAAAGACCGGACTTTGTGCCTTGAACTGTCTACAGCCTTGGAACCTATAAAAACTGTTTCTAACAAAAATGAACTATATGATGCAGCTTATTCTTAATTTGAACTTTGAGATGCCCACTGTTTGTTTTTTGGTGTTGTTACTGTCTTGTGTTGTATGTGTTTATTTGAAAAGTCCTTTAATAAACAGAAATAAAAAAAAAGAATAATCCACAGGGACCTGTGAAGATATAACCCACTGAGACAAATTTTCAGTAGGGTTGAGGACAAGAGGAGGAAAATATATTACAATACAGAAGATCCACAGAGACCTGGGAGCATATAAACCACAGGGACTAACTTTCATTAGGGTTCAGGGCAAGAGAAAGAAGACATACTACAACACAAAATAACTTTATATAGAAGTCATAAATAACAGATGCAAAATAGGTAACTGTTAAAATGTTCCCAGAGTTTCACGTTCACATTTGCACTGACTGTCTGATATAAATTAGCTAATTCTTTCAAACCTCAGGGGCAAAGATGGCAAACAACTTAGTATAAGCTCGGTGACTGGATTTTTTTTTATCATGTCACTGTTTATACGCCTGCTGTGGTGACTTACCATCAGGGGCATCCAGCCGCCAGCCCTGCACACCAGGAGAGCAGCAGGCTCACTTGCATGATGGGGGGTCTGGTACATCCATCACCGACTTGCTGGGGGCTCCCCCCATGCCCTGCCTAGCCAAGACAGCCCCAGACCCCTGCAGCGCGATTCCACAACAGTCCTCCCGGCATCACAGGGCACGACCATCAAGCAGCTTCAGTCACGCCCAGCCATTTTCCTCCAGTAGGTCCCCCGAGGGAGTGTGGACGTGTAATGATGTACATGCACTAATGTGCAGACATCCACTGCACTCACCCTCTGCTAACACCTGCATCTGCAGTGCCTCCGAGCATCCCCAGGGACCACCGCAGCACGGTGTGCTTCCCCAACCCACTCAAGGACTAGGAGAGCTGTCGGCAGATGCTCGATCCTAGTCCTCCCCTGCCAACCCCCAATGACTCGGGCTTGTTCCCGAACCCAGGTCGCCGGTGCGAGATGTGGTGTCCAGCACCTCAACCCTCATCACCACCGGGCCGTCAGTCACTAGATTTGATTTCCCAGACCCATGCTTTACAATGAAGGTACACTCCTAATGTGGTACAGCAACAGACCTCACACGTGAGGAGCTCATTCCATATCCAGGTATCACTTGTATATCGGGAAAGATGATACAAAATACCACCCCTCCCCCAGCACCTCCTGACAATCAGAAAGTGCTGAATAGGGAAACGGATATAGTTGAGTGTCTAAAGGACTGATTTGCATTGTTTGCTATCTAATATTTTAAATTTCAATAAAAAGATTGCACAAATCAAAAAAATTCACCAAAGAAAATTATGTAAAATGATTCGGAAATTTCCTGCATCCTAACTGGCAGACAAAATCATGAGCCCATGTGTTTATGTCATTACAATAATGACTCGGATCTTTTTGCCCTAACGGATGTGTCGCTGAAGCCATATCACTACAAAAACTTTCAGATAGCAGCATTTTTTCCTAAGAAAGCAATAACTCTTGATTTGGTGTGTAGTAACACAAACTCATGAAGTGCACACAAAGAAGGTGGTGCTCACAAGAATCACTGAAGACTAAAAACACTCGGGCACTCATCACCTCGAGTGCTCGAACGTTCTTAGTCTTCACAGTGTGCACGAATACTATATTGTTGTACACTTTGTTGCTCAGGGATGATGAGGCATGAGGTGTTCACACCAAGTGCCTTTACACCCCTGGAAAGTGCATTGATTTAGCATTACTGCACACCCTTGGGTGGGTTATTATAAAATGATTTGCTATTGTTTAGTAAACCAGCTTTTCAGTAATAAAAAAGAAATCTGAAATGTGACCAAGCATGGATACAAAATTAATGCACAGTCATAGAAGAATAGAAACACTGAATTTTTCAGTAGATAAAAACTGCTTGGCTCACCCAGTCTGCCCAGTTTGTCCCTGCCTATACTGTCACCGCAAACCCTACCTGATCTCAGGCTATCCCTCAGCTTCCTACTAAGATTCCTTTGTAACTACCCCATGCATGCTTGAAGCTCTCCACTGTTTTCTTTTTTTTTGTATTCCGTTTTTATTAATATTTTGCAATAACAATGCAAATTATGCATCCATCATCTTAACAACATTTCATATGCATTACACAGTCCTCCAGGAAGAAGCATTCATATATTACAAGTGTATTGCAATTTACTTGTTACCCTTATGTGGCACTTTGTCCAATATAAAACAAATGTTTGCCCTACCCTGCCCCTTCATCCACCAATGCAATGCAAGTACATCAACCCTTATGAGAACAATAGTACAGTGGAAAAGTTATACAGTATACTAAAACTTAATCCATATATATATATGTGTATATATATATATATATATATATTTCTGTAGTCAGGTTATAATTAATCCTATCTCATTCTTGGCACCTCAGAGTTTTAGGTCTCCATATCATTTAAAGTGACAAGCACTTCCAGCACCCCCCCTCCCCAAACCATTTTCCCTACTGGTATGTTCCCATCCTGATGAAACATTGAAACATAAACTTTGACGGCAGATAAGGGCTGCTAGGCTCACCTAGTCTGCTTATTTCCCTACTTACAGGATAAGCTGCATATCCTAGTTAACCAACAGCCTACTTCTTCCTACCCCCCACAAGAATTGCCTTATATCTGTCCCATGAACTCTTGAATTCTCCCACAGTTTTATACCCCACAACCTCCTCTGGAAGGCTGTCGCATGTATCCACCACCCTATCTGTGAAAAAATACTTCCCCACATTGCCCCTGAGCTGTCCCCCCCTCTCTTTTCAAACTGTGTCCCCTTGTTCTTGCATATCTCATTTTCTGAAAGATGCTACCCTCTTGGACTTTGTTGCTTCCATTGAGGTACTTAAAAGTTTCTATCATGTCCCCCTCTCCCTCCTTTCCTCAAGGGTATACATATTAAGCTCCTTTAATCTCTCCTCGTATGGCTTCTCTTGCAGACCCTGCACCATTTTAGTTGCCCTTCTCTGGACTGCCTCCAGCCTGTCTATGTCTTGCAGAGATGGGGTCTCCAGAACTGGATGCAGTATTCCAAATGGGGTCTCACCAACTGTCTGTACAGAGGGATAACAACTTCCTGTTTTCTGCTGGTGATGCCTCTCCCTATACATCCCAGTATCCCCCCAGCCCTTCCTACTGCTGTCTCACATTGCTTGCCAACCTTAAGGTCATCTGATATGATTACCCCCAGGTCCCTTTCCATTTTTGTTGTTGTTACTACCCCTCATTTTGTACTCTTCCCTTGGGATTTTGTTTCCCTGGTGCATTATTTTGCACTTCTTTGTATTGAATCCAAGCTGCCATACTTCTCATCATTCCTCCAACCTTGCCAAGTCCCTTCTCATCCTTTCCATGCCTCCTTGTGTATCAACCCTGCAGATATTTGTGTCATCTGCAAAGAGGCATACTTTTTCTTCCAGTCTCTCTGCAATATCACTTATAAAGACATTAAAAAGGACTGGACCCAGTACTGAACCCTACGGTACCCCACTAGTAACCCCCCTTTCTTCAGAATGGACTCCGTTTACAGTTACCTTCTTTGTTCTGTTGTCCAGCCAATGTTTTACCCAGGCTACCACCCTGGGACCCACGCCCAGGTCGGTTAATTTGTTTATTAATCTTTTGTGTGGGACAGTGTCAAATGCCTTGCTAAAGTCTAGGTAGGCCATGTCCACAGCCCCTCCCTGGTCTACTATTTTAGTTACCCAGTCAAAGAAATTGATTAGATTCATCTGACGTGACTTCCCACTGTGAACCCATGCTGCCTTGGGTCCTGTGCCCCACTGGCCTCTAGGTACTCAACAATTCTTTCCTTCAGAAGCGATTCCATCACTTTCCCTACCACAGAGGTCAAACTGACAGGTCTATAGTTTCCTGCCTCTGTCTTGCTCCCACTTTTGTGAAGGGGAATCACATCCACCATCCTCCAGTCATCAGGTACCACACCATCCTCCCATGATTTGTGAAAAAGGGTAGTCAGTGGTGTCACTAGTTCTCCCCTTAATTCTTTTAGAATTTTGGAGTGAATCCCTTCAGGCCCCATTGCTTTGTCCACCTTCAGTTTAGGAGTTCTTTCAGAACCCTTTCTTCAGTGAAAGGACTGGGATCTACCCCCCTATCCAGAGTGCTTCTGTTAATTGGATTAGGTACCTCCCCTCCTCCTCTTTTGTGAGTACTGAGCAGAAGAATTCATTCAGTATCCCTTCTGTTTCACTGTCCCTCTCTGCCCACCCACCGTCCATTCTATTCAGACTCACTATCCCTCCCTTTGTCTTTCTACGCTCCCTGATGTACCTATAAAATGTTTTATCCCCCTTCTTAACTGAGTTGGCTATCTTTCCCTCAGTTTGGGCCTTTGTTATTCTGACTTCCCTCCCTGCTTCCTTCTGCCTTAACTGGTAAAGTTCACTGTCCTGCTTCTTTTGTGTTTCCTTATACTTCCTTAATGCTATCTTTTTCTCCCTAACCTTCCCTGCCACATATTTTAAGAACCATGGTGGCTTTTTCTTTCATTTTGATTTGTTTATTTGCTTCACACAAAGGCTTGTTGCCTCTGTGATGACAGTTTTGATGTTTCCCCATTGTTGCTCCACCCCTCCTTCTTGCCTGTTTGCTAGTGCTTTTCTAAGGCACTCTCCCATCTTGCCAAAGTCAGCCCTCCTGAAGTCCAGTACCCTCACTTTTGTATGGCTTGACTCTGTAGCTGAGTTTATCATGGACCACACTGTATGGTGGTCACTTGTTCCCAGATGGCTATCCTCTTCTAAATCTGAGATCCTCCCACTGTCCCCATTTGAGAGTACAAGGTCTAAGATTGCTCACTCATGAGTGGATTCCAAAACTAGCTGTCTGAGGCATGTCCCCTATAGGGCATCAAGAATGGTCCTGCTCTTGAATGTGGCTGCAGCAAACGTGCTCCAGTTAACATCTAGCATATTCAGGTCCCCCATCAAAGTATCTCCCATTTCTCTGCCATCCTAAGGATGCCTTTATCATATCCTTATTCATTCCCTCCCCCTGAGATGGGGTCTGTATACAATCCCTGTGCGGATGGTGCCAAATCCAGTCTCTAAGGTGACCCACAGTGCCTCCTCTGCTCTCTGTTTACTCTTTTGTTCTGTTGCTTTTATCCCTTCCCTTACATAGAGAGCTACTCATCCCCTTCTTCTCCCCTCTCCTCCCTATCTCTTCTTTAGGTTGTGTACCCTGGTATGTTAACATCTCAGTCATGGTTCTCTATGTACCATGTTTCTGTGATTGCCACAATATCCAGACATCCCTCTTCCATCAATGCCACCAGTTCAGGGAGCTTGTTGCCCAGACTATTTGCACTGGTACTCATTACCCTCAGTTTCTTGATGGCCTTACCCTTTTCTTCCCCATCCCTGTCCTTATTACCTTTGTCATTTTCTCCATTTACCCCTGCCCTTCTCCCTATCAATGTCTCTATCTTGGTGTTTACTTCACTTACTACCCTGTTTTTTTTTTGGGGGGGCTAGGATTTTGCTGCTCCTTTCCAGTGCCTCCCCCCTTGGCTAGTTTAAATGCTTGCCAATGAAGCATTTAAACCTATCACCTAGGATCCTGGTTCCCTTCCTGGACAGATGCAGACCATCGCACTAGTATAGGCCTGCATCACTCCAGGTGGACCCCCTGTCCCCAGAGCTCTGAACCAGTTTTTCAATCACTGATTGAATCCCATGGTGTGCAGCACCCAAGCCTCACCCATGCCATAGACAGGCAGCACCTCTGAAAAGGCTATCATATGTGCTACTTGTCTAAGACCCCTCCCAACTCCACAAACACTTCCTACACTGCTCTGATCCCTTTCTCAGCCAGGTCATTTGTCTCTAGGTGGATAATGACATCTAGCTCCCTTCCCTGTGCAGCTGCTCTGGTGATCCTGAGGATTTGCTCCCAGTCCCTCCAAGCCATGGCGCCAGGCAGGCACCTTACCTCCCTCTCCCCTTCCTTCCTTCCCCAGTTCTACCCTCCTAACAATGGAGTTCCCCACCAGGAGTTGTTTCTTTCCCCTGTGGGGTTCCATGCCACCCTCCAGTGGGTCTCCTTTGTGGAGGTTCCCAGCACCTTTCTTGGTCTTCACTGCAGGTGTCTCCATAGAGGAACCACACTTTGCCAGAATGGCATATGAATTGTGGAGAGGTATAACTGGAGGGATGCGCCTCTGTTCCACCACCCTCACCCTCTCTGAGCCCACTGCGGTCCAACTGTTCCTCTTTCTTGGCAACCTCTGAGGCACCGTCAGTGACCATGTTGGTCCCTGGGTGGGAGAGGAGGTCTCCCAAATCCTGGCCAACTCAGCCTGAAGATGAGCAACTTCCTCCCTCAGCCCAGAGAGGTGCCTGCAGATGGGACAACACTGCATCCTCCAAAACATCTCCTGGAAGACTGCTGCTCCACAGCCACTGCACTGCACCACTCCCATCATGTCTAATTTCTGGCCCCTGAACTGTTGTATGGAATATTTACTCTTTCCTCTGTTTTTTTTTGTTTGTCTCTTCTCCCTACTTACTTACTACCTCTGTGCCCTTTAAGCTACTGATCTTCCTGTCCTGAGACAAGAAGTTCCTATACTTCTCAGTAGTCTACTTACTTGCTTAGAGTCAGACCTCCAGCAGCTGGGGGGATGGAGAGCTACTCTTTTCCTGTTAGAATGGTGAGTCTTTTGTGGCTCTGTGATCACTCACTTCCTGCTCCCAAACAGGAAGTTCCTGTTGTTAGTCAAATCCTGTGCCTATAAAAGTAGAACTGGCTTAGGGTGGGAAGGAGGATGATATAGTCCCATTAGGAAAGTATAGTTATAACAGCAGCAGCACAGGGTCAATATGTAGCACGGCAGAATGCCGTGTGGCACAATCGCATTGCGTGATTACTTGTTTACTTTTGTTCTATAGGGGGCTCTGCCTCCCACACGCCTTGTTACGGGGTTATGCCCCTGACCCCTCCCAACAAAGATTCTAACTCTGGGGGGGTCCAACTTGGAGAGCACACGGGTCCGGGTTTTTCCATCATGCCGTATGCTATTAAGCGTACAACATTATGACCCGGTACGAACAGCAGCTCCTTCCTCTTGCTGTTCTCTGCCTGTCTGATGCAGAAAGAGAGATCAGAAACTAATCCTACTCTCTCATTAACCTCTCCTCCCTGCCCCTCAGAGCATAAGAAAGCCTCTCCACAGTCATATTCGCAAACGTCTGGTTTTTCAACATAGATACAGTAGGCTTTGTACAAGAAACCCAGGTGTTTAAAATAATCTGTCTGGCCATCACCAATATAACCTTTAACCACTTCAGGAAAAGGCACCATTCTCCCTCTCCATTACTCTCTATTCTGAACAAAAGAGATAAGGGGGTGGTGACATCTATGTCCTTGCCCCGTGTATTTTTTATTTCAACTACCACTTCTTCCCAATATCTCTTAATAACCTTGCATCCCCAAAAATAGTGGAAATATGTTCCCGTCTCTATTAGATACCTGCCACACGTTGGGGAAATACCTGGGTGGAATTTGTTTACGACACTTAGGGGATAAAATAATCGATGTATAAATTTATATTAGGCCTCCTTAAATCTGTTGCATAGTAGTAACCCCATGTGTGACCTAACTATCTCTTTCCAATTTTTATCTATTATTGGAATTCCCAAGTCTTCTTCCCATTTAACCCTAGCCTTCCCTGTCTCATCTTGGGATGTGTCTCTAGCCAATCTTACTGCCCTCCCTATTAGCCCTTTTTTGTGGTATTTAGCCCCCAATATTTCTTGTTCTACTCTGGTCACCGAAGAGTCCTCCATTGGTCTTCTTTACAAACTCTCCCCAAAGTGTCTAACTTGTTAGAATCTATACAGATGCAACCTTGACAGTCTCAAGCACCATTGAATCATTTCAAATGGGAGCATCTCCTCCCCCTTAGATACCGGTAGATCTCCTAAGCATCGGACACACCTGACCTCACAAATTGCAAACCCTGGGTCATCATATCCCAGAAAAAATTCTGTTTTTTTTGCTATCTGGATGAGAAAAGTACTTTCATTATCCCCTTCCCCCCACACCTCTTCTTAATTTTTGTCCATGCCTCTGATACTGCTGCTACTAAGGGATTTGGTGTGATAGTTGTTTATAAGCCCCCTTTGCAAGATACGAAGGTTAGTTGCTTTGGACAGCTCCCCTGTTCCAGCTCTACCCAGGTAGCCACCTCCTTCTATTTACCCAGTTGTGGATATAGCAGTATTGTACAACTAAATAATACCCTTTTATTTCTGGAAAGTCCAGCCCCCGCTTTCTCCGGACACCTTAATCCTACTCAATGACATCCTAGGTTTCTTCCCCCCCCCCCATAAAAAAATTTCCAAAACCCTTCTCAAGTTGTTTGATATCCTTACCAGTAGAGCTCACCAGGACCATTTGCATTGCATACAATATCCTTGGGAGGACATTAATTTTTCATAAATTAATCCTACCATCCAAGAAATAGGAAGGGCCTTCCATCGACTCAGGTCCGCCAGGATGGTTTTAAACAATGGGGTGTATTTTAATGCATAAAGTTTCCTCAGGTCTCCACTAACCAAAATTCCCAGGTAAGTAAAATGGTCTGCAGCCCACTTTAGGCCCCATGTATTCTCAGGTCTCCCCAGATCCCTGCCACCAAGGAATAAGATCTCTGATTTCTGTAAATTTAATTTGTAGCCGGAAAAAAAAACAAAATCCTTTAGAATTTCTATCAATGCTGGGACAAATTCTCTAGGTCTTGTTATACATAGGAGAAGGTTGTCCACATATAAAGTAATTTTGTGCTGTCCCTTCCCCTCCCCACCTCGTCCCAGGTTTCCCCTTACTAACTGGCCCTCCTGTGTCTTAATTGCTAGAGGTTTGAGGGCCATAGCGAACAACAGAGGGGAGAGGTGGCAGCCCTGTCTCATTCCCCTGAATAACCTTAGGTCCTCTGATAGGATCCCGTTCACCAGCACTTTTGCCTGGGGCTCCCTATACAGCATTTTTACCAGGTCCACAAACCCATCTCTCACTCCAAATCGATGCATAGTCTCAAACAAGTAATGCCATTCTATTCTATCGAATGATTTCTTGGCATCCATGGACAGCACACATGCCTATCCAGGACGCCAAGCCCCCCACCAAATTACATTCAATAGCCATCTCATATTGTGGCAGGAAAGTCTCCCCTGTACAAATCCAGTCTGACCCAGGTGTATAACCTGTGACAGCACCCATTCCAGATGTGTGGCTAAGACTTTGGCCATAATTTTACAATCATAATTAAGTAGGGAGATGGGCCTGCATGGCGAGCACTCTGAGCTGTCCTTACCTGGTTTCAGGAGCACACAAATACTAGCCTCAGTGCATGTTTTGGGCATCCCCCTCTCTCCCCCCTCACCTCTTCCATCAGATCCTGTAGGTGTCCTGCTACTTCCTTCTTCAGCTCCTGATAATATTCGGCAACTAAGCCATCTGGGCCTCCAGCTTTCCCAGATTTTAGGCTTGAAATGGCTCTTTGTACTTCCGTTACTGTTATCAGTGCCCCCAGGCTTTCAGTTTGTTCTTCAGCTGGAGCAGTCAGGTAAATACCATCTAAGAAATTCTTGGCCACTTGCTCTGTCCCGGAGCATTCGTCCCTGTACAATTTCTCATAGTACTCGTTAAATACATTTCTAATCTCTCTCTCCTCATTAGCTAGCTGTCCAGCCCTGTTCCTTATTGCAATTATCTTAGGCATTACTCTTTCCCCCTTCATTAATTTAACAAGAAGCAGCCCTGGTTTATTGCCCCATTCATACATCTTCAATTCAATTTATTCTTTGCTTCTCCTGTGAGGCACTCATTTAGGAAATCTCTAAGTACTGTCAGTTTTCTCCTACCCTCATCCCTTCCCCATTCTAACACCAGGCACTCTAGCTTTTTACTATAATCCTCTAGTTTTTTAAGTTTTTCCCCACTTTTCCTTGCAAAGTTTTGCCGAATAGCTAACTATTACCCCTCTCATGAAGGCTTTTCCTGCCCCCCATAACACACCCTGTGAGCCCACTGACCCCTTATTACTTTCCCAATAGATGTCCCACTGATTTCTTACACAGGTCCTGGTATCCTCTTTAGAGAGCAGGTAAGTGGGAAAAAGCCAAGAGCTAGGCCTCCTTTCCTCCCGCCCCAGTCTCATATTCAACTGCACCATGGAGTGGTCTGATATAATAATTGGGCTCTGGGATACCCCTTCCACTTTATCATACAGCCCCCTGGGGACAACAATGTAGTCTAATCTAGACCATGATTTGTGAGGGTTTGAACAGAATGTATATTCTTTGGCCCCCAGATTTATTGTCCTTCCAGCTGTCCACCAATTCCAGTTCTGCCAACCCTCGGGCCCCATCCTTCTGCTGCCCTATTCATTCTATATCCCGAGCCCAAGTAATTCATTTGCCAATCTATGATACAGTTAAAATCACCCCATAATAAGACCTGGGAACTGTTCTTTATGGATAACCTCCAGGAGAGATTGGTAAAAGCTCGTGTCATATACTGCAGGGGCAAACATACTTGCCAGCATGATCTCCTATCCCCTCACCTTCCCACTACAAACACAAATCTGCCCTCTTGAGTGTCTCTCACAACCCTACTCACTTCTAAGTGGAAATTCTTATTTATGAGTATGGCCACTCCTCTCTTATGCAATGAGTAGGACGCCGCAAATCAAGCTCCTACCCATCTGCATGTCAGTTTACCATGTTCTTTTATGGGTAGGTGGGTCTCCCGAAGCATTGCAATCTGGGAATTGCGCTGTTTCAGGGCTGTTAATATTTTGGATCTTTTGATCGGTGAACCGATCCCCTTTATATTCCATGAAATGATAACATCTGTAATATTCTTATTCATCATAATGTACAGATTTGACATCCCATGGCCCCCTTCATTAGTGCTTCAGTTTTAACTTTCTGCCAGATTACCCAAAACCTGCCGTGCCTTCCCAAGTTATAGTACAGAATTCTATTATAGAAAAAAATACAAAACACATAGAAACTTTTATAACTTGAGTAATAACAAACCCTTCCAACACATTAACTGTACCCACAACCCCCCCCCCACTCAGGCCCCCCTCATGCTTTTGCTCAACTGTACATCCCTGTTTGCACTTGGAGGTACAGTTGACCTTGAATAGGAACAAGCGGTCACAAAATTCATGCAGTTCCTCCCCTTATTACCCTCATAACCCCCTCCCCTCTGCCTTGCTTCTCATAATACAAATTAGGCAGAGTCTTACATTTTTAACAGAAACTTTCCCCCTTTTTTGGAGGGTTAGGATAACTTTCAGTTTCAGTTTTCCTAATACATGTATATAATGATGCATCTCTTCGATGCCGGAACCTCCAGCCCCTTGCACTAGGTCTGCTCCTCTGGGCCCACCCCGGCCGGCAGCAACCGTCTCCCCAGGTGCTCTTTTTATACCTGTGGCCCCTTTTACATTTTGCCATAGCTCTTACTTCCCCTCTTTACATTTTCCCCAGTGTCTTTAGGCACCCCTCCCTACTACAGGTTACCCTCCTCCTCCTCCTCTTCCTTCCCACACCCCTTTTACTGTCCGCATGCCCTTTCATTCTTATTTATTCCCCCAACTAGTCCCCTGCTCATCTGCCCTCCTCCACCCACCCCAATTGTCACTTATGGGGGTGGGCTCAGGGAAGGGGAGGCAACCCATGCACCTATATATCAAGTGCCAACCCCCCCCCCAGCTCCACTGACCTGTGTCACATTTCAGCTGGGTTTTCTTCTTTTGCCACCGTCACAGCTCCATTTGTATGTGCCATCTCATTGTTAGATGCAGTGCAGTCGATAACCTTTAGGCACAGTCCCACAGCTATACATGCTAAATAGGGTCTTTGTATCTAGTCCATTGAAAGTTCAGAATTGTAGGAATTCATGCTTATAAGTAGGCCTTCTCATCTCTCTCCGTGGTTTAGTGAAGGTTCTACTGTTCATTGCAAGGGAAGATGCATAAAATCCATAGTCTTGTGGTAGGGTAACTGTTCACTGATAAGACGGTACCAACCAATGAGAAGCAAGTCGTGGATAAAGCAAGCATAGACCCCAGAAAACAAGGTGAAGACCATCATGAGTGCCGCCAAATATACAAGTTCCAGAAGGTTCCTTCATCAAAAACTTCAGCCTTCCACATTTTTGCTCCCATGTTTTTTATCCCATTCATTGATGAAATTTCTTAATTTATCTTGTTCTCAGAAGGTGCAACTGGCTCCCTCAAATCTCACCTTCACCACTACAGGGTATGCCAAGTAAAATTCTAACCCTCTGTCTTGTAGCATGTTCATCACTGGATTAAAGAACTGTCTCTTTTTCTACACTCTGTGCAATAAATCTTGGCACAGAGTAAAACGAGCTCCCTCGTAGACTACCTCCTTCTTGGATCGATAGGCAGCCAAAATGTCTTTCCTGTCCGCAAAATTAAGCCTGAATATGATCTGCTGTGGAGGCTGATCATCATTTGATCTGGGGGTTAAAGCTCTATGGGCCCGCTTGATCTTCAGTTTGCCATGTTTTAAATCCATACCAAGCAATTTAGGCAAAGTACTGGCACAGAATTCTAGAGTGCTTTTGCCTTCTTTTCCCTCAGGAAGGCCATACAACCGCAGGTTACTCCTGCGGTTATAGTTTTCCTGATAGTCCACCATGTCCTTCAAGGCCTCGAGTTCCTGTGTCAGCGTCTCAACTTTACTCAGGACCTGCCTCATGGCATCCTCCAGATTGGATACACGCTGTTCCAGCTCCTCAATGGGTTGATTATGTTGGCCCAATTTTGAGGTAAGAGTTGCTATTTTCCACTCAAAGTTATCTAGTCAGGGGCTAAGACCTTGCGAAATTTGCTCTGTTACCATGCAGCTGATTAATGCGATCTCTGCTGCCAACAATGAGATAGGCCCCGGGCTGGTGTTGATTGCTGAGTCTGCCATGTTGGAGTTTTTGCTGGACGATTTTCCTGCATTACGAGTATTTTTGGCTGAAGATAAATATTCATCCATGTTCAGGTACACTTCATACACCTTTCATTGTAGTTGAAAGCACCATTTACTCTGTTAAAACTATTATTTTATTAACTTGCAGAGCGGAGCTTCAGAGGTTTGTGTCCTTACAGTTTGGCACTCATTAGCGCCCGCTCCTCTGCACTATTTTCACTCCCACCACCTCTGCTGGAAGACTGTTCCAGCATTTTCAGTGGAAAAGTGCGTACTCATATCCCTCCTAAATTCCTCACTTCCAGCTTCACTGTATGCCCTCTTGTCCTGGTGCACCTTCTCTTCTGAAAATATTCCCTTCCTGCACCTTAATCACCCCGTGAGGTACTTATTTAACTCTATCATATCCCCCCATCTCCCTCCTCTCTTCCAGGGTTTACTTATTGAGATTCCTCAGTCTCTCCTCATAGGGATTATGATGCAACCCATGCACCATTTTAGTTGCCTTACTCTGGATAGCCTGTACCCTCTCTATATCCTTTCTGAGTACTGGTCTCCAGAACTGGGCACGGTACTTCAGGTGGGGTCTCACCAATGATCAACACAGTGATAGCAACACCTCTCTCCTTCTGCTGGTGATTCTGCTCCCTATGCACCCGATCATCCTGCTGGCCCTGCCTTCTGCCTTGTCGCAGTGCCCCACCACCTTGAGATCATCAGATATGAAAGCCCCTAGGTCTCTTTCCTGCTTTGTGACCATCAATACCTCCCCCAAATTTTATACACTGTCCCTGGATTTCTGTACCCTAGGTGCATGATTTTGCACTTTCTTGTATTAAAACCCAGCTGCCACACCCCTGACCATTCCTCAAGTTCTCATGTCCCTATTCATTCTCTCCACCCCCTCTAGAATATCTACCCTATTTCAGATGTGGTGTCATCTGTCAAGAGGCATACCATTCCTTCCAGCTCTTCTGTAATGTTGCTTATGAAGACATTTATTTATTTATTTATGTGTTTAGTTTTTGTTGACCGGGAAGTGCACTAGACGAATCCTGCCTATTTTCTGGCACGACCTGGGGGAGGGGGATACAGATGAATGCCAACTGACCTTGAACCAGATTAAGCTGTTGGTGGTATTTTTAGTGAATTAGGGAAATTTGGCCAGGACACCGGGGAAATTTCTCTACTCTTTTCAATAAGTGCCATGGGAGCTTTAACATACACCTGTACTATCACCAATCCAGGCAGATGAGACCTCGGTTTAACGTCTCACCCGAAAGACAGATTTAAAGAGGGTTGGTCCAAGCACTGAGCTCTGAAGTACTCTACTGGTCATGGGTCCCTTCATTAGAAAGAGTGCCATTTACCACCATCCTCTGTCACCTATCCATTTACCAGTTCTGTACCCAGTTTACTACCTTGGGCCCAACCTTCAAACGGCCCAGTTTACTTATAAGCCTCCTATGAGGTATGGTGTCAAAGGCCTTGCTAAAGTCTAAGCAGGCCACGCTTACCACTCAGCTTGATCTATTTCCCTGGACACCTACTCGAAGAAATTGATCAGGTTTGTTTTGACATAACCTTCCCCCCATGAATCCATGCTACCTCGGGTCTTGCAAGCCATCAGATTCAAGATACTCCACTAGCCTTTCTTTGAGTAGTGTTTCCATTGAGGGGGCATTTCTTTATGGAAAGGATGGTGGCAAAGTGGAATGCACTATCGGCTGAGGTGGTGGCATGTAACTCAGTGGAATGCTTCCAGAAGGGGTGGGACAGGGCAAATCAGAGGGTAAAGGGAGGGGCAGTGGGGCAGCTGCTGAATAGGGAGCTAGCTGCAATCTCGAGCAGCCTAGATAGACCATGATGGCCTTTTGCTGCTGGCAATTTTTGTGTGTTTGTATTAACTTCTCCACCACTGACATTAGACTGACAGGCCTATAGTTGCCAGCCTCCTCCCTTCTACAGCATTTATGAAGCAGGACTACATCTGCCCTCCTCCAGTCTTCTGGAACCACTCATGTTTCCAGTGAGCTAATAAATAGGGCTGACAGAGGTGCAGCCGGTACCTTCCTGAGCTCCCTCAACACCCCTGGATTTACCCCTTCCATCCCCATAGCCTTATCCACTTTCAGATTTGCAAGTGCTCTAATGACTCTTTCCCCCTATGAATGGACTTGTGTCCACCCCTCCTAGTCCAGGTCCTGCTGCTTTTATGCGGTCTGTCCCCCTCTCCCTCCACTGTGAAGACTGACCAGAAGTATCTATTCAAGATATCTGCCTTTTTCTGATCTTTCTCTGCACAATTTCCCCCTGCCCTTCTTAACCTCATAGTTCCTCCCCTTAACTTCCTCTTTCTGCTTGTGTATGAAAAAGGTCTTGCCCCCTTAGCTACCATTTTGACTAGCCTTTACTTTGTTAGAGCCTTTGCACCCCTCACTGCCAAATTCCTTGCTTTCCCCTGCTTCTCCTGGTACACCTCCCTATCCTCTCTCATCTGCATCTCCTGTACCTCCTGAATGCCACCCCTTTAGCCTTTACCTTTGGAGGCACTTCCATCAGGAACTATAGTGGTCTCTTTTTACTCCTGTTTCTTGCCCATTTCATGTGATCAGTCTCAACTAAACAGGTTTTTAATTTTTTCATGCCATTTTATAAAACCCTTCAACCTATACTTAAAAATAAAGCTTGTTTAAAACATAAAAAATGTAATTAAAATCAGTATTGCTTCTCCTTATTGTCTCCTCCTTGTACTCAGACACAAATTAAAAAAAAACCTTAGTACTACTCAAAATGTTACTTCCAGTGTTCTTTTTCCAACCATGAAAACTCCCTCAACTATCTTTATACGGATTCTGCTAAGGGCATGCAAATACCTTCTGGTAAATATTCCAAGTATTTCTTACTGTATTTGGATTCATAATATGTTATCAAGCCATTTTTTGAGATTTACACTTCCCTTTAACTGCACCTCAAGTAAGGAAATATCTCCTATCAGGGCTCCACATCCCAGATCTATAGAGGTTCCTGTATTTTACAGGGAAGTAGAATCACGTATAAAGAAATTGCTCCTAATGATTGCAATGATTATACAGAAAAAACAAACAATCCGGCTTCCATAAGAAATAATTTAATCTACATCAAAACACAGAAAAATTATCCTGGAGTTACAGAGAAATGGTAAATCGATTTGGGAGCCCTGCTATCCTTAGCAGGTCGGTTAAAGCACAGTATGTCCCCAAAAAGAACTCAAAAGACCTCTGTGCTTCTCCTTGACTGGCAGTCAAAGCAATGTTGTGGTACTCCCCAACTAGCAGTTAATGGGACATTGTATCTCATCCCTTCTAGTAATTAGAGGGCTGCTGAGGAAGACTGTTTGTTGAAATGCATGTGCACGGTGTTCAGGTGGGAGCAGTTTTTGCTGGAGTTCACTAGTGGCATTTTGCACAATTTGTGGCCTATTAGGACTTTTAGTACTGCTGTTTTGCCTGCATTAACTCACCTGGAAGCTTAGGATTTTAAAACTGCACCAGCATCCCTTTCTCTTCTACAGAAAACAATGGTACTGCCTGCTATACATGACTTCCACAGCCATACCCACCAAGACATCCAAGGCTGGGATGAAGTTTCCTTACTTTTACTGGGATGTTGAATTGATTGATACATATTTCCAAATTAAAATGTGTTGTTTTGAGCTTGTTAGCCAAAGCATCTTTTCTTTAAGTGCCATCCACGTTTTGAATGGGGCCCAGCATCCATTTAATATTTACAGCATGCTGTATAGGTCTCTGATCAGCAGTCAACAGGAAGCTGTGGTTCTCCCCAACTACCGTAGATGTTACAGAAACACTGTGTTAGACCCCATAAGCACTTAAAGGGAAGCTATGCCATCCCCCAACCAGCAGCTAAAGAGGCATTAGCATCTGAAATTGCTTTGTGTCAATGTGAGACTAGAAGTTAGAGAGACTTAGTGGAAATCCTTGATTAGCAGTCAAAGAGATGGAATGAAACTCCCTGTCTAGCAGGCAAAGCCTCAGATGGATGATGTGATGCCCCCCAACCAGCAATAAATTAAATGCTGTGTCAGGCGCTGACTAGCAGTTGAAGGCACATTACGTCAGTACCCAGCTAGCAGTCAAAGGAACACTTTTGTCATTCTCCAGCTAGCAGTTAATAGTGGGATGTTGTGTGAGTTCCTGACTGACAGTTAAAGGATATTGTTTCTGTCCAAAACTAGCGGCTAAAGGAACACTGTGTAATTCGCCAACTAGCAGTTAAATGAACACTGTGACAGTTATTAGTTCCTCACTAGCAGTTAATGGGAGGCAATGCCCACCCTGACACTGTGTGATTCCTCAACTACTGTAGCAGTTAAAGGGACACTGTGTAACAGCCCAATTACCAGTTAAATGGACATTGTGTCAGTCTCTGATTAGCAAGTAAAAGATATCCAATCCCTGAGAAACAATAAAGAAGATAGTGCATCTTTAAGTAGTTAAAGGGCATTGTGGCAACCCAGACATGCTGTTAAAAGTGATACTGTGTCAGTTCCTAACTAGCAGTCAAAGAGACACTATTTCAGTCCCTGAACAGCAAATAAAGTGATGCTGTATCTATCCCTGAAAAAATACTTAAAAGAATACTGTTTTGTCCCTCCAATGGGCAGTTAAAGAGATGCTGTGTCAACCGCTGACAAATAGTTAAATGATATGGTGTATCACTCATTAATAGATAATTGAAGGGTCACTGTGTCAATCCAGACAAACAGTTAAGAGGACATTGTGCCAGTCCCTGACACTTAATATTACAGATGCTGTGTCATTGAGTTTCTGCATTTTTCTAGGAACCTCTTGTGACCAGTATTCATCAAGCAACCCTTGAAAACTAAAAATGTCTTTAAAAGGTGTTTGATCATGTTTCAGACTTATTAATTAATCAGCTTTAAGGGCTTTTTGATTCAAAACAGACATAAAATACATACACAAATGGAATATACATATACAGTCATATTAAAACATTTTGGGTCATATATTATATATATATATATATATATATACAGTATGTAAAATGGGTATGAAAAATCTGTGAAAATCCAGTCTCTTGACTGTATGAAACACACCACATGACCATGTATTATTCCACAATGACCACACACCTGCCCTTCTTTTCATATCTTAGAACCTTCTGGACATTTTATAAGACAGAAAATCCACTACAGGGCGTGTGATCATGCTCTGATAAATGCACACCTTGCGTGGTTGAACACACTCAGCCTGCAGCCTTGTTCCTCACAATGCACCCAAGGCTTGTGTCTATCACAGCATGACCACAGGCCCTGTAGTGGATCATCTAGTACATATAAAATTATGTGTGAGTGTTGTAAGTGTTAACAAGTAATAAATCAGCTTTCATTTTTTTTCACATTTTAATCTGTTTTTCACAACATAGTTCTAATAGGGATGCCCATTCTGTAAATGTTCATGTACTAAAATGCCTTACTGACAAATTATTGTGTACGGTACATCTCTGAGTGAATGACTGTATAACTTAGTACAGTCAAGCCAGCAATAATGTATCCTGTGATACTGCGTGACAAAAGGGATAAACTAGCACTGAAATAGCCTTGCTTACTACAGTAACTCTGCTGCAGTATGCTGCAGTCTTGTGTTACATCCTGGCCGGGTCTGCTGTGAGTAACTTTAGTTGGTTGTCATCTTGATTGAGCCACATTGGAATGAAGACATGCCTTTAATGTTAATTCCTGTATAAACAACATTTTATTAACAATGATACTATATGGGGAAGGGGGAAATTGTTTAACCAGGAGAGGCACACTAAGCTAAAGTTTGTTTCCAGGTGCAACCTGGGAGCACAAGGAAGTTAAGTGATTTGCTCAGGTTCACACAGTATGCAAATGGGGGCTGTGGGATTCAAACCCCAGTCTTCAGGTTTGCAGCTCAGAGCCTTAAACCACTGCGCTACATCCAAGCATACATAATATGACTGCAGTAGCGTCAATGGGTTCTGGTGGCATTTATAAATACTTGTGTGGTTTATATATCTCAGCAGAATCCTGAAGTGTTTTAATTGCATTATTTGTACACTTAGTTGTCAGTTTTTTTTCAGTTGCTATCTACCTGTGCCTGCTCCAGAACTGGTTTATTTTCATAGAAACATAGAAAAGTGCCAAAAAAAAGACCCAAATGTCCTACTCTGAGACACTCCAGGCTATATTCTTCTCCCGGTCTCCCCTTCTCCTCCCTTATCTTTCTGTCTGAAAACTCCTTTATATGCCTCCCACTCCTATTTACTTTGGTGCCCGAGGCTACTGTAGGACTGTGTTATTTACAGCCTCATTATTGGCAAGTTCCTATATCAAAACTTGGTGATGTATCTGCTCCTCTGGACACCTGGTACCACGAGCCCCAATTCTCAAGGTAGGGAACTGGACAGGGTTGTTATTTGTGTCTGAGCAACAGGGCAACTACAGGGGTCCCTCAAAGCTACTATTTTATTAAAGTAATATTCAACACATTAAATGCTGTTTATTCTCTCAGGGCAAGGGGAGGGGAGTCAAGTGTAGCAGAATTTATTAAACTCTACATGGCCAAACATCAGTTCTCCTAAGGGTACACCACACAGTTGCATACAAAACTTTTGATTTGGGCTCCTTTTAGGGTCCCTAAATTACCAGAACTACAGTTAATATGGCACTACATTTCTTATTTCTATATGGCACGCTTCGGTCTGGAAGCTACTTCCCAGCGGTTAGCTTGGAACTGTTCAGGTGGAAGAACTCTTACATCTAGATTTCTAGGTGGTGGAACTGTCATTTCTAAGTGGTGGAACCACCCTATAGTAATCAATGGAGAAAGATGACAGAGGTGGTGGAAATGTCATATGTGTTTTTTAAGAGGTGGTGGAACTGAGTTCCTGTGGGATCCTGCCAAGTTTAACCTCTGGTACTTCCATAGGGAACCTACACAAGGTTTCCCTATTTACATATACTAGTCCTCTTCACCCATAATGTGTAGTACTACAGAGCAGCAGTATCCATCTGAAGGGGACACAGTGCTACAGTGTTAATGGAACGTACCATCTGGTACACACTTAGGCCCTGTCCACATTGCCTTCTCGGTAACATTACAGAGTGGCTAAATCGTTACAGGGTTTTGTTAAAACGGTTCGCATCCGCATCTGTAACGTTACCACTACCATTTTTGGATCTGATCTCAAGACCTGTTCGGAGGTAGTCTTGAGACTGGAATGAGAACCATTACACAGTTGATAACAGTTTGCTTACCAGTGCGGACGCTCGTCTACTAGGTGAAATGGTCCTCCTTGCTACCAGAATACCGTAGAACGTGAAATACTGTTCTTAAAACTGGTAGCAAAGATGGATTATTTTTATCAATTTGGATACAACAGCACCAGCTTGTAACATTTTCAAAAACGTTCCCATTGCAGTATGGGTGCATCGTAATGGTAAGGGCAGTAACATTTTTGAGAACATTACAGCACAACATGTTGTAGCATGAACAGGGCCTTAGGAAAATTATTACTATCTTCTGAGATGCCTGATTACATGGGTACCATTCCCCAGACTTCCTCACACCTTACCCTTAGCTCCACTTCATAAGGGTTGAACTTCCTTAAGCATCCCAGGGCATACACACATATCTTACAGGCCATGTTCAGCACACATGTACGACCTCCAAAGTAGAAGTGACTTGATGGCTGTAGTGGGAGAATTTCTCCATGACACCCTTGTGGCTCTATCTTATGACTAAGAATGCATGCATCCTCCACTTTGAAACCTGGAGTGGGCATTCATGAACTCCCTGTAGCCCCCTCCTCCTGTCTAGGGGTAAGCTGGTGGAATTTACTGGGGGGGGCATACAACCCCTCAAATACTTACTTGATCTTCTGGGACTCAGTGCTGTCTCCCAGGTTAATGGATCCTCTTGGGGCCTGTGCAGGGCCGTAAACACATGGGGGTTAGCAAACAAACATTCACCAACAATAATGTAACCAATATAGGAGGGGCAATCACCGCCATTTTCCCAATTACTACAGCTCATGCCTCTCATACTCTACCAAGCATAACCCCCAAAGTACAGATAGCCCCTTGACAAATTACATGTTTAACAGCCCATAATCTTCACCCTCCTGCCAGGCTGGAAGGAGGGAGGACACAGTGGAGGTACCCAAAAGAGTTCAACAGGTCAGAAAAAAATACATTTCACCTCAGAATTGTCAGAACAGTCTCTAATTCTCTTTTCTTTCTGCATTTTCTCATGCACAGTAGTCGTTATTCTCGAAAGGGGATTCACCCTTTGGGGGCCACTTGCACATTGGCTGCACCACTGTTTCTGAGAATTCTAAATGTTTAACCATTCTGGAAACAGGAATGGTCATGTTGGATCTCAGGCATAAGGTGTCTGGCTAGCTGGTCCCTCCAAACTCACTCAACTGCTGCAACTTTTCAGTAGCAACTAGTTGGTTCCTCTCATGTAGAACTCTGGGCCAGACCAGCTGACCCAGCCTTCTCAAAGCATCTAAAGGTTAACCCTTTCAGGCCTAGCAGGCCTACTGGGGAGCCTGAGCTTGCAGGAGGATACATCCAGATGAACTTCTTGAGAGGAGCCACCCACACCCACACCCACTTCTCCTCTGCATTCTCCTTCTCTGCTGTTGAGATCATTTGGTTTTAGAATCTTATCCTCTTTCTTTCCCAATGTTTATCTGTATTACATTTCATCTGGTCTCTCTGTTTATTGGATACTCTGGTCTCTAGATCTTTTCCATTAATTTTCTTTCCCCTTTCTGCCTTACTACCTCTGACCAACAGCAACTCTCCATCCTTAAGGGAGAAGGGGAGCTGTTGGTCTCTATGCTGTTCCAGCTCTCTCTCTATGTCTGCTAGTCTCTTCACAGTCTGAGCTGAATGTTCAAAACTTGCTTGTGCTAGGGTATCTCCCTTTTATAGGCAATGGGAGTAGCAGACAGCTTCCCAGCATTTCCATAGCCACAATTACATGTGCATGTATGCCCAGTGACTATGCAGGCAAGCAAAGCTACGGAAGAGAAGCCTGAACATTTCAGGATGCAGGTGGATGTTTCACTCTGATAACAATTAGTAAACTGGACTTGAACCAGCAGTGGTAAAAACCTGGTTACAAAGATAAGTAGTGACATAGAAACTCATTGAAAATAAAGCTGCAAATAACTAAGGTTTATATATAAACATACAAAGAAGCCAGAGGAATAAGGCTATTTGGTCTATGCAGTCTGCTCATATTGCAGGGTCCACAGTTTAAGTTACTGACCCTGCACTCCTATCCTTTCAATCTGTCCCTCCCACGACCCTTGCTTTCCCCTTATGTCTCTCCCAGCCTCTCTTGAAGCTGTGCACTGTCTTTAATGAGACCACCTCTTCCAGCAGTGCATTCCAGTAGGCCACCACCCTCTCTGTTAAGAAGTGCTTCCTAACCTCCCTCCTAATGTTCCAGTTACCACTTAGCTTAAAGAGACTCTCCGTATCCCCCTATGTATTCCTTTCAAGTACTTGAAGGTCTCAGTCATGTCCCACCTCTCTCTCCTACAGGGAGAGTATATGTTCAGGGTCCCCAGCCTCTTTTCACATGCTTTCCCCTGCTGACCCACAATCATCTTAGTTGCCCTCTTCTGGACCATCTCCAGCAGGTGTGGGCACCAGTACTGTACTCCATACTCCAGATGTGGCCTCACCTGTGACCTGTACAAGGGCAGTATAACCTCCTCTTGCCTACTGCTGATCCCCTTGGCTATGCATACCAACATCTTATTTGCCCTTGCTGCTGCTTTCCTCCGCTGTGTGGAGTGCTTCAGGTCTCTAGTGATCATCACTTCTAGATCCTTCTCCTCCTCTGTTGCAGATAGGCAGACCCCTCCCAAGTAGTACTCTGTCCTAGGATTCTTGTCTCTAGTGTGCATAACTTTGCATTTCTTTGCATTGAAGTCAAGCTGCCGAATCCTGAACCACCTCCCAAGTTTTTCCAGCTCCTCCTTTAGGTCCTGTATGCCTTTAGCTGTGTCCAACCTCACACAGAGCTTGGTGTTATCCATGAAAATACATATTTTGCCTTTAATGCCACCCCCAGTATCATTAATGAAGACATTGAAAAACACCAGGCCTAGCACTGAGCCCTGCAGGACCCCACAGGTGACCACCCTGGTGTTAGATAACTCTCCTCTCACCACCACCTTCTAGATCCTGTTCCCCAGACAGTTTTCTACCCATCTAATCATCTTTTCCCCAACTCTGAGAGCCACCAACTTCCTGCTTAACTTCTTGTGGAGTACAGAATCAAACGTTTTGCTGAAATCCAGGTAGAAGATGTCCACCACTTGGCCCCATCTACTGTTTTGGTGATCCAGTCAAAGTCAATCAGATTCATTTGACATGACCTCCCTCCCATAAACCCATTCTACCTTGCACCCAGAAGACCATGCTCGTCTAGATACTCTACCAACCTTTCTTGAAGTGTGGGCTCCATGAGCTTGCATGTGATTGAAGTCAGACTGACCAGTCCATAATTTCCTGGGTTATATTCGGGACCACTCTTATGGATGGGCATTACATGTGCTGTTCTCCAGTCCTGTGGTGCAGTGCCTGACTCCAGGGGACTTATTGAACAAGCCTACCAGTGGCTCCGCAAGCTTCTCTGCCAGTTCCGTGAGCACCCCTGGGTGTACTCCATCCAGGCTTTGTGATCTTTCTGCATTCAATACTAGCAGCCCTATATGGAAATTATCTAATAAATAAAGGATATATGATACCCAGCTGTGCATAATAAGAATGTAATGCTATCTAGGGGTTCTGGTGACATTTGTTCAGTGCAATGAATTTATATTTGTCACAAGAACCTTGAGATACAGTAGCATTACACACTTATTATGCATTTTGGGGCATAATTTATCTGTTATAATGCATATTTAACAAAACTGCACAGGAAACAAACAATCTGAGTTGAGAAAAAGTTGGCAACAGTGAGTGAATGATGTGGGAACTAAACATTTACAGATCTTATGAACATTCAGTTCCTGCATCTCATATCTATAATCATTCAGCACTGAATAGTAATAAGGCTATGAGGTACTATATTTTATACAGTTATTGTTGTTCACTATGTATTATAATAATAAAGTACCATCTCTTTAATCAGCAGTTAGACAGTGATTTTCCAGTTTTCTGTAAAGAAATTATAGTTGACATTGGCAGGAATTAATCCTCATAACATTCTCTTAAAAATGTGAATTTTAGGGCATTTGGACCTTTATTTCTAAATATATTTGTATGAAAGCAGGTTCTTTGCCCATTACACAGCATCCATTCCTGCTGCCTTTTCTGTCTTGAAGTTGTACTGTTCTGTTTGTGACATCAGAATCATTTCCATGACTCTGGCTTGTGATGTCATAAGTAGAGGATTATAACTTCTGGAAAAGCATAAGCAATAAGAACCAGATGAAGTGTAAGGGAAAGGAATTCTGCGTTTTTTAACAAAACAAAAAGGTTTTACTGAGTCCTAAGGTATGAGGGAGGGGGGTTACTATCAGGTAATCTTATCCCCCCACACTTCTGCACCCTCTGGAGTAATCAAACCTCCATTTTCACATGCAGTAAGGCATTTTAGGTTGTTTCAGGGGGTGGGGATCAAATAAACAACTCATTCACATGTCCTGTGAACATGCCTTGCTTCACACACAAACAGCATGTGGAAGACCTGTACATATACTGTATATTATCCACACAGGTCTCTGTTGATCTGGAGACTGAATTTTGTATTCCAGTTTTATACTGTGAAGCAACCATGCAAAGTAATCCTTTCTCCCATCTAACTTTGGAAGGAATAAATCAGCATCTCATCCATTTTAAAGGATTTGTATTAATCCATTCTACAACCATTCCTTTTTGAAAATCACATCAGCTAAAACCTGTATTTGTGATGCAAGCTTGCATTAATCAGTGTCCCATAGCACCAATGTAGTTTTAAGATCAGAAGTGACTCTAGGGTCATCAGGTCCATCAGCTCACTTCATAAGTCAGAATTAAGAAGTATGCTCTGGAAATATGTACTAATTTACAGGATTTGCTTACCCACTGTACTATGCAGGGTACCCTTTGATTCCTTTGGGAAGCAAAAGTTTGTCCACTGGTGCCTCTGGTAGGCTGTTCCATAGGTTCACCATCTTCTGGGAGGAGACATGCTTTCTAATGTTACCCCTAAATCCACTACTTTAGAGCTTCAAGGCATAGTGGTCTGTCCTCCAGTAATATACCAGATCAAAATATCACCATTACTTGATCTTGTCAGTACTCTTAAGTATGCAAGAGACTGAGATCATGTCCCCTCTTAGTCTTATTTACCTCAAAATGAACATGTTACAATCATACACCTAGAGCATAGGAACCCAGGAGCTAAATATAGGATGGGGGGGAGATACTGACAGTCCCTAAGCAGCAAAGGGGTTATCATATCTGATGACCTCAAAGTGGCAGGGCACTGTGGCAAAGCAGAGGGTAGGGTGGGCCAGTGGGATGCTGGGATGCATAGGAAGCGGTATCTTCAGGAAGAGCAGGGAGGTAGTGTTGCCATCATATCACTCGCTTGTGAGGCCCCCCTGGAGTATTGTGTCCAGTTCTGGAGATTGCACCTCAGAAAGACCTGAAGGTGAACAAACAGTGTGAAAAAGTGGTAGGAAGAGCAAACAGAATGTTGGGGTGCATAGGGAGGGGCATAAAAAGAAGGAGGAAAGAGGTGATGATGCCACTGTACAGATCACTGGTGAGGCCTCAGCTGGAGTACTGTGTCCAGTTCTGGAGACCACATCTCCAGAAGGACATTGACAAAATAGAGGCAGTCCAGGGAAGGGCAACAAAGATGCTACATGGACTGCACCAGAAGCCCTATGAGGAAAGACTTAAGGACTTTAATATCTGTTCACTGGAGGAAAGAAGGGAGAGGGGAGATATGATAGACTTTCAAGTACCTTAGGGGAATAAACAGAGTACAGGTGGAAAGCATATTTCAGAGAAAACTCAGCACAAGAACAAGGGGGCATGATATGAGGCTGAAGGGTGGAAGGCTCAGGTGTAATGTTAGGAAATACTTTTTCACTGAAAGGATGGTGGAGCCATGAAATAGCCTTCCAGCAGAAGTGATGGGTACAAAAACAATATGGGGGTTCAAGAGTGTATGGGATAGACATCAGGGTGCCATGGAGACGTGCATAGCAGGAGAGCCACCGATCAAATAGGATCTGGGGCTGCAGCAGTGAATAGGGAAATGGGCAAACTAGGTGGGCCACATGGTCCTTATCTGCCAACAGATTCTATGTTTCTGTGAAAGGACACAGATCAAGTGAAGGCAGTCCAGACAAGGGCAACTAAAAAGGTGCAGGGGTTGCATCAAAAGCCCTGTGAAGAGAGACTGAGTGATCTCAACCTGTACACCCCGAGAGAGAGGAGCGTGAGATGGGACATGATAGAGGCCTACAAGTAAGGTGAACAGGATGCAGGAGGGTAATCTCTGTCAAATGCGACAGAGCACCAGGACCAGACAACATAAAATGAAACTTGGGGGGGGTTAAGAGAGATGTGAGGAAGTACTACTTCACCTAGAAAGTGGAGGCTGCCTGGAACCAAATGCCAGCAAGAGTGGTGGAGGAAAAAAACAGAAGGGTACTTCAAGTATGGATGGGATAGACAGAGGGGAATATCAGTAAATAGGCAGGAGGAAGGAGGGTCACCAGACACCAGTTAGTATCTATGGAGGCAGACTAGGCAGGGACCATCTTGGCGAATTGAGTGGGCCAAATTTCCTGTTTCAATACTTCTGTGTGAGCACCACCAGCCTTTCCTCATACAATTTGTCCCCCACACCCCTAATAATTTTGCTGTATATTGAGAATCCCAGAACAGCATGCAATATTCCAGGTAGTCCATGACCAAAGTCTTGTAAATTTGCAGGAGAATTTCCCTTTGGGCTTCTAACCCCCTCCCCCCCCAATGCACCTCAGCATTAAGCCAGCCCTCTTGACTGTGGAGATGCACTGCTTGTCATGCCTCAATCCCTTATCTAATAAGACCCCGGGTCCTTTTTCCTCCTCAAGAACCACAAAAGGAATCCCACTAAGTATATAGTTCATACCTGTTTTCCTCTTAAAATGTAGCAGAGATGCATTTGTGAATAAAATGTTCAGGGGACATCAAAGGTAATTACACTCATTCCCTTACCATCCCAGACACAGAAAGCGCCACTAACCTACTCCATGGGGAACCCTCTCATGGTAGGGTCTTATAAGTGGTAGGGTGTAATGCACAATAGTGCCATCTTTGCCACTGTAAATTTTGCCTTCTGCCGAAGTATAACTGTCTTTGATATTGTGTGCAATGTTATTTATGCGTCCTTACAGGACAACTTTGAAAATAGGGCTCATCTACCTTAAAGTTCTTATTCTGTATAAAAAAATAAAGGCTTGTACTACTACAACATATACTGTACATTTTTTTATCACTACTGTAAGTTAGTCTCTATATTGTGTACACTTTATTCAGCCATGTCAGGGCTGTGAGACCCAAGTAATGTATATAAATTCCCAAATATCATGACTAATGAGGTACCCAGTTACTCATAAATTAATACTGAGTAATTTCTGTTATTCAAGGTATTCACAACCAAATAAAATTAAAAGGTAAATAAAAGTAAGCAAAAAACCCTTGCACATCTCAGGTGGCCAAAGCTAGTCTTGTGGCCATACCTACATACCACCCTAATATCACCCGACCTTCCCACCCCCCTCCTACACTGAGTTGGTATAAAAAAACTTGTCTTGCTCATTGCATGTTGCCAGGAGCAGGCTGTGTCTTTTCTTTGAATCTCCTCTCCCTATCCCAACCCACCAGGCCACAGAGGACAAATTATAACAAACGGGCCCCCCTACTGATTTCTGATCCATGATTTTGGGGGGAATTGTAGTCAAAAACTCTGTAGCCCAGCTGTCACCCTCTTCTCATCTCACAGCTTGCCTTCCATGTGAAGTCCATCACCTGACTATAGCAGTGCATGGTGCATGCAGCCAGGAATGGGAGGAGTGGATCAGATCATTGATGATACTAGGCGACTGATTGGTCAGTCTACCTAAGCATCATTAATGATGTAGTCCACACCTCTCCCTTCCTGGCTAAGTGCATCACAAAATGGCTGACTGGCCCCTAATGGAAGATACTCTGCATCTCAGGGAGGGAGGAAACAACTTGGATAGCTGGAGTTTGACTACTATATGCACCTCAAATCAGGGATCAGGGCTCAGGAACGGGCCCACTTGTTATAAATGAAGGTCAGGTTAGGGGAAAGGGATACAATTAAATCTCTGTCCGCTACTGGCACCATTCCAGAAATTGAGTAACCTAAAAAAAAAAAACTATGTGTGGGAAGATGGGGGTAAGGAGGGTGGAAAACAACAGTTTGTGGGGGAGAGGGTGGCCATAGGACTAGCCCAGTGATCTGAGGAGAGCTAGAAGAGTTTGACTTTTTTTCCTGAATTTTGGAGCCATATAATGAATAGTCAAGAATCTTGGACGTGCTGAGGACTCGTACTTTCCAAGCATTAGAAAAAAGGTACTCATGGGGCCGGCTCCGTGGCACCGAGCTAAGGGGTTCACTCAGGACGCTGGCAACCAGGGTTCACACCCTGATCTTGGATGCCAGGAGCAGAGACTGGCAGGGAGAAGTTTCACAAGCATCCATTGGACGCTTCCCTCCCCGGGATGTGGGATGAGCCTGGGCTCCTGGGGGTGGATTGGGGGTGAGCTTGAAGGGCGTGAAGCCTTAACACACCCTCCCTACATCCCCACCTTAGGGCACCATCCTTACGCAGGCTGCTGTGTGGGGCGGGTCACGAAAAACATAAATATGGGCCCCCTGCCGACCAGAGGATGAGCGCCCGGCCCACACTGCCATGAAGCCCTGGAGAGCCTGGACTGACCCAGTGGCTGCTTCCGGGGATTTGTTGTTGCACCTGCCAGCGCTTACCCCTCAAAAGAGAGAGGCCCTCCTGACACAGGGAAATGTCAGGTTACCCCAGTAAGGTTGTGAGACAGGGTCAGGAGATGGTGGTGAGAGGTCAAGGTTGTGGTGTGCTGGGCATTGGTATTCTTAAGGAGTGCTGTCGGGGCTACAAGGGGGAGGTGCATAAATAGATAAGACAAAAACAAGAAAAAAGGTATTCACATACACTACTTAGTATTACATAACATTGAATATGGCACCTTACAGTACATATCATTAGGGCAACAGACAGTCTTATAGGTACAAATAGCAAATAAAACCTCATAAATTTAATACATTCATAATATGGCTACTCTACATATTGTAGCCATTAACAGCAGGAAATCAAACAGAGAATGCACTTAGGTGCCACACGTCTCTAAAATGGTGGAATTTCAGGCCCCTCTTAAAGGACTCCACTGATGGGGCCTCCCTCAGGACCCTTGAAAGAGAATTCCAAACCACCAGAGCAACATCCTCAAGGACACACTCAACCAAGGATTTTCAACCCAGCTCTGGAAACAACCAGGAGTTCCTCATCAGTGGTGGAGAGGGCATGAGGAAGAGTGGAGAGAGAAGTTTATCCAGGTAGCCTCGGCCCATTCCATGTAGGGTTTAATAAATTAGTAACCCAAACTGGAAGGTAATTCACTACTTCACTGACTGCTAGTGCAGTTTGCAAATGACCGGGGTTAATGACATGAGCTGAGGAGTAATCTGGCTGCTGCTGCTGCTTCCAGCACCAACTGCAGGCATCACAGGACACCTCCATTTATCCGAAGGTACAGGACATTGCAGTGATCAAGTCTGGACATCACAAAAGTGTGCATCAGTGTCTTCAGAGGGGATAAGGGATTTTATCTGACTGACAGGTGTCAACTCAGTGTCAGTGGCTCAGTAGGTAGCACACTCGCCTCTGAGGCCGGGAGATCAGAAGGCTGTGGGTTCAGTTCCCACATCTGGCACTTGGGTTAATATCCCAGTACTGACACTGCAGTGCAGCATGAGAGGGGTGCTGCACTGTTGAGGTGCCGTCTTTCGGATGAGATGTTAAACCGAGGTCCCATCTGCCTGGATTGGTGGTAGTTCAGGTGGATGTTAAAGATCCCATGGCACTTCTCGAAGAGTAGGGAATTTCCCGCGTGTCCTGGCCAAATTTCCCTCATTCACTAAAAAAAAATACCACCAACAGCTTAATCTGGTTCAAGGTCAGTTGGCATTTATCTGTATCCCCCCTCCCCCGGGTCGTGCCTGAAAATAGTCAGAAATTGTCTAGTGCACTTACCCGGTCAACAAAAGCTAAAATAAAAAAAAAAATAAAAAATAAAAAAAAAACTCTGGTCCAGAGTGGCTTTTACCATTTTAGGACTGAGCCTCAAATGTCACCATATTATCCAGAATGACTCCCAGATTTTTCACCTTCATGGCTGTCACTAGCCTTGAGGATTTGAGAATAAGCCCCATAACCCTAATTAGTTACAACTGCTCTCCTTCTCTAGCCTGGATCGATTACTAGAACCTGAATCTTGTCCAGGATGTGTCTAAGCCAGCTTGATGTCATCCAGTCCTGGCTCTCAGCCAGACATGCATTGAGCACCTTCATTGCATCATGTGTCTCGGGTGCAAAAGACATGTATAACTGGGGATCATCTGCATAGCAGTGGAAACCTAGATTGTACTGTCTAATGATCCCCACCAGGGGCAGCATGTATACTGTGAACAACACAGGTGATAGCACCGACCCCATGAACTGCTACAGAGCAGGGGCATAGGACACAAGGAAAAGTTTCCCATCACAACCCTCTGAGTCCTGTCACTGAGGAAGGACTCATGCCAGCAGATGTCACTGCCAGTGAGCCCTCCTTACTCCCTCAGTCGGTGTAACACCACCCCATGGTCCACCGTGTCAAATGCTAATGTAGTCACCCTAAGCAGGTTATTAAACACCCGGACTATTGCAGTTTCTGTGCTATATCTAGACCTAAACCATGACTGGAAGGTCTCAAAGATGTCCTAGGCCATGCGGTGTGCCTCAAGCTGTGATGCCACGGTTTTCTCAACCTTACCCAAAAAGGGTAGGTTAGAGACCGATATATAATTTACCAGGCTGCCAGGGTCCAAAGTTGGCTTTTACAGGAAGGTTCTCACCAATGCATTTTCAATGCAGCTGGAGAAACCCCTTCCAAAAAGAAACACTGGGCAATCATGGCAAACCCTGGATATAATCACCCACTGCAACTCACTAGTATTCGTGCTGGACCCAGGTCCAGTTTACAAAAAGTAGTTTGCAGCTCCAAAAATAAACTTCTTCCATGTTAACTGGCCTAAACTCTCCCCAGGCAACATACTGTAAGTAGAAATGTAAAGAGTGAGCGCTCACATGCCAAATAAAATGCTGGGTCAGCAACCACAAGGCAGAAATCATGTAGACAAGGAAAGGCAGTGACTCACAAGCAGAAGTTTATGACAATAAGAAAGTTATTGTGTCTCATGCGCATTCCCGCACTTCGAGGACCAATCCATCTTCTTCGGGAGTCATACTTCAAACAGTGTAATGATGTTTTCAAAATTTCATAAATACAGCATTTTGATTGGTCAAATTTCTATTCAGTGAAAATGTCTATGCAAAAAACGCTAGTGCAGGTTAAAAGTGAGAATTTGACAAAGTCACTGCAACCTAGCAAGTATCATTTTAACAATTACTGCTTCACCGAGTTTAACAGCTCCCCGCCTCGAAGTGTGGTCATGAGGGCAAGGAGAGAAGGAGCCTCTCCTAGAGCTTCAAGGTCACTGCCAGACTTCTTTCACCGGACTACAGCAGTTTAATGGCTCCCCTATGGAGGGTGGTCGTGAGGGCAAGGAGAAGGAACCTCCCCAGAGCTCAAGGCCGCTGTTCATCTCCCCTTCACCAACTACAGGTACACTACTGGCTGAGACACAAGTCTTCACCCAGACAGGAATGGAGGACTGTTTTGGGCACCATTTTTGAAATTCAAAAACTTGGACTGTGCGAACTGTGCTCTCTGCTTTAATGTCACCATACATATGCTGATAGTTTTTTAGATAAGATTTTTACAGCAAAAAAACTACTTTTATCTGTTTCAGCAGGGTACTTTAAATCAAATTAATTGCCAAAAGCCTGTTTTCAACTGGTACAGTAGGGTGCTTTATTTTAATTAATTGCCACTGCCGGCCAGTGCTGGCTGTTTCAGCTAGGAAGGTCCATGTATTTCGCCCTGTATTATTTAACTATATTCTGCCTGCATTAACTGTTAAAATTCTGTCTTTATTTAGTTTCAGACAGGTAACTTTAAGTAATTGTCTCTCAGTTCTGTCTGTGCCTTAGCACGCATGACCAGTGTTCAGCAAGTTCCCTAAATTAATCCCCACATTTTTTATAATTAATTGTGTAGCTAACTTTGTTTTGAGCTAAATCTCTGTTTACAGCATGTAAGTGTGCTTACCACCAAGTGCTTTGTTAGTTAGCACTCTTGCCAAATGCCGAAAGCTGTTTTTACATGCAAACCAAAACTGTGTCTGCTTAGAGAATCAAAGTAATTTTGGCCACATTTGAACCAAGCACAAATTAATACTTAGTACCAACACAATCTAAACTGAGTAGGAAGCTGCTACACTAAGGAGTGCCTCCCAGCATGTCATAACCCGAGCCACACCAGGCAGCTAAAGCCCTCAGAACAGGTTTACTCCCGAGACCCCTCACCCCCATTCTTGTCCAGCCCCTCCTCTTTTTACCTGTATTAATCCTGCTTTTTCCTCTGTTTCTCAGCAGTTTAACTGCTCCCCCCCAAGGGTGGTCATTAGGGCAAGGAGAAGGAGCCCTCCCCCAGAGTTCAAGGCCACCATTCGTCTCCCCTTCACAGACTTCAGGTACGCTACTGGCTGAGACACAAGTCTTCACCCGTCCAGGAGTGGACGACTGTTTTTGATGCCATTTTCAAAATTCAAAAACTTGGTCTATGAAGATTGTGCTCCAGGCTTTAATGTCACCATACATGTGCTGATGGTTCTTTAGATAAGATTTTATAGCAAAAAGCCTAATTTTATCTGTTTCAGCAGGGTACTTTAAATCAAATTAACTGCCAAAAGCCTGTTTTCAACTGGTTCAGTGGGGTACTTGAATTTAATTAATTGCCACTGCCAGCCTGTGCTGGCTGTTTCAGCTAGGAAGGTCCATGTATTTCAGCCTGTATTATTTAACTATATTCTGCCTGCATTAACTGTTAAAAATCTGTCTTTATTTAGTTTCAGACAGGTAACTTTAAGTAATTGTCTCTCAGTTCTGTCTGTGCCTTAGCACGCATGACCAGTGTTCAGCAAGTTCCCTAATTTAATCCCCACATTTTTTATAATTAATTGTGTAGCTAACTTTGTTTTGAGCTAAATCTCTGTTTACAGCATGTAAGTGTGCTTACCACCAAGTGCTTTGTTAGTTAGCACTCTTGCCAAATGCCGAAAGCTGTTTTTACATGCAAACCAAAACTGTGTCTGCTTAGAGAATCAAAGTAATTTTGGCCACATTTGAACCAATCACAAATTAATACTTAGTACCAACACAATCTAAACTGAGTAGGAAGCTGCTACACTAAGGAGTGCCTCCCAGCATGTCATAACCCGAGCCACACCAGGCAGCTAAAGCCCTCAGAACAGGTTTACTCCCGAGACCCCTCACCCCCATTCTTGTCCAGCCCCTCCTCTTTTTACCTGTATTAATCCTGCTTTTTCCTCTGTTTCTCAGCAGTTTAACTGCTCCCCCCCAAGGGTGGTCATTAGGGCAAGGAGAAGGAGCCCTCCCCCAGAGTTCAAGGCCACCATTCGTCTCCCCTTCACAGACTTCAGGTACGCTACTGGCTGAGACACAAGTCTTCACCCGTCCAGGAGTGGACGACTGTTTTTGATGCCATTTTCAAAATTCAAAAACTTGGTCTATGAAGATTGTGCTCCAGGCTTTAATGTCACCATACATGTGCTGATGGTTCTTTAGATAAGATTTTATAGCAAAAAGCCTAATTTTATCTGTTTCAGCAGGGTACTTTAAATCAAATTAACTGCCAAAAGCCTGTTTTCAACTGGTTCAGTGGGGTACTTGAATTTAATTAATTGCCACTGCCAGCCTGTGCTGGCTGTTTCAGCTAGGAAGGTCCATGTATTTCAGCCTGTATTATTTAACTATATTCTGCCTGCATTAACTGTTAAAAATCTGTCTTTATTTAGTTTCAGACAGGTAACTTTAACTAATTGTCTCTAAATTCTGTCTGTGCTTCAGCACATACTACCAGTGTTCAGCAAGTTCCCTAAACTAATCCCCACATTTTTTATAATTAAGTGTGTAGCTAACTTCGTTTTGAGCTAAATCTCCGTTTACAGCATGCAAGTGTGCTTACCGCCAAGTGCTTTGTTAGCTCTTTTGCCAAATGCTGAAAGCTGTTTTTACATGCAAACCAGAACTGTGTCTGCTTAGAGAATCGAAGTAATTCTGGCCACATTTTAACCAAGCACAATTTAGTACTGAGTACCAACACAATCTAAACTGAGTAGGAAGCTGCTACACTAAGAAGTGCCTCCCAGCATGTCATAATCTGAGCCATACCAGGCAGCTAAAGCCCTCAGAACAGGTTTACTCCTGAGACCTCCACCCCCCATTCATGTCCAGACCCTCCTCTTTTTACCTGTATTAATCCTGCTTTTCCCTCTGTTTCTCAGCAGTTTAAATGCTCCTCCCTGAGGGTGGTCATGAGGGCAAGGAGAAGGAGCCCTCCCCAGAGCTCAAGGCTGCCGTTCTTCTCCCCTTCACTGACTACAGGTATGCTACTGGCTGAGATGCGAGTCTTCACCCAGATGGGAGTGGAGAACCCCACTGACGCTTCACGTCAGCTGCCCCACCACCTTGGTGAACAGTGAGTTTTATAGCATTCACCAGGTGATGGTGTGAAACCTATCAGGCTTTTTTACCATTTGCAGATTATCTGCTCCTACCACTAGCAGCCACTACAGCTATCAATCTGTTATACCCCATTCAAAGCTGTGCCACCATGTTCCATTCCCTAATATTAATCTCTTTCCTTGCTCCACTAGTGTCCCTCCCTCCATCCACGTATCCTGAATTGCAGGCATGCCTGCAGGCATATAGTACCCTGACAGCCACTGAATCTCCCTCCGCCACCTCCCACGCAGGACTGCTACCTGCAGCTCATCCACACTACAGTTTTGCAGGCTCAGCCATTCTTCCGCCATCCTTCCATGCTGGCCTGATGGCCCTAAAATTCCCCACTCAAGTGCCCTCTGCGCTCACTTAATAAGACACCAGAGTCTCTACGCAAGCTTCCTTTGACCCGGTCCTTCACTAAACTTATGATAAACCTCCTACTCCTCTTATCTGGAAATGTTGTGCTAAACCCTGGACTATCCCCACCCCATGTCATAGCTCACCCTCCCTCTCAACTCCCTAAGGGCCTAAAACTGATTCACCTAAATGTTTGCAGCCTGCTACTCAAACTATGCCTCCTACAACCACTCGCCCTAGCCCAACATCCTGACATTCTGATTATCTTCAAAATCTGGCTAAAACCCCACATCAAAGACACTGAGGTCACTATTCATGGCTACACTGTCATTTGTCATGGTCACCCCGAGCGTGAACATGGTGGTGGCGTAGCCATGTATGTTACATCCTCGCTCCAATTCACCCAAGTATCAGTAACCATACCAGTGCTGTCCATCAACACCTTACCGCTAAAACTATCCCTCCCCCACACTATGCCCATATTCATAACTAGATCCTACTGCCCACATGGTGCCACCTTGCCAGACATACTGGAATACCTCGCCAAACTAAAATCCATGGCATCAGGAGAAGAGCTTTATATCCTTGGGGATTTCAATTGGAACTGGCTCACCAGTGCCAACTCAAGCTGCACAGTCAAGTGGCTACTCAGTCAGTTCCAATTGATCACTGAGCCCACTCACTTGAACCTCAAATCCCCAAACCACTCTCTCATTGATTGGGCCCTCACCTCCCCCCTCCCAACACATACTAGCCTCAGGCCTCCTACCAGACTCGATAAGTGATCATCATATGACTTACACAGTAAGGAAAATCTTCTCAAAGGCACCTCCCCCAAAAACCCTTCTGACCAGGTCCTGTAAATCCCTTGACCTCGCCCCACTTCTAAATAACTTGGCAAATTATGACTGGTCTGGCATCCCTCGGGCAACCATCATCGACTCCGCCCTGGATTATTTCAAGTTCCTTGCTGTCTAAGACTACTATGCCCCACTCAAATGGGTGCAGGTAAGGGGTGCTCACCTGCCCTGGATCACAGTTGACATTATGGCCCTCCTTAGAGTTAGAGATCAGGCATGGAAATCCTTCAAAGTCTCTGACCTAGTCACGGATCATTTACTATATAGTGCTCTATGCAATGCATGCACAAGATTAATCCGACAGGCAAAGACAAATTATTTCAACACCACCTTCGCCATGAACCTAAACCACCCGGCCAAATTCTGGAAGGTGGTCAAATCTCTTTTTCCCCACCATCTTAGCCCCAACCCCACATTAAACATAGGTGGCTCAACTGAAACTGACCCTCTTGTAGAAGCTTCGGAATTCAACTTCTTCTTCACAAGCTGCACCTCCTCTCTGCTGTCTTCCCTCCCCTCTGCACCAATCTCCCCCTCACACCCTCTCACCCCCACTTAAGCCCCTTCACAAGCCTCCTTCTCCTTCCACCAGGTTACCCTGCAAGAAGTATTAAATGTGTTACTTGCCTTAAACCCATCCCTAGGTAAATGCCCCACTGGCCCAGACTTCAAAATGCTATACCTGTCTGCCCCTGCCATTGCCTCCCCACTGGCAGTGCTCTACAACCTTTCCTTCACTCTAACCTCTATCCCATCAGAGTGGAAGCATGCCACAGTGATCCCTCTTCCAAAAGGCAGCAATCTATCTGTCCCTGGAAACTAGTGCCCTATATCCCTCCTTCCCATATTGGTTAAGCTTCAGGAACATTTGGTCCTCTCACAACTCTCCTCCTACCTTGACTCTTCATCCTTTTTCACACCTTACCAGTCTGGTTTTAGGAAGACCCACTCCACTGCCACCTCCCTGCTAAGGCTCACCAATTCCATCCATACTGGTATGGACCAAGGCCACATCACTGCAGCAATTTTTGTCAATCTGGCAAATGCATTCAGTACTGTCTCACACCTGCTCCTCCTGTCCAAGTTCTCACTCGCTGGACTCTCTGGTGTAGCCACCAAATGGTTCCACTCCTAACTGGCTGGTAGATCCCAATCGGTTCATACTGGCAACACTGTCTCTGCATCCCTTCTTGTCTCTACCGATGTGCCACAGGGCTCCATTCTTGGACCACTCTTGTTTTCCATTTTCCTAAATGTCCTGCCCTCTGCTTGCCCTCATACATCCATTCACATGTATGAGGATGATACGGTGCAGTATACTTCTGGCCCCACTCCCACTGATGTGGTGACCAGACTGCAGCAGGACTTCAGCAATGTTTAGCTCTGGTTTCACACAAATCAGCTCTCCATCAGTGCCAAGAAAACAGTTTCCATGACTTTTGGCACTAGACAGACTCTCGTGGCTTCCCACCATCCCCAAAATCCAAACCCTGGATGGAACATCCCTGGAGGAATGTAACTCCTTTAGATATCTTGTGGTCTGCCTTGACCAGCACCTCAGCTTTTCTGTACACATCGATGCCATCCACAAAAAGCTCCACCCTAGTTGGGGACTCTATACAGAAATCGTGGCTGCATCCTGCTGCCAGCACACCACGCCATGGTACAGAAAATGATCCTCCCTATTTTTGACTATGGGGACATAGTCTACAGTCCCGCACCCAAGTCCACCCTAGCCAAACTGGACCTACTCTACCACTCCTTCTGTCATTTGCCCTGGACTGTCCAACCACTACCCATCATTGCACCCTCTAATGGACCCTGGGTTTCAACTTTCTACAGGACTGAAGGATGTCCCACTGCACTTGGATCACAGCCAAGTTCTGCGCTCAGTCCCTACCCACCTACCTTGCTTCTTTACTGTCTGCCGCTACCCTTCCAGCTTATGCACTAAGGAGCAATGAAGCCAGGCTCATGTCTGTGCCACACATGTCCACCACTGCAGGCCAGGCAGCCTTCAAATATTGCATGCCTAAACTGCGGAATTCCCTCCCCATGGGCATTCGGCTCACCTCTCCCACCCAACACTTCAATTCATTACTCAAAGCACATTTCTCCTCCTTCTGTATATGCGACTAAATATTCTGTCCACCCTAAGGCCAGCCCCTCCTATTGTAGTAATAAGCACTAAACCGCAGCACTATGATGTATGGGTGTATATTACCTTAAGTCTCTCAACTACCCAGCCCTAAACTTCAGCTGCTGCTCTATATTATTTTGTACTTTTTACACTGCACCTGATACTTCTATATTGTATTGTATTTTGTATTGCATTGTGTACTCCATTACTGTATTTTCTGGACTTTGTTATTCAATGTTGTACTCATACTCTGCTTGTACCCTATCCTACCTCCAAGAAGCATCTGGAATCTAGCAGTGTTTCTGCTCAATATGCCTTCCTGGCAAAACTTTTAAATAAATAAATTACCCTGACCGATAATGCTGACAAAAAGATTAAAACAAATTCCATACATGTTTAAACAAATGTTGACCTGAAGGAGCAGAAATACTTTATACAGTTAATTCCTTTACTGAAATAGTAATAAATAAGTCAACATGGTTTCATCTTAAGTTTTGCAGGTGTTTCATAATTATAGAAACAAAAACTTGCCTGATGAATAACAACATCTTTTTCAATGCACTGTAAGTGCTAGCGTGGCAGGCAGACTCAACCCACCACTGGGCCACAACAGCACACTGGGAGTGATCCTGCCCCAGATAGAGGACATCCTGTCCGAGAAAAATCGAGTGAACTCCTCACACTTGTCAATGAAAGACTGTAACAGGCTTCTGAAAGGCCAGATGAAGCAGCTTGTTTACAGTCTGAAAAAGCTGGGCAGTGAAGGGTCAAGGAAGGGATGCAGGTCATTTAGCTGTGATGGGAAGTAACTGAGCATGAAGGACACTATTCCCACCCACATCATTTCTCTCACAGAAGGCAGTAGCATACAGTTTCAACATATATTTCGTAACACAATGTGCCAGGAATAAAATCTCTTCTCAGACCAGGGTCATCACCATGCAAATTAACTCAAATGTCAGCCCCCAAATTTAGCACTGCCATGGCCAAAAAAAGTAGCACAGTTGAAAGAAACAGTACTGACAAAGTTTGAGCCATATGGCTGTCTCGCCACCACCGGCCCTTCCTCTGTAGCACATTTCTCCTTCTAACTAGCAGTTGCCTCAGAGTTTGAATGTCGATCACTCTGCTGCTGGCAAGCGCCCTAACTAGGCCCCTTCGCATCCACTGCAGGTCCTAGCTCCATTGTCTCTCAGAGCCAGCTTGTTTCGCAGAAGCTGTTGGCCTGCACAGACATACCCCTCAAATGTCTTGATTATGAGAGATGTCCCTCATTTACTCATCAAATTTGCTCTGTCCTTTATCTGCCCCTCCTTGAAGAGGTACTTCACACACAAAGAAGGTGTTAAAAATGTAGACTTTGAAGCAGAACTTCCATGTTAAATTAAAAATAAACTTTATAAAAGTAAAGACAATGGTTTCCACAGTGTTCTGAGCTTGCCTCTCCAAGACTGAAGACATGTCCCTCATTATGAGAGTTATAAATGAGAACCACATAACACTGGAACAACAGAACAGAGCCCCAGTCAGATCCAGGGTGGCAGCGTCCAGGTACAGGTGAACTGTTACTCTCCGACTCCCCTGAACATGCTGACTACACTGTACATGCTGCTCCAGCCATGATGTTGTTCGGCACCAGGGCTGCAGAACCACCAAAAGACAGCGGTTGTAAATCACAACAGATTAAGTCAGGTTATGTCTGTGCACCAGTACCACGCTGACAATGTACATAACAATGAAATGGCTAAACTCCTCAACAATAGCGCACTTAAAACCTTCACTCAAAGCACCACCCTACCACTACCCAATAATAGGTAAAATACGATAAAAACTAAAACAAACTTCAGTAATGACTGAGCTGCAACACCCTCAAAAAAAGCATTCCAAGCTAACTAGTGAGCTCCCTAAAGTGATAGCCTTCCCAACGAGGTGATCATCTTCCTCCCTGCTACAACTGCTGAATCAGCCTCTTGTCATTCTTAATTAGCTTATACATGTGCATTAATTGTATGTAAATTGCATGTTAATAAGCTGTTCAGAAGCAGTTTGAAAATGTAAACTTTTTTCCTTCAGTTCCATTTATTCTCCTCTGCTGGCTCACTGGGGATATACCCCACTCCAGCCTCTACTAGGTACCCCACAGACCATTCACACTCCCTTCTGGCCACAACCAGAAGACTGTGGCTTACTCACTATGCTGTAGCCCTCCCCCTAAGATGGGACAGATCCGAGAAAGGAGGGAGGCCAAGATGTTAATCTGTTCCTGCTGATGGCAAGTGCAGAGCCAGTGAGGGCCCAAGTAATAATGTTGCAGTGGCTGGGGGGGGGGGTCCTCTTAGTTTCCCCCAACTGCTGCAGCTAGAGCAAGTGAGGGCTGCCATCATATTGATGAGGCAGGCATGCATGCATGCTGCCACAACCTGGCTCCAGCCACTCCTTTCATCAACTGCAGGTGCCTTCTAGAGGGTTACCCAAGAGGCGGTATTACGGCGGAGTGCTGCCACCCTCATTCCCCAGAGGAGGAGAGCGTCCTCTGGGATGCTACAGCCACCTCCAACAGGCCAGCCCCCAATAACCAGGACATGGTTCCGAATCCCACTCACCAGCATTGTAAGTGGTAGTGCTACCACTCAGTTCTGAAACATATCTCTAAAGGATGATCATTATTTGTTAGCTCAGGGGTGCTTTTTTTACAACTCTGCAGCATTTTTATAAATGTACTACATTACAGTAGAGTATCTGAATACTGGAATACCCAAATACAGTTGAATACTAGAATATATTGGCTGCATTTCTCAAATATTCAACAAATATATAATTCATGTATTTGCACACCCCTAGTAGTTCAGAAGCTGATAAACCCCAAATAAAGGATCTTGGGCTCCAGCTCCAGCACTGAGTGCTGTAGGCAAATGTCTTCTCTCAATTTAAAGCACTTAAGTAGACACCCCATTGCTGATATGAATCTGTTAGGAGTTAAACGTTGCTGAGCTACATGTACACCCTGCCCCCTCAACACACACGCAAGCATCTCTATTTGTCTCCTTTTTTTCTGTTGCTTTCTGAGACCATTGCATAAAATCAAAGGCAAAACACGCAGCAATGAAGAGTATTAAACTCTAGTTCCTAAGCAACCCATCTGCTGATGTATTCCACACATATAAATGTGTTTTTTCTGAGGCCTTATTTAAATTGTGTGTCAAACATTAAACTATAGACACATCTCTTTGCAGTGAGAAAACAAGCAGTTTGTTCCGTCACTGTATATGCCATTCTAAGGAAGAAAAAGACAGTCACTAACATAGTATGGATAATATAGGTATTATCATATTAGAATTTACACTGTGCAAGGAGCTGATATCAGTATTTACTATTTTCTAACACTGATGCAGTATATGGTACTTACTTATGGAATAAAGACTACAAAACGTCATCTGACTTCAAAATAACTTCACTGTAACATCTTTTCCACACTTTAAATAGTACTGATTCCACATCCCTCAGCCCCTGACTAATTTGTCTTTCCTCTCCTGAAAAAACACAAGCCTCCTCAGTGCTCACAAAAGAGACAAACTTTTTAGTTACTGTAGTAATGAAGCAGACTTGACTCTTCCTGAACTCAGTATTTGAGTGGGCTTCTACAGTAGGTATGTCTTTTACTGTTCTTTTAGTCACAATGATGAATAATAGTATTCTAATTTAGATTTGTTAGTAAACTTTGAGATATGTATGCACTATGATAGCACAGCATTTCACAGTCCAGATTTTATAAGTTTGCTTTTCATAGTAGCATCCAGATATGGAAACCTCATTTATTACAGTAGTCTACCATATCTGTTTTGGTTTGGGTGTGCATAGAAAACAGTATTTGCATTTCAGTTTGGATTAAAACAGCCAGTGAGCTATGGTACCATATCAATAAAAAGGAGTACAGTGATAACACATTGGTACCTCCTCACAGTATACCATAATATATAATGTAATATAATTTCCATTGGTGTGTTATAATAATTACTGAGATGTAAACATTATTACATGTAGTAATACACACATATCCCCATACTGTACAGGGGAATCAATCTATAACCAAAGCAGACACTGTGGTATGGTATTAGGAAAGTGTTATCACTGTTGTAGTGTGACATTGTTTGGATCAGAGGTATAATGTGTGACACTTCTGCTCTTCTCTGGTAGTTATCCAGGGAGATGCTAAAGATTCCTCGAAAAATTTAGAAAAGAGTAAGAGTGAACCCCCATTATAACAAACTCTGACCAGAGCCGATAGGGCTGAAGGTGAGGAAGTTGGGGTACAAATATGGGAAATTAGTTGTTTAATTTGTTTACACCAAATCTGCAACATAGCCTTCTTAAGACCGTTCCTCATGAAAAAGGGCAGAGAAACTGTTCATCTCCTGGCCTTAAGGTGATTTTATGCAGGGGCTACAAAATCAACTTTAAGGATGCAAAAACACATTTTGGGTAGGAGTTGCAAAATAACAGCTGTCACATTCCTGAGATACTGTAAAGAAATTGCTAAGTTGAAATTTAGGGTAAAAATATTACAAAGTTGAGGCTGTATTTGCAAAATTCAATGTAGGCTCATAAATGTAGTGTTTTTATGTTTGCTTGCACGCATGTGCAAGAAACATAGTGCCATCATTGGAGTTTTCGGAGGTGTGTCACCCCCTCTTCCAGTTCAGTCAGTGTGTTGGCAGGCATGGCCCCTGTCCACCAATGCATGCTGGAGCTGTCTATGACAAGCTCCAAAATGCAGTGGCATACAGTTGAAAGGGGGAGCTACGCTTCAGTGAGCAGCGATAAGATATCGCCTGCTCATGCACAGCTCCCTATACACACACACACACACACAGGCGTGTGCCCCCCCCACACACACACACACACTGTATAGCCGACCAGGCGCCCAATCCCCGTCGGCTGTCTCTCCCCTGCCCCCAAGCCTTCAAATGCCACGCTGAGGCCCACCCCAGCATGGCAATAGATGCTTGACCAACGGGGTGCCCAATCCCCATCAGCTGAACACCCTCTCAACCATCCTTGTGCCACGCTGGGAGCCCACCCCAGTGTGGCAACTGTCCCACATTGTCATTGAAAAAAAAGAAAACCTGTAAAGAAAAAAGCGGTCCCACGTAGTCTCTGGCCCCCCTCCCACAACCTGCACCCACCCACTGCTCACCCTGCCTCCCCACCCCCTCATCCCATAGTTACCTCCAGACCTCAGCGTGACGATCTTCGGTGGACCGGGAACACGTCTGCACTCTTCAAAGCCGACCGCGAACTGAGGAAATGCCAGTAAGCTGTATAATGGGATAGATAGGGTTTTTTTCAACTTTGTTGCATTTCTCAGGCATTTTTGGAATTTTTGCACCAAATTTTCAACATGGGGTTTTTGGGACCCCTTCTCATGAATGATGTCACTGTCATGGCGTTATTCAGGCCCGAAGGGTGATTTCGCAGTGACTGTGCAAAATCACCTTTTAGGACCAATTAATGAAATGACACTGCCAGTGTTCATAAGGTGGGCTCTCAAAGCTTATTTTGAAAATTTGGTGGAAAATTCAAAACGACTGTTTTACTTGTGCTTGCATCATGTAGTTCCTATGCAGGCTTGTAAGTTCACTGCATTTTCAATATTTTCACTCCATATTTTCAACATTGCCATTTTACCACACTCCTTATAAGCAGTACAGCTGTCATTTTTTCATCTTGCCCAAAAATGTGTTTCGCCCATGTAGCGCACAATGGCATGATAGATTTGCGAAATCAATGTATAGGACATTTAAGAAAATCACAGTGACACTGTTCATGAGCAGAGGTCTTAAAATGGCTATGTTAAAAATTTGGTGAAAAAATTCCTAAAATGACTGTTTTCGAGCGTCATTGTGCAGTTCCTATGTATGCTCATAAGTTTGAATTTAATATTTCACTCCAGATTTTCAACATTGCCATTTTATTACACTTCCTTATGAACAGTACAGCTGCCATTTTCATATGCTGCCCAAAATGTGTTTCGCACATGTAGTGCACAGTGGTGCTGTTGAGGTGTCTGCGAAAGCAATGTTTTGGACAGATTAAGAAAATCACAGTTACACTGTTCATGAGCAGAGGTCTTAAAATGGCTATGTTGAAAATTGGGTGACAAAAGTCCATAAAATGACTGTGTTATGAGTGAGCATTGCGCAGTTTTCACGCACCTTCGTAAGTTCATGACTTTGTAATATTTTAAGTCCAGATTTTCACCATTGGCATTTTTCCACACTTCCTTATTTACAGTACAGCTGTCATTTTTCACAACATGGCCGAAGTGTGTTTTCACACTTTCAGCGCAGAGATGCGTGGTCGCTGTGGGAAATCATTGTTCGGGACAGATAAAGAAAATCACAGTGACACTGTTCATGATCGGAGCCACCAAAATGCCTGAGTTGACAATCTGCTGTAAAAAATCCCCAACCTAATTATATTACGGGTGTCGTTGCACAGTTTCTATGTATATCAATGACTTCACCATTTTTAAATATTTTACTGCAGATTTGCAACATTGCCATTTTTCACCTCCCCATGAACAGTACAGCTGTCATTTTACATCCTGTTTGAATGTTTTTGCACCTGTGGTGCTAAATGCTGTAGTCGCTGTGCATAAGCAGCTGCTAAGAAACTGATATTCCCCTGTTCATGAGGTGGGGTCACAAAAACCATGTTGAACATTTGGAGGAAAATACCAATGAATGCCTGAGGTATTAGGGTTTCCAACCATAATGCCCAACCCTATGAGAATGACAGGCATCAGGTGTGACTTGATTCTTGCCTGTAATGCTCATACCATTCCACACCCTGCAGCAAGTGAGAGGCATCGAGGTATGCCTTGGACTCTTCGGCCCCAAAGTTCACCCCATTCTCCTATATCGCACCCATCTCACTGTATTTCCTAACGGAATGGGGTGCGCAAAAGGGCCAAAGACCCCAAGGAACACCATGACACTTGCCAGTGTCTGCAGGGTGGGATGTGGTGAAATGGCATGGCCGTTATGCCTGACGACCCAAAGGCACACCCCAATGCCTGTCACTCTCTGCAGAGTGGTGGTGGGGTTGGCTTCAGTTCAATACTTCACTGCCATTCCTATTACACAGCTCTGTAACTTCTACACTACCACTGCCAATGCCAGCAAGCAAACATTCGGCATTGACAAATGCTTGTTTAATATTTGTACACCAAATTTTCAACACAGCCTTCTTATGACACCACTTCATGAGCAAAGGCAGAAAAAATATTCAACTCCTGGATGAAAGGTGATTTCTTGCATGGACTGCGAAATCATCTTTCGGGATGTAAAAAAAACATTTTGGCCAGGATTTGAAAAATGACAGCTGTCACACTCATGAGGTGCTGTGAAGATATGGCTATGTAGTGAATTTGGGGAAAAAGTGTTGAAAATTACCAAAGTTATGAACCTGCATTTGCAAAATTCAATGTAGGCTCATAACTTTGTTGTTTTTTAATATATTTACACCACATTTTCAACATAGCCTTCTTATGACCCCACCTCATGATCAAGGGCAGAGAAAATGTTCAACTCATGCCCAAAAGCTGATTTCATGCAGGGACTGCAAAATCACCTTTCAGGACAGATCTGCCTAATGACAGTGCCATTGTTCATGAGGTGGGGTCCCAAAGAAGGCATGTAGAAAATTTGGGCCAACATATGCAAAAATGGCCAAGTTATGCACTAAGTTCAAAACCCCAGTGAAATATATACCTGTTTCCTCAGTTTGTGGTCTAGCTTTGTAGAGTGAAGACATGTCTGCAGTCCCCAGAAGATTATGGCACTGGACTCCCCGGTGGATAAGTAAGGGCTTGGGGGGCTGGGGTGGCAGGTGCTAAGTGGGAGGGTTCGGTGGTGGTCAATAACAGCTACAAAAGACATCAATGGCAGGTTTTCTTTTTGTTTTAAGTTTAAGAGGAAAAAAAAGACCAAGGATTCCTATTCTTGACACTGGGGGATTGGATACCCCCAATTTCAGTGTTGTGTTTCTGCCACAGGGGGGTGCTGGTATGGAAGGTCAGGTGGGGAAAATTTTAAAAAGTATGGATGCACACAATCGCTACTGGGCACCACCAGTGTGATTGTTATGTTTCTGGGAGGTGTGGGGGGTGGTGCTGAGAGGGAGGATTGGTGGGGATATCTATAATTTAAAGAAAAAAGAATCAGCAGTCACAGAACACTTCACCATTTCTAAGATGGCCACCACAGGATACTACAGATGTACTCATAGTCATACATGTGCAGTAGACTGTGGTGGCTATCTTGGAAATGGTAGATTGTGCCATGATTGCTGATTCTTGTTTTCTTTTCAATGATAGATATCACCCTTACTCAACCCTCCATCTCAGTACCCCCTCCCAAAAACATAAGACTGACACTGGGGGTGCCCAGTCTCCCAGTGTGACAATCAGGATACCACTAGAGATATTTGCTGGGAAAGTCACAAAATTAGCAATTTACGCCATGTGAAATATTTTGGCAAAATTCACCCATTACACAAAAATATTGCGGTGGGTGCGAAATGCAGATTTTCACCTGCTAAGTGTGAAAGGTGAATTTCACCTTCCATGGGTGAAATTCCGCCTTCCGCCTGTGAAATTTCACCTTCCGCAGGCAAAATTTTGCATTATGCAGGCAAAATTCAGAATTTTGCTTCTGCAAAAAATTTCATGAAAAGGATGAAGTTCGTGAAATATTTTGCATAACAAAATTTGCCAATTTCGCACATCTCTAAACTCCGCTTTGTTTTACAAAAACAGTGTGGTGCCCCTAGAGACAAGGAGTGGAGCACTCCAGGGATGCCAAGGACATGTTAGCAGCCGTGCTCCATGTCCAACATGTTGTTCGGCTGCAAGGAGTGCACTGAGTGATTTTTCTGTAGCAAGAGTTCTGCTGGGCTACATCCACTGCAGCCCTAAAAAGGGTCTCAGAAATGTTGCAGTGTTGGCTGTCATTGTTCCACGACCCTTATATTCAATTATTTTCATGAATTCTTTTGAAAAAGTAGTCAAGTATCTGTTAACATTAAATCCACTGGCACTACAGAATGCCTGCAATGATGCATTCTGTCATTCTGAGCCAGACAGCAGATGGGCAGTTAATGTACTGGATAGAAGTAGTTAGACTGCCCACTTCGACAGTGGAGAAAGATCTGGGGCTCATAATCAGTGACTTCATCAAGCAAACAAGTCAATGCAATAAAGTATACAGCAAGGCATGGAGGATGCTGGGATGTATAGGGACGGGTTTTGATAGTAGGAGAAGCGAGGTGATTCTACCACTGTACAGACCCCTGGTGCGGCATTATCTGGAGTACTGTGCCTAGTTCTGGAGCCCTCACCCAAGGAAGAACATTAATCAGCTAGACTCAGTACAGTGAATTAGTCACAAAGATGATCCAGGGCCAGCAGGGTAGCTCTTATGAGGAACGGCTGGAGGCCCTTGACATGTATTCACTAGAGGCCAAGCAGGAGTCAGGGAAATAACTAAAAGGTATACGTTTCTCTGGGGTATAAATAAGGTAAACAGAGATGACCTATTTGTAAGTAAAAGGGATGCAGTCACTAGGGGGCATGACTGGAGGCTGGAAGGGGAATTTAGGGGAAACTTGAGGAAGTTCACTTTACTGAGAGGGTGTTGGAACCATAGAACAAACTGCCAGTGGAAGTGGTGGGGCAGCTACCAATAACAGGTTTAAACACAGTTGGAACAAGGTAAGAGGGCTCATAGTTGCCAAGGGGGGCAGCAAGGGATTAAGGAGAGGGGCTGTAGGGATGGGAGGAATATACAGTAGTTCACCATGACAGTAGGCAGTGTGGGGACATATCACTGTAAGGTCAGACTCAGTGAACCTCCAGTCTCCTTCTGCTGTCATAGTCTATGTTTCTATGACATGCACCACATTTTGTCTCTTTTTTCCCCCCTCATCATTTGTTTTTTTGGGGGGTATCTTACCAATGTCAGCTATGCTTGCCTCCTGTGTATTTATGACTATACAGTGTGCTCACCTTCTATGCTTTACAGTACCAGATTGTGCGTGTGACCTGCCATCACGGTCACATGGGTTTTCTGCATTATGATCCCTGAATATAGAGGACACCCTGCAATTAGGCACAACTCCTGTCGATGTCCCTCTAGCATCCAAAAAACCACGGCACATGGACTTACGCTTTCCCTGTGAGGTAGAAAATTGTGTTAATGCACATCTTTGAGGGATTTTGTCACTTTTGAGAAAACTTTGAAAAACTTAATATTGAAACCCAGTTCAGTTTGCAGTACAGGGTTTAGTGTTGTTGTGCATGAAAATCGATACACTTCCATCTGCTGCTGTACCACAGTAGTGAGTTCAGAATGTTGTTGTACCATAGTGGCTACTGTATGTTACTGCCATGGTGCAACAGCATTGAATCTCATGTCTATTAAAGAGTTCATTCATGCCTACACAACAGATTCCTCCAAAAAATATATCAGCAAGAGTGAAAACACTTGGGGGGGGGGTGTGGCTTAGCCTTCAACCAAGATGGCAGCATCATTTCTCTGCTCCCTAACTGTGGGGTTACATCCTACGACATCCTGCACTAGAGGATTTACTGTCAGTCCTAAAAGGCATAAGTGTCACAAGAGGGACTTACCTGCTCCTAATTTTCTTCTTACCTTAGCAACATAGAACTTCTGGAGCTCTCCCCTAGGCCTGCGGCCTGCAGAATGGTATCTTTCTTTCCAGCCTCAGTGGACTCTGCAAAAATGGAACTAATGATTAATCAACTGATGGCACAGATGACCCAAATGACTCTGGCTTTAAATAATAACACTCAAACACTACAGGCTATAGAAACATGGCTGTTTCATACTGAGAGGCACCTTAAGGCTCATAATTCAGCACTGCAAGACCTTACTGCTACCACCCAGAAACAGGTCTGCCTTATTCACTACCTCCAGGACAAGGTAGATGACCTTGAAAATCGCAGCTGCTGCAATAATCTGTGGTTTCTGGCTTCCCCAAGGGAGCTGAGCAGCGTGATGCAATCTGTTTTCTCCAGGATACACTGCCACAGATTTTGGGCCTTCCTCTGGCAATTGTCCTGCACATCGAGTGGGCCCATCACATGCTAGCACCACCACCTAAACAAGGGAGCGCCCATGCCCAATTCTAGCCCACTTCCTTGATTTTTGACAAAAAGAGATGGTCGCAGTGGTGGCCAGGGACAAAGGATCAGTTAAATGGAATGACAACACTATTCAGGTGTATCAGGACTACTTAAGGGAGCTAAATGAAAGGCGCAAAGAGTACACGGTCTGCCAACAAATTCCCCACACCCATCACATTACTTTCTCCCTCCGATAACCGGCAACCATGCAGGTGATGATTAATGGGGCTCCTGTCTTCTTTTCTACCCCCGACAGTCTCCTGGATTACCTTCACAAGGAGTTCCCCAAAGACTTTCAGAACCCGGAGCTCTTTCAATCTCCTTGGGGCCCCCTGACACCCTGAGCCACATGGACGAGTCATCCAGCTCCCTGCCGCATTCTCCTAAGGCCCAGATCTGCAGATTTAAAACTCCCCTTCCTCACCAGAGCAAACAGCACCACTCACCGCAGTGCCACGAGAGGAGACAGCACCCGCTCATCAGACAGATGGGAGACGTGCCCTCTGTACCGGAGGAAGAAACCCTGCAACAGTTCCACTCCCCCAACAAGTTTGCTCCTCTACTGACCCTGCCGGAAGATTCCCCACAGGAGGAAGACTGCTCAGACCTCTCTCATTACCTGTGGATTCACCCAAATCCTGGGCCATGGTTGCGGCAGCAAGCACTCAGTGTGCCTCATCCAGAAATCAGTCTCCGGCCCCTCTTAGTCCTTCCTGGCAGCTGGTGCAAGACAGGGAAGCATCAGGGCGCTCTCCTCCACTTCCAACCACCAAAATGCCACCCTGGACAGCTCCCGAAGTAAGTGGCTTAATTTGCTCTGATTTCTTCCTTGACTGGTTGTGGACTGGGGTCTGGGGTCCTTCTCTAACACCAGGACCTCTTCCTCGTCTGCTCTGAGCTGGGAGCTAAGGACTAGATACTCAATCAAGCGATGCCCCAGCAAGAACTATTGATCAAAGTAGGTCACACACATGCAGGCACTAAAGACTTTTATTATTAATAATACTCTTTGATGCATTGTTATGTATAAGGAGACCCCCTCGGGGCTCCTTCTGTTTTTCTGGAGGTCTCTGTTTCTTTTCTTGTCATGCTATTTTAGCTATGGGCTGTAGTCGAACTTTGTTGGTCCTACTACATAGCTGTCAATATGTGCCTGGCCTTTCCCACATTCATATTTTAAGAGGCCGAGCACTCTAACCTTGCTCTTGTCCCTATTCTTACGAGTACTATTCCCTCATCCCACTCAAGGCACTTAGGGACCCCTGGGACTCAACTTCTAAATACCCCTTTTAAGGCCTAAACTGGGGACTGGGCACAAACTTGACTGTTGCCAAATCTCCCCATACCTCCTCCTAGTCTCTGGCATCAGGGGTCATAATATGAGCCCTGCTACAGCCGGGGTTTTTTCTCCCCCCCCATATCTCAGTATGCTACTGGTGACTTCAATCCACTAGTATGGTGCCTGATTTTCCCATCCCCACTACGGTTTTGGTGGGGTTGGGAACTGCACCCTTATTCATTCCCCATGGTTGTGTATCCCACAGGGGGAAGGAGTGGTACAGACATATCCCAATGAGTGATAGGCAGTGACCTGTCTGCTCTCCTCTAGTACCCACCCCACGAGAGGGAGGTGGATGGCCTTAGCAGCTAGTCTGCCAGCATGACCGCCCCCCTCTGACTATAGAGTTGGTTATGTTCTTCATAGTTTTTCTACATAGTTGGTTGTTCTTCTGGGCCATTAGTCCAAATTGTTTTCATGTTTATTGTGAAGACTGGGCACCTACTAATTTTGCTTATGTTTTAAGTGAGGCATGGCTTGTCTATGCTGGGTGGTCGGGTGACATCCAGGATTTCTCCTGGGAATGGGCAGCTGGCCCCTCAGCCTCTACCCTTGAACATTCCATATATATGTTCCACACCTTCTATTTCCTTTGGAGCTATGGCTGACCTTCATGCTTGCACCTGGAACGTGCAGGGCTTAAACACCCTGGTAAAGTGTAAACAGGTGTCTTATTTGAAGAGGCTGAGGGCCACATTGGCCTTCCTGCAAGAAACTAAGCTTACAAAACAGGACCACACTAAGCTGGCTAGAGACTGGGTGGGGTAGGTTTTCTCTTCATCCTTCTCCTCAAAAAAGAGAGGGGTTGCTATACTCCTCCATAAGTCGCTCACCTGGACCCCTGTGAAAGTCCAGACAGACTCTCATGGTAGATGGGTACTAGCATTGATGAAAACCCAGAATACCCCCTGCTCTTAGGCTGTATCTACGCCCCAAACAAGGATGACCCTCCTTTCTTCCATGCACTGGCTCAGGAGCTAACCTCCCTTATCTCTAACTCCACACCTACCATCTTAGAGATTTTAATCTGGTTTTGGTGCCCCAGATGGATCACAGTGCCTCTACCTTAGTGAGCATCCCAACGGCCGCCATGCCTTGCAGCATTTGATGGCAGAAGCTGGTCTAACTGACATTTGGAGGACCTTTCATCCATGAGAGAAGGGCTATTCCTTTACTTCCTCAGTGCACGGATCACATAGCTGGCTGAACTTCTGGTTGGTATCCACAGATGTCTGTCAGGCGGCAGTTGACTCTGTGATCCTACCCAAGGTGATATCGGACCATGCTCCAGTGCACTTGCATATTCTTTGGGGCCTACCGTCTTCTAAATTGGTCACTTGGAAACTAGACCCCCTCCTCCTCAAAGACCCTGAGTTTGTACAGTGGGTAATCTCCGAAACCGCCTCCTTTATGGCAGATAACCTCCCCCACAGGACACTTCCCCAGGCGTCACGTGGAAGGCCTTCAAAGCCACCCTATGTGGGACTATAATGGGTTTTGCTTCTAGGCACTGGAAAAAGCGGGAGCATCTATTGGTCTCCTTGGAAGCAAAGTTAAAGATTCTGGAGACCCAAGCCAAGCAGACCCCTTACTTGTTGCCAGACTCCTCACTGAATAAGGAAATGGTCTCAATCCGTATGGAAATCAATGACCTGCTAACTCACAAGGCTGAAATTGCAATATTGAGATTGCGACATCGCTATTGGGAGGGCGGTGAGAAAGCTGGCAAATTGCTGGCCTACCGACTGCGTAGGCAGCAGGCGGAATGCTGTATCACTGGTCTCCAAGACCAGACCGGCCTAACATGTAAAAATCCGCAGTTTATAAACACTATCATGAAGCAGTTTTACTTGGAGCTGTACTCCTCCACCAGAACCCAGTAGGCTGATACAGCGGACCCCTTTCTGGCATCTCTCCACCTCCCTACCCTCCCGCCATCTCAGGCTGCAAAACTTGATCTATTACCCCAGCTTATGTTACAGCAGCTACTAAGGCCCTAAACCTGGGTAAGACCCCAGAGAGGACGGCTTCCTGGTCAAACTCTGGAAGATTCTTGCCCCTCAAATCACCCCTCTCCTTTCCTAGGTCTATAATGAGGCCCTGAGCTTGGGTACTTTTCTTCCTACTTTCCGAGAAGCTGTCATTACCGTGTTTCCCAAAAAAGGCAAAGCTCCTACTCTCCCCTCCAGCTATCACCCAATTTCTTTAATCAATATGGACAGTAAAATCTTTGCCAAGACTCTTGGCACTAGGCTCAGCCCCTTCCTTCCCTCCCTTATCCATCCATCACAGGTAGGCTTTGTGCCAGGGTGCCTCAGCTGGGATCACATCAAGTCACTGGTTAATACCATTCACCAGGCTAAGACTTCCCTCACTCCAGTCGCAGCAATTGCGGTCGATTTCAAAAAAGCTTTTGACTCACTAGAATGGGATTACCTGGAGAAAGTTCTGCACCATTTTGGCTTTGAGGCCTCCTTTTGGAAATGGGTAATGGCGCTCTATCAACAACCTATGGCCAGAATTCAGACCAATGCAGTGCTCTCCTCTCCCTTCCAACTTGGTAGAGGCACCTGGCAAGGCTGCCCCTTATCTCCTGTCCTGTTCATCTTAGCAATTGAGCCATTAGCGGCCGCTATTAGACCACACTCATATATCCGTGGAGTCACTATTGGGAAACAGGCATGTGTCACATTCATGTACGCAGATGATCTCTTAGTCCCAGTAGAAGATGTTAAAGTAGCCCTCCCTGCCCTCCTTCACCTCCTTGCTGACTTTGCGAAAGTGTCCGGTCTGAGGATGAACAAATCTAAAACAGAACTGCTCCCTCTCAACTCACATTGTAATCAGAACAATGTTTCTCCCTTGGGGCTTAAGTGGACCTTGACTTCCCTGGTCTACCTTGGCATCCATATCTCCTCAGACCTCTCTAAAATTTGGGATCTCAATATGACTCCATTAACTGCTGACCTTAGAATGGAACTAAATAGGTGGAAAGTGCTTCACCTTACCCTAGCTGGTAAAATTGCAGCTCTTAAAATGATCTCTGCTCCCAAAATTCTCTACCCCCTCTCTCACATCCCCTTGGCCCCCACCCTGTAAAATTGTTCCACACCATAGACACTCTTGTAGGGAACTTCTTTTGGGATTCCAAAAAAAACTTGCTACAGCAGAGGCAAATTTTGATCCCACTGGAGGGCTGGGGGATGGGGTCTTCCATGGTTTGAGGGATACGCATGGGCATATTCTATAGCACAATCCCTAAGATAGTTTGTAGCCCTCTCTTCTGAATCCCTGCTGTGGCTTTATATGGAAAAATCCACTGCACAAGTAAACACCCTCCCTCTGTTAATATATAACTCTTTACCCAAATCTTTATGGACCCATCCCACTATAGCGCCAGCGGTTCAGATTTGGAATAAAGTACATACTAGGATTAAAGCTAAGCCTTCTGTTTTCAACATAAGTATATAACGCTAGAGTGTAAGCTCATCAATTGGCCTCATTGGGAGCACGCAAGAATTCATTTCTTGACCGATGTCATGGATGAGACCAGGTGGGAGTTTCACTCCTATCAGCATCTTGCTGAGACAAGAGGTCTGGGCAAAAGTGCCTTCTGGAGGTAATTTCAACTACGCAGCTCCCTAGCTGAATTCCTTAAAATGAGCCCAGCTAATTTGGTCACCTCTCAGAAACTAACCACCTGGCTCAAAATCCCCAAGGGCCAAGCTAGTAAGGTTTATGCTGCTATCAGAGAGACCATTCCCTCGCAATCAGGAGAATCTAAGCAGAAGTGGGAGAGGACACTGAAGCTAAAGCTAGATGACACTCAATGGGCCCTATGTTGGAAACTGGTGCACTCGAACAACCCAGATGCATGCAGTAGACTTATCCAGAACAAATTGCTGCACCACTGGTGTAGGACACCAAAGGTACTGCATAAAGCTAAGCTTCTGGATAATAATCTATGCTGGCTGTGCCACACCCAAACCGGAGACCTATATCACATTATTTGCCACTGTTCTTTGTTGGCCTCCTTTTGGCAAGCAGTTCGTCAGCTAGCTACTCAAACCTTAAACTTCAAGATTCAACTAGATCTGCTGTTATGGCTCCTGGACCTTCATCCACAGGGAACCCACCTTAAGGCTCAGCAACTCCGCTGGCTAGCCCTGCTTGGTATCTCAGCCAAGTGCCTTATCCTGTGTTGGTGGAGGTCAACAGAAGTCCCCTCTATTCCTGAACTTCAGCATGCACTCACACAGCTGGCTTCACTTGACCGCATGTCTCACACCACAGCTAATACATTGATGCATACACTGAATGCTGGGCCCCCTTTCTTACCTATTTAAAACCCAGGACGGGGATAGGATGATTATGATATGTGGTCACTGTTATGGCTCTTCTTCTTTTGTATTCCTGGTGTGATGGTCCCGGACATCAGCTCAATTTAGTCAGCCATGCAATGTGAATCTATTTATACATAGCTTTCAGTCCCTTAAGGATATCATGTTGGTACCATGCAGATATCCAGTCTTGTTTTCTCATTGGATTTTGCATAATTGTTGGGCACAGAGTATAGGGGAATTTCCCCTATCTTCTTCTTTACTCCTTCACCGTATTCTTTGTACATGTGTGCTGTATATCAGGAAGCTCTGGACATATTATTGCAATGAATGATCCTTCTCTGCTAATGATGTTTGTTTACTTCTGATTTGTTTTTGATGTATGTATGCAAAACCAGGAAATAAAATAAAACTATTAACTGAAAAAAAAGAATGAAAACACTCAAAGTGAGCTATTTTTTAAAAGATGGTCTGCAAGAAATATTGCCTCCTCATATTGCTATTACAGTACTTAAACCACATTAAATGTGTTTAATCTTATCCTGTTTGCTCAATTTTCCCTTTTTTACCACAATTCAAGTCAGAGTTAGAAAGAAGGAAAATGAATTAAAAGAAACATATACTGGACAGTATTCTACAAAATAATGTGTGGGCAACCATACGTGACAAGGCTAATGTTTCCATCTCGGGCTGAGATTGCATCATAGGGACCTCTTGAGCTTTGTCCTTGAGGTATATGGTGTAATTTCACCCCCTGGTGGAAATACAACCTTGTTCTGTATAGTTGGTAGCCCATACTGTACATTATATATACATGTATGTATGTATGTGTGTATTATAGATTTTTTGTCTTTCTTTTCTTTATTCTTTGTTTATAGTTTAATTTACAGGGAAACAAGATCCATGCTCAACAGCTGATCCACTCCTGCTGTATAATCCCTTGCTGAAGTCACACTCCTCTGAAGATGTTGTGAAGTTTTAATTCTTCTGTGAAGTTAGTACCAAGTCAACAACTTCTCACTTCACAGTAACTTCGCAACGTTCCCAGTAATTGCACCAACTTTCCAAAGTTTTTAATTAAAAAAAGCACTTTTTAGAATATTTGTAATTGCTCCAGCCACTGTGCCATCACCCACAAATCACTAGTACCCTCTGATGTATTGTAATGTACCCTGTGACCCTCTAGAAACTGAAAACCTCTCCTCCTAACTCACTCCTGGGTAAGTTCACCACAGGTCATGTAATTAATCCCTTCCCACTACTTGTCTCCCCACCTCCCCCTTGACCAGATGTCAATGTTCAATGAAACCTCGACCACACAAACCCCCCGGCCCACATCCCTCTCCTCCAGCACCCCCAATAAATTAATTTTTGAAGTCCTGTTAAAGAAGAAAACTGCCCCCTGCTGCACAGTGCCCTCTCTGTTTAGTGTAAGTATCTGCAATGGCATGAATGAATGGTAACATATTTGGTTATAGTGAAACCTGATTAGCGAATGCTCAACCAATACTAGAGGCATTAGTATGGTTACATATAAGCAAGGGAACAGTACAACCTGCAGAGCTACCAGCACCACCTCCTGTAACCACTGCTGGCTCTATCTATGAGCCAGCAAGCCATTTTGCTTTTAAAGTCTGCAGGCTGAAAGTTGTAAATTATGCCTCCCACAAGAGCCTAAATAGTCATGTAAAGTTTAAACAGCCTTTGCAACAGTGCTGGCTGTATAGTAGGAGGATTCCTAAAGCTTTCTAATATACAGTGTGCCTGACATAAAGGTCACCACATCACTTTAGTTGTGAACTTGACAGAGTGGGCTGATGATATGACTAGCATAAGGAGCCCCATTAACCACTGCTCTCATGCCTCTCCCCAGACAATTTCCTACACACCTAACTAAAAAGTTGGAGCAAATTGAAAGCCTTGCTGAAATCAAAGTAGAGTGCTGCAGTTACCGTACTCAGTTACAACTAAGTATCGCAGTTACTGCATGCAAGGGATCATGAGCTATCACAGTTACTGTACACAACGGTCATGATCTTTCACAGTTACTGCACACAGTGATCATAGAGTATCACAGTTACTGTACACAATGATCATGATCTATCACAGTTACTGTACACTGTGATCATAGAGTATCACAGTTACTGTAGCCAATGATCATGATCTTTCACAGTTACTGCACACATAGATCATAGAGTATCACAGTTACTGTACACAATGATCATGATCTATCACAGTTACTGTACACTGTGATCATAGAGTATCACAGTTACTGTAGCCAATGATCATGATCTTTCACAGTTACTGCACACATAGATCATAGAGTATCACAGTTACTGTACACAATGAACATGATCTTTCAGTTACTGCACACAGTGATCATAGAGTATCACAGTTACTGTACACAATGGTCATGATCTATCAGACTTACTGCACACAGTGATCATAAAGTATCACAGTTACTGTACACAATGAATTCTAAGTGTCATAGGTACTGTACACAGTGATCATAGAGTATCACGGTTACTGGATACAATGGTCATGATCTGTCAGAGTTACTGTACAGTGATCATGAAGCATTACAGTTACTGTACACAGTGAATACTAAGTGTCATAGTTACTGTACACAGTGATCATTGATCATCACAGTAACTGTACACAATGGTCATGATCTGAGTTACTGCACACAGTGATCATGAAGTATCACAGTTACTGTACACGATGATTACTAAGTGCCCCAGTTACTGCACACATTGATCATAGAGTATCACAGTAACTGTGCACAAATGGTTATGATCTATGAGAGTTCCTGCACACAGTGATCATGGAGTATCACAGTCACTGTACACAATTAATTCTAAGTGTCCCAGTTACTGCACACAGTGATCATAGAGTATCACAGTTACTGTGCACAATGATCATGATCTGAGTTACTGTACACAGTGATCATAGAGTATCACAGTTGCTGTACACAATGATCATGATCTATCACAGTTACTGCACACAGTGATCAAATAAAGTATCAGTTACTGTACACAATGGTCATGATCAGTCAGAGTTACTGCACACAGTGATCATGAAGTATCACAGTTACTGTACACAATGAATGCTAAGCGTCATAGTTACTGCACACAGTGATCATAGAGTATCACAGTTACTGTACACAATGTATACTAAGTGTCGTAGTTACTGTACCCCAGAGCCGTAGGAAGGCATTTTGGTGCCCTGGGCAGGAGACTAATTTAGTGCCCCCCATGGCCTCCAGAAGTCCTGTGGGGTTTACATGCTCTTTGGTGAGTTTTGGGGCTTTTCATGAGGTAAAAACATAGTTTTGGTATATGTTCCCTACCCAAGATTGCAGGGAAAATGTTGCTCCCATGGAATCTGAGGTGTGTGAGACTCTGGCTGGCTGGCATCAGAGTGTGAGCTGCAAAATGAAGTTCTCTTTTGCTGATCAATCAACAAATATAATGTACTAGTCTACACTTGCCTGATGCCAACTAAGGTGGCAGAGGGAGGCTAACTGAATAAGAAGAAACACATCTAGATTGATTTAATTGTATTGTATGTATTGGATATTGTATATCTATGCTTGTCTTAAATACAACTGACTGCAGTACCTATAAGTGCTACTTCCTAGTGCTGGCTGCCTGGCCTGCTGCAGCTGATTCTTCATTCAGTAGCAGCCTAACAGGTACTGAGTACTAGGGTAGTAGTATGGGTCCCTGGTTGAGGGGGAGTCACGGCAGTGGAGTCAGAATGAAGAACTGTCTCAGGTCTGGAGGCTCTGTCTGCCCTGGGACTGAGATGAGAAGGCCCACTGCCAACAGCCACCCACCTGGAGTATTAGGAAAGCAGTGCAGGAGCCTGCCTGCCCTGTAACTGGAGCAGCTAGAGCCAGGCCTGCCAGCAGGCCAACTAACAAGTTCCATCCAAGGCAAGGCAATGCTTCATTTTCTGCAGCAAGACTGGTGTGGGTGGGGTGGGGATAATGGAAGACATGAAGAAAAAAAACAATGGCAATGGAATGGGAGTGCAAGGGATATGTCAAGAGGAGAAGAAAAATTAAAACATATAACATGTGGATGGGAGGATGGTGCTCCGTGGCCCGTGCCATGGAAGTCAGATCAATTTAGGAAGGCAACAACTTCTGTTCTTCACTCCCAGTGACTCCCAAAAGAAACTCATGAGTAAGCACTGTATGGGAGTGTGATTATAAAACTTAGCTTAACAACATGCTGAGCAAAAATATTCACTGTGGACAGTACAAGTTAAAACTTCTTTCACATGGGTGGTCACAAAAGTGAACTGAACGCACTCCTCGATCATGAAATAATACACAGCAGCCACCAGCCAGTCAGCTGAGACAGCCCAGTAATCAAATTCAAAGCAGATTTCCTGAGTTTGCATTTTTTTCCAATCTAGTACTCCCCACCTGGTGCCACTGCTGCCATATACACCATAATTCATCTCACTGACACACAATATGACACAAGTTCTCATTTTAAAAAAAAATTATTTGGGGACACACACAGGACGGATGTGGATGGAAATGAAAAATGCTTGCTGTTGCTTTTACTTAATGCAGTCCAGTCAGACTACTACATTATAGACATCACAGAAGACAGTAGTGCATTGCTTACACAAATCCAATATCTCTCTCTCTCTCTTGGTCTCATCTCTCCTCTCTACACTGTATAGTTTATTGCTGTTTTTTGCTGCTAGTCTCTTTCTGTCTCGTCTCAACAAACTACTGTATCTCCAGCCTGTATTTAACCGCCTCTCAGTGCCACGTGCTTGTGGCGCTCTACCCAGTACCTTTTATACTAATGGGTTAGGCGGCGGTGGCTCACCCACAGTTTCTCTTTCTCTGTACCACCACCACATGATTATATTGTCTGCAGCAGACGGCGCAACCATGTGACACCCCCACCGATTTGCTGATCTTTGGTCCACAGATGCGCCCCTGCTGACAGCCAGTTGTAATTACAAAACCAAAATATATATATTAAAAAAAAAAAAAGAAACCTTAAAGCGACAGTGCAAGTGAATTAAAAAGTGAGCTTTAGACTTGAAAACTGCGCCCCTCAGAGGCTTGCGCCTGGGCCGGGAGCACCACCCACCCCACCCTTCCTACGGCACTGCTGCACCCAGTGGTCATACAGCATCACAGTAACTGTACACAATGGTCATGATCTGAGTTACTGCACACAGTGATCAAGAAGTATCACAGTTATTGTACACAATAATTACTAAGAGTACCAGTTACTGCACACAGTGATCGTAGAGTATCACAGTAACAGTATACACTGAGGGTCCACAGAAGGTCGTGAGGGCATCGGAGAAGTTGCCCTCCCAACCCCCCAAAACCACAGTATATGCTGAGGGTCCACAGGAGGTCGTGAGGACATCAGAGAAGTTGCCCTCCCCCCCCCCCAAAATCAAAGGTACAGACTGCGAGTGCACAGCACGCCAAGGAGCTCCATCTTAAGGAGCACAAAGACTGTCTGTGTTTGGCCCCGCCAACGCTCCGCATCGGAGCATGTGAGAACCAATCAGCCCACTTCCCCATCTGTAACCTATATTATTCCTCCACTGGGGCAACATTGTCCCTCTTCAATTACGGCTGTCTTCCCTAGCTCCTGCATCACGTCCCTATAACACTGTGCTTCAATTAGTCCTCTCGCTGACCACCCTACTACTCCAGATAGTAACTCCCCCCCGCCACTCACCATAAATGCTCACTGCCCCATTGTCACAATAAACCACCTGTCTGGCAGTCATCCCCAATTGCAACACTGGAGGCTATTTCAAGTCATGCCTCTCTGGTCCCCTATGCCTTTTCTGCAGATGGACCCATCCATGCAGCCTTCCTGCCCTACATCATTTCAAATGCTCACCGCACCACACATAGCACCCTTTGCTCCCCCTGCTACTTATGGCAGCGGCACCACCTGCAACCCCTGCTACAACCACCTACATTATCACCACAACTCCTCCTACTGGCTACCCCCCACATACTTAGCCTCCCCATCCCATTGTTTTCTACCCTGAGAGGGACTCTAGGCAGGAGCTCTCACTTCCTCAAAAAATCATACTGGAATCCAGTCCTCAGGCTCCTCCTCCTCCTTCTCATGTCTGGAAACATCCACCCAAACCCCGGATCGCCCACACCTGCTGCACCTATTCACTCCTCTACTAGCGGGCTGCACATTGCCACCCTCAATGTCTGTAGCCTAATAAAAAAGTGGGACTCCTTCCAGGACTGGGTTCAACAGCACCAACCTGACGTCATTGCGGTTGGTGAAACCTGGCTCTCCTCACAGATTCCAGACTCGTTGTTAACCCTCTCTGGGTACAACATATTCCATGCCGACAGTCACGGTAAACATGGGGGGGTTGTGCCACTTATATTAGAGACACATTACATGGGCAACTACTTCCCACCCCCTGCTGGAAACTGGTCCCCAGGCCCTCACTTTTAAGCTGACTATGGGCAGTCCTAGAACTCCCCCCCTTTCCATCATTGCTGTCTACATTCCCCCTATGGATCAGAAGGTGGCCTTCCACTCTGTGCTGTCCTACTTGGCCACCCTTCTGACTCAAGCAGAAAAAATTGTACTTGGTGACTTTAATATTAACTGGCTTGATAAAGCCTTCACCTCATTCATTGATACTGCCACTGCCCAAGACCTAACACAAGTAGTCACATCCCCGAAAAGGACTGAACCAGCACACAGGGTTCTCTTCACTGCTGGACCAGGTATTCACAAACCATCCCCTTAAAATAACCAGCAATACTGTCCTCCCAAATGCCCTTAGTGACCACTCCCCGGTCCTCTGCTCCTGGACTTACAAAACACCAAAATCCCCTCCCAAAGTAATCCAACAGTGCAAGCTTGGCACAGGCAAATTTGCCCAACTCAAAGCCTATCTCAGTACTATGTACTGGTCCTACATAAAGAACACCCCTGACCCTGACAGGGCCCTTGACCTCTTCCTTCTCTCCTTTAACTCCATTTGTGACAAATTTGCTCCCATCACCAAAAGGGTGGTCAAAGGCAACTCAGCCCCATGGATAACTGACCACCTTCTGAACCGTATGTGGTCCAGAGATTCTCTATGGCACCTATCTAATGAGACTGGCCTGCCATCAGACAGACAGAAGTACAGAGAGGCGTGGAACAAATGTTCATGATCCTTGAGCAAAGCTAAAGCTAAGTATTACAAGGCCTCTATAACCTCTACCTGGGGCTCAGAGCGTAAGTTCTGGTCTAATATTAAGGATATCTGTGGCAATGACCACAACTCTGTCCCTAATCAGATCATGGCTGACAGGTGCCTAACCTCTGACCTGACCCGTATAGCCACAGCCTTGAATGACACCTTCACAAACCTCAGTCAGGTTCTCCCCCCCAACTTTCTTTACCCACCCCCAGCCAGCTCTCCCACCTCCCCCCATAGCCTCTCCCTTTCATCTGCGTTGCATAACACCCAAGTATGCTAAGCCATATCTCAGAATAGCTCTGAGACACTCCCAATATAGTAGTGATTCCTTAGACCTGAAACTCCTTTGGCTCACTCTCACTGAGGTGCTCTACCCCCTCACCCATGCACTAAACCACTCCCTGTGCCAGGGGGAACTCCCCTCCCAGTGGAAATCCACTTCAATTATGCCAATATTTAAAAATGGGGACCGAACCCTCACTAACAACTACTGCCCTATCTCCATCCTCCCTCCCCTGTCCAAGGCCCTAGAGAGGATCGTCTCTGATCAGCTCACTGACCACCTCAACAAATACAACATACTATGCAAGCAGCAACACGGCTTCTGGAAAGGGCACATTACTACTACTGCCCTCCTGGAACTCACCATACACATCCACTCCACCTTAGACAGAGGTCATATTACTGGGGCTATTTTTATTGATCTCACTAAGGCATTTGACACCATCAACCACTCCCTCCTACTAACCAAGCTTACCAACATCGGTTTCTCACGTGATGCTCTTAGCTGGTTCACTGACCACCTGACTAATTGTTTCCAACAGGTCAAAATTGGTAACACCCTATCCAATAGGCTACCTGTCCTCTCTGGAGTCCCTCAGGGGTCTGTCCTCAGACCACCTCTGTTTAGCCTCTTCCTTAACTCACTCCCCATATTCTGCTCTGGCAAACTACTACTCTATGCAGATGATGCTGTCCTATACTCCTCCAACTCTGACCTCATGCAACTCCACCTTTCCCTTCAATCCGCCTTTAGAGATGCGGAAAAGTGGTTCCACGCACAATGCCTAATCCTCAATTATAACAAGACTAAAGTTATGTTCTTTACACACACCCTTAACTCCCAGACGGAACTCTGCCCCCAAGTACAAACTGCCAACCTGACCCATCTTGAACAAGTGGACTCCTTTAAGTACCTGGGCATTACTTTAGACCCTGCACTCACCTTCCACCAATATATGCACCTCCTGTCTACTGCCCTCAATGTTTGGATTGGGCTACTGTATCATTTCAAACATTGTCTTACTCCAAATGCCATGAGACTCACTGTCTCCTCCTCTGTCCTCTCCCTGCTTGATTATGGTCTCCTAATCCATAGCATGGTGAACACCTTGGCCCTACAAAGACTTCAACTCTCCCTAAACAAAGCCTGTCACCTCACCCTGGACTGTGACTGACTAACTCACACATGCCCTCTTTATAATGCTACCAACTGGCTTAACCTCAACAGCAGAATTAGATTTCGCACTGCCTCATGGCCAAAAAACAGACCTAGGCCTCTGCCCCCCGGCTCGATCCCTAATCCACCCAGCTGTGACACTTAAGCAGACTCAGAGCTCTGCTAAGCAACTCTTCTTTGTCCCACACTGTCGAACCTCCCAACTCCAAATGGTTCTTTAGTTACCGAGCCCCCTCCTGGGTTAACAGCCTTCCGGCCCCTCTTGTCAGTGAGTGCAGACTTGGACCCTTTAAAACCTCTCTTAGAAACCATCTCCAGTCCTCAAACCACTGTGACTGCCACTGAATCAGCTCCAACCCCCCTCCTGACTAAGGCCTACTTGGCTGGCTTCTTCCTCCCATAACCTGTCCCTAATCTGAGTCCCCCTAACTTAGCTCTATGTCTGAGCTATCATATGTATCAATTGAATGTAGTAATTATTCCTAGTATCTAACTGCTAGCCTAACAATGGTCCTTGTGACAACCGGACTGTATACTGCTGAACAACTATGTAATCATTTGTCTATTTTGTATGTAATTTCTGCGATGTGGAACCTTTGTAAAGGAGTCTCTGACTCAAAGGTACTTTCTGAAATCTTCATAAATAAATAAACTGTGCACGCTATGATCTTGAAGTATCACAGTCACTGTACACAATGAATTCTAAGTGTCCCAGTTACTGCACACAGTGATCATAGAGTATCACAGTTACTGTACACAATTATCATGATCGGTCAGAGTTACTGCACACTGTGATCACGAAGTATCACAGTTACTGTACACAATGAATGCAAAGTGTCATAGTTACTGTACCCAGTGATCATAGAGTATCACAGTAACTGTATGCAATGGTCATGATCTGAGTTACTGCACACAGTAATTTCATACTGGATTTCCTACTGGAGGTTTAAGGAAGTCAAGAGGTGACATAAGTCACCAACTTCTATAAGGTAATTATGCAATCTGTTTTTGAAAATCACCAAACTGTCAGCATCCACCACATCCTGTGGCAGTCTATTCCACATCCTAACTGCTCTACACTTGAAGCCATTTCTTCTCAATTCAGTCCTTACTGTTTCCTCCCTCCGATGTTTATTATGTACTCTCAGGTGATATGGCTTTACCACTGATTCCAGACCCAACTCAAATTTAAGATCTTCACCCTCCAAGGCTTTATATAGTAACAATGTCACCCCTCACCCTTCTATTCACCGATGGCTACAAACCCAAGTTCTCCAATCTTTCCTCATAAGAGTTTCCTTGACCTACAGCAATTAGTCTGGTAAAAGATCTCTGGGGCCTCTCCATTACCCTAATATTCTTTATAAGGAAAAGACAGAAGACAGTGGAATAATAATCCAATATGGGCCCTAACCATTGTCCTATACAGTGGCAACAAAACCTCCCCACTCATCGATTGAAACCCCCTTCTCATACAATTTACCAACTGCAAAGCTTTATTTGATGCAAATTTACTTTGGGCACCACTTTTAAGGTCATTTTGTACATACACTCCTAGATCTTTTTCACACTTTGACACCTTTAATTGAAGGCCCTGCATATGATAAGTCTGCTGTACATTATGCCTTCCAAAATGCATTATAATACATCTCTCCCTGTTAAAGGTCATCCCATTTTATTTGCCCATTCCATTATATAAATCAAATCCTGCCCAAATATTAATCTATCATCAAATGTATCCACCACTCCCCCCCCCCCCATTTTGACATCATCAGCAAATTTTATTAGCTTGTTCTTGCTAACTATCTTCAAATCACTAATAAAAATGCTGAACAGCAATGGTCCAAGTACTGAACTCTGTGGAACACCACTCACCACCCTTAGTGAATCAGACACATGACCATGCAGTCTCACTTTCTGCAGTCTATTTGTCAACCACTGTTCAACCCATCTTACTATGTCTGAATCGATCCCAATTTAATAAGCGCTTCAATAATTTTAAAATGTGGAACCATATCAAATGCTCTACTATAGTCGAGCATTACCATATCCACATTTTTTCCTTCATCAATAAGTTTACTAACAAACTCATAGAAGGTGATCAAATTTGTTTTGCACGATCTATTTACCACAAATCCATGCTGGCTTTTACCCACTAAATGATTATCTCTCATATAATCAATAATAGTTTCACACAATATACCCGCAATAATCTTTCCAATGACAGAGGTCAAGCTCACCAGACTATAATTTGCTGACTCACTCCTTTTTCCCTTTTTATAAATAGGTGCCACATATGCCAATTTCCACATCTCTGGCACCACTCCCTCTGCCAGTGATTTTTGTCCTAACTTTGTGATGACTGGTGTTAGCATTTCTTCCAACTCCTTTAAGAAATAGGGATGAATCCCATCCGGTCCTGCTGCCTTTTCAACCTTTAGTCTCTTTATCCTACTTCTAACCTGTTCCTCAGTTATTATTTCTTTGGGATCTAGTATACTTATTCCCAGTTGCCCCATCTCTACAACTCCATCATATTTTTTATACACAGCTCCAAAACATCTACTAAATTCATTTAACATCTCCTTTGGTTTTGAAGTCATAACCCTGTCAATGTTTAATGGACCAGCCATACTACTTCCCCTCCTTTTACTATTTATAAATGCAAAAAAACTCTTGCTATTATCGTTGGCCATTGCCAATCTAAGTTCCAGCTTCTTTTTTGCATTCTTAATTTCCTTCTTTATTTTTGTTAGTAGAGTCTTATACCTAATTTGAGATGCTAAGGATGTTTTTTTCTTCATTCTTTGAAGCATCTCTTTCTTTTCTTTTTTGCATAATCTAGTTATAGTTTTTGTAAGCCACTGTGTCTTTTTTACCCTTATGATTATACACACTCCTCTTTGGTATATACTTCCCTATTAACTCATTTATTATACCTGAGAATAACTCCCAAGATTCTTCCATACTTTGATCTTTCATCACAACCTCCCAATCAATACTACTCAGCCTCTCTTATATTTACATAATCCCTCTATTGTATAAGAACTGCTCTGTTTTCCCCCTTTACAATATTGGTTTCCCAAAACATCCTAAACATTATGGAGTTGTGGTCACTTGTCCCTAAATGTGGCTGAATACTAATTTGTCGAATGACATCAGGAATATTTGTTAAAATAATATCTAATATATTTCCCCCCTTGTGGCTTCCTGTATACACTGTTAGACACCAACCACCATTAGGTCTTCCTGTACCCTACACTCCAACCTATTTCCTTCCATATATTCCCCCCATTTAATGTTTGGCATATTTATGTGACCTATTAGCACTATATCAGTGCCTTCAGCCAAGCCAGTAATATATATTCAAAAAAAGCTTCAGTGTCCTCCATTTTTGTATCTGGTGCTCTATAAAAGGTTGAAAAACTACATTTCTTCCCTTTTATACCCAACGGTTCAATGGTAACCATTTCAATACTCCCTAAATTATCATTTTTGTCAGTGACCCTAACTTCTAATTCATCCCTAATGCATAAAGCCACCCCTCACCTCTTTTCCTATCTCTATTTTTATTTATGAATCTATATCCAGGTATCTGCTGATGCCATAGTTTGTCATTTGACCACCAGGTTCCTGCAACCCCAACAATATCTAATTTATCTCTCCTCATTATCATTTCCAGTTCTACCATACTGATTTCATTCAAACTTCTAGCGTTACAAAACATTACCTTACTAGTTGACATTTTTTTGTATTTCTTTGACTTAGGGGTTTATTTACTTTATGTTCCCTGGTCGTCCCCTTCTCTTTCAGTTTAAACAGTTTTCTATCTCATTCCTCAATCTGTGCTCTAAGATTCTACTATGTCTATAGTTTAGGTGCAACCCATCCTTACAATACAATTTGTCTTTTTTGTCAAATGTCCCCCAGTGTTTTATAAATTTATAGCCACTCTCCCCTGTCCATCTACCTAACCATTCATTTGTTAAAGCAATTCTCTTTTTTTATACTCAGATGCCCTAGGTTCTGGTAATAACTCTGAAATCAGTATCTCACAACCTTGATTTACTAGTTTTTGTATTGGTTTATTATAATCCTTCTGCATTTTCGGCAAGGTTTTCCTCATAATATTGTTTATATCCCCATGAATCACTGCCAGTGGGTCTTCCCCACACCACTAAATATATTGTCAGCCATATCATATAAATCCAATGCACCAGCTCCCAAGAAGCTACTAACCATTTTATTTGCTTTAGCTTTGTTACATATATATTGATCTGTATATTTTATTATGGAATCTCCTATGACAATGATTTGTCTAGGATTTTGTTTTCCCTCACTTTCTATTCCTTCTGTCTCCAAAACAGCTTTCCAACCCTTATATTTGAATCAATTAAGTTCCCCAGGACGCTTTAGCTATTTTCTACTGGAATTCCATATATTTCATTTACCTCAGTGTCCTTTACACTGCCCTGCTCTTCCTGCTCTCCCCTATCTCTACCTATATCCTGCGTTCTTTCCACATTAGCCCTTCTTAAAGATGCTGGAACAGGTCCAAGCGGGTTCACGCCCACACGTTTTTTCTTCACCCTACCTGAATCTCCCCTATTTACTTGATGGCTTCCTTCCCCACGCTCTCCTCCTTTTCCTTTACCCAGCCCCTTCACTGAACGATCAGACTCGCTTTTATTCAGGTTTGACAACATCTTTAACCTTGATTCTCCAGCCTTTCCACAGCCTTAGATAGGTTTGAGTACAGTTTTCAATTTAACATACATTTTCCACACTCAAACGTACTATAATCCACTCCCAATTCAGCCTCCTTATACATTTTACAACCTTTACATCTTATCAACAGATCTCCCTCCGATGCTAACAATGAAGCAGGCAAAATACACGTCTCTGCCTCCTTTGTTTCCATTTTTCCTTATCATAGAAACATAGAAACATAGACTTTGACCTCAGATAAAGGCCACTTGGCCCACCCAGTCTGCCCATTTCCCTACCTACTGGATAAGCTGCAGATTCTAGTTAACCAACAGCCTATTTCCTGCCACCCCCACTACAATTGCCTTATGTCTGTCCCATGCATGTTTGAATTCCCCCACTGTTTTAGACCCAACAACCTCCTCAGAAAGGCGGTTCCATGCATCCGCCACTCTCTGAGTGAAAAAAATTCCTCACATTACCCCTGAGCCATCCCACCTCTATCTTTTAATTGTGTCCCCTTGTACTTATACATCTCTTTTTCTGAAAGATGCTATCCTCCTGGACTTTGTTGATTCCCTTCAGGTACTTGAATGTTCCTATCATGTCCCCCCATCCCTCCTTTCATCAAGGGTGTACATATTAAGCTCTCTCAGTCTCTCTTCATATGGTTTCTGATGCAGACCCTGCACCGTTTTACTTGCCCTCCTCTGGACTGCTTCCATCCTGTCTATGTCCTTGTGTAGATGAGGTCTCCAAAACTGCACACAGTACTCCAGATGGGGTCTCACCAACTGTCTGTACAGAGGGATAACCACTTCCCTTTTTCTACTTGTGATGCCCCTTACTATGCATCCCAGTATCCCCTGGCTCTCCTTACCAACTTCTCACATTGCCTACCAACCTTTAGATCATCTGATATGACTACCCCCAGGTCCCTTTCCATTTTTGTTGTTGTTAGTACCTCTCCTTCTATTGTGTACTCTTCTCCTGGGTTTTTGTTTCCCAGGTGCATTACTTTGCACTTCTTATCAAGGTTTAATCAACAACTGCTATTACCTATATTTACCAGATGATAGTGTCCTATCTCTTTCTTCCTGCTCCCCACTAACATGCCAACATGTGCCTAGATGCACATGTCTCAGCGCATCGATACATGCTGCAGACGCTTGCACCACTCATGTGAGCATCCGACTTTAACTGCTAAACCCGGAAGTATCAGAGTTCTTGCTTCCTGCAGCAAAAACAGCTGTGACCCCTTAAGTTTTAAAAGTATCCCACAGACACAGGGCTAAGAACACTAAAAATAAACACAAGCCCCTTCTTTCTGTAGTCCCCTTTGCCCTCAGCACATAGAGAGGCTACAGTAATGCTATACTGAGCGTTCCCTCCTAGTATGCCAGAGCCTCTCAGGACTCCAATACATCTAAGCACACACAATCAGCACTCTGTTTGCTACAGCCCTCTGTCTCACCACTTTTGGTGGTCCCACATCTCAGACTGCAGCTCCAAAGATACTGCTCGCATGAGCGTCCAACTTTAACTACTGAACCCGGAAGTATCAGGGTTCTCACTCTCTGCAGCGAAAACAGCTATGTCCCTTTAAGTTTTAAAAGTACCCCCACATATATAGGACTAAGAACACTAAAAATAGATACTTACCCCTTGTTTCTGTAGTCTCCTCTGCCCTCAGCACATAGAGGGTCTACAGTGATGTTATACTGAGCGTTCCCTCCTAGTGTACCAGAGCCCCTCAGGACTCCACTATGTCTAAGCACACAAAAGCAGCACCAGGTTTGCTACAGCCATGATCATGAAGGTTTGCAGTTACTGTACACAATGATTACTAAGTATCCCAGGTACTGCACACAGTGATCATAGAGTATCATAGTTACTGTACACAATGGTCAGGATCTGTTAGAGTTACTGCACACAGTGATTATGAAGTATCACAGTATTGTACACAATGAATGCTACCTGTCATAGTTACTGTACACAGTGATCATAGAGTATCACAGTAACTGTACACAATGAATAATAAGTGTCATAGTTACTGTACACAGTGATCATAGAGTATCACAGTAACTATACACAACGGTCATGATCTGAGTTACTTCATGATCACAGTGTGTAGTATCACAGTTACTGTACACAGTGATTACTAAGTGTCCCAGTTACTGCACACGGTGATCATAGAGTATCACAGTAACTGTTCACAATGGTCATGATCTGAGTTACTGCACACAGTGATCATGAAGTATCACAGTTACTGTACACAATGATTACTATGTGTCCCAGTTACTGTACACAGTGATCATAGAGTATCACAGTAACAGTGCACTATTGTCATTATCTACCAGAGTTCCTGCACACAGTGTTTACTAAGTATCACAGCAACTGTACACAATGATCATGATCTATCAGAGTTACTGCACACAGTGACCATGAAGTATCACAGTTACTGTACACAGTGATTACTGTCACATGTACTGTACACAGTGATCACTGAGTGTTATACTGTAGGTACTGCATACAGTGATCATGGAGTATTACCACTACTGTCCACAATGATAACAGAGTATTGCTGTTATTGTACACAATGGTCACTGTGTAACACAGTTACTGAGCACAATGATCATTAGATATCAGTTACTGTACACAATGATCATGGAGCATCTCAATTACTGAACTCGTTGATCACTAATTATCACAGTTACTTTACTTAATGATCACTGAATGATACAGTTACTGCACACAGTGATTATGGATTATCACAGTTGCTGTACTTATTGTTTATGGAATGTCACATACACAGTGGCCACTAAGTATCACATTTGCTGTCCACAGTGATCATAGTGTACCACTGTTATTGTACACAATGGTGTCTGAGTAACACACTTATTGTACACAGTAATCACAAAGTATCACAGTTACTGAGCACAATGATCAGTTGGTATCACAGTTACTGTACATAATGATAATGGAATATTACAATTACTGAACTCAATGGCCACTGAGTTACAACGTTACTATACACAGTGATCACCGAGTATCACCATTGCTGTCCACAATGATCAGAGTATCACAGTTACTGTACACAATAGTCAGACTAACACAGTTACTCTACACAGTGAACACTGAGTATCACACTTACTATCCACAATGATCACAGAGTATCACAGTTACTATACAAAATGATCACCAAATAACACAGTTACCATATACAGTGATCACAGAGTATCACAGTTACTGCACACAGTGTTTACCAAGTATCACATTTACTATACACAATAATCATGCAGTATCACAATTAATGAACTCAATGACCACTAATTATCATAGTTACTGTACACAGTAATCATAGAATATCACAGTAACCGAACACAATGATCACAGAGCATTACAATTTCTGTATTCAATGATAAAACAAAAACAAAGTACACTCCATGCAGGACAGAACATGATTTAAAGTAATTCCCTTAATTTTTGCAGTTAGTGTGATTATACAAATGGCATCAGGAACAAACAAACAAGTATAGTGTATAATACCATAAAATCCTTTGCCCAGTCTGCACCAGATCAAGTACCCACTTTATCAAATCCCCTGACTCCCTAAATTAGTTGACAACCCCCACCCTTCTCCACCTCTAGCGTCCAATCTCCCCCCACAGCCCCCAAAGTTGAAGGATATAGTATGGTACCTGCAGTATATTAAAAAATAGAATGAATGATCAGAACTTCTCTCCCTTGGCAGAGCAGTCTGCTCTGTTCAGTACTGAATACATTAATGAATGATGGTACCCTCTGTAGTAACACCTGCTGGCTGAACTGACAGCATATCAAACATTTGGAATGAACTTCCACTTTTTCTTAAATTGCACATAGAACCAAAAATCTTTGCTGCATCCTTGAAATTATATTTTAATCACCAAAGTCACTGTCTGTAAATCATATATGTAGTTTATGATATGACTGTCTATCAGCTAGCACTTTTATATTTTTATATGTACTACTATATGTAGTTTTGAGCTATAATTATAGACAACAGGAGCATCCCTGATCAATCACAGGACTTCCTTTAGTTGTGTGTGAGGTATTCTTATTGCTGTAAGAGTACCTCACATGCTGAGCATTGTAATGGGCTTCTCAATGACCACTCCTACTGCCAATTTTATTAAATACAACTTTTTTTATTTCATAAAGTGAGTGATCTGTAATAATTTTATGGGTCTAGTTGGAGGGCCTCTTCCGGCTATAAGAGTCTAGCCTCTTGCATCCTTAGGACCACAGAAATGTTCACCTTCAGTTCACAGTCCTATGATCCTAAGATTGTTCAAGGCAACACTCTTATAGCCATAAGCGGCCCTTCAACTGAACCCATAAATGTATATCCCATCTCAGGTCATATAAGCAAAAGGAGCTTTGACTCCAATTTACTTATCCAGTTAAAATTAAAGCAACAGCAAACAAACTATGCACGAGGATCACTATGTATCGCAGTTACAATATGCACTGATTACAGAATATTACTGAATGTACACAAACATCACTAAATATTACAGGTAATACAAATGGTTAACACAGAGGTCTCCACAGACAATACACAGAAATTACATTGGGCTGCAGTTACTGTGTACTGTGAGCAAGCAGAACCATATTATCACACACAATGGCCACTAAAATCCAAAAGAGTGGCAGTGACCCCATCCAGTATTGACTGTGATCTGAGGCAGGGAAGTCAAACTGAAGAATCAAACCTGGCTACATGCATCTGCATAGTATGCATCCTAAAAAGAAGGCATAGATTACACTCGCATTTCATCAGTAATGTGTGAGCTAGTATGAGCCAATGGAACATCGTCAGCAAAAGACATTGCAGTATGTGCACCAGTGTGGAGTATGTACATACAAACAGAGGAAATAAGAAAGTAGGTGCTTCAGCTGGAACTTGAACCCAGGCCTCCCAGAATAATGTTCCAGTTATGTTGCCAGCTGCACCACCAGGGCAACTGGAAACTGGGCCATCCTGGAACAAATGACTGCTATTGTACTCTGGGACAGCTCAGTTTCCAGTTTCCATGGTGGTGCAGTTGGTAGTGCAACCAGAACGGTATTCTGGGCAGCCTGGGTTCAAGTCCCAGCTGAGGCACTTACTTCTTTTTCTCCTCTATTTGTATGTGTTCCATAAATATGCACACCATACTCTTGTGATTGAAAATGTGATTTTCTGTGTAGCTCCAGGTTTTGCATAGAGAAAGAATAATGTGCTCCAGGATGGCCCCGTTTCCAGTTGTCTTGGTGACCCAGCTGGTAGCACAACCTGAACAGTATTCCAGGAGGCCTGGGTTCAACTTCAAGCTGATTCACTTACTTCTTTCTCTCCTCTGTTTATATGTGTTCCATAAATATGCACACCATACTCTTGTGATTGAAAACTACTGTGTACGAACATACGAAATTGCCAGCAGAAACAGGCCATGATGGTCTATCGAGTTTGCTCAAGTGTGCAGCTTGGTGCCATACTGGTTTTCAATCATAAGAGTGCGGTGTGCATATTTATGGAACACATACAAACAGAGGAGAGAAATAAGTAAGTACCTTGGTGCAATACCATGAAGTACAGTAGTTGCTTGCTTAGCATCAGTCTTCCATCAGACCTTTCAAGTGTGCCACAACACTTCTATGTCCCACATGGAAATGTGTCTGCCCCATAATGTATACAGAGTTTGAAAGGAGAAGTTCATATTAATCCTTGAAGCTCAAGCAATAGAAAACTTTAGGAACGTTAAAACACTGGATTCTGCAGTTTTGTATGCTGATGTGATGATGGGTTCCACATTCTCGCTGGATTTTTAACCAAATGTCAAGGACTTGTGGTACAATTGTTCAATATCCCTGATGCATGCACCAAAATAGTAGAACACTTAAAGTGTGATCTTACAATCATGTGCATTTCATAACTTGCAGCAAAATGTGAGCCCTATTATGGAACACTGTGTTAGTATTTGATTCATGTGTGATTATTTTTGCCATAACGTTCGGACAAGTGCCATAAATGCGAAACATTTGAAACCAAATGTTTTGCAGCATTTACCCTGCCACAGAAGCACCACAAAATTGGGACCTGTGCCTGTCACAGATCATCTGAAAATCCAGCCCCCGGTCTCTTTCCCCATCTAGAGTCCCACCTTTGGGTGCTGAAATGTTGAGAGGTATGTAGTAGGAGGAGGAGTAGCAGTAACATTTATTTTTCATTAGGATATAAAACTTTAGGTCTGAGGGACCTATTTTAAAAAGTTGTCCTGCATTTTCAAAGTAAATTTCAAACAAATTTCAACATGATGACAGTACTTTACATATATTCCAACAGTACAATTTAGATTTTACAGTCGGACAGTCTCTGTAAGTTAAAGGCAGTAATAACAGACATCGAAAGATACATCTCACAATTAGGACTGTCAGTGGTTTACTAGAAATCTCATATTCACAGAATTTTGATAGCCAGTACTAATTCTGTTAGATAAGAATAACTGACTAATTAAACATGGAATTTTTTAAAAGTCATATGTTCTATCCACAGTGTGCAAAATATTAGGAGCACAGTTGGTGGAAGTTCTTTGTGTAACTGACACTGAAGGAAGTCCTTTCATAGCCTTTATACAGTGTGTAACCAACCAGACATGTTCAATGGAGGAGGCAGTATAGTGCAGTGGTTTAAGGCTCTGAGCTGCAAATCTGGAGACCTGAGTTTGAATCCCACAGCCCCCACTTGCATACTGTGTGACCCTGAACAAGTCACTTAACTTCCTTGAGCTCCCAGGTCACACCTGTAAACAAGCTTTCAGCTTAGTGTGTCTCTCCTGGTAAAATAAAAAAAAAAATTCTAGCTACAAATTTTACAAGCGAGTAAGTTTGCATATTCAAATTGCACTAGTACAGCTTTCAATTAATTCTGCACTCAAAGCTTGCATGAAAGCTGTTAATTTAGACATAATTCTTACTGTGGAGATTACTTCATTTCACAATTTGGCTGTATTAAAATGCATTGTCATTTGCACTTACAGTATTTGTATTGAGTTTTTGGAATGGCAACTACTCTGTGAATAATTTCCCTTAGTGGACACCTATGATAATTTTTCTCAATAAAATATCAGTTTCCCTTTATTAATCCATTTTTTACCTTATAAATAAGGGATCACCAATGCCTTTTACAGCATAATGTCAAACTGTCCAACTTTAGTTTCTGATACATATGATGAGTTGTATAAGAACATTGTAGTATAAACCTTGCTAGTTGATATATATGTTATGTCCAGTTTGTCAAGTAGTTTTTGAGCTGCATATCCATACACTACATTCCCACAAGTTACCATATACCAAAACAGGCAAAATTAACTGAGTGGAAATTGTGCTTTGCATTTTGTAAGTCATTAAAAAGGCTAGTCTCCTCATTGCCCCAATACTTTAATTTACTTTTCTGGCTATAGTATTTATGCGTGTTTCAAATACCAGGGAGCTGTCTAATACAGCTCCCAGATATTAATACTGACTAGTTACAGATAGTTTAAGATCATCCGTAGAAAAAAATCTGTATACTGTATACATTTTTCTGGTTACTTTTAAATTGTTTATTATGGAAAACCATTTCTTGTATCTTTTTAGGGTTGAGAACCAGTCTAGATTTGTTAAATCAGTTTGGCAATTTAATGAACTCTGTTTGCAGATTTTCAGCTATACATTGATGATTCTTTTGCTGTCGATAAAATGACTGTGTCATGGGAGTCACGGGATGCAGTCCACGGAGTAGCACTCTCCTTTGTGAGCTCCTTCCCCCGTCAGTTTTTGCATAATTTAAACCGGTTTAGCGAAGTTATTAATGACTTAGTAAGTGGTGGAAGCCTTCTTATCAAGAGGTGGTTACACGTCGGGTGCTGTATGGAAACGGAAATGAAGAAAAACCCTCCAAAGCATACCCCTCCTGCAACCCCCAAAAAGGCCCTGAAGAAGCCTAAGACCTCTACTGGGCTTCAGCTGCAGACCCCTGGTGTCGGGAAGGCCGAGTCTGAGCCCCTCACTCTCACTAAATTCTTGGAGGAGTTTCAACCTTTCAAAATGGAAATTCAGAGCATCGCAGGAGAAATTAAAAGTATTTCCAGTGTCCTAGAATCCCTCTCCCAGAGGACATCAGATAATGAAGCCCGCATATGCTCATTAGAGCATAAGCAAGAGCAACTTGATCCTGAGCTGGTGGCAGTGAGGCAACGACTAGCCAGGTTGGAAAATAAAATAGAAGACCTTGAGGGTTGTAGCCGCTGCAATAATGTGGTGATAATTGGTCTACCTGAATGAGAAGAAGGCTCAGACCCGGTTAAGTTTATTAAAAATTTTGTGGAGAGAATTGCTGGTCCTACCCCCTTTGGCTCCGAATATATTATTGAACAAGCCCACAGAGCGTTGTGATCTATGCCATCACAAGGAGTGGCCCCCAGAACTTTTATCTTCCGTTTCTTGAATTTTTAAGAGAAACAGCATTTCATGGCTGAAGTCCGAGAAACGAAGGAACTTATGTGGGAAGGAACTAAATTGAGGGTAGTACAGGATTTACCTCTCTCTGTGCACCAGAAACAAGCCACCTGTCATCATATTGCAACGAAACTAATAGCTGCAGCAATCAAGTTCAAAATGAACTATCCAGCTAGATTTCAAGTACTTGTTGCTGGCTCTTGGACAACATATGAAAATGCAGAGTTGGCGGCTGCTGGTCTTAAGCTATTACTTCCTGACCTGTTTCGGGCTCCCTGGGCTAGGAGCGGGTAATGGCTAAATGGGTGTTGCAGTTATAAAGCTCAACAGCTGACTTTGATCTCTCCTTGCAGACTTAAGAATGGTGTGAGCCTAGTTTATTCATTTTTGGAGGTGTATATGTCTCCTTTCATTTCCTTCGTTTCACAAATATTAAGGGGGCTAACTGTAAAGTCTGCTTTGGAAACTCAGTACAGTAGTTAAAAACATCTCTGCTGGGTCTCTAAATTAAAGCAATTTGTGACTGAGCAACCGTTATTGCTTCTCAGCTTTCGAGGTCCCGAACTTTGCTTAAAATAGGTGGTGTAGCCAGGAAGCTGAACTGTTTTTTGATTTCACCACCACCTGTTGCTTCAAGTTATTCTAAGCCAGCAACGAGAAGCTGGACTGATGGACTACGCAGTTTTTCTCTCAAAGAATGCTCTGGCACTTACGGCGTCACTCGAGCATGCATTCCCGATTTCTCGCCACTAGATGGCACCGGAGACTGTAGTCTGTTGAATCTCATATAGTTCATGTTTACATGCAGGAAAAGGCTTCTGATAGCAATGAATGACTTTTCTTATTGTCTTGTTTTCTACAGGAGGATTTTTGTTTAGAACCTCATTCTCTCTACATGCAAGGGCATAATGAAGCTACAATTTGGCAAGGCTGTTTCCACAAGCCTTATTTAACTTTAGCAGAAATTAGTCTTTTTTTTTCTCTTCTCTCTTCATTTTGGCTAAAGTCAATGGCTAATCACTTTCAGGACCCCTTCCATTGTCCTGTTGGTCTGAAGGAGAAAGATGCAACTTATTTCTAGGTTGGGGGGGTCACCCTCCTTTACTATCTAATTTATTTTCCTTTTGGTATGGTCTGGAGGGTTTCTTATTGTTATATGTTGGTGCCTTTGAGATCTTCTGTGTACGGACAATTACTGTCTGATTCTAGCACTGCATTGTTTGTTTAACAATAGACACAGATGGTATAATAGTCTAGTTGATCTAGTTATGAAAGGCGGGAAGGGGGGTGAGGAGAGGTTTGGGTGAGCTGTTCATCATGTACCATGAGAATAAGGGGTGGGAGTGGGAGGGGTTGCAGGTTACCGTAGGATATTGGGGCTGATTTTTTGGGTGTTTGGTACTGTGGTCTGAGTGAGTTGGGGTGGAGATGGTTGGGGGGTGGCTTAGCTCAGTAGAACATTTATAAAATGTGGCATGAAAGATGTATATGAGTACAGGAGAAATTCTATGGTTTTATCCAGGGATTCAACGGGTAATGGCTAGTAATCTTAAGTTTATCACTTGGAATGTTAAAGGAGCCAGGCACAAGACTAAACAATATAAGATTTTGAAATATCTTAGTCATTTAAAAGCTGAAGTTATTTTTTTACAAGAAACACACTTACTAAATGAGGAAGCAGATAAGCTGAGAAGCCAACAGGTGGGGCAGATATTCGCTGCAAAGGGTAACACCCAAAGTAGGGGGGCCATGATCCTTCTACATAGATCACTTCCTTTTACACCTATCTAATGCATTTCTGATCCTTCCGGTAGGTTTGTGTTTGTGAAGGGAAGGTTATGCACTTTGGATATTGTTTTGGGTAGCGTCTATGGTCCCAATACTGATACTCTGAGTTTCTTTATGAAAGTATTGGAAGTTCTTTCTCCCCTTTTAGAGGTCCTCATGATTATAGGCAGCGATTTTAATTTGGTATTCGATTCTTCATTAGACAGGTTGGGCTGTTGTCGTCAGGGCCTTTCCCCTGCTCAAAGATTGTTCAGGGACTTGGTAGACTCTGCAGGGCTCTGTGACGTATGGCATGTGCTCCACCCCAAAATGCGGGAATACACTTTTGTTTCGCAAGTCCACGTCACCTCATCATGGATCGATTACATTTTCATCTCTCAAACACCTTTGTCTGGGGTTTTAGATTCTAATATTGCCTCAGGACCACTTTCGGACCATTCTGCGGTAGTATGTCAAATTTCCCTGGCTTCTTTTCCTAAAAAGGGGGGCAGGTGGAAGTTGAATAATCAAATTCTCAAGGAACCCGATAAGATTGAGTACACAACATCTCAAATACATCAGTTTACAGCTGTGAATATCAACTCCACATGGCGGCCTGACATGGAATGGAGTGCTCTAAAGGCATTTTTGAGGGGGATTTTAATTGGCTTAACTTTGAAAAGGAAAAAGGAACGGGAAAATAAAACCTCCCGCCTTCTGTCCCAAATTAGGGATATGGAATCCCATCTCTCTCCTACCTCCTCTGAAACTTTTAAGCAGGATTTAGTTAAAGTTAAGGATGCCTATCTTAACTTGTTAAGGGAGCAAGCGGAGTTCGCTATTTTAAAAGCAAATGCAGTCTACACAGACCAAGGGGAGAAAGCTGGGCGGCTGTTGGCAATGTGTGTTAAGCAACAAGAATCAGCTAGATTTTTCATAGCCGTTCATTCTGTAGAGGGAGAGCCTCCTAAAACTTCATCCTTAGAGATACTTGATGTATTCACTTGTTATTTCCGGGATTTATACGGTCCTATGATAAATCCCCCTTCTGAGGAGGACTTGCAAAATTATCTGGGAGACTTTCAATTACCCTCCCTTACTAACTCTCAACAAGCTGCATTAATATCTCCTATCTCTGAGGATGAAATAGCTGTGGTAATTAAATCTTTACCATCCGATAAAACTCCTGGTCTGGACGGATTCTCCACCAATTTTTATAAAGTATTTTCCAAGCAACTAACCCCAATTTTACTGTCACTTTTTCAATTTCTACTTTCCGGCCAAGGGGCCGATCCTTCTCTTTTTGAAGCTCTGATTGTTTTACTGCCCAAACCAGACAAGCCACAGAATTTGGTCTCAAGTTATAGGCCCATTTCCTTAATCAATCATGATATTAAGATCTTAGCCAAACTATTGGCTGATCGCCTGAATACAGTTCTTCCTTGTATAATAGGGGAGGAGCAGGTTGGTTTTATGAGGGGCAGAGCATCAGTAGACCATTTGTGAACTCTGGCGCACGTCTTCTCGGCTTCGAGGGATGCTGCCACCCCAATGGCTTTGGTATCCCTGGATGCCGAGAAGGCCTTTGACAGGGTCTATTGGAACTACTTATTTGCTACCATGAAGGCATTCGGTATTCCCAAACAATTTTTGGTCTGGGTCCGTTCATTATATTTATCACCCTCTGCTAGAATCTCCTGTGATGGAATGATTTCCAGTCTGATTAAATTGCACGTGGGAACTAGACAAGGGTGTCCCTTGTCCCCCCCCACTCTTTAATATATATTTAGAGCCCCTTATTCGGGGGCTAACCAAAGCGCAGGATATTCTAGGTATATCTTTAAATGGGCAGACGGTTAAGGTTGCTGCATATGCAGATGACCTTCTTCTGCAGATTACTAATCGAATGACATCTATTCCCCCAATTCTCAATATAATAGAGGAGTTTAGTAAGGTTTCGAATTATAAACTTAATATTGGGAAAACCTCAGTCTTTCCTCTCAATCATAGGGTTTACAAGCAAGAAGTCACGACTTTAGGGCTTGCTTGGCAGTCTGATTCCATTAAATATCTTGGGCTCATTCTGACACACAATGTATCCCGGCTTAAACAATTAAACCTGGATCTCTTGGCTTAAAAAATAGACCAAGATCTCCGCAGGTGAACGTTACTTCCTCTCTCTTTGTGGGGAAAGAGCAATTTAATCAAAATGAATGTTTTTCCCCACCTCTTCTATCCCCTCAATATGTTAAATATTGTCCTCCCGTTGTCCTGGTTTAAAAAAATCCATAGCATGTTTTCCAATTTTATATGGGGGTATAAAAAAGCTAGAATGGCTTTTCACAAACTGGCTGCTCCTAAAGGAAAAGGGGGCCTGAGAATTCTTCTTATGGGATTGTGTTATTGGGCCAGTCAGGTTAACAAGTATCTCAGGTGGTTGACACCGGAGCAGCTACTAGCACAATCCTCCTACGTCACGGCCTGGCTTACAGTGGAGTTAGCCTCTATCAAAAAGCATGGCCTCCTTCCTGGGGCATTGTTGCACACTAAAATAGGATCTCTCCCGGTTGCACTGCTTAATTCTCCCATTGCAGTATCACTTATTGCTCACGCTCAATTGTGTGCATTTCTCAAATATGACTATGTCAAGGACTTATCTCAGCCAATAATTGGTAATCCTAGTCTACAACTAGATAATAAGCTCTTATCACTTAATTGGCCTTCTCCGTTAGCAAATTGCCAGCTGAAAGACTTTATGATGGTTGATAGACAATGTTGCTCCTTAGTGGAAATTATGCACAAGTTTAGGATATCTGAGAGAAACATCTTTAAAATGTTTCAGCTTCGGCACCTTCTGTTAAAAGTTTTTGGAGTTACTCAACCCCCTGCTGCCCATATCACTTTTCAGGCCACTCTGATAGAGCTGGCTGGCTTGCCCCATGCAGTGTCTAAGATACAGTATATAGCATTTTATTCACATGGGCATACCCTGATAACCTTGCCCCAGTTTCATATTGGTCATCTCTTTTTCCAGACAAGGAGTTAGAGTGGCCTCAACTCTGGCACAACTGTCACAAATTTTTACTCCAGGACAGACTTAGGTTAATGCAATTTAAAATTTTGCACATTATTTACCACACTCCGTAGAAGCTGGCTAAGTTGGGTGTGGAGTCCTCTCCGATCTGTACTAGATGCAAGTTGTACCCTGGGGACCTTCTTCATATTTTTTGGAACTTTCCAAGAGTTGTTTCACTTTGTACTACCATTAAACAAAGAGTCGATCCACTGTTGGGACTTGCAGATTTGTTTACACTGGAAGCATGTATTTTGGGCGATTTCTCTGGTATTTCTGCACGGTGTAGGAAATATTATATGGCACTAATTTCCATGTCTGTTAAAAAGGTGATCCTTAGACACTGGAAAGATTCTGACAATTTGTCCTACCTTGAGTGGCTCCAGGAGCTCCTGGCTAATCTCAGAATGGAAAGAACCATTGCAAGTCTTTCTAATAAACTTAATAAGTTTAATAGGCTATGGGACTCTTTTCAAACCCTGTACTCTTTACAAGCTTGAAGTATACGCTCATTGCAATGTATGATGTAGTTTGGTTGATGTGATGCTGCGCTTGGGCTTGGGGGGTATGTTAGGGGGGTCAGGAGGGGGGTAGGGAGAGGACAAATCAGTAGAATTTTGTTTAGCAACAGCAGTTTCCTTATGTCAAATGTCTTGTGTATTCTTTCTCTGTATTGTAAACTTTAATAAAAGTTCAATGGAAAAAAAAATGATGGTGTCATTTGGGTAAAGTATGTTTCATGTGTTTCTGATGCGGCACAGAAGCTCATTAATATAAATCACAAATAACAGAACCCTGAGACACACATTTTGTGAGATACCCTATTTCTGACAACTGTTTGCCAACTGCAACCCGTTGCCTGTTCTGGTTTAAGTAAGATGTAGACCAGCTTATGGGATGAGTGGCTGAAGCTATCTCTTTTAGCCTGGTGATCAATATTTGATGATTTATCACATCAAAGGCTTTGGACAGGTTGACAAACACAGCGTCTGTGGACTCCTCCCACCCCATTCAGGGCTTACAACACCTTAACAATGAAGTTCATGAGCATGGTGCCTTTCAAACATCCTGCCCTAAATCCTGACTGATACTTTGTCAGTTCTGAATATTCCTCAAGGTATTCCTTCCTGCCAGTCCAATTAAATTACATGCTAGCACTCTTCTACTTGAATAGCTGTTAGTTCTCCACACAAAGGACAAGTTATTTCTCCTCATTTTAGGTTGAATAATCAAACTAGGAGTTTTTACCAAAACACATAGGCTTACTCTGTTCTGTTGGTTGCAGTGTACATTTTTCATGTAGTTCCTAGATATTATAGCATTATAAACTGCAGTTAAGTAGACTGCAGTTAATATAATTAAACCTACATATTAAATTTGTATATAAGACTTACTTTCCAAAATAAAAATCAGGACAAGAGTGCAAAAAATATTTTTTAATGTCTATGTCCTGTTGTTACTATAATAAAATTAACTGTAAAAAGAAAATTGTTTCAAAACATTAGTTAGGATTATAGAAGCAAGATGCTGTTATGTAGTAGTTATACAGCAAAATGCTACTGCTATTTATGAAGCACTATAAATATGCTGCTGCTTTGCAAGTTTAAGATTGTAATGCTAATAAGCTACAAAAACTCTAATCAGACTCTAATAAACAATCATTTAAAATATATGGTCTCTGTACTATGCCATGTAACATGCGCAGCTACAGTAGGAGGAAGCACCACATTTCATTCAGAGATGCATGAAGGGAGTGGAGGTGAGGGACTTGCAAGTGCCAGAGGTAATTTGCACAAAGAATTAGCAATTGGAAACAGATGTGCTGCTAATTAGTGTTACATGGCAACCTCATGCATTTCTAGTAGTTGATTAGCAACCCCATAATGTTCACGTGGAGCCTCCATGATTTTTTGAATGCAAAACTAAAACTCAAAGGATACCAGCCATTCCAAGAACTTGATATAGGCCTTGTTCAGTTTCACTGGTGAAACCAGACATTCTACTTGTCAGAGCTCTATCAGCAAATCCAATTATTTCCCCATAGTCAGAGAGTTAAATCAATCCTATGGAACAATTGCAAAATAATCCAGCACTCACCGCCACATTAAATAATGGACACTGCTCTCTGGTAATGTGAAAAAATGCCCACATTTATTAAAGTGCCACAGTGCCTTGACACTCTTCAGATACGATAGATCCTTTATCAAAGCCTTTGAGTGCTGGATTATTTTGCAATTGTTATATATATTTTAATCCAAAGCACCCCAGCCTAGTGCAGTTACCCTGTTTTAAATCTGTCAATACTATAGAATGTCACACAACCTTTCATTTTCAGGTTGAAATGCATGCCTTATAAATATTTCTGCATTTGTTCAGCTATACATATTGGTTTATCAATTTAAATTAATTTACCCCTGGCTCAAAAGTGGGGCTGTATAATGCTATTGCTCACAACCTGTATTTACAAGGTAAACAAAGTGTTTACTCAATTTTCTTGCCATGTGAGTGGTGGGGGATGGCGGGAGTCTGCACTACAAAATGAGGCTATGTGTCCCAGAGGGAGAGAGAGAGAGAGAGAGAACAAGGAGCCTACTAGAGACAGTAGATTATCAGTCAGTACTGCAGGTATCTGAATACCCAGACCCTCCACTGTTTCATGGATGCTGAGCTCCAACAAGCAATTGAGCTAAAGTGTTGGAGGCCCCTAAATGGCTACCCCCTTATGGGGTCTGTGTCACACAGCTAGGTGGTCCCTGAAGAATTCCAAGATGGGGGAGAATTACAGAACTGGTATCCAGTTGCTGATGCAGAGTAAGAGTAAGATGTCCAGGAGATCATTATGGTACTGATGTACATTATGGGTCACCTCTGAGTCCTGAATGCAAAATGGAAAAATGAAGTCAGGCAAGTAGTGGGACTGGAAGAAACGAGCAACTTAAGCGCCCCTTAAGTTAGGATTGGGCCACTTATGGGTCCTTCTTGGGTGCAGGTTCCCTCCTGTTCCAGGACATATGCCATCTACTTTGCATGGGGTGTGAGTTCCCAGAAGTGGGAAACAGGAAACTGTCCTGACTGTGGATGCAAGAGAATTACTGTATGGGTTAGGCTGAAATCAATTTTCTGAGGTCCCTCAACCATCCCAGATCCTATCTACTTGAAAAGAATGAACTATGTGAGGGCCGGCCCATCGGCGTAGTGGTGGGATTTCCGCTTGCAACGCCGGCGACCCGGGTTCGGGAATGGACCCAAGTCGTCGGAGGGCTGGCCGGGGGGAGATGGATTGAGCATCCGTTGGACTGCTCTCCTTCTCCGGGGGGAGGGTTCGGGCAGCATCCGGGGTGATGGGGACTCCTAGTGGAGGCTAGGAACACCCATGCTGCCACGCTTAAAGAGCATTGAAGGCGGGGCAGGACGTCATGCATCATTGCACGTCCCCGCCTTCCCCAGAAAACGGAAAAAGGGACGGTTGCCGGCCACCCTCCATGATGCCCGCCGCGGCTTCGATTAGCCCCAGGCCAAGTCCTCCGGGCCGATTACGGTCTCTGCGGGATATTCCCTCCTCCATCCGTGGCGCCGTGAGAGTGGCCACGAGGGTATCGGAGGACTAGAGGCCAATTTGGGGGTGGAAGTCGCTATCCTGACTGGTTGAAAGTACCTGCTGGCCGGCAACCAGGTTGGTGGAAAAAATGTAAATAAAAAAAAAAAAATAGAATGAACTATGTGTTGTGCCTGTACTGCTCCCAGGAGGGATACAAAAGCACTGCCTGTTTAAATAAACCCAAAGCTGCTTGACTCAAGTACCATTTGTGACAATGAATGTTTTAAAGTAAAAACTGTTTTTAAGGTGCCCGTTGCCTCCTGTATTCCTGCTGTCCTAGACATAAAAGTTAAACCCTGGCTGACCCTCTGTCATGGTAGAGTGCATTACATTGACCATAGTGTGTGGCCAGTTAGATGACTTTTATGTCTTTGTAGGACAGCAGAATTTGCCACAGGAGTGGTTTCTTGGTGCTTCAATTGCTTGACCTCCAGTTCCATCTAAGGTGGCTGTGCTGCTTATTGGCTAGAATACTGGATTCAAATAAAAACTTCTTGGATGAACAATGTTTATAAACGCTTTTATAGTGGCACAACCTGACAAAACATATTTACAGTAATTTTGTTCAGATACTTGCTCGCTGGCACTACATCATAAGGGTCTGTGGTCACATGGCATCTGAGGTCATGTATTTGAACAATATCCAGGGTTGTAGGAATTACAACTAAAAACAGAAGTGTGGATATCTCACCATGTTGTTTCATAAAAGAATAGACTTTGCTGACAGAGATCAGTGAAAGCACCTATCTTTACCTTATAGGTATATTTACTGTATATTTATATTCTTTTCATTCTGAAGGTAGCCGAGTAAGTGGGGAGAAAAAAAGAGATTTGTAAGATGCGTTTGGGGAACTTGACTTGTCTTTAATATTGTAACAGGTGATCTCCCCCTTTTATAAGGTACTTACAGACCTCCCAACTGCATTGATGGATGGAGTTCAGATAAACTGGGAGGCTGGGCTAATGTTAAACTTGACCCCAGATGACTGGCACTGGATATGGTGTCGATAACACCAGATAACAGGTTTCTATAGTTGGAGAGAATTTGGCTAGAAGGTGGTGATTCGGTTCTTCCACACCCCACAAATTACTGCCAAGTTTCTAATCACAAGGGATTCCTCATGTTGGAGACACTGCGGATGCGAAGTATCGACCCACAATCATGTTTTTTGATCTTACTTCATACTTACTCAGTTCTGGCAGGGGGTGAGGCAGGCCCCAGGAGAAATCTTTCCGGACCTGGGATCATTAACTCCTGAAATGGCCATTCTACTGCATCTCCCTACCCACTTTAAACAGCGACATCAAGTTTATCTTCTCAGTATACTTTTGGCAGCAACTAAAAAGGTTATTACGAGATTATGGTTACAACCCACTTCACCGACAATTAAGAAGTAGGAATACACTATGTATGATATTTATAGGATGGAGAGTATTACAGCGAGGTTACAAGATAGAACACCCTTACTCATGAATAGATAGACCACATAGTTTACCTATATGGATAACTATAGGCCAGAGTTGGTGCCCCAGAGTTGATTAGAATCAGGGGAGTCAAATCGGAGTCTGGTCAGCCCATCTCAAAAGGATCTCAGAGTTAGGTTACAAACAAGAAGTGATCTCTTTCCTTACTCAATCTACATCCTAATTTCCTATTCCTCCACGTCCCCTTTCACCCTTTGGGACCCTGTAAGTTATATTATTGGTGTACTACTGCATATCTTCTCAGATGTAATGTACAGTATGATAAAATTAGATGTCTATGTTCACTATGCCTTGATGTAACTCTGCATGTACCACTTAAAATGCAATAAATATTTGTTTCAAAAAATACTGTAACAGGTGGTGTGGGGGGAAACTAGCTCTTGGGCTGAGTAGATTCAGGAAGCCCTGTGAATCAGATGAGTAACTAGGAGGTGAAACTGTCAGAGGCTTAGTGCCTTCATACAAGAGCACTATAAAAGCACTTCCACTCTAATGTGTCCAGCAGTATTTCCAGGTAACACAGAAGGAATATATTTGAGAATGCTGAGAGTGGTGTAATACTGTGACTGCGGGGTGGCAGTTTTTACATAGACCTTCTGGAAATTGCAGTGGTGCCCCATCTGCACATACATCTCTGGGTTGAGGGAGGTCACTAGACTCCAGGCTGAGTTGACTATGATTCGGGAGACTGCCTTCCCCACCCAGGGGCCACCAAGGCTGTCACAGTACCTCAGAGGATACCAGGGAGGAGGAACAGCTGGACTACAGTGGGCTTTGGAAGGGTGAGGGTGGTGGGACAGAGGCACATTCACAACTGGACTCCAGAGGAGGAGAAAGAAGAATCTTCTGGTGGGGGACTCATTAGTGAGAGTTATAGTTCTGGCAATAGGAAAGGAGGGGGAGAGGCAGGTTAGGTGCCTAAGCAGTGACATGACCCAGAGGGATGGGAAGCAGATCGTGAGGATCACTAGGGCAGCAGAATCATGACCACTTACTTTGAATTTCCTTTGTTTTTTAATGCAGCAAAAAATTTGACACTACTTTTTTTGTTGTTTTTTTGTTTGTGTGTTTGTTTGTTTACTATGAAAGATTCCAGGCATCTTCCAGTTATATTTGGTGGTAACATTTTCTAGTCCCAGCAACATTTGAGTATTTTATGTAAGGCATATGCCCATTTTTGTAACATGGATATACATATGCTATCTACGGGTTCGGGGAAGGATGAGGTTACCTGGCACAAGAGACCTAGGTTTTGGCTACTCTGCACAGGGGCACCCAAGTAAATCCAACTACAGGAAGCAATAACTGTAATGTCCAGAACCAGAATTGGGATTTTTCAGTGTGGCTTTATTTATTAACTCACTGAACATAAACAAAGCACTGCATGGTTCCCCACAGGGCTACGTAACTGTAATGCAGATTAGAGGTTAAACACAGTGGTCCATTTGAGGAATGAACACAATACAACAGTTGTCTGGCTTTGGACCCGCCAGGCACTCAGCCCGGACTTTGCATGCGCATTGGATACACAGCCTGACTGGCCCGGCTCCCCTGCCGGCCACTCCACTGACGGTCCACTTGGCGAATGACCCCAAACTCTACTTGGAAAGACATCCCATCAAACAAGGAGGCTCCCAAACTGTGGCTCCCCATACCACTTGAAGTCTGCGACTCCTGGAGAGATTTTGTTTTCGTACTTTCAATTCAAAATTCCCATCAAACAGGGAGACTCCTATCCAACAAGGAGTAATTTTCCCATCCTGTGGCTCCCCACACCACTTAGAGTCTGCGACTCCTAAAGAGATTTTCAAGTTGCGACCCACGTCTGGGTACCCACCCCATCACTGGCCAAGCACATGGGACAAGTAGCAAAAACACAGAAGAAATCCGTAGAGGTGGACCTGGTTACTAAAGATGGGGGGTTTTCCCACCTCCAGCTCCCACAGCCCATACCCGGCCATTTCTCTGGACACACAGAACTTTAGACTTTAAAATGTAGATTGACGGTGGATGACCTGAAGCACCCCCTCTACAGTGAACTTTAACACTTTAAACAGATGACTGCTCTATTTGTTTGTTCTAGTTGACATAGTCCTCCCAAATAGCAGTCCCCAATACTTGAAATCCAAACTGAAGAAAAGAAGTTGTTTGTCCCTTCCAATGGGGCCAGACACTCACCCATTCGTTGCAGGTGCCCCACAGGCGAAAACTGTAACCTTTGCTGTTATACATGAACAGACTGAACTTAAATTAAAACAGGCAGCTTTCTTCCCAGGGTGGGAGAAGGGGATTGCCCCTGGAACCCACAAAAGAACTTTTCCTCACCCCCCCCAGAGGGAGGGGGGGTAAACAGACAACTACTGGTGTCCTTCTTGTTTGCTTAAGGACAAACTGAAGACTGACTTTGAATTCCCAAGATTCTAAACTTACTCTGAGCTGAAGATTCCAAATGTGGCTCATGCAGCTGCAACAGTTCTATTATGATGTCATCCCTCTAGTCTCAGCTGTGACTGAGAACAGAGTGAGACAGTGTGAAACCCATTTAACTGGAGTTTCACAAGCTGCCTTCCCTGCCTACCACTAGGTCTTACTGGGATTCTAGTAACCCCAGGTAACAAAGGGGTTACATTTATAAATGTTTAATTTAGTCCCCCGACAAAAAGATAGCCACCACAGTTGGCTTAGAAATACCATTGTAGATCTGGTAAGTGTTAGGATCAAGAAGATACAAAAAATATTTATGCTGCACAGCATAGGAAGTACCCAGAAAAACAGGTTTGACAGGTATGTTAAAATTTAATTAATTGTAGCTGAAACTTGATTTTTAGAAAAATACCTTTCACTGTACTGCTGCTTTAAGTGCTCTGCAAACCCTAATGTTACTTTAATGTTGTTTTTAATGGAGCTGTACTATTTATTTAAATTTTTATATTAAACATTTTAGATTTATATTACATTTTATTTACTGTTTTATTGTCTAGTGTCACCCCCTCCCTCCACCTACCCCCATGCTAAGCACTCCCTAGTGCCCAGTAGCATCCCTTCCATGACCTATCTACACCAAGACTCCATGGCATCCAGTGGCACCCACCTCTCTTACCATGTCACATGCCAAGCACTCCATGGTGACCAGAAGCACCCCATCTTTTCCCCTGTTGAATGCCATGTACCCACAAATGTCTAGTGGCACTTCTCAATCCCCAGATGGTGTCAAGAACAGCCCTCCTTTCTGTTTCTTGGCATCCCTACAAAGCCCCACTGAACTTTTGTATTCATCTAGCTATCTGAATTCTTCTTTTTTGCTACTGGGTACTTACCATCTTTAAACACTTATTTAACACATTTGGAAAAACGTCACAGAACATGTATCTCTGTTACCCTAATTCCCAATTAACTGACAGATATCAAGTTGTTACTACTCATACTTTTTTGAGAAATCCTCAGCCATATTTTTACTGTGCCAAATTGGAAGTCTTAGCTATTTATATCTCCCTTGATTTCAAAAACCACTTGACTGATTTTTGTCCATATTCCCAGACATTCTGTAAGCTTGATTCTGAAGCAAGCCTTCAACTTCCAAGTTCCTACATATAAAGAATGCATATTATAGGCAGGTCAAAAATGGAGGGTGATACGTAGCATTGATGAGATCCCATTACCAGCTTAATATGTTGGGGGGGGGAGGGTAAATATTTGCTATTATAAGACAAAGTTAAAAGATTCAACATAAAGACACCTCAAAGCTTTACTTCCAGTCTCGTCACCTTCAAATTTCTCCGAGGTGAGAAGCAAACTCTACATATATTTTGAAAAAAAATACAATTTATATCTTCGTGCTTGTCATGCTCCTCTGAAAAACCTGCTGAACACATGTATTGTTTTCTACCAGCAATAGGCACTAAGCTGCTGGCAACATTCAAAGGTGTCAAGAGGGAGGGTGGCTGTAAACATTTACAATTATTGCTTTGTTGGGTAAGCATATCAAGCAGTAGTTTGTGCTGCTGAAGTGTCTAAAATCTACAACAGTGCAACAACAGCACCATCTTGTGTCTACCTTAAAAAATTACAGCCACTCATACATTTTGTTTCTGAACCTTGAGGTGGCTTCAGTTATCAGCATCTTATTTCTGAATGTTGAGAGGGCTTCAGTCATTATAAACATCATCATCAGTAACTTGTATTGGAAACTCAAGGAATTCTATTACAAAACATTGAGCTGAGGCTCATTTTCAATGATGTCCTTCATAAGAACTCAGTTATTTAGGTACAAAAGGTTACTCAATACTCATTGAGGTTATATAATACCCATACTATATAACACAGTACACGAATATTAATCCAGTACAATTGCAATGCCATTACTACATCATATCCTGTTTGAGACAGATGGGAAAGAAAAAGATGCACAAGAGTATCACTTTGGTTCTCAGTGAAACTAGTGAGGCAATAAGGATAAAAAGGACAGCTTTCAGGAAATACAAAGGTGACCAGCAAAGGGGAAATAGGAAACTCTATGTGTGGAGAACTCAATGAAGGGTAACAGAGTGGTAAGAAAAGTAAAACAGGAGGCTGAGTTGAAAATGACAGAGGGTATAAAGGAAGAGTACAAAACTTTCTTTGGCTATGTTAAGTCAAGGAACAGTAGAGGACAAAGGGGAAGCATCTCATTGAGCACAGGATAGGTAATGGAGGAAGATGATAAAAGGAAGGTGAATCTTTTTTTTTTGCTACTACTTTCTGCTCCTTGCCACGGCCCCTACCTCAGGAGGGAGCACCCAGCTCTGTCCCCCGGCATCTACCAGCCAGCACTGACTGTTACCCCAGGGTTTGCCCCCCCCCCGTGGGGCTGGTGGGGTTCCCCAACCCCCATCAGAGACTTGATCTAGTATGGCCAGCACTGTAGCTAACCTATAGTGGGGCCTGCGAGGCTCCCTCCATCATGTGCTGTGGCAGTTTTCTCCTCCATTTTTCATTTCCCCAGAGAGAAGGCATGCAATGATGCCAGCGGAGGAAGTGCACACATGTCCTCACATGCTCCTCAAGCCATCTGCCCCATCTCTGCCCCTTTACTGCACCATCAGCGCACTGCCCCCCAGCCTCCACTAGGGGTCAGTCGAACACCGACCACTGGCATCCCCCTCCCCCGAGAAGGAGAGCAGTCCCTCAGATGCTCAATCCTTCTCCACCTCTGCCAACCTCTGGCAGCCCATGCTAGTTCCTGGACACAGCTCACCGGCATAGCACGAGGTAAGACGTCCAGCGCCTCATCCCTCAGTGCCACCGTATGGGCCAAAGGTGGATCTTCTAAATGAACACTACTGCTCAGTCCTCATGAAGGAGGAGGAAGTACCACTCTCAGAGAAACATAGAAACATTGAATCTGATGGCAGATAAGGACAACATGGGCCACTCAGTCTGCCCATTTTTCCTTACCTACATTTTTACCGTGGACCCTACTTGATCTACAGCTCTTTCTCCTCCCCCCCTTTACTTTCCACTATGAGTCCCTTGTGCCTATTCCATGCATTCTTGAACCCCACCACTCATTTTGCCCCACCACCTTTCCTGGAAGATTGCTCCAGGAATCCACCACTCTTTCAGTGAAGAAGTATGTCCTCACATCTCTCCAGAATCTACCCCTTCCATCTTCATATAATTTCCCCTTGTTGTTAAGCACCTTTTCTTCTGAAAAATACTTCCCTCCTGTACCTTATTTACCCCTGTGAGATATTTAAAGGTCTCTATCATATCCGCCCTCTCCCTCCTCTCTTCCAGGGTGTACATGTTGAGGTCCTTTAGTCTCTTCTCATAGGGCTTTTGATGCAGACCCTGCAGCATTTTGGTTGCCCTCCTCTTGACTGACTCCAGTCTGTCTATGTGCTTCCAGAGGTGTGGTCGCCAGAACTGGACACAGTACTTTAGGTGGGGTTTTACCAGCGATCTATTCAGGGGCAAACCACCTCCCACTTTCTACTTATGATACCCCTTCCTATGCACACAAGCATCCCACTAGCCCTCTCAATTGTCTTGTGGCACTGCCTAACCACCTTTAAGTTATACAATATGATTACCCCTAGGTATCTTTCCTGCTTGATTGTCATCAATACCACTCCACGCATTTTGTACTCTGCCCCTTGATTCTGTGCTCCAAGTGCACTATTTTGCACTTTCTTGCATTGAAACCGAGCTGCCATACATTTGACTATTCCTCAAGTTTTCTCAGGTCTCTGCTCATCCTTTCCAGTCCCCCTGGAGTGTCCACCTTGTTGCAGATCTTGGTGTTATTTGCATAGAGACAGACCTTCCCTTCCCTTCCAGCTCCTCTGCAATGTCACTTATAAACACATTAAAGAGCACTGGTCCCAGCACTAATCCCTGAGGTACCCCACTGGTCACCTTCCTGTCCTTGGTGTGAACTCTGTTTGCCACCACCCTCCATTGCCTGCCCCTAACCAATTTCTTTCCCAGTTTACCACCATTTTACCCACCCCTAAGCTACCCAGCTTGCTCACTAGTCTCCTGTGTGGAACAGTGTTGAAATCCTTACTGAAATCCAGGTAGACCATGTCCACCACTCCTGCCTGATCTAATTCATTGATCACCCAGTCAAACAAATCTATCAGATTTGAGTGACATGACCTCCCTCCACTGAATCCATGCTGTCTCAAATCATGTAACCTGTTGGATTCAAGATTTTTCACAATCCTTTCCTTTAGCAGTGTTTCCATGAACTTTCCCACCACTGATGGCAAGCTGACTGTCCTGTGATTTCCAGCCTCTTCCCCGATCTTCAGTTACAGTAAAGTTAATATTTTCCATATAGCTTTTTACTGTCAGGACTCCAGGGCAGGCAAGCTGTGGTCCTCCCTCTGAGGATTTTAATCCACCCTGTTCTCAGGGCTTCATTTAGCCTGCCAAGCTGCCCCATTTTCCATTTTCTTCCGGTTATCCTGGGACACCAGAAAATGGTTACGCATGTGCTCCATGGCTCCAGTGATGTCCCCTTCCTCCCACCCTGCCTAATGCCTGGCCCCCTTTTTGGCTTGGCACTGCCACCTAGCCTCCACCTGGTGGCAACCAAGAGCCAGGGAAGCCCATTTCCTTCCCCGAGAAAGGAGAGCTGCCTTGCGGTTACTCAGTCCAGCTCCTCATCCACCCCCGTTCAACCCCAGAGACTCAGGCTCATTCCCAAACCTGGGCCACCAGCATGGGAGGAGGTAAGACGTCCAGCACCTCAGCCCTCCACGCCACTGGGCTGGCTTACAGTAAAGTTTATTGATTGACAATATTATCATTACAGTTTAAAATCATTGCCATAAATATACACTTAAAAAAATGACATATAAGAGTTAAAAAAGAATGCAATAATTAATTATTTCTTGAGAAACATTTGTAACAGCAAGATAGTTTTCTGGAAGAAGATATAGTCTGAATGAGGAGATTTTTGTTTTTTTCAGTCAACAGCTCCATTCAGAGATCTATAAAATAAATTTATTTTCCATCTTGTTAAATATCCAGGTTCCTATATTCCTCAAAAACACTTTACAGTGTGAAAAAAGAGTTTAACTCACAAGGATTAAACAGCATATTCTTTATCTTAGACTCCTCCTTTGTTTTCCATTGGTTTTATGATAAAAGTATTTATCATTTATTCCATTACAAAAATATTGAGTCTTTGTTGACTAGTATAGATTCCTTCTGCAGGAAAAGGCTTAGGAAACTTGAGAAATGTTGTTCTCTTTAACTAATTTAGGGAAAATATTTCCTGAATGTAAACAGAAACCCTGGGTTTGTGTCTGATTACAAAATGCCTTTTCTCTTTAATGGACATAAAAGAAAGTAATGCCTTTGCTGTTATTACATTTTCTGTTATAAATGAATTTCCTTGACTGCTATAGAGCTAAAATCACTTACCTAAGATTAATTATACCTTTCTGCCTCTTCCCTGCTACCACTTCTGTGAAATAGAACTATATCTGCCCCCTCCAGTCCTCCAGAACCACTCCAGTTTGCAGTGATCTGTTAACTCATCTAGGACTGTCAGAGGTATAGCCAATACCTCCCTGAACTCCCTCAAAACCCTTGGAGACACCTCAACAGCTTTGTCCACCTTCAGACTAGCAAGATCCTTCAGGACTGTCTTCTCCAAAAAAGGCTAGTGTCCACCTCCCACTTTCAAGACTCCTGTTACTTCTTTGTGGTCCCTCACCTTCCCAATTCTCTGTGAAGACTGAACAAAAGTATTTGTTCAAGATGTCTGCCTTTTTCTGGTCCCCCTCTGTACAGTCCTCCCTTTCCCTTTTATGGCTGTGAGTGGAGCCTACAGCCATCCTGCTTTCACTTTAAAAAAAGGTGTTTCCATGGAACACATCTTTTAGGAGTTTTCACTGTCTCCTTCCATTCTGCAAATCTCCATGGCAGTTAAAGAACTACTCCCTTCTTTCTGTTTAATCAGAATGATGGACACAGAACTCCAAGCTGCTTTTCTCTGACAGCAAATGTGCACACCTTCCAAACAAATCTAAATATCTTTAAAACTATTCAAGGTGCACAAAAACAACCAGTGTGAAAGTTGTTCAGGGCAAAAAGACCTTTCTCATGAGGGTAGCCACTAATCTGAATTATTTATATTTTGTAAAATATGGTCTTCCAAACAACCTAATTTTTTCTCTCTCTCTCTGAGTGAACACAGTAGGAATCATGTCAAGCAAATATATTTCAGAAAGTATACAAGTTACCAATATACAACCAACATGAAAGTTGTTCAGGACAAAATTACCTTCCAAATGAGGGTAGTCACTAATCTGAGTCCATTAGATTTGTTTTAAATATAGCCACCCAAAAGGTGAAAAGTGTGATGAAAAATGAAAATTCAGGTAATCAGATGGTCATAGTTTAAAAAATATAATTAGTGCAGCTTAATGAATAGGCTCATTTGAAAGGTATTGTTGTCCTGAACAACTTTCATAAGGTTTATTATCTGTAAGTTGTATACTTTTAGATATATTTACATGTGTTTAGCATAACTCCTATTGTACTCTTAACAGTCTCAGCTTTGCAAATTACTTCACCAAGACAGGATCAGTTCCATCAAAAGAAAGTTATGCCAGGGTCAAATTTCACTGAGTTGAAAGTTCACTCCCTGACACAAGCTATAAACCAATTGAAGTTTCATTTTAAAAACCTCTCTGTGTGTCTGTGCTAGCATTAGTAAATGACAATGATTAAAAACAAAAGGAAAAATAAGCTTAAAGAGCAGCTGACACCTTTAAGAGAACTTTAACAAAACATATTTAGATAAAGTTCAGCTTGTATTTCACATTAGTTCTTTATTCCTTCTCCCCATTATTTATTTCTTAGGTTATTTGCAATGCACTGCTTGTGACATCACAGTTACTCTCATGGCAACAGATTGTGATGTCACAACAGAGCATTATGACTTGAAGTAGGGAGTAAGCTATAGAGGCAGATTAACTTTAAAGTAACTGCAAGGGATAGAAATAATGTATTCATTCACATTTTCTCAGTAATAAATAATGGGGAGGAGAAATCTAGAATATATATGGAATAGAAGCATAATTTTACCTAGTTATTATGTTTTTCAAAGTTTTCTTTGAGGCGTCAGTTGCTCTTTAAGCAATACATAGTAAATAATGTTAAAAGTCTTATGAACATGAAAATATATGTGTGTTAAGTAAAACATAGGTTAGAAGACAATCTGCCCTACTGTAAGTTAAGCATTCATCAGCTGTTTCACACAGTAGCATCAACCAAATTTTATACAGTGTACTGTTGAGATGCATTTTTCTTAAACTCTGTGTACAATAAGTCCATATTACTCATGAATAGTCAAACTTATACTATCTTAAACATGATATAGTTGCATTTCTGTAACAAGTGACTAGTGTATGTATACATTCAAAACCCAACACAGACCCCCTTGTAATTGAGATACTGTTATTCTAATATGTCCATGTATCAACACGTGTCCATATGCACCTACTCTGCTACTGTATTAAACAACAATTCTATAAATCTAAAACCAAAACAAAACACAATTGACAGCTTCAGCTTTTATTCAGGCACAGTTAAATTAGGGATCCTTTAGAGGTATGTATATAATTTATAACAATAGAGACACTTCAAACAGCTGTACATAAGTAATCAATTCCTGTCCCCTTTAACTTAAGGAGTCATTTCTAAAATGAGCAGGCAAGACTAGCATGGGGACTTTTTTCAGAGCATGCCACCACTGGCAGCAACCACTTCAAGACTGCTACTACCTTCTCCTAATACAATCAGGTGAAAATCAGAAGCAGTCTACCAGCACTCAGATCACTGTGGTTAAGGCACATTTAACAGACATTACTGCTTAGAAAAGAATGAGAAAGTGGTTGTGATGATGAGCAAATCCAAGACCAGGTCTCTAGTTTGTTAATAGTCTCCTCCTAAGTCTGATTTTTACAGTTGTGTGGGCCAAGTTCCACAGATGTTATGCCATCATCAGATTTGTAAAAGAGCTATGTGGAAGCACGTAACCAAACCACTGTTTAATTTTCTGCCCCAGTGCTCCAACATAGTTTACAATGATTCTGTTTATGCAGCCCTTCCCCTGTGCAGGTCGCATAAACATACCCACTTCCTGGTGCACTACTTTTCCTTTCTGCAAGTGCAGACATGATGGCCACTGTGTGCAACATGGTGACACAGACTTAAACTGTGCATGCATGAGTATCATGCATAAGTATGTAACCCCACCACCTTTGGCTATGTGGCACCCCCCTTAAAAGAACTACTGACAACTACATGGCATACAATTTTCTTTTGGCAGAGCTACATTCGTGGTACCACCCCTAGTTTTGGAGTGTATACCAGGCTTATTATCTAGAGGATGGGGGGGTGGGGGTACATACTAGAATGGACCTTTTTATTTACAACCAGGTCCTGGGATGAGGATGCTAGGCATATGCTAGACCTAACTGTTGAGGAGCCCCAATAACGTTCACACTAGAAGCAATGAGCGGAATGTCCAAAGCAGTAACTGGGATTTTGCAGTATGGCTTTATTTAAAGATGTTACTTAAAGTATGGGTGGTCCCCCAAATGTTTATCATTGCAATACAGGCACACTGTCTTTTACAGGACACTTTGCTTAGCAGCACTGTTTTCTACAAAAAACATCTCTGTCTTTCTTCCAAAGTGTATATCTGTGGAATGTGCCACACACTTTAAAATCCTCCTGGTGCATGGTCGTTGCCCAGAAAACACTGGTGCCCATCCACAAACCACTTAACCCTGCCTGAAACTCCAGATGGCGTTCCTCACCTTTTGCCCCAAACAGCCTCTGACGTTCCTTCAGGGTTACACCAAATGAGTCTCTAATCCCCAATGAATTGCTAAAGACTCCCAACTTTAACTTTACATTCAGCATAGTTGTGTTGAAAGGGGCCCTGATCGGTGTGATCTAGCCTTATCTAGGGCACACACACCTCAAACAACTCCCTCAGAGAACAACCTTAAATTCTGTACACATAGATTAGTTGTTCCTTCTTCCCAGTCATGGAAAGAGCAAAAGGCACCTTTCTTTCTCTGGTAGCTGTCAGATTCTACTCATTGTTCTTCCTTAAGGCAGCTGTGAACTTCAGGAATGTCAGGGGATTGTCCCTTAGATCCACAAGAACTGCATTCCCTCTCACTCCCCCTAGAGTGAAACTAAAGAGTCCTGCAGGCAAACTGAGGATTTTACCAAACTAGGGTGAGAAATACTAGGGCTCCCTTTGACAGAGCCCGAATGGCAGACCTCCTGCCAGTCTAACTGCCACACTTGAACTTCTGATGAACATTCTAAGCTCCCCAAGAGCAGCTAACTCTAAAATAGTTATGCTGCTGTAAGAATTCTAAATGACATAATCATCCTTCTCTCAGGCTAGCCGAGTAAACAATGATGTAATTATGTAGAAAGCCCCTAATGACCTCCCTACCAGCTGCCTTTTCCTACCTGCCTAAGACTAGTACTAATGGGATTCTAGTAACCAGAGGGGACTGGGTTGTTACACATAGCTATGTCAGCACCGCCATATTGCACAAGACTGACTCCAGGGCAAACTGCACATGTGCGAGTATCACACATGTGCAGTACTATAATCGCTACACAGTATTACGACTGACTCTTGTGCAGTGAGAACACAGTATAATCTGTTCACTGCTCTTGCCACTCCTAAAAGCCCTCCACAGCCATATTGGCTCTGACCAGAGTTTGTTAAACTTACAATCCCTCCCTTGGTATTCTTCTTCTTCTGGCTTTCATGCCTAAAAATGTCTTGTCCCCATTTGATACTGCCGGAGCTATTATCTCTTTGGCTAGTGCCTTTGCACTCCTTACTGCTTTACCTGTTTCCCTCTGCTTTCCCTATATACCTCCCTATCCTCCTCCCTCTGTGTGTCCTTGTACCTTCTTAATGCAACCCTTTTAGCCTTTACTTTGTCTGCTACTTCTTTCAAGAGCCATAGTGGTCTCTTTTTCCTCTTGCTTTTGCTCACTTGCTTGATGCAGAGGTTTGTTGCCTTGACTATGCCCCCTTTTAACTTGGCCCACAGTTCCTCTACCCCCTAGGTGACCCCCCCAACAGGTCATCCCTGAGGCATTCACCCATTTTTATAAAATCTACCCTTCTAAAGTCCAGGACCTTCATCCATATGTGGCTCGATTCCATGGCTGTCCTTATATTGATCCACACCGTGCTGTGATCATTGGTCCCTAGGTGGTCTCCCACCTTGATGTCTTCAACACTGTCCCTGTTTGTAGTACCAGGTCCAGTATTGCCCCATCACAAGTAGGCTCATGGGCTACTTTCTGAGGAATGCCCCCTGTAGGGAGTCCAGAATATCCCTGTATCTAGCTGAAGCCACAGTTGGGAGGCTCCAATCTACATCCAGCAGATTGATGTGCCCCACCCGAGGACCACCTCTTTTCTGCCATTTTTCCAGTGGCTTTCAATACTACCTATATAACTCCTCCCCCTGAGCCAGAAGTCTGTATGTCAGGTTGGTGCAAATAATGGCTCCGTTCCCACACTCCAGGGTAACCCACCATACATTTTCTCCACCCTGAATTCCCTGTATCTCCATTGTTTTTATGCTTTCTTTCACATAAAGCACCACACCTCCTCCTTTTCTTCCCACCCTATCCTTCCTGAACAGAGTGTAGCCTGGAATGGCCATGTTCCAGTCATGGTTTTCAGTGCACCATGACTCACTAATGGCCACTATATCCAGGTTGGCCTCTCCCATGATGGTCTCTAGGTCTGAAATCTTATTTCCTAGATTTCTAACAGTCACATACATGGCCTTCCAGATTTTGTTAGCACTCTGCTTGTTACCCCCATTTTTCCTTTGTGCCCCCTTCTCTTTTTAATGTTTCTGTTCCCCTCCCTCTCCATTATTATTTCCCTATGTCCTTTATTACTTAGCACTCTAGGGGGTTCCTCTCCCCTCAGGAATTCCCTACTTTCTACTTCAGACTGTGAGGGAGCAGTTTCTGCCTGCCTGATTCCTTCCACCACTACCTTCAGTTGGTTTAAATTTTCATACAAGCAAAGTTTAAACCATCCACTGAGGACTGTGGTTCTCTCTGTCCTGGATGGATGCAGGCCATCACCCCTGTATAAGCCCTCATCCCCCCAGGTGGGTCCCCAGTCTCTAATGTAGCTGAACTCCTCCTTTCTGCACCATTCCCTCATCCATGAGTTGAAGGTCCCGGAGAGGAGAACCTTCTCCTACCCCTGTTGTAGACAGGCAGCACCTCAGTGAAAGCTACTGAGTGTGCCACTGGTCTAAGGCCACTCCCTAGTTCCCTAAACTCCCCCTGCACTTATCCCAGCCCTTCCCCTAGACAGGTCATTTGTTCTCAGGTGAACAATGACATCCAGCTACCCCTTCCTACCTGCTGCCCTAGCAATCCCAAGGATATGCTCCCAATTCCTCTAGGACATTATGCCACATACAGTAGGAACCTGATCTCCTTCCCTCCCTCTCTGCCCTCCCTCCTATTCAAAAATCTATCCCTCTGACAATTGAGTCCCCCACCAAAAGTTGCTTCCTCCTCCTCTGAGGTTCTCTCCCACCATCCTTGGGGTCTCCATTATGGAGGGCTGCCACATCCTACCTGGCCATTTCCACAGGTGACTCCTCCTGGCAGTCCTGCCCCACCAGAGTAGTGTAGGAACAGAGAGTGTAGGATTCTAGCCAGGGGGTGGAGGGGACATAGATCAGACATTGGGAGGCTAGAAGTAGAGAGGATACTCAGGGAGCTCAGAACTACGAGGATTAGTAACTGGTTGGGTGAAAGAGCTCAGAAGGTCATTTAATAGTCAGAGTTTAGACAGGTATCTGGGGGTACCACAGGGGCCAGTTCTGGGGCCAGTCCTTTTCATTATCTTCATCTGTGATATATATGGAAGGGATCCAGGGGTAAAATCAGTCTCTTTGTAGATAATATGGAAATTGGAGGCAGGGTGGATACAGCAGAGGGAATACAGGGAACAGAAATGGAGCTGGACAGATTGGATTGATCCAAGGTACGGCAACTCAAATTTATTGCCAAAAAGTGTAATGTCATGAACACTGGCAAAAGAAATCCAAAAAAAACAAACATCAGAGGAAAGGGACCTTGAGATCATCATTAAAGCCTAATGACTGAAGCAGAATACAAGAAGGCTTCAGTGAAAGCAAATAGGATGTTGATGTGGAAAGAGATGGAATTTGCGAGCAGAAGAAAGGAGGTGATTCTGCCCCGGTACAACTCCTTGGTCAGACCTCACCTGAAGCACTGTGAGGAGTCCTGGGAGCCCACACCTGAAGGACAGGGAACTCTTGGAAGCTGTTCATAGGAGAGCCATGAAGATGATTTTGGGGTAGCAGGGGAAGTTGTGTGAGGAGAAGCTGGAGACTATTAATATGTAAACACTGGTGGTCAGACGGGGGGGGGGGCATGATACAGACCTTTAAGTTCCTAAGGGTTATTAACAAAGTGGGCAGCAATTCCCTGTTCACAAGAAGTGAGGGCAAGGCAATAAGAGGCTAAGGATGGAAAATGGCAGGGGAAAGCTTCAGCTTTAAGATAGATGTAACAACGTTCTTCTTTATAGAAAGGGTTGTAGAGAAGTGGAATACATTGCCAGAATAAGTGATTGACATGGAGTTCATTGCTGGCTTCAAATATGGGTGGGATAGGCACGGAGAAATAGTTCAAACCAGAGGAAGGAGTTTGGGCAGTTGAGGGAAGAGGATGAGTGGACTGGGAGGGTGTAAACAAATATAGTCAGGGAGACCAGTAGACTAGCTCCAGTCCAGAATTCTAGCTCAATTCCAGCATTAGGCTGAGTGTGGATGCAGGAAAGTACTGGGAAGACTTGACTGGCTGTTGGGCCTTTTTCTGTCACCATCACCTACCGTATGTTTCTGTATCAGCATTGGCAGTAAATGACATCCAGCATTCATGTTAAGAAGTTATGTGCTGGTGCTTATCAGATGATGTGGCCTGAGCAAGAATCACATTCTACCATAATCTGGCTTAGGTACCATTTTTTCACAGAAGTTATAACTGGTACAGGACCAGGCCAGGGTCTCAATGGTCCAAATAAGAGGTTCCATATATGTGGACTGCCAAAGGAAAAAGCTTGTTGGCCCTGTCTTGGTCCTGGGTAGCTCAAATACAAGGAAGACTGCAGCCCTACTAGCCTCTTCCCTCCTGGCACTTTCTATTTGAGCTTATCAAGTAGTATAGCACTTTCCCATTTTCTTTCATTCCTCTCATCAAACTATCCAAACTATGCCTATTTTCTCCACTCAGGCCTTGCACTTTTATCTCCCTTTCTATAATTTCCTCATAGTTACCTTAGTCAGACAATATGTTATTAGCCCTGTTTATTAATATGCCTCTGCATACTCTGTTACAGGATAGTACTTACATGGTTAGTTGTAATTACCCTGCTTATAACTATTTGATCTGTGTTCTATTGTCTACTATGCCTGTTACTTTGCTCTATAGCGTACATTTGTTTAATTATGTAAAAGTGTCTTACGTTTGTTGTATTTGCTCTGTTTGTACTGTATCCTCCTGGGTCATGCCTGAAAATAATCATTGCTATAGCTAGTGCACTTACCCAGTAAACAAAAGCAAAATAAAATAAAAATAAATAGTATGGCTATGGAGAATCTCAATAATATACTGTAAGGAATATACTGTATGCTGGAACTTTGTTGGCAGTGCATTTGTACGTTAAGTCAATCATGTGAACCTTGTTAGCGTTATGACCCAGTTTTAGTTACCCAGACCCAAACTTGGAAGACAAATGTGTGGGAGGCCACCTGATTTACGTTACACTAGCAAAACAGCAAATCTTAATCACAGTGTAGTAGACCTCACATAAATCCCACAATGTTGTGAGTTTCACAGGACAAGCAGATAACAAGAAACCCACACTGTGCCATTCAATGGGTTTTATTTTAAGCAACACAGACTTGAAAAGAAAAAGATGGTATATAAGCAATTAGCAAGTAATTAAGCAACAGTTCCTTTCAAATACATTTGTTCCAGTGCACTCACGTTAGAAGAACATGACACTGCTAACAGCCTTTTGCCTCCCTCTAGATAGGAAGGATATATATGTTCTTTGAACAGTTCTTTTTTAGCTGATACCCACAGTACAACAGTCCCAGTTTCAGTTTGGTATATATCCAGTCCAGATGATGACAGTTTATACAGTTCTTAATAAAACATGCACACACATCAGCCACTTAATAAACCCGCAGCCCCCCATGTCGAAATCTCACTCCCAGCCCTTTTATTCTCTTGCCAAAGATGAGATGTTAATTAGGGAGTTTTGTCTGGCAAGGGCTCACAGTCTTTTATAAACATTTGTTTTACCTAGCCCATGGGGGCGGGGGGTGATGCTTGCTAGCATTCTCCCCCTCAGTAGTCCAATTCAGTGTAGATGTTTGGAGCTGGTGGGAATCTTGTTCCTGAACGACTTATTGCATTGTGATTTTGAGATGTGGTAGGTGGCAAAGGATTTTGCATGCTGTTGTTTTTCTCCCGAGGTGTCATAACTTTGAAGCTGCTGCATATAAATTTGTTGCTGTAGATGATGTGATGATGGTGAGTACATAGTTCAAATTCAAGTTTATTTCCAGGAAAACTCCATTGAGCACGTTCATTTTCAAGGCGGTCCTGAGAGACTCAAGACAGTACAAGACAGTAACATATCAAATACAAGAGTGCAATGTATAAATAAAAAAAATGAACAAGTTGAGACATAAGATTGGACAATATAAGGAACTGTACAAGTATCATTGCCTAACAATATAACAATTTCATTGCCCAATGATAAGAAGCAACTGTACAAATGTCATTGTCCAACAATGGGGGAAACATATATTAGTTTTTTATTGGACCTTGCAAAATGGTGGGGTATGGGAATGCACAGTTAAACAATACAGATCAACATGATGTATTGGGATGGTATAAGGCAAGGGGGGGATAGTCTGGGGGAGGGTGAAGAGGGTAGATAGATGGGCTGGGGACAGGGAGGGATCGGATAAATGCAGTATGGGCATCCATGAGTGGCAGTTACTTGTTTCTGCCAAGTGATTACTGATAAGAGATTTAAAAGCATTTAGAGATACTAGGTGAGTTCATTTGAGTATGGTTTGTAGTTTGTTCCAGACTGATGGGAGAGCATAGCTGATGGCAGCTGTGCCGTAGAGAGTACAAAACCTGGGAACATCTAGTGAAATGAGGGATGTTTTTCTGAGCAAATAGCAGCTCAGGAAGTGGCAAAACAGGCCTGATATGTAAGGGGTAGTTTGTTGAGTAGGGCTTTATAGAGCCATTTGCAGCTATGCAATAGTCTTCTGGTGGCTAGTGAAGACCATCCTACTTCAGAATAGAGTTGGCAATGGTGGGTTCTGGAGGAGGTGTTTGTAATGAAATGGATGGTGTAGTGGTATAGTACATAAAGCTTGTGCTGGTTGGCAGTGGAGCAACAGCTGTAGATGAAATCCAGATAGTCTACTAGGGACATAAAGGTAGCTTGGACCAACTCTCTCCTGATATCACTAGGGAATAGGGATTTGTTGTGGTAGAAAAAAACTAATATCATTCTTACTTTTTTGCATAGGGGCTCGATGTAGGTGGAGAAGGAGAGATTTTGGTCAAGCCAAAGGCCTAGATGTTTGAACATGTCCACTACATCTAGAGTTTCACCCAGAAAGGTAGTGATGGATGGGGTGGTGAAATTTGGGGCTGTCAGTATAGCCTAGAGGTTAGAGTAATGAGCTGTGAAGGAGCCTGGTACATCCAGCAGACAGATATGGGTTTGAGTCCCACAACCTACACTTGCATACTGTGTGACTCCTAGCAGGTCACTTAACCTCCCCACTGCTCCCGGGTCGCCCCTGAAAACAGGCACCTGTGCCTAGTGGGCCTTACCTGGTTAACAAAGAATAAACAAAAAAAAAAATGTTTTTGGAGGCAGGTTGTGAATTTACAGAAGGGAAGAACATTAGTTTGTTTGTTTTTTAGCATTAAGCAGCAGTTTAGAACGTATGAAGTTGACTTGAAGTTGATCGAAGTCCGACTGCAATTCCGCACAGACGTTGGTTAATGAGGATTTAGCAGCGTACAGTACAGTATCATCTGGGAAGAAGTGGATTTTAGCATTCCTGACATTATTGCTGAGTGAATTGATGTATATCATGAACAGAAGAGGTCCCAGAATGGATCATTGGGGTACCTAGATGTTGACAGGTACTATGCACATCTTGGTGATGGCATCAGATGCTGAAAACAGCACCTTGAAGGTACTGTATCAGAAATACCACATCTCTTGATGGCATTAGATGTTAAGAAATACCATTTCGTGATGGCATTAGATGTTGAAATACCACATCTCTTCATGGCATTAGATGTTGAGTAACACCATCTTGATGGTATCGTTATTGAGACATAACATAATACCTATCAAGAAAAGGTTATATTTTTATACAGTACATTTTGCAGAGCAAACATTTTTCACCTTACATCATCAGAGATTAAAATGACTAAGCTGAATTTTGCTTACACTTCAGCTAGAAACATTTGATAAGCATATTTTTGCTAAAGTTGACTGACACAATGGAATTTGAACTCTGCCCTAGTTTATTTGAACTTGTACTTTCAATTAAAGAGCTAGTGTACCGCCTACAACTACTATTAGTTTTTAAAAGCAGTCAACTATTACTTTGTATATACTGTATAAATTATGTTTTCTTTTTCCTTTGATTAATTAGAAGATTGTTTACCTGATGTTAGTTGGAGTGATATGTGGAACAAACCTTCTGCCTGGTAGCTGACATGTCTAGCCTTATTCCCTCCACTACATCATCAGTACTGTGACATCATTGACTGTGGCTTCACTGCTGCATAGGAATAGCCACCCAGTAGCTGCCAGGTCAGCCACCTGTGATGTCACAGTCAGTGAGGTCACAATGCTCATGATGCAGTAGGGGGAAACAAAGGTAGATGTGTCAGCTGCCAGGCTGAGGGCTATTCCACACATCCAGCACAATATTATCGTATAGGAAACTTTCTAATGAGCAAAAGGAAAAAGAAAAATAATAATTCAGAAATAAAAAGTTACAACTGACTACTACTTAAAATTTGTACCTTTTTTCTTGTCTGCCAGTTGTGGTTCCACAAGCTCTTTAAACAAGTAATGATATACATAAAATGAGAACTTCAAACTAATACAATTGAACAGAAGCTTCAAACTAATCACATGGTGGTGACAATAAAACAGCTTAACAAAATGGTTATATTAAATGCACACTGAAAATAGAAAATAGAGTTAAAAATCTACATTTTGAACTTAGGTCTTCTTCAGGAAATATATAAAAGAGAAAAAAAAGTTAGTGTAGAGGGGAGGTAAAAAATGATATATATATATATATATATATATATATATATATGTGGGGAAAGAAAAAAGAGGAGGCTTGGAGAGAAGAAGTGATAAATGGCAAGATTAAGAATCTGTGAAACAAAAAGGTGCTGATGGGAAAGATAAAGCATAATAGGAGTGAAAGAGCTAGAGAAGTTCCCAGCTAGGGACTAATTAACAGGGACTAGTAAGAAGACTGAAAGGTGACAAATGTAGGGGAAGGAGACAGAGATGGAAATTTATGGTGAGAATGAAAAATAAATTAAATGTGTACAGATACAAACATACTTTAGGGAAAATTAGGGGTGGCTGAAAGATGTTAGTGGAAAATAAATCTATCATTTAAACCAGAGGGATGCTGGGAGCCAAAGCAGATGATCAGCTTGGTTTCCATGTGTTTTCTATGGTCAGAATTCCGGAAGCCCTGCTGAAGGACACAAACAGAAAGGTCATTGACACTGTAGTGCCGGGAGATAAAGTGGGATACAATGGGTTTAGCAGTGTCACCATTTGTGACTATTCTGTAATGTTCCCTGAAATGGTCAGCAAGGCGTCTACCAATCTCTCCGAAGTAAATAACTGTACACTTCCTGTAAAGAATACAATATATCACATTAGTGGAGGTGCATGAGAACTCCTTGGCGATGTGAAAAACACCTACAGGCCCCAGAATTTCAGTCACACTAGAAACAAATTTGCAGGTGTAGCAGCGAGTCCTGTTGCAAGGTTTGGTACCTGTTAGGGAGGAACTGTTAGGAGTAGGTAGGCTGCTTTTAACCAGGAGATTCCACAGGTTGGGTGGCCAGCTTAGATATCTAACAATGTGAGAATTAATAATACATTATACAGAAGTAATGTCTTAAACATGTTAACTCACGTTGGTTTCATAACAACCAGTAGAGGGTATTTGTGCCTCAAAAGCCTGCATTGAGCAAAACTGATATCTGTGATGTGCTTGTTTATGCATATTCAGTGCCACTTATTTGGTCTGTTCCTAAACAAGGTTCAAGATGACACTGAATTGTACATTAGACTTAGAAAAAAATACACATCCATTTCAGCCTATTAAAAATAACAGGCTTGCTTTTAGCAGAAATAAAGTTGAAACAAAACATTATAAGTGAACCAGGCCTAAAATCCAAGTTCAAACTTGACCTGAAAATAAGTGACTTTATATTGCCCACATGGTATTTTTAAGATGCTAAAATCATCTTCACGATTACAACCAACTACAGTTAATAATCAGACGATTTCAAAGTTGCAACACATGACATCAACGGCACTTTAACTATCTTCTCTCTAGCATTCCTTGACTGATCCATGAAGACAGGTGACACGCAAGTTTCTGACTGGTTGTATTAGTGCAGGGGGCGTGTGTGATTTTGTATTTTAGTGCAGGTGACACCTTACTAGGTCTATCACTAGTGATTTCATCTAGGATAAAGCACAAAGGATTCCTTTCAGTATTTAACATTAGTATAATGTGGCAAGGCCCAATGCCAGGAAACAAAAGAAATAACTTTTTTTTCCTGGGTACTCAGTGTACGTGTTCTGTACCTTACACAAGAACTTTGTTAACTTACACTATAACTAGTACTTTGGTTACACCATTATCTCAGAACGATATGAACATGCTTGTTAGTGTGACCTATCCCATGGTGTAACCACTTATCTACCTTGGGGTACGTAGTCAAGGTGCTGGAGCAAACCTTGACTGTAGCCTTTACAACAGTGACCAGCTCACCAACTCTGGACTATAGTTCCAGGGCTAATCTTTGTTTATCACATAGTCAACTGTTGTAACATCTGTGCATTTGCCAGTAAACCACTTTCCCACCTGGGGGTTAGTAGTCAACATGCCCTGGCAAACCTTGACTATAGCTTTTAATGCAGTGACCAGCTCTGGACCCTAGTTCCAGGGCTGACCTTTACAGTCAACTGTTGAAACATCTGTGCACATGTCAGCAAACCAACAGTGGTAGTTGCAGAACCCTTAGGTTATGCAACCACTTTGTAGGAGTTCTGTGATTCAAGAAAGCTTGACCCAATACTTCCTTGAGGGCAGAGGCCCTCTGGACCTATAAAAAGGTCTGATAGTTCCCCCTCTCCCAGCAGCATGGACTTTTTAATCAGGGGCAACTGCACCTGCTCCTTATGTGCTACTTTTACAGTCCATAGGCCCGATATTCAAAATAGTGCAAAGCAGGACGCCAAACTTTGTGCTGCACCTTGTGGTTGCCCGGGAACTTGAGAATGCTGTATTCAGCTGAATAGCGCACTGGTGCTATTCAGCTGAACATAGGGCCATGTCAGCACAGTGCTAAGTTAAGTAGCTCTGCCCCAACATGGATCCCAATGTACACTGCCAGAATGGATAGCACCAGAGCGCTATCTGGAATATTCAAAGGGACCCATGCAAATGAGCCCATTGGCCATGCAAGGCACTAAGGAGCCATCTGCATGCCCATTATGGGCTCATTTGCATGGGTAGCGAGGCAGGTTAGTGCTGTGCCACCCCCCAATTGCCCAGTCCCAGAGCTGTGTACATATCCCTGGTGCCTAGTGGTCCCCCTCCCTCCACTTGCCAGTCCATACTGTTAAAACCAAATCCCTGTTACCAGTGCCCCCCTCACCGATCGCCAACCCAGAATTAAAAAGAAAACCTCCCTGGTATACAGTGGTTCTCCCCAAGGCATTGATCCACAGTACCACCACTCAAAATACCAGACTCCCTGGCATCTAGTGGCCTCTCCCCACTGCACCGAGCACCCATCACCCCCGAGTCACCTTATTGGTATCCTCTGTGCCTCAGGTGCATATGGCAACTGGCACAACTCCCTCACACCTCCTCATCTGACCACCCTATGTCCAGTCCGGGAACACGCATCTTATTTATTGGACAGGGTACATCACTCTGTCCTATAAATAAGCAGTGCACTCCCTGCCAGGACATATGGCAGCCAGCTGGGGAGGTGTAAGAAGGGCTCTGCCAGTCATCATATGCACCCGCACCACCTAGGCTACCAGTAAGGTGGTTGAGGAGTGGATGCTCAGTGCTGTGGGAAGGGCCGCTAGATGCTGGGGAGTATGGAATTTCAAACAGCAGTAGTGTGGATTGGTGCTGGGGGGGGGAGGACCACTGGATGCCAGGGAGGGGTTTCTTTTAATTACGGGCTGGCGATCGTTGGGAGTGAGGGATCACTAGCACCATGGATATGGTTTTAACAGTGTGTGCTAGCAATCCGGGGGGGGGGGACCACTAACACCAGGGAATGATATTGGTATTGTACAAGCTGGCGACCAGAGGGATGGGAGACCACTAGCGCCAGAGATGTATGTTTAACAGTACAGGCTGATGATCAGAGGTACGGGAGACCACTAGCACCAGGGATTTGGTTTTAACATTTCGGGCTGGAAATCAGAGGGAGGGGGGGACCACTACCATTGGGGATTTATATTGGCACAGTACAGGCTGGTGATCAGTGGGGGAGTGCCACAGACCACAGAAGGGTGGGTGTGCTCCCCAGCAGGCAACTAGCTAGGTGGCTGCATTACCTCAGACAGCCACTAGAGTTGCCAAGAGTAAATCGGAGTTTTATTTGTCGTTATTTGCGTATGCAAAAGGACCATGCTAAACCCTTTGTGCAGTGCAAAGCCACAGAATAACGGGTAGCGTGGCTATTCATGCTCATGCCCCTCCGCCTGCTCACCCACATACATTATGTTTTGAATGGGCGCCATCCCTCTTTACCAACACAACAGCCCCCTTTGAATATGAGGTTCCAGTGCAAACTCCAGTTTGTGCAGCAAAGACCTATTAGCGCCCATGCAAACATTTGAATATCAGACCCCAGATGTCAAGTAAGACATCCATGACTATGAAGTACCTTACCTTCTGATAACTTGGCCAGACTCTGATCAATGCAGGCCAATGTCCAATGGGATGGCAAATCCTATTTGGAAGGCTGGGCCTGTAGTTCAATGGACAAGCAGCCAGTCACTCCCACTTCCTGACCTATATAAGCAGTTCCTCTCAGCCTCCTTCTGAAGCATTTTTTCTTTGCACCCAGAGGCTCTGTCAGTCAGTCCTCTGCAGCTGGCTGGGGCCTACCCCCCTGCCTTGCTACTTTGGCTTCTGCTTGTCTCTGCTGGTCTTCTGTGTTAGTTCTCCTGTACCTGGTTTGTATTTTGCCTCCGGCTGTGTGCTTCTTTCTTTTGTTTGTTCCCTGTTTCTCTGCGTTTGTTGTGTCTTTGATTTTGCCTTTTGGGGGCTTAGTTTCTAAGCTCCTAGTATATTGCTAATCCAGAGCCTATGCTCCTTGCTCTCAGTTACTCACAATGCAACTGCAATCATTATCTGTGTGTTTCAACTCAAACCATAGCTGCTCTCCATACTGCACACTTAATTGTTTTCACCTGATTCAGGCTCACTCTGAACCTTAGCTATGCAGCTCAATCATGCTTTCTCAACTCATTCTACCTACCTCATTGCTGCAGTTTCATTGCACTGCCTGGTGATAGCAGCTTTCAGAGCATTGTGCCTCCCTCCATTCTAAATTTATTGAATTCTACAACTCATAGTTATTCAATACAGATGCTTCTCTCTATGTTTGTACACTGCTATTATATTCTGAGATCAGTTAAGCTACTGCTGATGCTGTAAACTAGTTTCAGTATCTGCATGTGGGTCTCAGCCTCTTCCATCGCTTTCTTCTTTTTCCTACAGTGGGGACTTGAAAGTGTTTGGGAAGTCATGGCCCTATGTGGCTACTTACTTATGTTCTAAATCCTACCTCCGCCACTGAAAATCCTCAGAGTATTTGTCACCTTCATGGGCTTTCTTGAATGCCTGGCCGGCTTGCCCCTATTCATAGTACTGCTCCTCTGACCTATGTGCAGGTCCCGCTATTGCTACTATGTTTTGCAGACCTACGTGCAGGTCTGACTATTGCTACTGCTTACTTATCTACATGCAGGTCTGGCTATTGCTACACTGCCTTACTGACCTACGTGCAGGTCCACTCTTCCTTACACAATCATTGTTTAATGCTCACTTACTGCCATCTGACCTCTGCAAGGTCTCAGCACTTAACGCTCATTCAGCTCCTCATCAGTTTCTGGGACATGCCAGCCATACCATTCTGGTGCAGGGCTTCCCTGCAGCTGACAGTCTTGCTCTGCACCCAGAGTCTGCAGCTTGAGCATGCAAAGCTTGGAGCGGGGTTCTTCTCACCTGTCCCATAGCTGGGAATGTCCTCACTCTAGGTGGACTTCAGTCATCAACCGTACCAGTAGCACCTCAAGTTGTAGAAGTTAAGACTCAGTGGTGATGGGTTGGGGCTCTAACAGGGGCCCCTTTAGCTGTCTAAGCAGGTTCAGAGGCACCCATCAAAGCTATTCTCCCCATGACTGCCTCTGGTTCACCTGGTTGTGTTTAGGGTGAGTAGGCCAGGTGAGCACCTCAGCAATCATTGCTCTCCTCCTCCTCCCCCTGCCTTGGTTGACCGTTGTTGTAGAGTAGCGCTCGTAACCTTCCATGGCATTTCTGTTAGAGGGATTGAGTAAGAGCTTTCCTCCAGATTGAAATATTTTCCACCTCTCTTTAATTGGGTTTCCAAATTGCAGTAGCAGAGCCATAACTAAATAAAATATCCCAAGCCTGAAGGGAAGGTGACCTAGGCTTTGGATTCCCAGAGATTTCATCCTCAAAGGGTTTTTTTTCTCTGCTCCGTGCCTCAGGTCATAACCGTAGTTAGTGTTCCCAAGTTCCTTTAGGTAGATTCCGCTGTTGGATGGAGGTGGATGGTGTCCCTACTGCCATACCCTCTCTCCTTAAGAGGTCCCCTCATTCTCTAGTGCAACCCATCGGACTCATGCCATTGCTAACCTATGCATCTCATTATGTTATAAAGCTGCCTGATGCCTTATCTACTACTATGCCTCACAGCTACTGATTGTTAACATGCTTTGTACTACTACAATTCTTTCTGGGGTTCCTTCCTAAGGTACTTTAGCCAAGGGAATCGTATCGTGGTACCTCTAGGGGTGGAACCCTCTTCGAGGGTTCCTTGCCTTTGGTACCCCTACAGGGTGATAATTCCTCTGGAATAGAATGTGTGAACGGCCAAAACCAAAATAACATAGTTGCACAAGCATAACACTATACTGGCTGCGTAGATCATTGAATCATAGTATATGTTCAGCCTCCATGTATCTGTCTGCTTAATTGTCCACTTGTGAGTAGTTAGAAAAATATATGGGGTTGCTGCATATAGACTGTCTTAGAATGGAGGAAGGTGTTAACCTTATTCCCATTAATACTTTGCTACAGTTTAGGATATCCACATATGCCCTCTCCTTACTATCTGACATCCCCTTTTTAACTGGGGAGTGGAAGTGGTCTTTGGTTACTTTCAGTGAGCCCTTTTCACCTAGAATGCACTGCAATCATTAACCCCGTAGGACTTGGGAGTGGTCAGAATCTTGTGGGAAAGCATAGTTGTGAATACTCCTGTTGCCCTGTTGCCTCTGGATGTGTTCCAGGTAGCAGACTCACCTCTGGAATAGTTTTTTTGTGGGAGGGGGCACAAATTAGGGAAGGTGATATATGCCACCATATACAAGCTTAGTCTGGCCCTTAGCACTGTTTACCTTATCTTGTCTTACCTATGCCTATTTTCCAGACAAATCCACCCCAGCCTATTCAGGAAATCACTGTGGTGGTTTTCCCTTGGGAAATTTTGAATTACGTGGACCAGGCCATGGTATATGTGGTCTAGCTTTCTCAAGCTGGTTGTGTTCATGCTACCATAAACAACAGCCCTATAGTCAAGTAGAGGGAGTAACATAGTTTCCACCAGATTTACTCAGACCTCAAAAGATATACTAAACTTTTGTCTGTACAGAAATCCTATCTTGGGCTCCTTCTTTGACTTTACTTGATTTGTATGAAACTCCCACATCAACTGGGAGCTCATCCAGACCCTCCAGATGTTTAAACTGGGTCACATTATTTAGATTGTGCTGTTACACATAGTTGTCTATAATGGTGATTGATTTGATTTTAACGTGGAGGAACCAAACATTATAGTTTTAAGTTTTCGTCAAGTTTAACACCAGTTTGTTTGTTCTCAGAAATATTTTGACTTAGTCAAACCTCCACTACAGGGTTGATTGCAAGGACACCATTTCCTCTCCCCATCCATAAAGAAATGTGTCATCTGCATACATATGCATGAAGGGACCATGTATGCCTCTGACCAGCTCATTTACAAATAAGAAGAGTAGTGGTTCCAGCACTGAACCTTGGGAAATGCCCATCCCCACCTTCAACAGGCGAGAGTGTACATTCCTCATTACTATCAACTGTCATCTGTCGTTAGGTAGTGTCCCACCCATTATCAAGAGGTGGGGTTAAAGGGAAGGGAGGGAGGGAGGGAACATTGTTTAATCAGAAGTAGCACACTAAGCCGAAGCTTGTTTCCAGATGTGACCTGGGAGCACAAGGACATCAAGTGACTTGCACAGGATCACACAGTATGCACCTAGGCGGCTGGGATTCAAACCTAGGTCTCCAGATTTGTAGCTCAGAGCCTTAACCCACTGCGCTATACTGCTAAAACCAGGGCCCACAGTGTCAAAGACCTTGGAGAGATTGGTTTATATCTACTGCCATTTGGAAGTTATTGCAAACTTTGATCAGGGCACTCATAGTGCTGTGGGTAGGTCTTAATCCAGAATGCCGTTTATTTAACAAATAATTTTCAGTCAGATATGTAATAATTTGAGTCTTTCCAGAATCATTAATGCCACAGGCAGGAGGGTGGAAATCTCACAGTTTGTGCCAGCTTTATGAATCAAAATAACCGTGGCTGTTTCCCATTCCAGTGGCTATCCTCAAATTGACACTAGCCATGTTGTAACGTAGCACACGCTATGTCCTTAGGCCAGCAAACATTAGCTCTTTTGGCCTCATCTGAGTTTTAAAAGGGTCATTTTACATTTTTGGGGAAAATGCTACCCCCATCATAAAATTGTTACCCTCCCTACAAAATTCAAGATCCGCTGCTGCCAGTTGACAAACAGAAGTCGAAGAGTGCAGCTAAGGGGTGACAGACGGTGGGGTTGTGCATATTAGCAGTTTACTGTTCAACCCATCTAGACCCTCTGATTTTCCAATTGTAGCAGCAATATCAGGACCTCCTCTGTTCTTGTCAGTTGACTGTTCCAGATTTGACTTTAATTTAATGTGGTCCAAACCTATAGTTTATAAATGTAGGCGTACTGTGTATCTTGTTTTTCTCACTACTACAGTAAGTGATCTGATGGTCATAGAAACTATCTGGGGAACTCACACTTGTCAGCATTCTTCTGGCCATCTGATGAAATCTATGGTAGTGGCTTTTGTGGGATCTGTACTATTTAAAAGATTCTGAATGTTGTGGCCCAGCCTCAGGTCCCTACAAGGAATATTAAAAAAATATCTTCTGAAAGAGTGGTCTGCTCCAATTACAGTTATTATAACAACTAATAAAACATTGAAATCACTGACCAAGTCACCAGATATTTTTGCAAAGTAAAATACTTATTTTATTTAAAGGTGTGGTAAAAAAAAAAACAGACAGTGCCTGAGACCCAGTAATATTTTGGGGAGCCTACCAATCCTTTCTTGAAGGTAGATATTACTATAGGTCACATCTGTGTGTTCACCACATTTTGACTTGTGGTAATTCTCCAGCACATGTACATATTGCTAGTCATTTGGTTATATTTCTTATTTCAATTTGAAACCTCTCATAATTTTCTAGTTGCCTCTCACTAGGATGTGCTGCTGCATGGCTTCTGCCTATCCTTCATCTAGCAAGAGTAGAAGAAAGATAGGCATGAGTCATGTAGCAGCACACCCTAGTAAGGGTCAACCTGAAAACTGAGGAGGCTATGAACAGAAAAATATTTGGCAAGGAAGGCATACTAAACTGACTCTTGTTGCCAGGTGTGTCCTGGGGGTAGGGAGCAAGGATGAAATACAGAAACATTTAGGGCTTGATTCACAGATGAATATGCACTCATGGAGGAGTGCTTATGCCCATCCCACACGTGCAGAGACCTTCCTACATCCTCAACCCTGGCTGCATGCCCTCTTTGCACCCGAACCTATGCCCACACTACTATGGGGGTGGGCAAGGGGGAGGAAAAAAGGATATACCAGATCACAGAGGCAAACTTTGTGCTACAGAAGGCCAACAGAGTGGGCAGAGGATACACAGCCCAAGTGGCTGCCATAGTGCATACGCACACCTCCTGCTAGACCACAGGACTTTCCTTGGGGATTCGTCACTCCTCTCCCCACCTGTCCCTAGCTCTCTGTGAAGGTGAGGAGGGCTGAGGATTATTCTGTTGCCAATCAGTACTACCAATGAATCAGTTGTCATCTCAATAGGGGAAATAGTAGTATAGTATTGTAATAGACCTTGAAGGATTGTCATATCCCGTGGTCTCAAGCTTTTTGTGGAATGTGGGATTCACTGCAGTGCCAACCCACTCACCCCTCTTGCTGCCCCTTCCCCATCCCACATAGAGCTCTGCACTTATGGAGAACCATAGGTAGGGCTGTAAATGCCATCCATTGCAGACAGGCATCGGGGTGCAGAGCTTTGTGAGTAGGATATTTGTGGGCCACATGTATCCCAATAGTTTGAGCCCTAAGGCAATAAAATATACAAGAATAAAGACAGTTAAACTGTACACTGTACATACATCTCTGGGATACTGCATGCATCAAAGAAGTACAGTTCCAGTTAACAATAAATTCACAATAAACAGGCACTTTAGCTACTGTCTCATAAGTAAAACAGTCCTTCCTGTCTCTTAATTTTCAGCCAGATTTATATTATTCATCATGGTCTGTATGACCTTTGTTTAGTGTTTTTTCAGGTTTCAGCACCTGCTGCCATTGGCCAACTCAACTTGTCTTGCCTGCACTTCAGTAAACTGTCTGTTTATTGTGAATTAGAAGAAGAACACTAAATAGAGAATAGTAAGTGTAAAACGCATATATAATCTGGATGATGTGATTCCAGACATAAAGCAGTGATAATTACTTGATATGTATAACACACCCATACCAGAAAATTTCAATGATGGACTAAAAATCCTTGTTTTGAGATGAGAGTGAGTCAGATCCATTTTTCAGTTTAAATTATAACCCAATATGTTCTGAAAGGTTTTTGCTCTCAAATCTCATGTCAAACATGGACATTTGTATACGTCTACATTTGCACTAATTGCATGCTAATTACTCATTAATATTTCAAAACATTATTGCAAAACATTTTTGTTTTTTAGTTTTTTTTTTTTTTGTTTTTTTGAAAAAGCTCCTGTCATCTGAAGGGAAAATAAAAAAAAACATTGTATATGACAAATATTTTCTGCATTTAGCGGCCTGGGTTTTTCTTCAACTGGTAGGGACATTGAGTCCCACCCCAGAACTCTAAACTTTATTTGCTTTGTCAGTGCCTTACATCACAGTCCTCTGTCTGTAGCATCATAATAATTTCCACAGCAACAAACAGTAATGTCACCAGAACAGTATTATGATATCAGCTGTATACAAGCAGCCAAAGTAGATGACATCTGAGGGAACGTGATCCTGTTTTCCTTCTAAATGCATAGCTATAAAGAATCAAAGTACCAATGGTACTGAGCTGTGCCAGGGTGTGGATGTGTCACTTTTATTTAGTAAAAGAAACATATACATGCTGAACAGTGTACATGCAGATGATACACATTATAGACACATACATGCATGCAAGCACACACATACACCTCACAGAATAAATAAGCATAACCCACACAATACAAAAACTCTGAACACTTAACCAGATCAGTTCCTGCACTAGGGCCTCTGGAGACAACATGATCTTTTATAACAAAAAAAGTCTCTTGAGCTATGATTAATGACCCTCCACTACTTTCTTTTGTGACTGCTTAATCTCAATGGAGTGGGACAGGCATCTTTTCCATGTTCTTACTTCTTAGATCACTAACAGTTTCATGGTCTGAAAATCTACTCTAAACCATGAAAGCTCTATCATTGACATCAGCGATGACATCTAACAATATCCCTCATACTACATAAATTGTTGGGACTCAAACCTAAGCTCCCCAAATATGATCCTGGTGCTCTGCTACTGTGCTATTGGTTGTATGGCTGGCATAGGGCTTCTAGATCAAGATGGCTGCTATGGTAAAGCATATCCTGAAATTAGGAGCAATCACAAGCACAATTAGATGTTTGATGTAGTATTATCAACAGTTTTGCAAGTAAATCACAAATTATAAACAGAGAAAGAACAAAACATGCAAGCAGTCATTAAGGAATTTACCAATACTTGTCTTTATGTATCAGTGTGTATATGAAGTGTAACTGAATGCAGTTCCCCCATCCCATACACAGCTGCAGTGAAGTTTAGTAATGAGCTCTCTGCATCTGCAAAGAATGTGTCTCCCTAAGTTTCATTCAAACCTACACAAGCCTCAGAGCCTCAGCCAGAACTAATTAGATTGACTACAAAATAGAGGTAACAGTTCTACGGTCTGAAATCCTACTCCATGCCCTGAAACCCTATCACTTACATTAGCAATGACATCTAACAATTTCTCTCATGCAACATAAATTGTAGCAAGAAAGAAAGAATTATGTCCTGCTGGGAACCAAACCTAGTCCCCCAGCACATTTCTGTTTCTCTGCCACTTGGTCAGATGGTTGAACATATGGTTTTTAGAGATACTTGCTATATTAATGCATATCCTGCAATTAGGAACAATCACAAAGGTAGTTGGATGTTTGATGCAGTATTATCTGCAGTTTTGCAAGTAAATCACAAATTATAAACAGAACAAAGAAACAATGTACAACATGCAAGCAGTCATTAAGGAATCTGAGAAACTTGTCTTTGTGTCCATATGTATATGAATTCCTCACTTCCCCCTGTACAGAGCTGCTGTGCACTTTAGTAAAGAACTTTCTACTGCTTCTAGAAGGAATGCTTGCTGGCAAGTTGCATTAAAACCTACATAAACCTCACAGCTTTAGACAGAACTAAGTAAGTTCAATGCAACATTGAAATAATAGTCCCATGGTCTAAATCCCCACTACAAGCCCTGAAACAGCAATACTAATTTATATATGCCATTTTTTTTGTGGGTGAAAGTGCAGAGAGCCCTGTGCATCCCCTGAATAGCACCACCCATCACTCCCCAGACCAGCAAGGATGGATGTACATACATATTGGCATGACCAACAAGTAGCCATCATGGTATGGTGCAAAGGGAAGGGGAGATCAATGTCAACAGCACTGTGCAGCTGGTACCATAGCATGAGCTGATCCCTATACTGTCACAGTCCAGCATGTTAATAGTCAAACAGCCTCCAGCTACAACAAATGACATGGTCAGATATTTCCCGAAATTTCTGTGCTATCTCTAGAGAAATCCCCTACCTGGCTGAAGTACTGCTGTAGGGCCACAAGAGAAAATCTCTAGAAATATCACAAGATATCTGGGAATATCTGACCATGTCAATTGCTACAACTGTATGTGCTACCATTAAGTTATGCACCACAGTGGCAAGGAAAATACATCTTCTGCAGACAGCAACACCCATTTATGTAAGGCAGTTTTAGTGAGTGGCAGTAAAATTAGCTCTGCATTTGCCCCAGAATCCCACCTCCCACCACTGCAGCTATATATGGGTTTGCTGTTCTCTCAGGAAAGGTGCAGAAAGAAACTTGCCTTGTGATCTCATTTGTTTGAGCCATGGTGAGCTTAAACTAGAAAAGCAATGTAAAAGTAAAGAACTTCAGTGCAAAAGTACGGAGACAAGACTTACCCTGGAAGTGCATCGGCAAGAAAGCCACTCTTAAAAAAATACCAAATTACACATACCTCATGGTGATTTGCATATACTTTCCAGGAGGCTTTGCATTAGTGGAGTATGTGTAATTTGATATACTAAATAAGTCCTGATATGCAGTCTCTATGGGGATATCCTTAGCCAGGTAGATTTACCAGTGGCACACACATGTATAAAGAGGAGTCCGACAGGATACAACACAATATCACAGATTCCTGCATGACAAAATGGATTAACTGCCATTGAAATTCCTTTGTTTCTTGCAGTATCTCTGCTGCAGGATTCTGCAGTATTGTGTTGTATCTTGGTAGGCTCTACTTAAGTCAGTGAGGAACCCATATACAAAGAGTAACTCTTTGTATAAACAGGTAATAAGTCTCTTCCTGTGATAGCACACATTATTGAGCCAGCACAGGGAAGGATCAGGTGGAGTCTGACATAATGAGGATGCTGGAATACACAAATGTGGTGTCCTGTGCACAGTGTTTTCTTGATGTTCTTAGCCCCTTGGTTTCAAGGTGTAGTAACCCCAGCCACAGTATAATTACTGAAAGCAGTTTTTGGAGGGGTTGCACCCTTGCGAAGCAGAACATTTGTTCCAGAAGGGGGGAAGGTTTAGGTATCACACAGCACCACTGAGAACAGTAACAGAAGGGAAAGGAACTAGGAAAGGGGATAAATTGGATGCCAAGATTGTGGATAACTGAGTGGCATGATTTCTGGACCACAAGGAAAAACTGTCATAGGACAAAATATTAGCAGGTCCATCAAGATATGTGGTAAAGTGCTAAGGGCACAAACAATGCATGTTTTTGCACCATTTCAAGAGCCCTCAATAGTAGATATCACACACTCATTCATCTGGACAAATGATTTGCATGAGTATATGCTACACTTCTGTCATAACAAAAAGTGTTCCCATGCATCTACCTCACATAACACCACCAATCATTGCAGTGGCATATAGGACACCTGTTATGTCGTCTCATGGACAGGAAGAAATCTGGCTTGTGATTTCATTTATTTTTGTTGTGGTCAGACAGCAACTACTGTACCTTGCAAAAGCACTGAAGCAAGATTCCTCTTGGGAGGACATTGGAAGCAAAGCCAAGTTTCAAAAAAATATCACATTCAACACACTTCACTAATGCAAAGCATCATGGAAAGTATGTGCATGGTGATTTGCATAAACCTTCTATGATGGTTTGTAATACTGGGATATGTGGAATTTGGTATACTATGTAAGACCTTATATGCAACCTCTGTGGGGATAGCCCCTCACAACAGCTTCGGCATTCACCATTTAACGCTTGTCAGTGTTTCTTGTGGTATCATTTTTTCCACAGTGTGACAACATATTTGCTGCATCCAGGTCTTCCAAGATTTTGATATTCTATAGTATTTTAATTTTTGACTTCCATATAGTTAGTGATTGTAAAATCCTTCATTTGATTTATAGCCAATACAAATTAATGAGCAAATAAACTTTATATGGATATCCTTGGGCAGGCAGAGATAGGTGGAGGCATGCACAAAAGTAGTACACAATGAACTGCCTCCTTACTGTAGACCTACTCTTGTGTCCCCACAAGAAGTCTGCTGGCTATACTAAGCAGGTTAAAACAAACTCTAGCAAGAGCTAGTAAAGCTGCACAATCATTGATATAGTGTATGGTAGAATGTTGTATTTAGCAGAAATCCATCATTTACCAGCATTGTTGTACTATTGATGAGACGTTCGACATTGTTATACCATCGATTGAATGTCACATCGATGGTACAACAAGATAGAATCTGGTCACATGGCTGTCTCGTCGGTGTCTCGCATGATGGAATGGACAGGATTCAGTTTGAAGCTGTGTGTCATTTAACAGTCACAGATTTCATTGTGAAAGCGGCTTGGTCATTTAAAACTCAAGCTCTGCAGTAATAATGGCACAAAAGGTAAGAAACATTGTAATATGAAAAAAGGAGCCCTGGATGCCCATACAATATAAAGAACAATGAATGGGCATCGATGAACAACCGCACCGAGCTGGCATCTTGTGGTCACCTTGGCAACTTTTGTAAACCTCTCGAGCTGTGCTCTCAGAGTTTATATGAGTTGCCAAGGTGACCACTCAATGCCAGCATAGTGCAGTTGTTCATCGATGCCCATTCATTATCCTCTATATTGTGGGCAGTGAGAAATATGTAAACTAGCGATTTTTGCACTAACCATTGAGTCACCAAACTGCACCATCTAATTGTTGTGATACACACACACTGATTAATACATACACACATATGTGCATATATATTCAAGTGTATCATAGCAGTGCACTGTCTACACACATTTTTACAGATTAAAAAAAAAGACATTGAGGGACTGTTTTCTTCTTTTTGGGCTCCTAGGGACATCAGAGGGTGGGGGGGTTGCCACTAGACACCTTATTTAAATCAGCAATGACATGCATAAGGCTGAAACTGATCTAACTAGCAGAGGAATGTAGACTAGCAATTTTTGCAATAACCACTGAGCCACCTAACTGCACTAACTGTTGTGATACACGCACACTGACTAATACATATACACATATATGCATATATATTTCAGTATAACATAGCAGTGTACCATCTACACACATTTTTACAGAGAAAAAAAGACATTGAGGGACCATTTTCTTCTGTTCAGTCTCTGAGGGACATTAGAGGGTGGGGGGTTGCCAGTAGACACCTCATGTAAATCAACAATGACATGCATAAGGCTGAAACTGATGTAGATAATGGGGGAATGTAGACTAGCAATTACTAACCACTGAGCCACCTAGCTGCACTTTCTAATTGTTGTGATACACATACATTGATTAATACATATACACATATATGCATATATATTGCAATATAACGTAGTAGTGCACCGTCTACACACACAGAGCATTGCCACATAGACACACACACACACATAAACACACGTACACTGCCTTATATGGCATTTATTGTATTTACCTACACATCTAACACTAACTTTTACTGTATTTAGGATAAGCACTGTGTTTTGCACAAACTCATTGTGCTAATCTACAGCACGGCTGGGTAACTACAGTAGTGGATCAGGGCGGTACGGTGTATGTGGTCTATCTGGACTTCAAAAAAGCCTTCGACACCATCCCCATAGAAGGCTGATTAGCAAACTGCACAGCCTAGGGGTGGATCCTAAAATAGTTCTGTGGGTGGATAACTGGCTGAATGGCAGGAGTCAGAGGGTTGTAGTAAACAGGGAGTACTCTGGAGAGGGAGAGGTGATGAGCAGAGTGCCACAGGGATCGGTGTTGGGGCTGGTCCTCTTCAATGTCTTTATTGGGGATATTGCAGAGGGACTGGAGGGGAAGGTATGCCTCTTTGCAGACGATACAAAGGTATGCAAAGTTATTGTCACATCACCTGATCACTGCAAGGTTATTGTAAACTCAGGTTTGTACAATGAAGTTATATTTTCCAGCAAATGTTTTTAATTTTCCTGCTATTTCCCTGAAGGGAACAGTTAGTTGATTGACCTGTATATCCCACACTAGTTTTGTACCAGATATTAAGCTGCAGGATACACAGTTTTTCTAATCCATTAAATCATTTATATCTCCTGTCCTGTGCCCAAATGAAACTGGTCTGCTTCTTTTCCCTTCAGATTTATATGATTTGCATCATAAGTTGCACTCACATTTTTATTCTTTCTTCCCCTCTTCTTCTTTACTTATGTGAAAGAACTCCTGATGTCAGTGTGTACAGTAATTGACGTTAAAAGTGTTTTTTCATTAGGGGGTAGCATATTCCATTTATGCCATACCTCCAACAAAGTAAAAATAAAATGGAATTTTCTGCTGTTTTTTGCTAATTATAAAAAAAAAAAAACTAAAAGGTATCTATGAATGAAACACTACTCATTTTGTGGATATTTTTGTGATGAACAAATTTTGTGCCCACAGTGCTATGCTATCCTTTTTTGTTTTAAAGTTATTCACAATTGTTTGTTGAAAAAAAAACAACAATGTAATTTTCTGCCCTTTTTTTTTTGCTAATTATAAAAAAAAAAAGGCAGCTATAAATGAAATACCACTCGTTACTTGTATTTGTGTCTGGTGAAGGTTTTGATATAGCATTTAAAAATATTCATTTTGTAGACAATTGTGTGGCCATTAACAAGTTTTAACAACATGCTTTAGTGATTTTGCAGTGTCCATATTGATATTTAGGAGCATAATTTAATATATGCCAATGCACACAGATTTTTGGAAAAAAATGTTTAAAGAAAGCAGATAAGGAAGTGCATATATTGTAGAACTATTAAGGTAATGTGGAGACTATTCCACTCCATATTACAATCGAGGCTGTCAGTTTAGCCGAGAGGTGAATGAGCTATGAATGAGATTGGTATATCCAGCAGACCTGGGTTTGATTCCCACAACCTCCACTTGCATACTGTGTGACTCTGAGCAAGGCACTTAACCACCCCAGTGCTCACAGGTTGCCCTTGAAAACAGCACTTGTGCCTAGTGGGCCTTATCCAGTTACACAGATACATAAATACTGTTGGCAGATAAGGGCCACTAAGCCCATCTAGTCTATCCATTTATGCTACCTGACGAAGCGGCCAGTGACCCTATCTGGTCACTGGCTTTAGCTTTTTCATCCCATCTCTAATATTTCTTTATTCCTGTCCCATGCATGTTTGAAGCCTGCCACCATATGGGCGGCCACCACTTCCTAGGGCAGGCTATTCCATACACCCACCACCCTCTATTTAAAAAATAACTTCCTGACATTACCTTTTATGTGGCCTCTTCATCAGTCTCCTATCATGCCCTCTTGTTCTGGCACTACTTTTAAACTGAAATATATTGTCCCCTTCCACTTTGTTCATGCCCTTGAGGTATTTGAATGTTTCTATCATGTCACTTCTCTCCCTCCTTTGCTCCAGTGTGTACAAACTGAGGTCTCTGACTCTTTCCACGTAAGGCTTGTGATGTAGACCCTTCACCATTTTAGTCACCCTCCTCTGCACCATCTCTATTTTGTCAATGTCTTTACAAAGGTGTGGCCTCCAGAACTGGACACAGTACTCAAGATGAGGCCTCACCAGGGTCCTAATCAGTGGAACTATCACCTCCCTCCTTTGGCTTGTGTTTGCCCTTCCAGTGCACCCCAACATCCCAGTGGCCTTCCTCACCACCTTGGCTGACTGCCTTGTGGCCTTCATGTCATCAGTGATTATGACCGCCAAGTCACGCTCTTCCTTAGTAACTGCCAACAGCTCTCCCCACAACCTGTAGCTTGCTCCAGGGTTACTGCTCCCCATGAGCATGATTTTGCATTTCTTTGCGTTAAACCTTAGTTGAAACACATCTGACCATCTTTCCAACCATTCCAGGTCCTTTCTGATCCTTTCCACCCCCTCCAGGGTATCCACCTTGTTGCACATCTTGGTGTCATCCGCAAACAGGCAACCTTTTCCCTCCAGACCATCTGCAATGTCACTGATGAAGACATTGAAGAGGACTGGCCCCAGAACTGAACCTTCAGGTACCCCACTGGTCACCTCCCTTTTCTCTGATTCAGTTTTGTTTACCACTACCCTCTGTTTTTGGTCCTTTAACTAATTTTAAATCCAGTTTACTACCTTGTGTCCCATCCCCAGGCTTCCTAGTTTGTTGACCAGTCTCCTATGTGGGACAGTATCAAAGGCTTTGCTGAAATCTAGGTAGGCAATGTCTACAACCCCCACTTGGTCTACTACCTTTGTCACCCAGTCAAAGAAATCTATTAGATTAAGTTGACAGGACTGTCCTGAGGTGAACTCATGATGCCTGGGATCCAACATCCCCATGAGGTCTAGGTGCTCCACTTTTCTTTCCTTGAGGAGTGTCTCCATTATCTTTCCTGCTACAGAGGTTAGACTAACTAGTATGTAGTTTCCTGCATCTTCATTACTCCCGCTTTTGTGAAGACGGACAACATTTGCCCTTCTCCAGTCCTCTGAGACCACTCCAGTGTCTGGGAACTCACTGAACGGGACTGCCAGAGGGGCTGCCAGTTCAATTCTCAGTTCCCTTAAGACACTGGGATGTATACCATCTGGACCCATGGCTTTGTCCACCTTGAGCTTTGCAGGCTCTTCTAGGATCCTCTCCTCTATGAATGGACTTGTTTACCTCCTTTTCCCCTTTTCCTTCAAATTCTAGCTGTGGGCTCTGCCCATGCACTTCCACAGTGAAGACTGAACAGAAATACTCATTCAATATTGCTGCTTTCTCCCCACCTCCCTCCATTGTTAGTCCCTTGGCTCCTCGAAGCTTAGCTAATCCCCCCTTTGCCTTCCTTCTGTTGCTAATGTACCTGAAGAATGTCTTGTCTTGCTTTGTAATTGATTGAGATATTCGCTCCTCAGTTTGCACTTTAGTGCTTCTCACTGCTTTTCCTGCTTCTCTCAGATACTTCTGGTACATTTGCCTGTCCTCGTCTCTTTGTGTCTCCTTATACTTCCTGAAGGCTAGCCTCTTGGCCCTTACCTTTTCAGCCACTCCCTTTGAGAACCAAAGCATTTTTCTTCTCCTTTTTCCCTTGTCTATTGACCTAACACATTGTTTTGTGACCTCTGCCATGGCCTCCTTGATGTGTGCCCATTTCTTTTCAACGTCCCCCCATCTCCCTTTTTTACTGGGTTTCTCTAAGCTGAAGTCTCATCCTGGTAAAGTCAGCCCTTCAGTAGTCTAAGACTCTTGCCTTCATATGGGTTGGTTGAATCCCTGTGTCCACCTTGAACCACACCATATGGTGATCGCTGGACCCTAGCTGACCTTCCACTTCGAGCACTGTTATCCTGTCCCCATTGGTCAGTACCAGATCCAGGATTGCCTGGTCTTTGGTAGGTTTCTACACCAGTTGCCTAAGGCCAGTCCCCTCAAGGGAGTCAATGAAGTCCCATGCCCTGGCTGAGGCCCCTGCTGGGATGGACAAGTTTATTTCCAGCATGTTAAAGATGGGAGACTTTAACATACTGGAAATAGACTTGAAAGAGAATTCTACCCGGATTGAATCTTAGCACACAAAATAGTGCATTGAAACACTCAGCAGCTGAATGAACACAACAGAGTGGAGTGATGGCAAAAAAAATCCAATTGTATCTAGCCCATGAGGAATCTGGAGAGCTCCCTTTATCTACTGTAATAGCAAAACATCTGCAGTGCTCTGCCCACTGCAGCTGTAAAAACTAATAGAATCACACAGTGGGATAAAAATGTTGGTCACAAAGAGATAAAAACCATCAAAAAAACAAATGGGGGAGCAGTACTGAAAATTCAGAATATTATAGGGGGCATGTGTTATATTTTTTTTAGCTGGGATCTGCTGTGGTCTGGATCTGTGCAGTGTGCTGTTTGGTATGATGCAGATATAGGGTTTCCAAAAAGGAAAATATAACTTCCACCCCTTTCAGACACATACATGCACACCTCCAAATCATGCATAGACACTCCAACCTCTGCCTCCAACACACACATACACAATCACACACACACACACAAACACAAACACACAGACCTCATAACAGCATCACCTACTGTCAGACCTGCAGTTAGTTTGCACATGTGCCACTGCCGAGGCCTACAACATTAATGGTGTCCAGGACAAGAACCTGGTTGACCAGATGAGTCATGGGAATCAGGCCTATTACAGAAATTACACACATGCACAAACTAAAGGCCCATTTATACTACCTGAGTTGCTCCGTTGTGAGTGGTGCAGATGAGTTGCATCAGTGTAAATCAGATAGTGTAAACAGCCCAGACAGCATTGTAGGTGGTGTCACAAGTCCACTCCCATGGGGTGGGATTTCCCTCTCTCTATGTTACAGTGAATCCCTCTTGTGACAGGGGGAGAATGGGGTTAGAGATACCCTTTCTTCATGCAAGGGGATACAAATACAGTCTCAAGTCTGTGTTCCTGGAGTGGAACCCTTACAGCCACTGTGCCACAAACCAGAAAGCCACAGGTGTGTATAGGCTTTGGGAGTGCCCTATACACCTGATTATGTGTCATTCCCCAGAAATGCAGTGCTTGGTTCAAATCCCACCACAGGCTCCTCCTGAGACCCTTCGGATTTCCTCCCCTCCTTTCAGCACAAAGTCCCCAATGGTTATTCACTCTGGTAGCATTTAGCCTTAAAGTAGTCACACAGGCATGGCATCATTTGAACAACTTTTACCCAGGCACTCACACACACAAACGACATAGGCGGAATTATTTTTAAAATAAGCCAAAGGCTTTGCTAATTAAATTAATAAGAAAACAGTAAATAACAAAAAGACAAACTAATTTTGGGGATTGGTTATAGGATATTGAAAAATAAAAGGAAAGTATACTTAAGAAACCTACAGTTTAAACTCTGAGGTTAAAAGTCTACCTTGAGTCCTTAGTTGGAATTTTGAGGTGCAGAAGTGTTCTTAAAAAGCGTGGTAGATGAAGTCTTGGCTCTGAGTGATCCAGGAGAAAATTTTCTCTGCTCAAGACAGGCAGGGTCCCAACTGCTTCAAGCAAGAAAACAACAGAAGGCAGCAAAAAGGCCCAGATACCCTCTGCATTCTGGTTTTAAAGGGTTCAAGAGGGCAGGTCCAGCCGATGTGGCTAGCCCTGTGACTGGCTAGCATTTCAGTTTCTATGGTTACCCAACCAATCAGAGTTCAGTATGTTATTACAATAACACAGATATGCAGTTTCTGAACATAGAAAAAAAACATGAGGTAGTCAGCCCAAACTAGATTCTCTGGGGAACTTTCCATGCCTCCCTGATGGGAGATGGCCATCATTACTCAACACTTAAATACAGCTATTTACATAAATGGTAGCCCTGTTCAGCTGTAACTAGCTTAGCTCACTGTAGCCCTTCAGATACACTAGGAGCCCAGACAGGCTGTCTCTTTTCCTGAGGTCCTGTCCTTTCACAAACAAATTGGCCTACCTGGCCTCCCAGTTAGACTTAATCATTCTTTTGTCTCCTTTTATATAATTTAATTAGCTCTAGTTCCTGGCAAGCAACAAACAGCTGTTCTGCTCAGTAACAGGAGGGCTTATGACTTTTTTTAATCCATGATGCGTTGTACTTACACTGGCTACCATGGGCATCTCAAATGCATTTTAAACATAAGGCTATATAAAACATGACCCAAAATAATAAAACAAGCCCTTATCTCACCACAAGTGGCTCCACTGAGGTGCAGGACAATCTTTGTTTAGGTTCAGAGTTGGGCTGATGTAGGTGTTTTCTGGCATGTAAACCCACTGTTCCACCTGCACTAGTACAGTCCATGATACCCAGAGCGAGGCCCTACTGTCTCCCTACCAACAGTTCACCCTTCTATGTGCAGACCTGCCAAAAAACTAACCATTTCTTCCCTGTGAGATGTCTAGACTGGAAAGTAGTTTAGAAGTAGCCTGTTGAATACATTTGCTCTCTTCTCATAACCGTGTAGCAATTACTGGACATTCAGTTGTTTTGTCAAATATACTGCCTGCTTACTTTCCATATGTTCACCTACTTAAGTTTTCATTGCCTCTGCTGGTTACATGGATATTTTTTGGCAATACAAATATAAGCTTCCTCTGTGCCAAATAAAAAGGGATGTAGCCTCCCAGGTCGCAGCTGCCAGGTGTTCCTTATTTTAACATCCTGACAGGATAAGAATTAAATGTGACAACCTTTCACTTAAGCAAACCAAAATGTACTCCAAAGACGAAGCATGGGTTAGTTCTAGTACTGAAATCACTTATTTTATCCATGGACCCAGAAACATGTTTTCTGAAGGCACCAGTGAAATATCTCTCCCTTGTATCACTGCATAATATCATTTGACTATTATATAAAAAAGAACGGTTTTGGTATTTGATAAGGACTGCTTTTTTTAGATTTTCTAGCACTGTATGTACACTCCATACTGGAAGTGCAAAGCAAAATGCTGAATACAAGCTATTTAAGATGGCACTAATGCAGAGGCTGGTAGTGTAAACAGTCAACTAAATCACAGTGGGTGGAGTGGCAGAGAATAATACACTATGTAATGCAAGGTAGTATAAACATGCTAATAGAGCAACCTGCTTCCCTGTCACACAGACTTGCAGTAACCCACCTCCCCTTAGCATACATACACATGGACAGCACCACCCACCAGTAGACAAGCTGTCAGTTCCTGAAGGAGTCATCAGTGGGAAGACAGAGTTTTGCGTTGAGGCAGAGATAGCTTGACCAGGCCAGCTGTAGTAGTTTTCAGGACCCTGTCTGTGAGATAAAGACATGGGAGTGGAGCCAGGTGCAACAATGTTAACACACACGCACACAAATGAGTGCACACACACACACACACATGCACACACACGCATATACATGTACACATGCATACACAAAGCAACTTGCCCACCCAACCCCACACACACACATATGGAACCCTGCACGGAACAACCCATTGGAATACCCTCCGATGGTCCTACAGGAGTCACCACCAGGAAGGAAAGGCTTTTTCCTTCTATCACCTGGTGCTTTCTATACAAGCAAGTAATGGGAGTAGTGTAAAAAAATGTCAAAGTGTGCGTGTGTGTGTGTGTGGAGGAGTGCACAGCATGCAAGACTGCAGACACTGCTGAAACTTGTTAGAGATGACAACAGCTGCTTCTATAGTTTAATGCACTTTATATGAATGAGTTTAAGGTATAAAATATGAACAAATCTTAACTGAACCACATTGTTGTATAGCGTCTTGTGTGCCACTCCATTTCTTTTTTCATTCAGCTGCTTCTATATTACCTTACTGTGTAAAGTTACATTGTATTACAGCAAATCACAAATGCTGTGCAACCTTAAACATTGAGGTAATTCCAAGCCAAAGAAGCTATGATTGGCTGTAGTCAACTCTTGTTTTTTTTTTTTTCTTTTACTGCTGTTGTTTTTGTTTTTTTTTGGGGGGGGGGTTGTTAGTTGCAGATGACTTTATTTACATGTCTATGTGTTATTATATTGTATAGTGAAAGACTAATTCATAAGCTAAAAGTCCAGTCCTGTCCAGATACTTACTGAATTTACCGCCATGTTTCTATGTTTCAACCCTGTTTTTCATTTCTTAAGGATATCTGAATGACAACTGGATTCTGTATGATCTGGCCTTCATTAGCACTGGATGTTTTTTTACACGTGTCCTAAACTGTGATTCTATAAGCATTTCTACAGTAACCAGCTGTGTTGTCATAAGCAGAGGATTATGGTGTCATATATAGAAGTATAGCACAAGCTGATGAAGGCCAAGTTACAGAAATCCTGTTTCCATGAACATTTTTTAAGTACTACATTGTGAGAAGAAGGTAAACATATAACATTTTGGTTAAATTGTGTGAACTACAGTACTATATTTTTTAAAAGTGCCCTTCTGATGTTGCAGACTGTTTAACTGTTAATCTGTTCCCTCATGTGTTGCTGCCCAGCATGAACGGAATTATCCTGTCCTGATCTAACATTACAGTATTTTGTCATTTTGTCACAAGTATTTTAAAAGCTCAGATCATATTGCCTGTCGACCGTCTTGTCTCCAGGATAATATGCCACCTTACTCAATATGTTTTCACAGCTAAGGCTCTCCATGCCATTAGTAAATGGGGTAGCCTTCTGCTGTGTAGATTCATTCTAAATGAACTGTCTTGTATGTACTTCCTCCCACTGAGTATAGCAGTGCATACCCCCAGCGACCAGTGACTTATTTCAAACTACTGACCAGCTCATGTTATTTGTACAGGAATCGTCCACAGAGACTTGAAGCTGGAGAACATTCTAGTGAAAAGCAGCAGATCTGACGACAGAGGACTGAAGCTTGACATTACAGTAAGCTCTTGTATCTTATGGCAGATGATAAGAAACGTGCCATTGGGAGGCTCCAGATCTAAAGAGCAGAGGTGGCTCAGTTCATAAGAAAGTAGAATTGTAGAGTAGCTTCAGCCTTTTACGTTTCTTCCCTCAGAACCACCTCTGCTTACTTGCAACATTCATGAAATAGGGAATGTCATACTAACATAAACATATCAAAATATTTGTAGTTAAAACTTAAATCCAGTTCTTTTGTATTGTTTTTGAGCTCTGTTTCCCTTCCTGCTTTTGCTTATAGAAAGTATTTTAAACTGGAGCTGAAATAAACAGTCATAAAATAATCAAGCTCCTCAGATGCACGGGGCCCGAATTTCAAAAGACTTGCAAATGCCGTAAGCCCCTGGTGCACTGAACAGATGGGGCAGGGGGCTTGCAGCATTTTCTTGGTGCTGATCATGATTTTGTGTCCCGTGCACCAAATGCCGCAAGTTGGAACAGCTCCCCTCTAGTCTAACTTGAGCCATCTGGGGGACGTTTTTTATGGGCTTGTGCCACATATTTGGCACAAGCTGCTATAAAATTGGGAAAACTGTCACAACTGTGCCCAAAAACTGGGTGTAGTTCCATCAAAGGAATTTGGTGCAGTTGTGCCAAACAGGCTTAACACAGGGCTTGATGCAACCTTTGTTAACCTTTGAAAATTGGGTTCAAGGAGTTGAACACCTTCCAAGCAGAAATGAACTTTAGAATATATAAATGAAACAAAATTCAAATAGCTGCAAACCAGCTGAACTATGCAATTTTAACCAATGGTTTGTAGACATCAAGATACAAGGCCACCTGGGGACCAGCAATCACCATATAGTGTGGTTCAAAATAAGGATAGCAGCAGAAGCAATCTACACAAGGATGAGGGTCCTGAACTTCATGAGGGCAGATTTAAAAAATAAAATGAGTGAAGGCCTCAGAGACAGCCTAGCAGGGAGTGATGACCTGAATGGAGTAGGGGAACAGTGGGTCAGATTAAGGGATGGCACTGTGGAAACAACAGACCTCTTCACAAATGAAGTGAGCAAAAACAAGAGAAAAAAAGAGACCGCAATGGTTCTCCAGGAAAGTGGCTGCAGTGGTTAAGACTAAAAGGATAGCATTCAGGAGGTACAAAGAGATACAAAGGGAAGAGGATATGGAGGTGTACCAGGAAGAGTGGAAGGAAGTAAGGGTGCAAAGGAGCCAAATGAGGAGAGGATAGCCTAAGGGGTACCTAAGGGGGGCAAAATCTTTTTTAGATATATCAGTGAAAAGAGGAAGACAAGGGGAGGGATTGTGAAGTTAGGAAGGGTAGGAAGTACTATCCAGAGTAGGATCAGGAAAAAGCAGATATCCTGAACAGATACATCTGTTCGGTCTTCACAGTGGGGGGGGGGAAGTGGATCACATAAAAGCAGCAGGAGGATGGGGGGGTGAAGGAGGTAGACACAAGTTCATTCACAGATGAAAAAGTCCTGGAGGACTTGCAAATCTGAAAGTGGACAAAGCTATGGGGCCAGATAAAATACACCCAAATGTGCTGAGGAAGCTCAGAAAGGTACCAGCTGCACCTCTGCAGTCTTAATCAGCAACCCACTGAAAACAGGAGTGCTTCCAGAGAACTGGAGAAGGGCAGATGTAGTCTCACTTCATAAAAGTGATAGCAGGGAGAAGGTTGCAATCATAGGCAAGCCAGTCTGACATTAGTGGTGGGGAAGTTACTGGAGATGCTTTCAAAGGAAAGAATTGTGGAGTATCTTAAATCCAGTAGGATACAAGACCAGAGGTAGCACAGATTCATGGGGGGGTCATGTCAGATAAACCTAATCTATTTCTTTGACTGGGTGACCAGGGAAATATATCATGGTGGGGCGGTGGATGTCGGCTACTTAGATTTCAGCAAGACCTTTGACACAATACCACATAAAAAGCTCACAAGGAAACTGGGCACTCTGGGGTAGGTCCTAAGCTGGTAAACAGGGTACAAAATTGGTTGATGGATAGATGACAGATTGTGGTGGTAGATGGCACACACTCAGGGAAGGGGAGCATGACCAGCGGGGTACCCCAGGGCTCACTACTGGGACCAGTCCTCTTTAATTTCTTTATAAGTGACATTGCAGAAGAGCTATAAGGGAAGGTATGCCTCTTTGCAGATAACACCAAATTCTGCAATGGGGGAGACACTGCAGAGGGGGTGAAGAGAGTGTGCATTTACCTGACAAAACCTGAGGAGTGATCAAGAGTATGGCAGTAAGGTTTCAGTGTGAAAAATTGCAAAATCATTGACCTAGGGCAAAGAAACCCAGAGGTGGAGTATAAAATAGGGAAGAGGTATTGACCATCACAAAACAGGAAAGGGACCTTGGAATATTCATTTCTGATGACCTCAAGGTGGGGATACAGTGTGACAAGGCAGTACGCAGGCCGGTGGGATGCTGGGGTGAGTAAGGAGGTGTAACACCAGCAGAAGGAGGGAGGCGGTGTTACCACTATATAGATCATTGGTGAGGCCCGACATGGAGTACTGTGTCCAGTTCTGGAGACCGTATCTCAGAAAAGACATAGAAAGGGTAGAGGCTGTCCAGAGGAGTGCAACTAAAATGGTACAGCGGCTGCTGCAGAAGCCCTATGAGAAGAGACTGAGGGATCTCAATAGTTACACCCTGAAAGAGAGATGGGAGAAGGGGGATATGATAGAAACCTATAAGTACCTCACAGGGGTGAATGCTCACATCTACTTCCTCCATTCCAGGGAAACTTGTACCTCCTCCCTTCCCCACATTCACTCTTCTGCTGGGCAGTCCACCATCTCCTATCAACTTCCCTCCCTGTGGAACCTGATTTCTTCCTCTCTCCATCGCTTCCTCTCCCCTGTCTCGTTTAGGTACCAGCTAAAACTCCTTCACATTCCCAGCTGCTCTTATCATCATCCTCCTTTATCCTTCCCTGTTAAAGCCTCTACCATCCATGCTGTTGGGCCTCATCCTAGGTATACCTCAGCCTGTGTCAGGCTCCACCTTCCTTTTATGCTTCTGTTTACTTTCATTTCTATTGACTTTTTATGTACATATGTGCTGTGTTAAATTGTACTATGTTTACACTTTGTGTACCAATCATTAATATTGTGTATGCTTTCATTATTGTATTTCCTGTTCCCTGTCCCCAGGGGCACACCTGGAAATGACCCTTGGCTCAGTGTGCCTCTCCCAGTTACTAATTTTTAAATAAATAATAAAAGTACTTCTTCATCGAAAGAATGGTGGATGTCTGGAACAGTCTTCCAGCAGAGGTAGTGGGAGCGAAAGCGATGGCGGGCTTCAAGCATGCATGGGATAGGCATAAGGGAATCTTGGTAGGAAATCTGGGGATTGGGGAGTAGCTGGAGATCAGGTAGGGTCTAAGGTGACAGTACAGGCAGGAAACAATGGGCAGACTAGGTGGGCCAAGCATTCCTTATCTGCCGACAAATTCCATGTTTCTATGTTTTGCCCAGTATTACAAAATTCATTATGCAGTGTAGTTTCTGCACCAACAAAGTACGTGCCATAGTCAATAAGATCCTGTTTGGCCCATGGTATTCACAGTTGAATGAAAGTGGTTTTGTCACTTTTGGGCACACTTTGAAAAATATAATATTTAGACAAAATTCAGCTTATATTTTATAAATGTGTTGTATTTCTATTCATGTTATTCTTTCTAACAAGGTTGATTTATATTGAAACATGAACCTTGTCTCCTATGTCTACTTTTTAGCTATTGCTGAAGTCACAGTCCTCTGTTTATGAGACTATTTATTTCCCTCTCAACAGGCTGTGATTTCACAGTGGATTATGACTTCAGTAAAGCATTTCACAGCAGACACATATTAACTCTAAGGGTGATAAAGATGCTGTCTCCATGTAAATAAACCTAGTAATTTTTAAAAGGGGGAAGATAAATGCTGATCTAGACACAGGGTACTTGGCCAACTACTCTAAAAAATTTACATGTTTGTATAAGATGCATTATGTACATACTGTGCCAAAATCTGAAAACAAAGGTATAGTAACCAATAGTATATAAAGGCTACTGGTTCCAAAAATATTGTGCATTCAGATGCTGCCAAACATTGACAAGGCTTCATGGTTTACCAAAGATAAGTGTTGGGCTGTTGGGCACAGAATAGCTGGACATCTTTGCCAAAACAGTAAATGTTTTAAATTATTTTTAAGGCTAATGAAGGTAGATGTGAAACAATCAGCCTACATGTAATAGACCCTGTCCAACAAAAATTTTCATAGCATTTTCTGCAGTACAAAACTTTAATAATCTAACCTTGCTTATTGTGCTGAACAACTTAGGTTATCTCTTCTAGTCAAAATAATTCTTCCACTCTTTGAGAGTTAGACTATGGGTTATACAGCCTGCACAGGGTAAGCCAGCAGACACCATAAAAAACTATGGTGTGTCTAAGATGATCACAAAGCTGTGGGTGAGACACTGAGAAATGGATGGATAATTTTACTGAACTGAGAGCAACATAAGGAGAAGAGCATTTCTCATTTACCAGGAGAGGGGCTGTGGACGTGGCCTACTTAGACTTTAGCAAGGCATTTGACACAATCCCACACAAAAGATTAATAATCAAATTAACCAACCTGGGAGTGGGCCCCAGGGTGGTAGCCTGGGAAAAACATTGGCTGGACAACAGGACACAGAAGGTAATTGTAAATGGAGCCCACTCTGAAGACAGAGGGTTTACTAGTGGGGTACCACAGGGTTCAGTACTGGGTCCAGTCCTTTTTAATGTCTTTATAAGTGACATCGCAGAGGGACTGGAAGGAAAAGTATGACTCTTTGCAGATGACACAAAAATCTGTAACAGGGTTGATACACAAGGAGGCATGTAGAGGATGAGAAGGGACTTGGCAAGGTTGGAGGAATGGTCAGAAGTATGGCAGCTTGGATTCAATGCAAAGAAATGCAAAATAATGCACCTGGAAAACTAAAACCCAGGGGAAGATTACACAATGGGGGTAAGGTAGTAACAACAAAAATGGAAAGGGACCTGGAAGTAGTCATATCAGATGACCTTAAGGTTAGCAAGCAATGTGAGAAGGCAGTGGGGAGGGCTGGGGGGGTACTGGGATGTATAGGGAGAGGCATCACCAGCAGAAAACAGGAAGTTGTTATCCCTCTGTACATACAGTTGGTGAGACCCCATCTGGAGTACTGTGACCAGTTCTGGAGACCCCATCTCGGCAAGAACATAGACAGGATGGAGGCAGTCCAGAGGAGGGCAACTAAAATGGTGCAGGGTCTGCAAGAGAAGCCATACGACGAAAGACTAAAGGAGCTTAATATGTATACCCTTGAGGAAAAGAGGGAAAGGGAGGACATGATAGAAACTTAAGTACTTCAGTGGAATCAACAAAGTCCAAGAGGGTAGCATCTTTCAGAAAAGAGATGTGCAAGAACAAGGGGATACAATTTGAAGATAGAGGGGGGACGGCTCAGGGGCAATGTGAGGAACTATTTTTTCACAGAGAGGGTGGTGGACACATGGAACAGCCTTCTTAAGGAGGTTGTGGGGTCTAAAACTGTGGAGGAATTCAAGAATGCATGGGACAGACATAAGGCAATTCTTGTGGGGGGTAGGAAGAAATAGGCTGTTGGTTAACTAGGATCTGCAACTTATCCTGTAGGTAGGAAAATGGGCAGACTGGGTGGGCCAAGCGGTCCTTATCTGCCATCAAAGTCTATGTTTCTATGTTTCCATTGTGTCTCTTTTTTATCCAAATTCTGGTTCAGCACCCTTCCGTCATATCTCACATTCTTCCTAACCCCTCCTCCTCCTCCTCCTACCCTCTCCTCAACACTACTTCCCTTTCTCTCTCTCTTGCTTCTAGAAAATCTACTGTTGGTCAATCTGCTTTTCCTCACCACTTTCCTAAACTTTGGTCCTTGCTTCCCCATTCTATTTGTTCTGCCTTTTCTCCTTCCTCCCTAAAACCTATTATTTATGACTTTTGTTATCCTTCCTGCAACTGTCTACGACCCTTTGCCCTTTTACTCCCTCATTACTTGCTACCGGTTATCCTATTCTCATTCCCCAGCTCTAGTTTTGCCCTGCTCTTTTCCTCCTTACATATACAGACTGTTATATTTTTTTAAATGCATTTTATTACTAAATTGCCTTTATATTTATGGTTCTACTTGTAATTCTATATCACCGTGTTTGACTTCTTGCATGTTTAGTGATTATATTGTTTAGATCTCTCCTTCTCCCCACTCCAACAGGACACATCTGGAAACGAGTTGTTATAAGCTCAGTATCTGTTTGCTGGTTAAACTTTGAAATAAATAAATAAGAGCAGTTACCAAGCCAGGGATGGCAGCCAATTGAAAAAAACTGACATTGATGGCAAAGGTGCAGCAGCCCAGGTTAGTATAAAGGAAAATACAGCAGTGGCAGCAGAAAGATAGGATTGTGGTAGTACTACTGTAGTTTCACTATGAACACAGACTAGGGGGTGTGGCTGCCATGGTGTCAGAGGAAAGGAAGTACATGGTAATTGCTATCACAAGCAATCTAAAATCTTCTTTGCAATACTAAAAGGCAACAGCAGGATAAGGGTGAACAGGATTATAATTTGCGTAACTAGGGGGTTCACCAGCAGAAGAAAACAGGTCATTATGCCTCTATACAGATTGATGGTGTGACTGCACCTAGAGTACTGTGTACAGCACTGGAGTCCCTACCAAAAGAAGGACACAAAACAGCTGAAGACAGTGCAGAGAAGAGATATGAAGATGATCCAAGGTCAACAGGCCCAGGAAATCTCATATGAGCAAAGACTTCAGAATCTAACCATGTGCTTGCTCAAGGAGAGAAGGAAATGAGGTGACATGATTGATACCTTCAAATACTTCAAAGGTATTAACAAGGCCAATTTCAGAGAACTTTTTAGATTAGTGGAAAATAAGAATACAAGGGAGCACAGCTGCATATCGGTAGGTGAAAGGTTCAGGAAGGAGACCAGGATGCAGTTCTGCATAGAGAGAGTGGTGGTAGAGTGAAATGATCTGCCAGAGGAGGCTGTCAACCAAAAAAAAACTTTTGGAGATTTTAAAGGGGATGGGAGTGAGTCTGGGGGGGGGGGGCACAGCAACATGTAATGCAAACTGCATTAGTGTCTCACTGAGCAGACTCAATACACCATATGGCCTTCTTCTGCTGGCTGTTTTGTCTGTTTCTATGTTCATATTTCTCTGTAAGTCAATGACGTAAATAATATGACACCATATTCTTCCGGGATATGGGATGATTCACAATGACTAGTCATTCATCGATGGATAAACAGTCTTCATTCTAGATAACAGGCCAGTTGTTGTATTCATTAGACCCATTAGGTAGTCTTCCCCCCCCCCCAAATTGTTTAACCAGGTGAGACACACTAAGCTGAAAGCTTGTTTACAGGTGCAACCTGGGAGCACAGGGAATTTAAGTGACTTGTTCAGGGTCACACAGTATGCAAGTAGGGGCTGTAGGATTCAAACCCAGGTCTCCAGATTTGCAGCTCAGAGCCTTAAACCACTGCGCTATACTGCCTCCCAGTCTAGATGGTCCTTGTAGGATAGACAGTAATTTAGAACTATGCCTAGGTATCCGACTCTTTCAACCACTTCTAGGCTGTGTCTCTCTAGTGTTAATATTTCAAGTGGTCCACTGGGGGATTTCACTCTGAGTGTAGTGCCAAAAAGCATGGTATTCAATTTCTGCTGGTTAATAAGCAGTCAGTTTGACCAAGACAAGTTTCCACTAACCCAAAGCCATGATTCAGCCCTTGGTTAATAGTTTGAATGTTACTGGTATTCCTGTATAGTATAACATCACTGGCACAGAGTATTAGGTTAGTCTCCACAGTGTAGAGAAAGCAAATTAACAAACATACAGAACAGAAGTGCACCCAAGATAGACCCATCTGGGACTCCAATCAGGATTTCTAGTTGTTAAGAAACAATAAAATTAAGCTCAATAACTTGGAACTGTTTAGTTAGCTAGTTGCTTACAGCCCATGCTAGGGCCAGGTTGTCCATGCCAGAGTTTTCCAGCCTATTAAGCAGTGACTCATGGTTGACAATGTCAAAGGCCATAGTCAAGCCCACAAATACAGCTCCAGTCATCAACATTCCCTTCTTCTGAGCCAGTAATTTAACATTTGTTACCTTAGCCAGGGCTGCTGATGTAGCATGGTTCCTACTGAACCCAGGCTAACAGGTCGTAAGCAGCCGGTGGACCACTAAATAATCAATTAGTAGGCCATAAACTATTTTTTTCTTAGATTTTACATAAAAACATAGAATGGGTCAGCAGAAAAGCACTGGTAGGCTCATCAAGTCTGCCCTATTTGATTGCCTAAATGGTTGATGACATACATACATTTTGCTCAGGACAAGCAGGACAGAGACAGGTCAGTAATTTTCTATAAGTAATTTCTGACTTATTTTCACAGACTGTAACAGAGACAGTTGTTCTGGGGTGTGCCTGATGGCTGGCTTCTACATTTGCAAAGTGGATGAGGATTTGTAGCCTCCTGGAGGTGTGGGAGTCAAAGTGCTCTAAAACCTATGCAAGGAGGATTATAGGGTTGTGCTCCCACTTGAACAATGATGACTTTCTTCTTCCTCCTCCTCCTCCTTCTTCTCCTCCTCCTACTGTCTAACCTTAACATTTATGTCTCCCTGCCTGTCATCATCATCACTGCTTAGGGCAGAGGCTATGTGTTGTCATCCCTTTTCAGACTTAGAGCTATGTGATTTAAGCAAATGCCTTTTCATGGTACATGGTCCTCTTTCTAGACTTCAGCAAGGCATTTGACTCTGTTCCTTACGTGGGCCTGTTGGATAAGCTAGGAGAAATGGGGGTGGGAAACCAGATGATCAGATGGATAGGCAATTGGCTCCAGGACCGGACCCAGAGGGTCGTAGTTGGTGGGATAGTCTCATCCCCAAGGAGGGTCATTAGTGGGGTCCCACAGGGATCAGTCCTTGGGCCCCTTCTGTTCAACGCCTACCTATCTGACATAAGGACAGGAATCAGGAGTGAGATGAGTCTCTTTGCAGATGACTCAAAACTGGGGGCGGTGGTGGATGGGAGGAGGGAGGATGGCCTTGCAGGGGACCTGGAGGCTCTGGAAAGATGGTCTAGAAAGTGGAAGCTGAGATTCAATGCAGGAAATGCAAGGTACTCCACCTGGGGCAGAAACCCAGGCCAAGTGTACACCCTGGGGAAATACTACAAGTCTCAATGGCTGAGAGGGACCTGGGGTGGTGGTGGATGTCAAGATGAACAACTCTGAGACTTGTAGGAGGGCAGCAGCCAAGGCCAACAGGATGCTGGGATGCATCACTAGGGGATCACCTCCAGAAGGAGGGAAGTGATACTCCCTCTGTATAACTGCTTGGTGAGGCCAGCACTGAGTATCATGCAGTTTTGGAGGCCACACTTAAAGAGGGACATTAACCTCCTGGAGAGGATCCAGAGGAGGCAACCAAAATGATTTGGGGCTTGGGGACAGGACCTATGAGGAGAGAGGCTCAAGAGCTAAATATGTACACATTGGAAGAGAGAAGGGACCGGGGACATGATAGAGGTCTTCAGGTACATGAAGAGGGTAAATGGGGGAGGAACAGTCAGGGTGCTTCAAGGAAGGAGGAGGGCTACTAGAGGGCATGGGTGGAAGCTGAGGGGGAAAGATTCAGGGAGAAAGGAGGAGGTGCTACTCACTGAGAGGGTGGTGGAGCCATGGAATGCACTACCTAGGGGCTGGTGGAGGCAGAGACAGTGGAGGGGTTCAAGAGGGGTGGGACAGGTACAGGGGAAGGGTTCTGGAAGCAAAATCCAATGCAGCAAGAATATCCAGAACTGGGAAGGGAGAAGCCAGAGAAGGCGAGGAGGACAGCAAGGTCAGCACCCAGGGTGGGGGCTGACCAAATGAGCAGACACGAAAGACCGTTAGGCCTATTCTGCTGGCATTTTAGTATGTTAGTATGGTCCATATGTACTCTCCTTACCTCCACTAAATCTGTACTTACTGTACATAGCAGGCACACCACTTATGACCACAAATCTTTGTCCACTCTTAAGAAATTTTGTTTATAGAACACAAGACATGTTGTTAATATGAATAAACAGCTTGACTGGCCAAAGGTTGATGACATATATACACGGAAATATGCATGTATTTTTATAGCTGTACAGGTACACAACATACATGTTTATTGTCATGTATGTGTATCTACCTGCTGATCTAGATTAAAGGATTTATTTGCCTCTGTTTATATCCACCCAGTTGTATAAATATTCTAATTTTGTGTTTGCAAAGAAAATATGCCAACTTGTACTGGGCGGTGGAGAACTGTCAACTGATACCCACTTGCTGGTTCAGGCCCACGATTCAGGTTTCAAGTCCTTCCCTATAATCTACAAAGCAGGCAAAACTCTGTGCCTGAAACACAGATGCTGTACTTCTAGTTAATGTGAAATAAAGCTTTTTTATTATTTATAACACTGTATCAACCAATAGCAGTCACTGGCAGGCTGCCAACTAGCACTCACTTGCTACCCACTGCTTGGGATGCCAGACCCTCCCTTCACTCTTCCTCCAGAAATCCGTGTGTCTCTTCACAGTTCAGCTCAAAACCCAGAGCAAATCTTCCTGTAGTAAAAATATTTGTTTTATTTGCTATTGTAAAAATAAATGCCAATTAATAGTGGGCATTGCCAGGATACTAGCCGACAGCCACTTGCTTACTGCCCACTGCTAATACTTCCATCCCCTCCCACCACTATATTCCCAGTCATCAAGGATATGCACTACACAGCCTGAAACATAGAACAATCAGTTAATCCTCATTTGACCAATATTATATATTTTTATATTTTTTATTGCAAAAAATACCAACTGGTACTGGGTACTGCCAAGCTGGCAGTCCAGCAAGACCCACTTGAACCAAGTCTACTGCCAAACACACTCTCTCTCTCTTCCATTCTACTCTACTAAGTGGCCCCAGGGGCCAGCAGCACAGCACAACCTGATGCACACACTCAACGTGGATTTTCCTGCAGAACAAATGTTCTTTTTGTTGTTTTCACTTATATAAGCAAGATTTTCATGTGGCATTTTTAAGACAAAACCCCCCAGTAGAGACTACAGTCAGGTATCCCTGTCTAGCCACCTTTAAACCCGACATCCAGCATGTGAATAAGCTCTCTCACTATAGCCAAGCACTGAGCTGACACCAAATCAAGGCTGTGTAGCATGTGATGGCCCCTCTGGCAACCTCATGATCTCAACAGTGTGCAAACAATTGTTTTGTCCATTTGCCCATTCAGTTGGTTTGACTGTGCTACACCATTCCAACTAGTCAAACTAACAGTTTAAATTTTTTGCCCAAAAGTTCATGAGAGTCCCTGAAAATTGAACACATGAAGTTTGACCTGTTCGATTCTCTAGCAGAACCAAACTTGCAGCTCTAGTTGCTCTGTTATATTTGAGTTACAATAGCAAAGGAAGACAGAGAGCCTGTAAATGATGCTATATGATCAACAAGTTACCTCGAGCACCAGCGCTGAAAATATGTGGATTGGGTCAAAAAGGGCAGATACAAACACAAATGTTTTTCCCCCACTGTATCTGCATCTGCTTGATTATGCCAAAAATTGGGAGCCGTATTTTTAAATGGTCCTAAGTTTCTGTGACAGCTTACACAGTCTGTGACAGCATGTATAAAGAAGCATTTCTCAATGCCGAACATTCGCTTGCTGGTATTTGCATTGGTGTTTGGCATTTGTGCAGGCCCCCCCCTCCCCAGTTGTATCCATGTCCTTTCAGCATCCATATCCCAACAGAGTACCTATCTGCAACTCCTCTTGCATCTGAGTAACATTTCACCCTCATACTTCTTAAGTGTCTGTCTTAGGAACCCTAACGCCCTGGTTGTGCTCAAGGGTACGAGCCTCTGTGGAAACTGCGCATCCCACACTTGTAACACGGTCATTCAGTGGAATTATTTCACCAAATTTTCAGCACAGGCATTTTGTCACCTCTGGTCATGAACAGTGCCATTATGATTTTCTTACTGTGTTCTGAACCCTGATTTCCCACAGCGACCGCGCTATTCTGCGACGGAAGTCAGAAAACAGATTTTGGCCAGGATGTAAAAATGGCAGCTGTACTGTTCATAAGGAGGTGAGGGAAAATGCAAATGTTGAAAATCTGGAGTGAAAATATGACAAATTCTCAAAGTCAAGAGTGCAAGTGGAAACTGCACAATGCAAGCTCGTAAAACAGTAATTTTTTGGAATTTTTGCACCACATTTTCAACATAAGCATTTTCGGATGTCTGCTCAAGAACAGTGTCCCTGTGATTTTCTTACTCTGTACCAAACATGATTTCCCACAGCTGCCACGGTATTGCACGCCGGAAGTGCGAAAACACATTTTGGCCAGGATATGAAAAATGACAGCTGTAATGGTCATAAGGAGATGTGGGAAAATGGCAATGTTGAAAATCTAGAGTGGAAATATTACAAATTCATGAACTTATGAGTGTGTGTAGGAACTGCGCAATGCACGCTCGTAACACAGCCATTTTATGGACTTTTGCCACCAAATTTTCAACATAGGCATTTTAGGACCTCTACTCATGAACAGTGTCACTGTTATTGTCTTACTCTGTAGTGAATACTGATTTCCAGCAGCAACTGCGATATTTTGTGCCAGAAGTGTGAAAACACATTTTGGCCAGGATGTGAAAATTGACAGCCACACTGTTCATAAGGAGGTGTGAAAATATGCTTATGTTGAAAATTTGGAGTGAAAATATTAAAAATTCACAACCTTACGAGTGCGCATGGAAACTGCTCAACATATGCTCATAAAACGGTAATTTTTTGAAATTTTTCCCAAATTTGCAAAATAGACTTTTTGAGAGCCCACCTCATGAACACTTACACTGTCATTTCGTTAATCGGTCCCAAAAGGTGATTACGCCCAGTGATGGTGAAATCACCTTTCAGGACTGAGCAAATGCCATGACAGTGACTGCATTCATGAGGAGGGGTCACAATAACCCCATGTTGAAAATTTGGTGCCAAAATTCCCAAAAATGGCCGAGATATGCACCAAAGTTGAAAAATACCTATTTATGTCATTATACAGTTTACTGGCATTTCTTCAGTTCGTGGTCGGCTTTGAAGAGTGCAGATGTGTTCCTAGTCCACCGAAGATCGTCGCACCGGGTTCCGGACATAAGTATGGGGTGGGGGTGGGGAGGTGGGTGCACAGAAGGTGGGCGCGAGTTGGCAGGGGGGGCCAAGGACTCACCGAGGGACCAGTTTCATGTTTTACAGGATTAAAAAAAAAAAAAAGAGGCTTTTGGATACACTGGGGTGAGCTCCCAGTGTGCCACCTAAGTGAGGGACTGTGTAGGGAAGTGGGAGCACAGAAGATAGGCGCGGGTTGGCGGGCCAGGGTGAGGGACAAAAAAACAGATGCTGCTGACATGCTGGGGTGGGCTCCCAGCGTGCCACCTATGTGTTTGCTAGGGGGAAGGACTGGAGCCAGCAGGGACTGGGCACCCCCACTGGCCATACAGTGTGTGTGTGTGTGTGTGTGTGAGCATGAGCATGCTGGGTGGGCTCCCAGTGTGTCAACTGGTTGTTTTATTTGGGGGGGTGGGCTGCAGCTGATGGGGAATTGGGCACACCCATCGGCCACACAGTGTGCTGAGGGGGAGCATGAGCTGAGGGTGATTGGGCACCCCCCTTAGCACATAAGGTGGGGGCCAGGGAAAACAGGGAGGGGGAGGACATTAGCAGAGGGAGGAAGCAGGAGGGTTTTTTTAATGCCAAGCTGTGCATGACAGCAGTTTGGCTGATCAGTTTGCAAACTGCAGACATGCTACCACCGCTGATTGCAGCGGACCTTTTCTTTGAAGTGAAGACCAACACAGCTGAACTGCTGTCATACACAGCGAAGCATGTTTTGGTCCGGTAGGGTCGCACCTGCTACACTGAGCACTGGTTCGGGAGGAGGGTCACACACCTCCAAAAGTCCTACTGTTGCAAGACATTCCTTGTACATGCGCGCAAGCAAATGTAAAAAATTACACATGCATCAAAAAATAGTGCAAAAATCACAAAAGTGGTAAATGGGTCATTTTTTTGATGCAGTCTCAAGGATTTGAAGCCAAACTGCTAGGCCATCAAATTGACAGTTTAACAGTGGAAACAGAAGTCAGCTTTGAAAATATGGGTGGACAGATCCAGACTGAAAATCCTGCTTAAGTCTACATTAGACCCTCCCCTAGTAACACAGAGCACACACACACACACACACAGTCCTGAAAACCAGCCACAAGGACTATGCATGTCATTTGGAAGCTCTATTAATAGGGACTCTCTTCCATGAAAGATGGTTGTTGGGTAGTTAACATACTAACATACTAGAGCAGAGCAGGCCTATTGGTCTATCAAGTCTGCTCGTGCTTCAGCACCCTGATTGGATACCGTAGCCCTCTATCTGTCTCCTTCCACTGTTACTCCATCCCCCAGTCCTGCCCCCCCCGGGCAAACCAGCTTCTGCTTCACTCCTTGCCTATACCTGTCCCACTCCCTCTTTAATCCCTCCACCGTAGCTGCCTGTACCAGCTCCCCAGGCAGCGCATTCCACGGTTCCAGCACTTTCTTGGTGAAGCACCTCCTCCTCCTCCTTTCCCCCCTAATCCTACCACTCTCAAACTTCCAACTGTCCCTTCTGGTGATACTACCCTCCTTCAGTTGAAAGATCCTATCTTGGCTTACCTTATTTACTCCCCTGAGGTACTTGAAGACCTCAGTCATGTCCCTCTGGTCCCTCCTCTCCTCCAGCGAGAACAGGTTGAGCTCCCCTAGTCATTCCTCATAGTCCTGGACCATTCTGGTTGTTCTTCTCTGAACCTTCTCCAAGAGTTGGAGTGTCCCTCCTTAGGTGTGGCCTCCAGAACTGCACACAGTACTCAAGATGTGGTCTAACCAGGCTGTTGTACAGTGGCAAAATTACCTCCCTGTTTCTTGAGGTAATCCCCTAGCGATGCATCCTAGCATCCTATTTGCCCTGACTGAAGCCCTCCTGCACTGCTCTGAATTAATCATGTTAACATCCACCAAGACTCCTAGGTCTCTTTCCCCTGCCGTGGTCTGCAACTCATCCCTCCCCAGGGTGTACACATAGTTGGGGTTTTCCCGCCTAGGTGTAGCACCTTGCACTTGGAGGAGTTCAATTTCAATTTCCAGGTACAGGAGCACCTATCCAGAGTATCCAGGTCCTCTTGCAGGGCCAATCTCCTCTCCTCCCCCTCCACCACCACCCCCAGCTTAGAGTCATCCGCAAAGAGACTCATTTCACACCTGATACCTTCCCTGATATCGGAGATGTAGGCGTTAAACAGGAGTGGCCCCAGGACTGATCCCTGTGGGACCCCACTTATGACCTCCCTATGAGACGACACCTCCCCTGCAACCACTGCCCGCTGAGTGTGACCTGAAAGTCAATTTCCAATCCACCTAACCATAAATGGGCCTACCCCCATCCCCCCAGCTTCTCCCTTAGGCCAATGTGAGGGACCGAATCAAATACCTTGCTGAAGTCCAGGAGCAGTACATCCACTGGTCTCCCCCTGTCGAGTGATGATGTCACCCACTCATAGAACTCTACAAGGTTTATTTGACATGATCTGCCTGGCACAAACAAATGCTGACGGTCATCCAGGTAACCCTTCTCCTCCTAGAAACCTCCCAGCCTTTCCTTAAGTATGCTGTCCGCTACCTTCCCCACCACCGACGTCAAACTCACGGGTCTATAGTTTCCTGGCTCTTCTCTTGATCAACACAACATGCACCTGCTTCCAATCCCTTGGCACCCTCCATATCTGGAGCAACACGTTAAAGAGATCCACCAATGGTGCAGCCAAAACATCTGCCAACTCCCTCAGTACTCTGTGATTAATAGCATCAGGCCCCAGAGATTTATCCTTTCTTAGGGACTGGAGGGCTTCCCACACTTGACCGATAGGAATATCAGCATCTGCTCCCCCCCCCATTCAGCAAAACGAGCCTGATATCTCACCCCTGATCTACCTCCCCCAGCGTCTTGTTCTTCAGCAGGTACCCTAATAGTCAGGTCTGCTATGCCTTCTGTGTTCTTCAGCACCTTTTTTGGAAGTTCCCCAGCCTCTTCCCTAATGAACACTGAGGCAAAGTACTCATTCACTACCTCTGCCTGCTCTCCAGCCACTTTTACCCACCCCCCAGCTGTCCTCAACCTACTGAGCTGGCCCTTGACCTTCCTCCACTCACCAGTATACCTAATGAACCCATTTTCTCCACCCCATATCCCCCTGCTCCAGCCTCTGCTCTTTCCAGGCCTTTGTCCCCCTCATCACTCTGGTGACTTTCCTGGTTGCAAGGCAATAGTTCTCTCTCTCCCTCTCTGCTCTCATTTTTTTTGTACCTACTGTAGGCAGCCTTCTTCTCCCCCCTTACCACTTCCTGGACCTCCTTGGTCCACCAGCATGGTTTATGAGACTTACCGCCCTTGCACTTCACTCTTTCACAGGTTGTGGTGCCCTCCTGTAGCCCCCACTTTATGATCTTCCACATCCAAACCTGGTTTTATCTCCCACAAATGCCCCTTGAGAATTTCACCCATGTTCTGAAAGTCTGCCCTCTTAAAATCAACTATCATTGTCCTTGAATGATCCCCTTCCCCCCATAATTACAGTATTTTTATCACAGTATATGTTTTCTTGCAGTTATCTTTTTTTATAACAATAATTTTTATTAAAACATTAAGTCAAATACAGAGATAATGGATTGATGGTACAGATCCACAGCACCATTACATTGAGTTATTACAGAACAATAAAGTTCAGAGACACATAGTTATTTCTTGCAGTTTCAGACTGCAGTAGCAGAGCAACAGAATCAGGGGATGGTTCAGTTCTGTCTGGGAGATCCAAGCATTACAGTCCTGAGCAGTTTGGCATGTGTGAGTCAATGCATAGAGCATGTATAGTAGAGTTTTGGTGCAGTCACACTAGAGTAGAAAGTTTGGTTTCAGAAATCCTGGAATTCCTGCTCTCCAAACTGCTAGGCTATCCAGCATTACACCATCCAAGCAGAGAAAAATATACCATGAGGATTCCAAATCTGTGTCTTTATCTCAGGTTCATAAAGAAGATAGCCACTGTAACCTAAAAATATTAAGATTACAGTCACTCAACCTCAGTGATGAAGTATTGGTAATACAGGTTGGAAAGGAGGGCATGGCTACAAAAAGTAAAATTCAATGACAGAAAAATTAGCCAATGACAATGAAAAATAGAGTTTAATTAAAACATTTATTACTCCACTATTCTTTTACATTTCTTAAGTTTTTTTCTGCCCTCTAATCTGTCAACAAGGATATCTGGTTAATGCTTCCAAATACTTTGGAGGAGTAGGTTAAAAACTGTTCAGACCACTTAAAGAAGATGGGTTAGGTATGATCAGCCCCACAATATTCATTTTAGTATATTTATTAAGTTTAGTATTACACCAGTTTTGTAAAGAACATAGATAATACTGCATGGGCAACCATGCACAACTAGGCTGTCTTTCCATCGAGGGGTTCTGATGACATCATAGGAACCGTGAAAGCAAAGCTCAAGAGGTCCCAGATGTCATCTGGACCCCAAGATGGAAAAACAGCAGAGCTGAGCATCGCTGCCCATGTGTTATTTTGTATAGTATATGGTTTGAAACATGAAATTAAAAAATTCTGCTTTTCTTTTCTTTCCAAGAAATTGAGGGTTTAACATGTTGTTATTTTAAAAAACTCAGACCCCCACAGCTGCTCAGAACCTACACAGTTGAGGGGTAGGTTTCTGCTTTTTAAAATGCTGAAACAAGAGAAGAGTTTGTGTTAGTAGAATGTCTAAGTGCTATGAGGGTGTTGAGGGATGGAAGTAAAAGAGCAAGTGGCGGGAGTTTCTATTTGAATTAAAAAGTTTTGTACCACAGAAGGGTACAACACACTGTATAGAACAGTGGATGAGTGACCATCCACAACAAGGCTTTGTTTTCACTGAGGGAGTTGATGACATCATAGAGACCTTTAGAGTGAAGCTCAAGAGGTCTCTATGATGTCATCAACTCCCAAGATGGAAGCATTGCTTTAGTTGTGCATGGTCAACCATACACGGTTTTATATAGTATATCTTGCTCTCTATTTTTTGTCTGTTTTTTTTTCCTTTGTAGTTACCTTCTGTACCCAGCTTCTGTGTTATCTGGTGCCATTCCCACTCACTCTAGCTTCCCCATCTGAGTCACATCATGTAGGTCCGGAGAACTCCTGTGTGGTGGTTACGTCCATCTGTGGCCATACTGTTCATTTTTAAAATAAAAAAAAAGTGATTTACTTTTTGACATGGGCTGTGTGCAGCTCTTTGTGTCTATAATAGGTGGGTCCACTGCTCAGCATTCATTAAATTATGCCGCCATGTTTTTACTATTTTCTCCATTACAGCTATGTCAAGTGAACCAAAGAGGTGGCAGTTCAAGGCTGAAAAGCTGCTGTACTATCGATGTATTGTCAGAACGATAGTGCAACAACTTTTTTGATCTTTGAACTGTCCTACAACAAGATTCGGAAAGCCACCGTTTTCAATATATAAGCCCTAACCATGTACTGCAACATTCTATGACCTTTGAACTGTGATACAACAGCTTTTTACTTAGGAAGGAAATCCATGCACAACAAGGGGTAACCATGTACTATAATATCTTTATGGTTACAGCTGGTTTCAGAGTTGTGTGACTTTATAATACCACAGAGGAGAAAGGGGAGTACAAAAGCAGGGATTTGGAGCACCTCCTCTGTGTATGAAGGAATGTTTCGCTAAAACTAGGCAGTGGCAGGTAACAGTTATAGAGGGGGGTATAGAGGTGGGGAATAGACACAGGAAACAATTGTACTCCTTTGTTTTGACATAGTTCTTCTATGAAAGCACACTATTTTCCTGCATGTCCTAGGATATGAGAACAGACAGTAACAGCATCTCTAACAGAACCCAGGATTCCTGCCAAGATGTGGGACACAGCATGGGCATGTAATCACAAAAGACTAAACACGGGATAATCATAAACATAAAAGTGTTCAAGACTGAACATGTCTGTAAACCTACAACCTTCTGATCTTCTGGCCCAAGAGGCATGTGTACTGCCTACTGAGCCACTGACACTGATGGTGGTGCGATGGTTGAAATAGTTTTTTGCAGTTTACAGTACATTGTAAAATATCTATCTATTGTTAATATAGAGGATAATGTATGGTCCTCTATCGGTAACTGGTCTGTTAACTGTTGAGAGGTTGCCAGGGCGATCGTGTAAACCTCTAGAGCAAAGCTCGAAAGGTTTCTTCGCCATGGCAACCTCGAGGACGGTTAACAGTGACTGGTTAGCCATAGAGGGACCATAAGCATTATTTTTATAGTGTATAGTCCCACGTAAAAAGTAAAACGGCTGTTTACGTTTTGACAAATAGTCACCGCCGCGGCCGTTCAGTCCTTCCCTAACCGCTGCATTCATCCGTCGGTTCGCCGATTAAAAAAAAAGGCGCGCACATGCGTAGACTGATTGCTGTTGTTAACCTATCGATGTGACATAGCATCGATAGGTTAACAACATTGCTACGTCACATCGATAGGTTAACAACCTTAGGAAATGATGATTTCCTAAAGTTAACAGCGTTCTACCATACATTATAATAATATCTTTATTTGTATAGCACCTTTCAGATATCAAGGCACTGAACATTCAAATAAATAACACAATAAAATCACAATTCAGATACATAACTAGATACCACAATAAAAAGCACATATTCAGATACTGTACATAACTAAAATCACAGCTAAAATCGGTTTGGGTAGGCTTGGTGTCATAGGTGGGTCTTTAGGGACTTCTTAAAGCCCTCCACGATCGTGCACTCCCATAACTGATGGGGTAGAGAATTCCACAGGGCTGGGGCTGCATACATAAATGCATGGGGCCCTGATGTCTTCAAAGTTACCCTGGGAATCTCCAGCAACCCTTCGTCAGCTGAGCAGAGCAGTCGCCTGGGGAGTAGGGGGACAGCAGCTCTTTCAGATAGTCTGGGCCCTGTCTATGTAGGGCTTTGTAGGTCAGAAGCCCAACATTGAAGGTGATCCGCCACTGAATAGGCAGCCAGTGTAGTTTGTGCAGCACTTGTGTGATGTGACATACCCGTGGGGTCCCTGTCAACAACTGGGCCGCAGCATTCTGCACTAGCTGCAAGTGGTGGATATCAACCCCTGGTAGCCCTAGGTAAAGGGAGTTGCAGTTGTCAAGGCGTGAGGTCACAAAGGCATGGATCAACATAGGAAGGTCACCAGACGGAACTAGGTGTTTGACCCTGGTGATATTCCTCAGATGGTAAAAAGAGGACTTGACAACTGCCGACACCTGAGATCGCAGTGTCAGCCCATCATCAAGAATCACCCCCAGGTCCCACACCCATTCAGAGGAAAGAAGCTGGGAGCCTCCCAGAAAAATTCTGGTAGGTTGACCAGCCCCTAACCCCTCTATCCAGTGTCCTGGATCCACAGCCATCACCTCCGTCTTTCTCGAGTTCAACTTCAACCAGCTGGAATTCATCCAATCCTGGATTTCAGCAAGGCAGTTCTTAAATGCCAGATGTGCACTATCCTGGTTGTGTGCAAAAGACAGGTAGAGCTGGGTATCATTAGGGTAGCAGTGAAACCTCAGCCCATACTGTTTTACAATGTCTCCAAGGGGCAGCATATACACCACAAACAACTTGCGGGACAACACTGAACTCTGAGGGACACCACATGACAGAGAGAATGGGTCAGAGGAAAATATCCCCGACACCACCCTCTGAGTTCTGCCAGTGAGGAAGGACTTAAACCACCTGAGAACTGTATTTGACAGGCCACATTTGAACCTCAGGCATTCGAGGAGCAGCCCATGGTCCACGGTGTCAAAAGCTGAAGTACCAAGACAGAACTGTGCTTCTGATCTCTCACCATCAAGAGATCATTGAGCACCCGAACCAGAGTGGTATTGGTACTATGCCTCTTATGAAAACTGGGCTGTGGAGGTTCGTAGATGTCATAGATGGTCAAATGGTTCTCCAGCTGTAGTGCCACGACCTTCTCAATCACCTTCCCAACAAAGGCAAGGTTAGAGATTGGTCTGTAGTTCGTAAGGCAGTCTGGACCCAGAGCAGCTTTCTTCAGAAGAGGTGTCACCACTGCCTCCTTCAGAGAGCTAGGCAACTCACCAGACTCAAGGGTGCACTAAACTATTCTTGCGAGGATTGGGCCAACGATGTCACAACAACCCATAATCAGGGACGTTGGGCCAGGATCCAAACCACAGCACATTGGGCACATACCCTGGACAATTCGCACAACATCTCTGAACTCCAGTCGGTCGAAGGAACTTCAGACAAAGCAAGGAGGGGTGACCATACACCGACCACTAGCAACTCCCATAGAGTGTGCGGGTTGGATCTCCACCCTGATGCTGGCCACCTTATCCTCAAAGAACTGAGTGAGCTCATCACACTCAATCTGTGAGAAAGCTCTTCAAGACTGGAGACAGGCTGGGTTGCACAGCCTGTCCACAGTTTGAAAGAGCTGAGCTAATCAATTCTGAGCAGCAGCAATCTCCCCGGACAGGAACTCTGCCTTCTTACGGGTGATTGTTGATCGGTAGACTTGATAGTGTTCCGCCAATCTAAGATGGACAGCTTCCAAGGTGGATTTCCACCGGCAATGCTCTAACCTTCATCCACATCAATGCAACTCCCTCAAGGTCCCATCAAACCAGTGGGACCGAGGGCGAAGGGAGAGAGGATGAACTTGGACTGGAGCGATAGAGTTCAGGGCCACAGTAACGGCCTTCTTATCAGCCTGGACAAGGCTCTCTCAACTCCCACTTGCCTCTGGAATTAATGATAGGTTGAGTACTGCTGCTAGGACGTCAGGGCTTACATCTGTAAAGGGCATATCTGACCATCTCTTCAGGGGCCAGCCTGCAAAGGGGGTGCAAAAACTGAACCTCACAGTGTGACGATCTGATCATCCAATTGGTTCCACCACCAAGTCAGAGGTTTCGATCCTCAGGAGGAAAACCAGGTCAAGGGAGTGACCGTGCTTATGGGTAGCAGAGGTAACCACCTGTGTAAAACTCAGTGATGTCATCAACTGGAGGAAGTCTTGTCCAAATCACAAGAGCTCATTGTCGACCCAGGCATTAAAGTCACCCCAGGACCATCAACCTGAATGACTCAAATGCCATGTTGACCATGAAGTCTGCTACTACCTGAAGGAAATGCTTCTCATCCCAGGGTGGATGGTAGATGAGGGCAATCCTACAACCTACAGTACACCTGCTACCATGGTACACTCGAATGAGTTGGTCTCCTCAACTGGCACATTTGTGAGGTCCAGTTCGACCTTGAAACAGCTCACTACCCCACCCCCCCATGGTCTGATCCTGAGTGGTGTATCAGTGAGTACCCAGCTGGAACCACAGCCTCTAATATGAGGTCAGTGTTCTCATCCAGCCAGGTCTCAGTGATGCAAGCCAGATCAGTTGTCCCGACAAGCTCTGCAATAACTGCAGTCTTGTTATTAATTGATCTGGCATTGCATAGCACCGCTCGAGTCGGACAGGATTCCGGGACCTCCCGAGCTACCTTTTCAGGAACTTTAAGGTCTCTACCATATCTCCACTCTTCCATCTGGCCTCCAGTGAGTACATGTTCAGTGCCCTAAGTTGATCTTCATAGGATCTGTACTGTAGGACATGAATCATTTTGGTTCCTTTGTGCTGTACCATTTCCACCCCTCTGCTTGCTTTTCTTAAGTAAGGACTCCAGAATTCGGCACAGTACTAAAGATGTGGCCTCACTAGTGATATGTGTACAGCTAGTAATACCTCTTTTTTCATATCAAAACCACACCCAATACACCCCAACATCCTTGCCGCATTTGCTGTACACCTTGTTAGATTGATTACATTGTTTATGGGAGTCACTTATGATGACTCCAAGGTTCCTTTCCTCAGTAGTGATGTCCCCCTTAACCCCTGCCATCCAATATTCCCTTCTGGATTTTTGCTCCCTATGTGCATCACTTTGCTCTTTTCAGAGTTGAATTTTAACTGCCAGACCTTGGACCACCTCTACAACCATCACAGGTCCCTGTGCAACTCCTTTATCCACTCATCACTGTCTACCCTACTACAGAGCTTAGTGTCATCTGTGAAGAGACGCTTCTAGGCCTGAATTCCTTCTTCTATGTCTCTGATGAACATATTGAAAAGGGCTGGACTCAGGACTGAAACCTGTGGCATCTAATAGTGACTTTCTCCCTCTGGATTTGATTCCATTTACCACTACCCACTTCTGTTCCCACAACCAACTACTCACCCACATCCTTTGTTGCATCTACACCCTCCAGTTTCCTCAGTAGCCTTTTCTGTGGGACTGAGTTGAATGCCTTGCTGAAGTAAAAGTAGAGTAACTCTACTGCTTGTCCCTTATCTACTGCACTAGTTACCCAGCCAAAGAACACTATAAGATTGGCCTGAGAAGACTTGCCTGCCACAAATCCATGCTGTTTACTATCCTGAAGTCCCTTCCCCTCCAGGGAGTCCAACAGGTCCTCTTTGACTAGCATCCCCATCAGTTTTCTCACAATAGAGGTGAGACTGACAGGCCTGTAGCTATTCAGTTGCTCCCTATCTGTACCCTTATGTAGCAGAACTACACCCACAACCCTTTAGTCTTTTGGAACCACCCCTAACAGAACTGAGCTATTAAATAGCCCTACCAGAGGTTCAGCAAGTTCTGATGCGTGTTTTTCTCTGTGCACCCTTGGATGCATCCCATGCAGTCCCAGGGCCTTACCTATCTTCACTGTGGATTTAAAACAGGAGTTGTTTATGGTCTCTGTCTGCTGAGACAGAGAGAGAGAGAGAGAGAAAGCAGCCAAAGCTTCCTTAAATCAAGGAGGTTATTTACTAGACTACACTGAACTGAATTATTACTTTTTGGACCTGTGTAAGTAACTAGTATTGATTCTCTGTTTTTAGGGTTGGCTTTTCTTTTTAGGGTTTAACTTTAATTTGCCAGGGAGGAACTGTAGCTTTGAGATATTTGCAGTAATTTGTGACTAGACTTGTTACTTAACCTCTATGAATTAGGTGCCTGAAAGGAAGGAAGGCACTCCCCAGGGTGGAGGGTCAGAGTTGTAGTTGATTATTTCTGGAGGGCACAGGTTTACTACCCTATTTGCAGGCACCTCTCTGGTCTGAGGGAGGAGGTTGTTCATCTCCATGCTGACCTGGCAAGGATTCGGGGAACCTGCTCCCCCACCCAGGGACCACCCAGGCCACCGCCCCTGCCTCACAGGTTGCCAAAAAAGAGGAGTGGTTGGACAACGGTGGGCTCAAGGAGGGTGAGGGTGAGGGTGGTGGAACAGAGGCGCATCCCTCCAGTTGTGCCTCTCCACAATTCATTCGCCACTCTGGCAGAGCATGGTTCCTCTATGGAGGCACCTGCAGTGGAGACCAAGGAGGATGCTGGGAACCTCAACAATGGAGACCCACAGGTGGGTGGCACAGGACCCCACAGGGGAAGGAAACTACTCCTGGTGGGGGACTCAATTGTTAGGGGTGTAGAACTGGGGGACGGAGTGGAAAGGGAGGTTAGGTGCCTGCCCGGCACCATGGCTTGGAGGGACAGGAAGCGAATCCTCAGGATCATGGGAGCAGCTGTAAGGGAGAGTGAGCTGGATGTCATTATCCACCTAGGGACAAATGACCTGGCTGAGAGTGGGATCAGAGCAGTGCAACAGGAGTTTGTGGAGTTGGGGAGGGGCCTTAGACAAGTAGCACACACGGTAACTTTCTCGGAAGTGCTACCTGTCTATGGCAAGGATGAGGCTAGAGTACTCTACACAGTGGAATTCAATGACTGGTTGAAAAACTGGTGCAGAGCTCATGGATTTGGCTTCATTGGGGACTGGGGCTCCACCTGGATCAGTGCAGGCCTATACTGGTGCGATGGTCTACATCTATCCAGGAGGGGAACCAGGATCCTAGATAATAGGTTTAAATACTTCATTGGCAAGCATTTAAACTAGCCAAGCAGGGAGGCACTGAAAAGGAGGAGGCAATGCAGGGAAATGCAAGGTACTGCACCTGGGGGCCAGAAACCCAGGCCAAATGTACACCCTCGGGGGGCAAATGCTACAAGTCTTGATGGCTGAGAGGGACCTGGGGGTGGTGGTGGATGTCAAGATGAACAACTCGGAGACTTGTAGGAGGGCAGCAGCCAAGGCCAACAGGATGCCGGGATGCATCGCTAGGGGGGATCACCTCCAGAAGGAGGGAAGTGATACTCCCTCTGTATAACTGCTTGGTGAGGCCGCACCTCGAGTACTGCGTGCAGTTTTGGAGGCCACACTTAAAGAGGGACATTAAACTCCTGGAGAGGGTCCAGCGGAGGGCAACCAAAATGATTTGGGGCTTGGGGGACAGGACCTATGAGGAGAGGCTCGAAGAGCTAAATATGTACACACTGGAAGAGAGAAGGGACCAGGGGACATGATAGAGGTCTCAGGTACATGAAGGGGTAAATAGGGGAGGAACAGTCAGGGTGCTTCAAGGAAGGAGGAGGGGCCACTAGAGGCATGGGTGGAAGCTGGAGGGGGAAGATCTAGGGGAGAAAGGAGGAGGTGCTACTTCAGTGAGAGGGTGGTGACCATGGAATGTGCTGCCTAGGGGCTGGTGGAGGCAGAGATGGTGGAGGGGTTCAAGAGGGGGTGGGACAGGCACAGGGGAAGGGTTCTGGAAGCAAAATCCAATGCAGCAAGAATATCTGGAACTGGGACGGGAGAAGCTAGAGAAGGTGAGGGGGGCAGCAAGGTCAGCTCCTATGGTGGGGGCTGACCAAACGAGCAGATGCAAAAGACCGTTAGGCCTATTCTGCTGGCATTTTAGTATGTTAGCAAATCCTATCCCCCACTAAAACAATTAGGGTACTTAGTGAGGTAAACACCAAGACAGAGCAGTCAATAGGGAGAAGGACAGAGGTAAATGGAGAAAAAGTCAAAGGCAGTAAGGACAGGGATGGGGCAAAAAGAAATAAAGCCATAAAAAAATGGGTAATGAGCACAGATGCCCGTAGTCTACGTAAAAAGCTCCCCAAAATGGTGGCCTTGATGGAAGAGGGATGCCTGGATATTGTGGCAGTCACAGAAACATGGTACACAGAGAACCATGACTGGGATGTCAACATACCAGGGTATGCAATCTACAGGAGGGACAGGGAGGGAAGAAGAGGAGGAGGAGAAGTAGCTCTCTATGTAAGGGAAAGGATCAAAGTAACGGAACTAAAGGGTACACAGGGAGGAGAGGAGGCACTGTGAGTCACCCTGGAGACTGGAAACGGCACCACAATCCGCACAGGGGTTGTATACAGACCCCTGTCTCAGGGGGAGGAAATGGACGAGGAAATGATAGAAGGCATCCTTAGGATGGCAGAGAAAGGGGAGATATTGCTGATGGAGGACCTGAATATGCCAGATGTTAACTGGAGCACCTTTGCTGCAGCCACATCCAAGAGAAGGGCCATTCTCGATGCCCTATAGGGGGCATGCCTCAGACAGCTAATTTTGGAACCCACTCAGGAGAAAGCAGTCTTAGACCTGGTACTCTCAAATGGGGATGGAGAGAGGATCTCCGATCTTGAAGTGGGTAGCCATCTGGGAACAAGCAACCACTAAACAGCGTGGTTCATGATAAACTTATCTGTAGAGTCAAGCTATACAAAAGTGAAGGTACTGGACTTCAGGAGGGCTGATTTTGTCAAAATGGGAGAGTGCCTCAGAAAAACACTAGCAAACAGGCAAGAAGGTGGGGTGGAGCAGCAATGGGGAAACATCAGAACCGCCATCACAGAGGCAACAAGCATTTGTGTGAAGCAAATAAACAAATCAAAATGAAAGAAAAAAACACTATGGCTCTCAAATAAGTGGTGGGAAAGGTTAGGGAGAAAAAGATAGCATTCAGGAAGTATAAGGAAACACAGAAGGAACAGGACAGAGAACTGTACCAGTTAAAGCAGAAGGAAGCTGGGAAGGCAGTCAGAATAGCAAAGGCCCAAACCAAGGAAAAGATAGCCAACTCGGTTAAGAAGGGGGATAAAACCTTTTCTAGGTATATTAGGGAGCAAAGACAGACTAAGGTAGGGATACTGAGGCTGAATAAAGAGGAAGGTGGTTGGGCAGAGAGTGACAGTGAAAAAGCAGGGATACTGAACGAATACTTCTGCTCAGTATTCATAATGGAAAAGCAGGGGGAGATACCTAATCTAGTCAATAGAAGCACTCTGGATAGGGGGGTTGATATTAGTCCTTTCACAGAAGAAAGGGTTCTGGAAGAACTCTTAAAACTGAAGGTGGATAAAGCAATGGGGCCTGATGGGATTCACCCCAGAATTCTAAAAGAACTAAGGGAAGAACTAGTAACACCACTGACTACCCTTTTTAATAAATCATGGGAGGATGGTATGGTACCTGAGGATTGGAGGAGGGTAGATGTGATTCCCCTTCACAAAAGTGGGAGCAAGACAAATGCAGACAACTACAAACCTGTCAGTTTGACCTCAGTGGTAGGGAAAATGATGGGGTCACTTCTGAAGGAAAGAATTGTTGAGTGCCTAGAGGCCAGTGGGGCACAGGACCCAAGGCAGCATGGATTCACAGCAGGAAGGTCATGTCAGACAAATCTAATTGATTTCTTTGACTGGGTGACCAAAGTATTAGACCAGGGAGGGGCTGTGGACATGGCCTACCTAGACTTTAGCAAAGCATTTGACACAGTCCCACACAAAAGATTAATAAACAAATTAGCCAGCCTGGGAGTGGGTCCCAGGGTGTTAGCCTGGGTAAAACACTGGCTGGACAACAGGACACAGAAGGTAATAGTAAATGGAGTCCACAGTGAAGAAAGGGGGGTTACTAGTGGAGTACCACAGGGTTCAGTACTGGGGTTGGTTCTTTTTAATGTCTTCATAAGTAACATTGCAGAGGGACTGGAAGGAAAAGTATGTCTCTTTGCAGATGACACAAAGATCTGCAACAGGGTTGATATGCAACTTGGGGTGGAACGGATGAAAAGGGACTTGGCAAGGTAGGAGGAATGGTTAAATGTATGGCAGCTTAGATGCAATGCAAAGAAGTGCAAAGTAATGCACCTGGGAAACAAAAACCCAGGAAAAGGTACACAATGGGGGGTGAGATACTGACAACAACAAAAATGGAAAGGGACCTGGGGGTAGTCATATCAGATGACCTAAAGGTGGGCCAGCAATGTGACAAGGCAGTAAGGAGGGCTGGGTGAATACTGGGATGCATAGGAAGAGGCATCACCAGTAGAAAACAGGAAGTTGTTGGCCCTCTGTACAGACAGTTGGTAAGACCACATCGGGAGTACTATGTACAATTCTGGAGACCCCATCTCCACAAAGACATAGACAGGGTGGAGGCTGTCCAGAGGAGGGCAACCAAAATGGTGTAGGGTCTGCACCAGAAGACATATGAAGAAAGATTAAAGGAGCTTAAGATGTATAGCCTTGAGGAAAGGAGGAAGGGGGAGACATGATAGAAACTTCCAAATACCTCAAGGGAATCAACAAAGTCCAAGAGGGTAGCATCTTTCAGAAAAAGAGATGTGCAAGAACAAGGGGGCACAATTTGAAGATAGAGGGGTGATGGCTCAGAGGTAATGTGAGGAAGTATTTCTTCACAGTGAGAGTTGTAGATGCATGGAACAGCCTTCCTGAGGAGGTTGTAGAGTCAAAAACTGGGGCAATTCAAGAATGCATGGGACAGACATAAGGCAATCCTAGTGGGAGAAAGGAAGAAGTAGGCTGTTGGTTAACTAGGATCTGCAGCTTATCCATGAGATAGGGAAAGGGGCAGACTAGGTGGGCCAAGTTGTCCTTATCTGCCATCAAATTCTATGTTTCAGGGCTGCAAGCCCTTTTTTGATGCTTTCACTTGTAAATTTGTTTTGCCTCATTTCTGGAATCCCCTTTTCAGCAGCCTGTACGATCATTTCCACAAAGGCCTGCTGTCCTCTGCTGTGAAAACTGAGCAGAAGCAGTCATTAAGAACAGCTGTATCCTATATGCCTTGTATTTCTATTTATAAAGATCTTTGATTCAGGGACCCCTGCAGAGAGGTCTGTACTGCTCACTTACTGAGTTCATTGAAAGAAAGAAGCACTGTACATTAATGGGAGGAGCAGTTTATGGTTACTGGTTGAAATTATTTGGCCCAGACCAGATCAGGCTAGTGGAAGAGCCAAATTTGCTCAATGGAATGGACTAGCCTGAATGCAGGTCATGTCACACGATAACTTGAGTTTCCCCAAGCTGAGTAAAGATGGATTGGTTAGGGTACCTCCACATCTGAATAGAGACAGTTTACCATCCCTACTTGAAATTCCTAAATCCTATAACAAAAACCAAAGTGGCTTTCTCGAGCATGGTAAGGCACTGTGGTTTTTCTTTTTCCATTTTAAATTTTTTTTTACGAGACGGCATTTTATTTCAGCTGCAAATAGTATTTTTTACATCACATTGGCACACATACAGTAAATGTAAAATTGCACACACTGCATTACCAAAAACATTCAATACAGCCATATCCTATTAAATATTATGGATTGTCATGTAATGATTTATGCACTAAGGAATGAAAGGGCCCTTAGAGTGTTTGGTATGGCATCTCCACAGATCCTGTAAGAGATTTCTTCTAATGCTATACTTACGTTTAATGCAGGTAGTAAATTATGGATTTTATGCTGTGGATCTTGCATCTTATAAAGCGGGCTATGACACAGTTTCTTCCTACTGTAACTTCCATTAAAACCAGTTCATTTCAACTACATTTTTTCACGATTGCTTTCATATCTAAATGTAATTTGGAGAGCTCTTTCTGAAGTATTTCCAAGGCTTTCAGAATCTACTTATGTTAAGAACCGTGTCACATATGGCATATATTACTGCCTGCTATTGTAGTACATCAAATCTGAGACAAAAAGAAGTAATTTGTTTCACCCTGCCTGCATCCCTGGAACTTGACTGTTTGGGCCCCACAGGTATCCTCTTCTGCCTGTCAGACTCTCCACTCAATGCCGTTCCTTCACTAAAGCCCTCTCAAGCAACATTAGATAAGTATGACTAGGCAGACTTGACAGACCACAGGGCCTTTTTCTGCCAGCAACTACTATGTTTCTATTGCACACCTCCCGGATCCCTGTAAAGTCCATCCCTCACATAGCTCTGGCTTATCACTGCCAGGGGCCTGCCTGCTGACTCCAGAAAGGCCATAGCTCTGGCATCAAGGTGGTGGTTGGAGAGTGTACTGAGGGGTCAGTTGGCATGAGGACAACATGAAAGGCCATCATTCTGTGTGCTGCATGAGAGCATTTTTCAGTTTTTCTCCTGTCCTCCACCCACATCCCATATGGCCGAGCATGTCACAATGTCTTGAGGCGGGGACCTGTGTGCATGGTTGCATGTGATCACCCATACTACCACGAGTGCCTATATTTCACCACCACCAGGAACTTCTCTAGGAGTGGTTGACGCCAAACCTTCCCCCCCCCCAGGCGGAGAGCCCCAGCTCAGACATGCCTCAACTTCTCTGCCATCCTTCTTCATTCAGTTGCTTAGGGTATGGGTTGAGAACCAGCTCACTGGGAATGGCCTAAAAAAAAATCTCTTTTTAAAGAAGTAAAATAAATTAGCAGACAGTGTAAGTTCTTGAACCTCTAAAAATATGCTATTTTTATTGTGTACAAATGATTTGCAAAAACTTCTAGGTGACTTGAAATTCCTCCGGATAATTTCTTTTTGTGTTTTCCTTACTTTATTTTTTTAATTGTTCTTTTTATACTTTTTTCCCTGGTTCCTGCTCCCTTACCCCATTAACAGAGCTACAGCAACTGCAGGCATTAGGTTCAAAATGCAAACACAACAACAGCGCTTGCCAAAATAGCGCAGCAACAATGTTGCCTACAATAACATCCCCCACCAAAGACAAAGAAATCCACATGGTAGCGGTCCCAACACACATGGAGGATCTCTACCACAGAGTCCATACAGCATGTTAAATTTATGTTTTTGTGGGGTGCTCTGACCAGACTGACCCCCTGTTCCCGCACCCCATTACTAAAATAATCAACTCCGAGTCAGAGTTGTATTGCGAGGAAAAGTGAAACTCTTGGGGGGGTGACTGTGAGACAGGACTTGTAAAAATATTGAAAACTCATCTCACAGAAAAAGATTGGAGACCAGGACTAGAACCCTGATCTCCAGCACCATGTTGGTCAAGCTGCTCTCTGCCTTAGCTACCTCAGGAGCAGCTTGGCTAGCCACCACTTTTTTCCCACCCTTCTTCCCTCCCTTCAGTCCCTCCCACTGAGGTCACAGCTACAGGGTCACAGTAATTGCCATTCACTGTTCTACCCCTGTAGCTGCCCTCATTTCACTGTTTCTACAGCGTACTTCTTGCACGCATTGTAAACGATGCACTGTTCTGACTGGGTAGGCAACTCCATCCTTCATCTAGCTGTTAGAGCAGGTGTGGTGAGCGTCTGCCTTCGCATATATCAATGCTGCTTCATATATCTATGAAGCAGCATTGATATATGCGAAGGCAGATGCATATATCAAGCAGCATTGATATATGCATCTGCCTTCGCATATATCAATGCTACTTCATAACTAGCTAGAAGAGGTTGTTCAAATCCCAGGCAGCCAGAGCCCTCCCTCTCCACAAGTGAAGCACAAAAACCTCATCTGTGCAAGGCACCAACTACCAACTGGCCTCAGCATGAGGTTCCAGGGATAGCATGCAGCACTCAAGCTCTCCACTGGACTGGACCTTCTCTTAGTGTTTTAATGGAAGTGTCTGCTGTGCCTCATTCAAATGTTTAGTCTGTTCCTGCCCAGAAGTGCATCATAACTAGTAATTTGTGTGTTGAACTGTGAGACAGGATTTATTTTCAATGCTCCTAAACACACTCATCATTTTTCACTGTACAGACAATTAGGTTGGCTGCCCTGTCAAACAAGGAATGAATTCTATGTTGTACATCTGGGGTGGGATATTCAGAAGGGTTGCGCATGGCATGCCATGTGCAGCCACTGTCTTCAGTAGCACTATTTAAAGGGAAAGTGCGTGGCACAAATCCCGATGTGTAGGCGCATCCTAATGTATGCGGCGCCAAGTAGGAGGGGCGTGGCTCCATGCATACTCCGCACATCCTGATATTCAGCCCAGGATGTGCTGAGCAGAAGCAGGTGCAACCCCAACCTGTGCCGCATACAGTTAAGCCGAGAAAAACAGGAGCAACAGCTGACCACCCACAGGTGAGCTGCTGTATTGCAGGGCGCAACATGGCAGCTGCCAGCTGTGGGTGGCCACCCAAGCTCTGGCGCCCGCGGCACCATCTGTTGTGGTAGCGCCCCCCCCATGCTCGATGGTGGGCATAAGTATAAAAATAAAATGTCCTACATCCCTGGTGGTCCAGTGTACTGCTTCCAGCCCGATCGCGGGCATAAGTATAAAATATAAACGTCCAAACCATCCCTGGTGGTCCAGCGGTACCCCCTTCCCCACCTGCCCACTGAGCCCCACTGCCCCCCTCCCCCCTGGTCAGCGGCGGGTGGCAGCTCCCCACCCACAAGCCACCCAGCTGCCCACCAACTGACTGCATACAGTACGGCTGTACACCCATTGGTCCACAGCGGGGGCCATTGGGCATGCAGACCGTACTGTACTACACAGTCCAGATATGTGAATGAATCCAGGGATGGTCTGGACATTTATATTTTATACTTATGCTCGCGATCGGGCTGGAAGCAGTCCACTGGACCACCAGGGAAATAGGACGTTGAATTATTATACTTATGCCCGCGATCAGGCTGGAAGCAGTCCACTGAACCACCAAGGAAATAGGACATTTAAATTATATACCTATGCCTGAGATCGGGCGTCGGAGCACATTGCCAGTGGGGGCAGGGGGCGTCGGTCCCCGATGGCTGCTGCCTGGCAGGGCGCCAGGCGCAAGTTGCCGGGGATTGGCGCACCTGCATGCAAATGGAGCCATAATGACATTCTAATACGGCACTTGTGCTAGTGTATCCCAATGCTCCTCTCTGGACACTTGCACTGGTGCAGTGCCACTGCACCATGCGCAATGCGGGTGGCCACAGTGCCATATTCAATGGTGCCATGGTGCAGCTCCATTGAATATCACCCAGTCCATGCCCTGGCGCATCCTAGTTGCGCTGCGCACGGCTTGTGCCCCTGCCAGGTGCAGTTCTGAATATCCCACCCCTTATGTACAAATGTGTGCAGTGTAAAGTGCCAGGCTATATTTTAGATCTGTTGTCTGCAAAGAGTTCTGTCAAATCTTAGATCTTCTTAATTAATTTCCTTTGCTGAGTCCTTTTATAGGCTAAATGATGACAAGTCTGCCTGTGCCTCCAAAGGTCCTAAAGTTTGGAATTCATTGCCTACAAATTTTCATCCATGTACTGGTCTTCTTCCATCCTTTCAGCAACTCAAGCAATGTTGGTTTTTTTTTGTTTGTTTTTTGTTACTGAGGCAAGCTCTCCTCAGATATGTTGTGTATCAACTTAATTAGTACAGTGTTTGTGAACTTAATAAGTATTTTGAATGAATAATTGTTATAATCTTTAGTACACTGCATTATTTTTTTTATATTGTATTATTGTGCAGTTTTTATAACTTTTACAGGATCCCATTGAAAATAAGCCTTGGCACATTTTCTTTTCCTGAGTAAACTTTTTTTGCTACTACTACTATGTGAGATTGTAAGGTCTTCTCCCCAACTCCATGGAGAACATCTTCCGTAAAACTGAGTTACAAGTTTGCATATTTCAGTGCCGGACCCAGGGATCGAGTCTTGCAACCCTGTGTTTAGAGGCAGCAGCTCAAACCATTCAGTTAAAAGAAACATTTCTTTTTGCCAAGGTGTTACGCTGGCTCTTGTTCTTGGATGCTGCAATCTTCTTCATTTTCACCACCAGATGGCACTCCACATCTGGTTACTGATTCCGTATACAATGTAGAACTCACACATCTGAATCTTGCCAAAGACACTGAACAAGTCACTTTACCTCCCTGTGCTTCAGTTTGCTTAGCTGTAAAACTAAGAAGAAGCAGGACTCCACAGATAATAAGATGCTGCATCCCAGTTGACCTACTTTAAACAAACTGTTAAAAAAAACAGGACTGTAAGGACACGTAGGTTGTAATCCAGTAATCTGAATATTTTGTTGTATTTAACATTTTTATGATTCTCCAATTAAGATCATTTTGGTTCAATGCAGCTTCTGCTGATTCAGGAGTCCTACAGATACAGAGTACTTGTAGGATTATATGCCGTAAGGTTCCTGTAAATCAGTTTCCTTGGATGATAGGGATCCCCAATACTGAGTCTCTTCTGCAAGAACATATTTTGGGAAAATGTTATACATGTTAAAAATGTTTATACTAATGAGACAGCACCTGCATGAGTTTGTGAGTCAGAAGTTACTTATATTAAAAAAAATAATAATAATGTGGGGAGTACTGGAGACTAACTTCTCCTAACAGCAACTGTTTTTTTATCATAAGTAAATTGGTCTGCAATCTCTTTGCAGGTTACAGACTTTGGTTTGTCTGTGTTGAAGGCTGGCTGTGGCTGTGAGTCGCTGCTTCAAGATGCATGTGGAACTCCCCTCTATATGGGTAAAGCCAAATAAGTATTCTATGTATGTCTTATCACCCGCTAAGTACTTACAGAGATTAAAAATACAGAGAACAAGATGGGCCCCAAAGGTGAAGCCTTGGAAGGCTCCAGTCCCAGAAGGGAGAGGGCAGGATATTGGAGCTACCAGGTGAACTGCGTACAGGTGATTGGTCAAATATGGCTCAAACCTATTACCTCCCTAGAGGCAGAGGCTTGCTATGTATGGTTTGGATAGATTTGGGGGGGTGGTGAGTAAAAGTGTAAGCCCCTTTGGCTAAGTAAATAAAAATAGCAGTAGTGATGCACCCCTTGTACATAGCATTCTGAATACAGTTCATGAAAGTAGCATGGTCTACCTTGAAATCAGCCTGGACAGAATTAGGCAATCTGATGTTTTTAAATAGAGTGCCATCTGAACTTGCTCTAGTTTTTCCAGCAACATTGCCAAATCAGAGAGCAAAGAGATTGAGCGGTAGTTACTAGGTTAAGAAGTGTTGTCTTCTACTCTAGGTGAAAGGAAATGGCCCGAGTCATCTTCTATGGTTGGGACACTAAGCTGATGGAAGACAGAAAGGTTCATCAGTTTAGTGATCGAGAGGCAAAGGCAGTAGGAATGATACTAATAAGGAAATGACCATGTCCATCAGGGCTGTGATTCTTGACAGAACTAAGGGAAAGGATGGACTTTAGTATATGAGACTGGGAGACAGAACATCGTCAAAAGGAGGAAAAGAGGAGTAAACAGCATGGAGGCAATAGAGGGTGAGCAGTGAGGATGTGCACCTTTGCACAGCTGAAGTATTCATACAGTAGGGAAACCAATAAGGAAACTACAGATGGCTTTGCATAACAGAGGGCGTGGCATTGTAGGGAGGAGATCAAAAAAGGTTCTGTTCAGGAATGAGCCTGGGTCATTGGAGGCTGAATGGGGAGAGGAGGATCGAGTGTCCCAGAGGGTGCTGTCCTCCTCTGTGGAGGGAAAATCATTGCCTCTGCTGCAGTGCTGGCCCCCAAGTGCCCATGGATGGCAGCGCAGTGACAGGCAGGCAAGGAACACTGGTCACTGACTGGGTGCATGGACGATGTGCTGTTGGGCACATCCCCACTTTTACTGCTTGCACCCCTAGACACCAATATTCTAGGGGTGTGAAACATGGAAAAAGCAGGCCCCGACACCTGGGACTAAATGACCTTGGTACATCCAGTCCCTATGCATTCGTCACACTACTGCCTGATGAGAACCAGGAATTTCGGGGTACATCCCAGCAAGTTATGATTCTTGAAGGTGCAGAGTTGGCATAGTAGACACAGGTGAGCTAGCGTGTGCCTTGGTATCCCAGAAAGAACAGGCGCTGGAAACAGAAGTGACATAAAAAGTGTAAGTAACAAAAAAAAAAAAAAAAACACAGAAACCCACCCTCGCCCATCACTGAAAATATGCTTGAATATGGGGTATGATGTGTTTTTTAAAATTATGAATCGACAGAAGATGTGTTGGGGAGGATCTGGGTTCTATGTGTGTATCTTTTGTGGGGAAAACAAAAGTAAACCAGCTGTTGGCATGAGTTTCCTTTCTAATTAAAAACAGCTTTTTTACTACAGAGGGATACAACAGCATTCTATGACCATTGAAGTGTGGTACAACAGCTTTTGAGTGAGGATGAAAACCTATGCTCAACAAGGAGTAACCATATCCTATAATACACTTGTAACTATGATGTTAGGGTTACATGTGTATTGATGTAAATTGACATTTAAAGTATTTAGATCTATTGACAGGAGAAACTCATGTCAACATCGCTGCAAGCTTTTATTGTTTTGTTTTTTTTAGATAAGTTTCTAGCCCTAACAATTCAAAAGTTAGCCTTTTGCAAAAGATTATCTTTAGAATTGGCTATGCTAGAGAATTTGGAGTCTGGGCAACACAGATAAGTTAGTATGCAGTTTTGATTTATTGATATTTTACAATATTATCAATAACTTTCAATGCTTAAAAGAAACGCATTGATGGCTGACCCAGTAGTACAGTGATCATGTTACTGCATGTTACTGTATGTTGGAGACTCAAGTTCGAGAATGGACTTGGATTGCTCAAGGGCAGGCTGTGGAAGGCAGCCCTGCTGTTAGTTTCAGAATTTGCATCAGTTTATGACAAAAAGTCACAATTTGTGACAGAAAATGGACACAGTTGCAGTTGTGGCCAGTAGGGATGGACTTGCGCCTGCTTTTTGATGCAAATTTTGGACACTGCTCGGCCACCTAATAGATGGTCCAACATGTTTGGATGCATTTCTGCTTTGAAAATAGAAGTAGACACATCTCAGGTGGATTCTTTTGAAAATCCTGCCCTCTAGCTCCACATGTGCTGTTTGACCTCGAGTAAACTCACGGGTGGCAGAGCCATGAGTGAAGTGCTCAAGTTCAGATATCATAACTGGAGGTAAAACGCTGGGTTCCCATGGCATATTTTATGTATGCAGTGGGTTAGGGCATGTTTTGCGAGGTTTTGTTTGTATGGTGACAAAAGCTCCCCTTGGTTGCTAGGGCCAGTTGCTATGGATGGGCAGTGAGAATGACATGCTGATGTAGCTTGTGATTGGCTGATATAGTGAGAGGCTAAGAGACACAGGGTGAAATGAAGATGTTGTTAAGGTCATGGCAAGTGTGTCAGAGTAGTGGAGGATAGGTTTTTTTTTTCTTTCAGGATAGCAGGTGGTAGTGGAGCGGCATCAGCAGTGATGGCGAGAGAAAGGTCATACTGGTGCAGGATGGAGAAGCTGCTAAGACTTGCAAACAAGGGACAGAGGAAATGAGTATCAGGTGTTCGCAACGTGTAAAAAGTAGGCTCTACTGTCAAACTGGGGGATGGGAAATGGAGAACTGGCAGGAATCATAGTTGGGAGGGGCAGAAATATGAAGCTGGGAAAAGGGGCTGTGAACTAATTCTACAGCTACAGTTTATATATATTTGTCAGGAGAGAGGAAAAAAGAGAGAGAGATGGGGAGCAGTTGGGTTTCAGTATTGGTAGTGCAGCTTAGTGAAGATGTGTAGACTGTGTTTAAAAGCAGCTTATGATGTGTCTATTATGTATATTTTATTTATTTAAGATTCAGATTAATACCTTTGAGACAGAGGCTCATTTACAAAGGTTTCAAGTCAGGTGACACAATACAGAGCCATTGAGTTACATCAGTGAAAACATTGTACAGAGAGAGGAACAAGGGTGACACTAGACATCAATAAACATACGAAAGTGAAACAGCTGGTGACTACATAACAAAAAATGCAGGTTACTAACTAAGTGCAATGAACAGGTTTCTAAGTGCAATTGGGCAGAAACAGGCAGAGCGATTAGAGAATGCATGACAAAGCAACCACTTGTCTGCGGTAGTGAAGAATTGCCACGTAGGGGGAATTAGAGGCTCTAGACAGATCCAGGACAAGGACAATATAAGTTGGGGGGGGGTGCAGCCAGGAAGGCATTGCCAGGTGTAAGGCAGGGCATTTCTACACATAGTAGCTCTAGATAAAAAAAAATGTATTGTATAGCTTCTGTGTCCATGCCAAATGCATAAATGAAACTAGAAGAATGAAAGCAATGAGATACAATGGGGCTTTGGCTGTGCTGGTTTTACCACACACCTGAGGTGCAGTAATATATGGGGCCACAGGTCAAATGTCTTCAGCCCCTGGCAGTGTGGTAAAACCAGCACAACCATGCCCCAAGGTACTTATTTCTCTTATAAAATGGGTCCATAGGCAACTTCTTAAAAACAATCTGAAAGTTTTAAAAGGCACAAAAATAGTAAACTATTGCTAACTAATGTAAAGTAGTTCTTCCACGGATGGTTTTCACCTGCCAGTCATCTATCTTTCAACATATTCAATACACTGTGTGATTGTTTAGCATGAAATACAAGAACAGCAATCTCTGGAGTATTCCAGCAGTAGAATGCTCCTTCCCCCTCCCCACACACATATGCAATGTTAAAATGAAATACATGAATTTAAAATACTGCAGAATTCCACTGACATGCACACAGACAAAGACATACACAGAGGCCTCAAGTGGAGCCAGAACCTCAGTTTCATTTGTTACAGGGTAAGGAACAGAGAGTTCTCTGGCAAACTGGTGAGGACAGGAGGGACATTTTTCACAGTCCTTAAAGAAACACCAGCAATGGAAACTCTGAATAGTACTTGATTTTCTAAATGTGTTTATGTGTGTAAAGTGCTGCTCATGAGTTTAAAGAACATTCAACTATTTCCCTATTTTTTTTTAATTTAAAGAACTTGTATTTTATAGGGCCTAGTTAAAGGTTTTTATATATGGGTAAAGGTGGCAGCAATGTTTGTGATGGAAATCGGGAATGAGAGAAACGGCCCATGAATTCTGTATGTGAGTTGCCAAAATTCCAAATCCCACTGTCTGAACTTGTCCAAACCTGTGCCATTGTGGAGAATTTAGAAATGGATCTCAAAAGTTGTTTAGCCTATCAAGAGGGAGGAAATTTCCAGCCCATTTTATGAGTGAGCAATAAGACATGACAGGGTGTGAGTTAGGCTGAGATAACCACCCACCCAGGGGTGATGTGAGGCCTTACAACACAGGTGGAGGGCCTCACAGCCCCTTGAAAGGACAGTTATCTCAGCCTAACCCACATCCCAGAGTTTCTTATTGCACTTATAAAATGTGGAAACTGAGAAAAATGTAAATAACTCAACAATGTCAACTTTTTAAAAAAATTAAAAATAGGGCATTTTCTTGTGTTAAAAGTAACTAGTAAACCATAGTCCCTTACCATCTGTCAGTCATCTGTCTTTGTACATATTCAACAGATGGAATGTTTGTTATGGAATACAGGAATTCAAAATTTTGCATAATTCCTCTGGCAGAAAGTTCACCCTCTCACGTGTAACAGAAAGTCTTATACAGAGCCATGGTCTCTGTTTTATCTGTGGCAGAGTAAAGAGTAGAGATTGCTCTGGCAAACTTGTATTTTTCATGGTCACCAAAGAGATACCAGGAATTAAATCTATGACTAGTACTTCATTTTTTTTATTTGTTCATGTATATAAGGAGGGGGATCATGAAAGGAAAGAATGTTTATTTATTTATTCATTTACTGAAATTTCAAGAAGTTTTACTTTTTAAGGCCTTGTTAAAAGGTTTCAGTAAGAGTAAAGGTGGCAGCCATATTTGTGATGGCAATCAGGGATGAGTGAGATAGGTCATGAATTCTGTATGTGATTTGCCCATATTGCAAATTTCACTGCAACTTTTTCATACCTGGGCATTAGGCTGATGTAAATGTATGGATGTCAGGCAGTGTCAATCAATCAGATGGCAGGATTTTTCTTGCCCCTTTTGTAAGCAAAATACCACTCTCAGCTTTGTGGAACACACACATGGGATACAGCCCGAGTAACACTGCAGTTTCTTTTATTCCATTTAAAGATGTTTGTTCTTGTCTTTTCAGCTCCTGAAATCCATGGCCACTATGATTACAGTGAGCAGTGTGATGTCTGGAGCATTGGAATCATCATGTACACCTTGTAGGTATAGTTTTGTATGCTTTTATCTATCTGTTCTACTGAAAAGCAGCAACATACTGTAGACCTAACAAGAGAAGAATATCCCAGCACTAAAAACAGACCTGGGTGATGTACAGTACAGTGGTAGACAGAGCTATATCCCGGCAGATCTTTACATATCTCCAGATATATCACAAAAAATTCCATTGAAATGAATGGGGATTCCCTGAAAAATATCTAGATACACAGAGGATATCCCAAAGGGTGCACAGTAATAAACATTTTATTTAGTTCAGAGTGCTGCCAAAAACAATGAGAGACTGAGTGAAGTAAAGCCCCACGCGCTACAGCAGCATTGCTGACAGCATTTCAGAGTGTATAAAAAGCATAAAAATAAAAAAATAAAGGATTTGTTTAGTACTTGCCTTTCTTGAGGCATACGGGTTCAGGTCAATACATCCATTTCAAAGGATATGCAAAACAGATAGGGGAGGGACAAGCCTCCACAGTGAACCAGCATTTTGAGTGTAAACTCCTTGTATAGAGCGCAGGGTTTAAATGATTTATTTGGAGGGCACTTACTTCATAGCAAGACTTTGCAGCAGCAAATCAGTAAACATGTTTCCCAGTCAGCAAAAACTAAATAAATAAAATAAAATGTTAAGAAATTTAAAAAAAAACATCTAGATTCCCACCAGGAAAAGAACAGGGAAACCACAGCCATGCCAGAAAAACACACTCTTCTGATGTTTCATTGTCACCTGACTACAGTACTTCCTCAGAACAACAGAAACATGCAGGGGGTGTCCCTATATACCCAGAACAGCATATGTCCACAATAACACAAACAGCATCATAAAGCCCTCAGCCCAAAATAAATCACCAAAGAATGCACCTTATTAAAGTGACATATGCATAATGCTATAAATCAAATGCAAAGTGATTGTGCAAAAAAGCATTAAACAGAAATACTTAACATCACAATAAAACATCTACAAAGAAAATTCAAATTTACTTCATCATTAACCCATTTCAGAGACTGTGTCCAATTTATGTATCCAGAATGATTCCCTCTGAAGGAGAGTTCTTCCTGAGTCTCCTCCTGCTCTCACTGATACCATCACTTTTTCAATGCCATAGAACCCAAGGCTTACATGTGATCCATGACTAGCTTCTTTATAATGGTGGGTAATAGCATATGACTCACTGTTATTGCAAATTGTTACCTTATGCTCCCCGATCCTTGTTTTGAAATGCGGAAACATTTTGTAAATGAGAATGCGTACAGAAAACTAAGTTGAGTGCCCACAGAGGAAATTGAAGAAGCCACTGAGATATTTTTGAAAACAGTCTTTGTGTTAGGATAAGTGATGAATTTGAATTTATGCAAGAGTCTTGAAAGACTGACATAGTACCTATTACCAAAAATTCATAAGGACCCAGAGACACCCATGGGGAGACAAATTGTCTCAAGTATTGTATCATCGAAGGAATCACTATCAAAGTTCATACATTGTTTTCTTAGACCTTGGGTCACCAAGTTGCCCTCATATTTCTAGGCTAGTAGCAGTGTTTTAAAGGCCATCATAGAAATAAAATTCAACAGTGATTCCATTCTAGTGACAATCAATAGGGAGATGCTTTATTCAAATGTTCCACATTAGAGCTGCCTCAAGACTCTAGAACATTTTCTTTCCAAAGGGTCAGAGGAATTATTACCACCAATGCCATGTATATTGGAAATGGCAGCTTTACTGCCAGATAAATGGTACTGTGATAGGTACATTTGCACATAGCCTTGCAAACATATATGCTGGCCTCTGTTAAGAAAATTATATAAATTCCCAACAAGTGAACCCATTCTTTCAAAATGTATGTTTTTGGAGAAGATATATTGATACATGCTTGTAATTTGGAAAGGCACGCCAGAGGCATTTTATAAATTAATGAACTTCGTAAATACCCAGGGCAGAAATCTCAAATTCAGCAATGAAAGAAGCACAACATCTGTCAATTATCTCAATCTGAGGATAACAAAACAAATTGGTAATTTAGAAACCTTCATCTTTAGGAAAATGATGGAGTAATACTATCCTTGACTTTAACAGCTGCCATCCTCAATCACTGATAAATAATATTGCAACAGGACAGATGCTTCCTGTTAGAAGAAACTATAGTACTAACACCAAATTTATGACTAAGGTGGTGGAAATGGGACAACACCTCATTCAGAGACAGTATGACCCAAATATTGTGAAAAGATGATGGTATTAGTGAGAGGAGAACTGGGAAACAAACTCCTTTGGAGACAGTAATTCTGGAGACATACCTTGACACAGTCTCTCCAAAGGGACTTAATGATGAGGTATATTGGAGCGGTGCTTTATGGACATTTAGTTGTGTTGTCAGTGTTTCTACGTAATGCTGTTTTACACAAACACTTTGCACTTGATATACAGTGCTTTGCACATGTCATATTAATTTGGTGCATTCTTTGGTGATTTGTTTTAGACTGTCAGTCTTTATTATGCTGTTTGTGTTATTGTATCCTTTTCTGGGCAATTAGTCAGATGACTATGAAACATCAGCAGAGTGTGCATTTCTAGTACAGTTGTAGTTCCCCAGTTCTTTCAGTTTGGACAGCCTGGTGGTTTTTCAAATTTTCAAACGTGTGTTGGTTTCTTGCTGCAATTATTGCTACAAAGTAAGTAATCATGGAATAAATGATTTAGGCTACTATGCATTATGCAGGACTTTTCATTTGAAGTGCTGGGTCACTGGGAAAGCTTGATCTTCTGAGAATCAGTCTTCACTATTGATTCCCACTTATGGGTCTAGGGTGAAGGCAGTAGGACCCCATGGGAGAAAACCTTTTGGTGAGGGGGCCAACCATGGCTGCTGGGCATGGTGCCTGCACACCCTCCATGTGGTACCACCCATAAGCTATTAACCATTGCTGGCTCCCTCACTAACTCAGTGCTGTTTTTCCCACTGTTGTGTGCAGACCATGGGAGAGTAGAACCTCAGTTTGCCTTATTGCCACTTATTTCTACTGCATCATCATGATTTTTTTCTGTTTGCAGGGCTGTCTGTGTTTATTATTTTACCTTAATGCCAAAGTCCATTAAGAAACCCAAGTCATCGAGAAAAGTCTGACAGCCACCCGTTATGCATTATTGCCCTTGTGGGAAACCAATGGCTATAACACATTAGCATCAGCCCAGTGCAGCCTGTCTTGGACCATAGCACGACATGGATGCATGCAATGCCTGCACCTCAGTGGGCCACCTTACACTTGAGAACAGGGTGTTGAGGTGGCGTCACCCAATCTCCACCTTCAGAGACAAGCATAACACACATGTATCCAAGAGCAGGTCTTTAAGCCATTCCCCTGGGCCACTTCTAGGAACCTCTGGTTCCATGGAGATATGGAGTTCTTCTCAGCCTCACTGCACTGAGCTGTTGGAGACTCCGGTGGATAAGTCTGGTGGACAGTTGACTCCTTCTGGGCAGTCAGCTATGAACCCCAGTGACAGAGCCACAGCAACAGCATATGCCCAGTCTACACTGGTGGACATCTCAATGTCCTCATCTGGTGTTGCTCCTACTGTTGTCACCATTTGTGGTGACACATTGCACATGGCACCAAGGATGACTCCAGGCCTTCTCCTAAAAATATTTGTGGTGTCAGTAGAGGGACCAATACCAAAGCTATTAGCCATTCTTTTGGTGGTTCATGTGTTGTCACTAACCACGGTTTCACTGATGACTGAGAGAGCTGATCACTCCAGACATGGTGATGGAGAGGATGATGGCAATGGTGTCGATCCTGGGCCCAGCTCCAAGAGAAGTGTTGATGACTATATTGTCTTGGAGGTAGTACCTGATTCTGGTGTTGCTCACAGCACCGAGAAGGGTGATTATACCAAGCTTAATGTCCAAGTCAACACTGAGTGAGGAGCTGAGAAAGTGGCAGCCGCGGCAACCAGAAGAACACTGTCTCTGAGGATGTCACCATTGCTAGGCCCAGTGCTGGAGGCAGAGCCAATTCAGGGTGGGGTGATGGCCTTGAGATGGAGTTCTCTCTGGAGTTGTCTTATGGCATTATCACCAGTGAGAACTAGGGTCACCCTTTGGGACCTGTACAGCTCCAGTCTCCTCACCTGGGGATTCCCACTACAGACACCGATATAGTCACTCCTCGGATGTAGGAGGACTCAGAATTTGGATGAATCTGCTAGGCTGCCCCTCAGGTGAGGCCTCCTATGCAGCATTGCAGCCTTGGCTGAGTACCTCAAAACAAGGGGTTTTAACCTTCACAAGAATGGTATTGCCACTTCCCAGAAAGGATGCCCTTGTTCATAGGCCCTGGAGGACCATTAATGTGGGAGCAACACCAAGCATTTGTCAGTGCCTTATTGAACTGACATAGGGAGGTTGACAGGGCACTGTACAGGACCTTCTCCCTGGTATGGTCGATACCCAGAGGTGGTGCCTAGTCTCCATTGATGCTTCCTTCTGCTGCTCAGTATGCCATGTACAAGCGATATTTGGTGGAGATGCTCCAGGTACTTGACCTATATGCTTTTACAAGTCATGATCCAGCAGTCCTGCTCCTGCCATTGGGACTCCTTGGGGTTCCCAATATTGACACCATTGTCATTCCTCCATAACCTAGGGCATTTGAGGAAGCCTCCAGGGCAATATGGAGTCATCTTTTCTCCACCCCAGCTATTCCCAGGGACCGCCTCATGTGGTATCATGCACTCACAGGATCTGCTGGCAATGTACTTCACCCCTTTTCAGGGCTTGAAGTATTGCAGACCCCATCAGAGCCACAATACCTCACATGTGACCAACCTGCAGAGGCAACTTCCACACATTTGGATGCTCTTGGGAGGAAGGTTTTTTTCCCAGCACTTACCCTACTGTTCATCTGTGCACATCAGGCAGATGACACAAAGCTATGTGGTAGGGTGGATAGTGATGAGAGAATAAGGGAAATGCAGAGAGACCTACAAAAGCTAGAGGGGTGGTCAAAGGCCTGGCGATTAAAATTCAGTGCTAGAAAGTCCACAATAATGCACCTAGGGAAAAAGAACCCCAAGACAGAGTACTGGATGGGAGGAGATAGACTTAGTACTACAGCTGAGGAACGGGATCTGGGAGTTATCATTAGCAACTCACTTAAGCAAACAAGTCCGTGCAACAAGGCCTATAACAAAGCTATCAGGATGCTGGGATGTATCGAGAGGGGTCTTGATAGCAGAAGAAAAGAGGTAATACTTCTCGTCTACAGATCACTGGTGAGGCCTTACTTAGATACTGTGCCCAGTTCTGGAGTCCTCACCTCAGAAAGGATAAGGATAAGTTGGAGACAGTGCAGCACAGAGGGCCAGCAGTGCAAATTCTATGAGGAGTGCCTTAAGGCACTAAATATGTACTCACTAGAGACCAGAAGGGAGATACGATAGAGACCTTCAAGATCCTTAAAGGGATTAACAAAGTGAGCTGCGGGGGACTATTTAGCCTCGACACCAATTCACGGTCACGTGGACATGAATGGAATTAACAGGAGGCAGGTTCAGGGGAGATGTGAGGATGTATTACTTTACAGAAAGGGTGGTGGAACCTTGGAACAGTCTCCCAGCTGATGTGGTGGGTGCAAAAACAGTCAGGATATTCAAGCAGGGCTGGAACACAATGAAGGGAATAGTGGTTACTGGGGGAGACAGGACCAAGAAAGAGAATAGAGAGAGGACAGGAAGGGTTAGTACCCCGGAAGAACAGTAGGTTCCAGGGATTATAGGGAGCTTGAGCAGACTGGATGGACCTCTGGTCTTTTTCTGCAGTCATTGTCTATCTTTCTATGTGATGACATATAATCTTTGCCTATGGTTGCAGCTAAACACACTCTTAGCTACACTGCCACAGAGCACAATAGTCAGGCAGGCCATCGACCTTTCTGACCAGGGCATAAAAGTATGTCAGCACCAATCAAGGGCATCTTAGGATGATAACGAGGTGACCTCCAGGTTGGCAAGGAACTGCAGTCGGCATCAGGTGGATGTCATGACTTTGCCTCTCCCAACTGGCATCTTTGGCCCAGCGTAACGTGCTTAACTCGTGCTTCCAGAGGGCTCATTTCCTCTCCCCTAAGGTTGGGTGGGAAAACATAGAAACATAGGAGTTGACGGCAGATAAGGACCGCAAGGCCCATCCAGTCTGCCCATTTCTTTTTCTGCCTTATGAATGTGCCATCGGCCTTTGCTCTGTCAATGGCCTATCTATTTGTACTCATCTGTATTGCCCCCCTTATGCCTATCCCATGCCTGTTTGAAGCCCTGCACTGTATTCATATCCACTACTTCCTAAGGTAGGCTATTCCATGCATCCACCACCCTTTCTGTGAAAAAGAACTTCCTCACATTATCCCTTAATCAGCCTCCCTCTAATCTCATGCTGTGTCCTCTTGTCCTGCTATTTTTCTTATATTGAAACATGTTAGACTCTTTCACCTTGTTAATGCCCTTAAGATGTTTGAATGCTTCGATCATATCACCTCTCTCCCTCCTTTGCTCTGGGGTATACATATTGAGCTCCGTTAATCTGTCCTCATATGTTTTCTGATGCAGACCCTGCACCATTTTGGTTGCCCTTCTCTGGACTGCCTCAATTTGGTTAATGTCCTTGTGAAGGTGTGGCCTCCAGTACTGTATGCAGTACTCCAGATGGGGCCTAACCAGTGTCTTGTAAAGAGGGATTATTACCTCCCTCTTCAGACTTGTGATGCCCCTACTAATACACCCCAACATCCCTCTAGCCTTATCTACTGCTTTAGTGGTGTGCTTGGAAGATTTCAGGTCATCTGTGATGATGATGCCCAAGTCTCTTTCTTCCCTTGTGACTGCCAGCAACTTTCCTCCCAGCCTATAGGTGGCTTCAGGGTTTCTTTTCCCTATGTGCATGATCTTGCACTTCTTTGCATTAAACCCCAGTTGCCACTCTTCTGACCATTTTGCTAGTTTATCCAGATCTCTTCTCATTCTGCCCACCCCATCTGGATCATCTACTCTGTTGCAGATCTTGGTGTCATCTGCAAATAGACAAACCTTACGTTCCAGTCCTTCTGAATGTCACTGATGAAGATATTGAAGAGGACTGGCCCTAGAACTGATCCCTGAGGTACTCCACTTGTGACTTTCATCTCTTCTGACTGTATACCGTTTACCACCACTCTCTGTTTTCTGCCCGTCAACCAGTTTGCCACCCAGCTGACCAACTTCTGACCCACCCCGAGCCTACCCAGCTTATTAATCAATCTTCTATATGGAACAGTATCGAAAGCTTTGCTAAAGTTAAGGTAGGTGACATCAACTGCTCCCCCTTGGTCCACCACTCTGGTTACCCAGTCAAAGAAATCTATGAGATTAGTCTGACAGGACCTTCCTTTTGTAAACCCATGCTGTCTTGGATCCTGTGCTCCTATGGATTCCAGGTGTTGCACTATCCTTTCCTTAAGGAGTGCCTCCATAATCTTGCACACTACTGAGGTAAGACTGACTGGTCTGTAGTTCCCTGCCTCTTCCTTGCTACCGCTTTTGTGGAGCGGGATCACATGAGCTGTTCTCCAGTCTTTTGGGACCTCTCCTGTGCTCAGAGACTCACTAAACAGTTCTGATAATGGCTCTGCTAGTTCCACCCTTAGCTCCTTTAGTACCCTGGGATGTATGCCATCAGGTCCCATTGCCTTGTCCACCCTGAGCTTATCGAGCTCTTGTAGGACCCTTTCTTTTGTGAAGGGACTAGTGCACACCTCCTTCCCCCCTGTGTCCATGGTGCTGAGCTGTGGGCCCTGCCCAACCTTCTCTTCAGTAAATACTGAGCAGAGGTATCTATTTAGGATAGATGCTTTTATATGGTCCTCCTTCTCACATGCCCCCTTATCCTCTTTGATCTTAGCAATACCCCCCTGGACTTTCTCCTTTCAAAAAGGAGAGAAGGAAGTTGCTCCCTTCTTCACTTTTCTTTCTTATCCTCCTTCTCCCTGCCCAGGGTATGTCCCCTTCTTGTGTTATTCCCCTATTAGTTGGAAAACATGACCTGTGTCTCAGGGAACTATTTTAATCTCACTCCACTTGACAGCAGCACTGTCTGTGGAGAAGTGCTGTGCACTGGGTTAGATCATGTTACACCAGCTCCTACACTGGTTGCACCCCTGTTGTTGCAGAGGAAGCAGGTCATCTGTCTGATTTTTGTTTCTCCTGCTTATGCCAGATTATCCTTGGTTGATATGTCCTTTCTCTTCTTTGTCAGCTGTTCCATTAGTTCACTAGATAGGGGTAACTGCGGAGTTGGACACATCTTGACTCCTTTGAATGTTCAGCCCTACAGCTCTGCATGCACCAGAGATCTTATTTTCCCTTTTCCTGTTGAAAAAAGGGGGCACAGATTAACTGATTTTTATGTCAGTTTTCTATCCAGTGGCATGAGGTATTTTTTTTCCTGAAATCTATATGGTTAATTTCTGTTAGGGCACATTTGTGCCATCACAATTACAGAGGAATCCCAATTTGAGCATCCTCCTCTTAGTTTCATCTTCTGGAGCCGTATTTTTAAGGGATGCTGCCTTAGAGATCACTACCTGTATTCTGTCTGGCTAGTGGTGTGGGGCTCTAGTTCCATACCTAACTACCTCTGGTGCCACCTAGTGTGCCCCTCTCTGTATAGAGAGCCTGGTAGTTGGATTTTTATTTTGATATTTGTGGTTTCTTTATATTTTCCCAATCCTTTTGGGCCTGGGAGTTTCTTAGCCCTCTCTTTATTTTTCCCCTACTTTGTTTCTGTCCTGGCAAACAGAAATGAGGTTGGTGAGGGAGCTGGCAACAGTTATTGGCTAGCACACAGCACCACTTGTAGGTGTGCAGGAGTCATGCCCAGTAGCCATGGCCAACCCCCTGGCCAAAAGCTTTGCCCCCATGGAGTCCTAGTGCCTTCTGCCCAGACCCATAAGTGGTAATCAATTGTGAAGATATTCTTGCAAATCAACAGTTACAGTAAGTATGTAACTTTCATTTCCTGTTCCCCCTCATCCTGCATAAAAAGCTTATTTTTGTGTCTCCGATTAGATCCTATGGGACATCCTATTTAAACCACTGGACTCCAAAGTCGTCGTCTGTGTTTCTAACAGCTGGAATCTGTTTATTATCATTTGAGAGAGAGAGAGAAAGACATACATTTGAAGTGCTGTGTACTTAGAAGGACAGGGTCAGAAAGAAAACAGCTCAAGCACAACAGCAGCAGATAGAGCAGACAATAGAATAAAGATTTAATAAATAGTTTTATGGAGAACAGCACTAATAGAATAAAGATGTAATAAATAGTTCTATGGAGAACAGCACTATTGTGAGTGCTTAAATGATTGACATCTCCAGGGAAAATGGCAGGGCTGCAGAGAGAATAACATGTAATTTGCCTAGGAGGGAAATAACATGCCTGAAAAACACTTTTTATTCCCTCATGTAATTCGTCATTCCAATGGTATGAATCTAGATATCCTGGGAAATATCTCAGGCTTCCACTGTAAGTGTATGTATAAGAGATGCTCAGATAACCTTTTGTGTGCAGACATTACCAGCTGTTCTTACAGTATCACTGTATTGATTGACAGAGCCTCATTCAAGGGGTGCATGTAGAAGGTCAACTCCCAACAGATTAGCAGAATTAAGGATGGGGCACCAGTCAGGAGCAATGCCAGGAGCCTTGATCCCTGCCAGCCGAGAAGAAGGGCACAGTGATCTTCAATGTCAAGGTTGTATGCCTCCAAAGGCATGACCTGTTGTGGTCTGTGGTTAGGTGGGGGTCCTAAACAGTTATGGCACTGAGAGAGCAGAGATCCAGCTGCCCAGATATAAGCTGCTATATACTGTAGGCTGTCCAATGGGTAGTCCATTTTGGGATACCAAAACCTATTTGCACAGGATCATTTTATCTTCCCTAGTGTTTTGCTTTGGAGCATGTATGGAGTGGAGACTGACAACACCCAGATATTGCAGCTATCCATGGATCCACATAGGGAGTGGTCAGTGTACTTTCCAAGCATATCCAGTATGTACTTCTTCCAGGGCATCTAGTGCTGGATTGTCTGGTCTGGGAGTGGTTCCTGGGATACCACTCTGAACTACTGTTTTGCTCAGTTAGGTCCATAGTGTGTTTTAGCATTATACGTGATTTTACAAATCTGCCACAGTTGATGGCAGTTTTCCTGTTTTATGACCATTTATGGGAATTATATGATATATGTGGTAATCTTATTAAAAGTGCTACACAGATATTTACCAGCAGCAAAGAGCTGTGATAGTAGCACTTTGATTGGAAAATACCAATGTCCCTCATGCTAGAGACAAAATATGCCATTTCTGGATTGATGAGTACAATTCTGGACTGGTGATTAACCCACAGTACATATGCAAGGAACAAAGCAAGATGGTGTGCTTATAAAGTATTTAATGCTTGTCCCAGTGGTGTGAGGCCCAAGGCCATAGGCTGAAGATCAAGTGTCCTTATGTGCCTGGGAAGTGCATAAAACATGCTTCATACACACACCCTGGAGTGAGTTATTCTTCCACTTATAAAATGTCAGCCGTGACATCTGACCATGCATATATAGCATGTTGATTAATGGTCAGGTGAGGTGCTTTGACCAATCAGAGTGGGAGATTTTTGGAACACATTTTATAAACAGTATCCTAACAGACTGCCTTGGCAAAACAGTCTGTGTCCTGCAACAGTGCAATTTCTTATCGTACGTGTTTACTCTACAATAGACCTTCATGTCCCCAGCACGATAACAGAATCTGCAATAATGTCATCTTTAGCATCATCATTAGATAATGCCCGCAAAGAGACTTAACATTATGGAAGAACATATGTGCTTCCATAGTTGGGGTTTATTGCTTCTGTCTACATTAAACCCAAATTTTTGCACACCAGTATCCCAGGAATCTGATAACATGTGACAGATATTTGAAAGGGTTTTACAAGGTGTCAGATTCTATAAAACCTGCTAATGCCATCTCAATCCATACAAAGGTTGCTAAGATATAGTTTATAGGAAAATGCAATATTTTCATATGTTTAAAAATTGTTGCCTTTTTCAGATTTGCTTGCTTATTTTTTTGTTTTGCTCCTCTTTATGTTTGACACTTTGTATGTTTCCTGTATCTAACTAATTCTGTGTCACCCCTGGAAAAGGTACTTTTATTACAGTGGGCCTACCCAGTTACCAAAAACCAATAAATAAAGAAGTTAACTAAATCATACAACTTGCTGGGGTAATACTGTAGTTTTTACTTTCTTACAGTAATTTTATATATTCCCATATAATACAATTAGGTACTGTAGTTTAAGTCATGCGGGTTCAAAACATAATATTCTATGCACGTGCAATATATAGACATTTATAAAAATGTTCTCATCCATGGCACAGTGGTACCAGTGCTAAACCACTGTGCTACCGTGTGGGGGACCAGGGTTCACATTGTGATTCTGACCCAAAGGCCCTATCTGTAAGCAACTCAGGACCACTGTAGAGACAGCACTCTCAGGCACCTCAGGAACAGCATTATCCACCCCACAGTCAGAGATCTCCTCCAGGTAGTAGGATGGAGCAGACTTGATGTCGTGGTCCACCTCAGGACATCATCAGCCCCCCAAATCTTAGTATCAGTGTGGGTACATCAGCCTTCGAGGGGTGGGCAGGACTGACAGGTAGAACAATCAAGCCAGTCAGCAGAGTGATGGCTTCTCCTCTCATATACACCAATGACATGTTGGTAGACCCTGCGATTTCCCACCTCCTTCACTGGCTCCCTGGGAAGCAGGTCATTAACCAGTAAAAAGCCAGGGGAATGTATCAGGTTGCAACTGAAGGAGACCCCATGGGATCCATTGGTGGTGTTGGTGTGGAGGTTGGAAGGAGAGAGCAGAAGGTACACTGGACTGCCAACAGGATAAATACAATAATGAAAGAGAGATATTGTAACACTTGCCAGAATAATATCCATAATTATACATTTATTGAGAATATGGTGCTAAATATAGGGTGGCATGGAATAGCACGTAGTGTGGAGGGCAGCAATAGCCCAGTAGTTAGGGGACAGAGCTGTGAATCTGGGGACCCAGCAGACTCAGATTTGAATTTCACAAGTGCCACTTATTTACTGTGTGACCCTGAGCAAGTCAGATCCCTATGCTCAGTTTTCACACACACTGAGTCAGTAACCCCCATAGTCTTTTCTTAACCTTTCTATGAATCTCTAATGGCTGCTGGCAATGCCTCATGTATTGTAAAGTGCTTTGGGGCACAGTGTGCATGAAAGGTGCAATGTAACACCAAATTCCTTTCCTTTCCCTAGTATATAGACACATAATGTAGTTCTGATGGGAGCGCAGCAGAGCATGGGAAGTGGACAAGGGGAAAAGCGTGGTAAAGGAAAAGGTAGTGGAATGGTTGGGTACAAGGGAATCCAAGACAAACAGATGGGGAACCCTGGGGGTATAAAGGGGAAGTAGTCAGCTCACCCAAATAGTTTGAAAGGAGGGTTGAAAACCACACCACACTTTTGCAGGAGGTTGCAGTTGGGGAAGAGAGGGGGTCAACACCAGGTTAAATAAGTCAGAGTATGAGGGGTAGGGGGGACAAGCCGGGGTTTCATTATCAGATGATGGGGGGGTGGCTCAAACAAGAGGGAGAGAAGTAGAGTCCTTATGCCTGGATAGTTGAATTCAAACTCCCCCATCTAAACTTTTAAATCAGCACACTTCTCTCTGTAGGCAGACTAATTTAAAACATTTAAGCTGGGACCAGCCTGCCAGGTAGTTCAATTCAAAATCTCCCCCATCTAAACTTTCAAATTAAGCACTTCTCTCTGTAGGGCCCAGCCTAACCAGCTTCAGACTTTTTCCCCCTAGCTCTGTAGCCCCACTGCCATTCTTAATTAATTCAGCACCTCCCTCCTTCTTACCTGCACATAATCCGTTTTTCTCTGCTTCCTTCCACAGCCCCTGGAGTGGTCGTGATGGCCAGGTTGTGTCGCACTCCCCTGAGCTGCAACCAACTCCTCTAATCAGGTACGACGTGCAAAGAAATGGACCTTTGAAACAGAGTGTGGAAGGCCCCGCCACCCCCACCACCACCCTTAGTGAACCTCCTCTTATATATGTATGTTCATGTGACGAAAAAAACAATCAGCCACCTTTCCCATCTGCAGATTATTAGCTCCAACCACTAGCAGCTGCTACTAATCCAATCCCACGCCTCTACACCAGTAGACTCACAATGCTGCCTCTTCACCTAGCAGTAATTTCACTACTTACTCCCCTGGTGTCCCTCCCATCCTCCTCCTACCCTGAGTTGCATCCCTGACGGTTGGTGTTATGTACCCCGGCTGTTCCAGCATCCTCCTTCTACACTGAGCTGCCTCCTGCTGTTCACCTCCCATATCTGCTGACTGGACCCAGCGTCCTTCCACCCTGGCCTAACAGCCTTCAATTTCCCTGCACATGGCATCTCGGCACCATCCTTTCAGTCCCCTAAATCACATTACAAAGTTACATGGGTCCTGCCCAAAACCAAACCTCTGATATCACTTCTGCTCCTCCTATCCAGTGACGTCGAGTTGAACCCTGGACCTAGTTTCCCACCCTGCCAAAACCCCACCCCACCTCTCCAACTCCAAAGGGACCTAAAACTAGCCCACCTAAATATTTGCAGCCTCCTCCACAAACTAACCCTGCTGCAACCTATTATTCTTTCCCTTAGATCTGACATAATGGTCATTTCTAAGACCTGACTGAAACCCCACAATAAGGATGCAGAATTCTCAATTCCTGGCTACACTCTTCTATGACATGATTGTCTGGGCAACAAAAGAGGAGGTGGCCTAGCCATGTACATCAATGCCTCGCTCTAGTTCACCCCAGCCCCACTACCATGGTCCACGCCAACCATCGATGCTTTACTAATGAAACTCTCCCTCCCCCACACATGCCCAGTATTTATTGCTGGATCCTATTGCTCACCGGACTCCACTATGCCCTCCATCATGGAACACCTGGGTGTCCTGACTTCTCAGGCATCCAGGGACGAGCTTTATATCCTTGGTGATTTCAACCAAAACTGGCTCTCCAATACTAGTGCCAAATTACACAGTCAGGTGACTACCCTCAACCTATCGCAACAGATCACAGACCCCACACGCTTCAACCCCAAATCCCAGAACCACACTCTCCTGGACTGGTCTCTTACCTCTCACCCTCATCGGATACTTGCCTCTGGCCTCTTACCGGACTCATTAAGTGATCGTCACATGATCTACTCAGTGAGGAAAATATTCAGGCCCAAGGCACCGCCCCCCAGGACTATACTGACTAGATCCTTTAAATCCCTAGTCCTGGCATCTCTCCTACATGACCTAGCTAACACGGACTGTTCCTACATACCCCAGGTCACCTCTATCGACTCCGCTCTGGAGTACTTCAAAACCAGGTTTCTTGCAATCTGGAACTTTTATCCCCCACTCAGATGTGCCCGGTGCAGGGAGCCTACCTGCCATGGATCTCAGAGGACCTCATGGCCCTCCTCAGAGCCAGGGATCAGGCATGGAAATTCTTCAAGGTTTCTGGCTCTCCTGCGGATCAACAGAAGTATAGGACTCTATGTAACTCCTGTACAAGGCAAATCCAATGGGCAAAAGCCAGTTATTTCAAAGACACCTTCAACACCAACTTAAACCACCCTGCTAAATTTTGGAAGGTAGTCAAATCATTATTCTCCCCTCCCTCACAGCCGCCCACCCTGGTCTTAAATGTAGGCAGGTGCACAGTCACCGACCATCTTGCAGTGGCCACTGAGTTCAACACCTTTTTTGCAAACTGTACATCGTCTTTGCTGGCCACTGTCCCACCTGCCCCACACTCCACCCCTCCTTCCGCCTACCCTGTTCTAAGCCCCTCCCTCTTCCCCCTCTTTCACCTTCCTCCAGATCTCCCCGGCCAAAGTTTACAATGCCCTGTTCGCCCTATACCCCTCCAAGGGCAAATGCCCCACCGGCCTGGACTCCAAAATGCTCTACCTATCTGCTCCTGCCATAGCCATCCCTCTAGCCTCAATCTACAACCTCTCCTTCTCTCTCTTGCCTTTATCCCTTCAGAGTGGAGGTATGCCACAGTCATCCCCCCTCCCTAAAGGCAGTGACCCCTCTGCTTCTGGGAACTACTGCCCTATCTCCCTCCTCCCTATCCTGGCAAAACTCCAGGAATACCTTGTTCTTTCTCAACTCTCTACCTTTCTTGATTCCTCTTCCTTCTTCACACTTTACTAGTCTGGTTTTAGGAAGTCTCACTCCACCATTTCATCTCTCCTTAGACTCACTGACTCCATCCTCACAGGCATGGATAAAGGCCACATTACCTCAGCCATCTTTGTCAACCTGGCAAAAGCCTTCGACACTGTGTCCCATTCCCTCCTCCTTTCTAAGCTCTCTCTCACAGAACTCTCTAGCATGGCCACCAGCTGGTTCCACTCCTATCTGGCAGGCAGATCACAATCTGTCAGAATTGGCAACTCCACCACTGCCTCCCTCCTTGTTACCTCTGGTGTACCCCAAGACTCAGTTCTTGGCCCGTTATTGTTCTCCATATTCTTGAATGATCTGCTCACTACCTGCCCACACACATCCAGTCACATGTACACAGATGATACAGTACTGTATACACCCGGCCCCTCGTCCGCTGATGTTGCGACCAGACTTCAGCAGGACTTCAATAATGTTGAGCTCTGGTTTCGCTCAAATCAGCTCTTTCTCAATGCTGAGAAAACTGTCTCCATGACCTTTGGCACTAGGCAGTGACTTTCTCGGCTCCCTTTCACCCCCACCTTCCACATCATGGACAGGACTTCACTGGAGGCTTGCACCTCCTTCAGATATCTTGGGATCTGGCTTGACCAGCATCACGATTTCTCTGTACATATTGATGCAGTCCACAAAAATCTTCACCCCAAGCTGGGTGCCTTGTACCACAATAGTGAATGCATCCCTCTGCCGGCTTGCCGTGCAATTGTGCAGAAAATGATACTCCCTATCTTCGACTATGGGGATGTAGTCTACAGTGCCACCCCCAAGTCCAACCTAGCCGGACTGGACCCCTTCTTCCATTCCTTCTGTCATTTTGCCCTTGACCGTATTTCCTACACCCATCACTGCACCCTCTACCAGACACTGGACCTCCCATTGCTTCAGAACCAGCGTCACTCCTACTGCGCTAGTCTCATGGCCAAATTATGGGCCCAGTCCCTCCCCCCTTATCTCACCTCTGTCCTTTCAGCCCATGCCCTCCTAGTGTACTCACTCAGGAACAATGACTCTCATTTTCTGTCTGTACCACAAATGTTCACCACGGCAGGCCAGTCAGCATTTAGATATCGCATGCCTAAATTATGGAACTCCCTTCCAGTGTTCATTCAGACTGCCTCCCCAAGCAGGTACCTCAACTCCCTTCTCAAAGCGCACTTCTCCTCCACCTGCTCTTGCGCCCATGTTAGCTCTAGTTCCATGGTCTAGTCACTGCAACTCTAGAAGTTTTTTCAGGCTTGCTTGTTTATGACCAGATTATATTATTTACAATGCTCATTTCTCGGCTATTTGCCTCACACTTTTGCCTCTGTAAGAAATTTATTTTGCAGTTCTCATCCGAAGGTTGCCCTGTAAACTGTGTAGCTTTCCTGGACTCTGTATAAGGTGCATAGTGTATATATAATGATGTGTGTGTATTATGTCGTGTTGTATCCCTATTCCCTTCTCCCCAGGATGCATCTGGAATCGAGCAGTATACTGCTCAGTATGCCTTCCTAGTAAAACTTTTAAATAAATAAATAAAACTTATACTGGGAATCTAATCCAGTTGGAGTAGAGGAGGTGGCTGAGATAATCTTGAGGCTGCAGCCAACACATTGTGACCTTGGCCCGGGTCCAGTCCGACTTCTGGTTGGATGTGTGGACCTGATAGGATCTGTGGTGGCTGAGATCATCTGGAGTTCCTTGGGGAGTGGGGTCTTTCCTTTGGCACTGAAGGAGGCCTTGGTTAGATCCCTATGGAAAAAACCCTCAATGGACCCGGAGTGTCTCAGCAACTACAGACCGGTCTCAAACCTCCAATTTTGAGTGAAGTTTTTAGAGAAGGAAGTGGCCATCCAGCTCAAGATACATCTTGCCTCCTCTGCCACTTATGTTTGCTTCTGATCTGGATTCAGGGCCAGGCATAGCACAGAAACCACCCTGGTGAAGGTGCCAAGTGACTTCCTAATGGTGAGAGGCAGGAGAGAACATACAATCTTGGTTCTCCTTGATCCCTCAGTGGCATTTGACACTGTGGACCACAAGGTGCTGCTGGACCACATGCAGTACTATTGTGAACTAATCAGTAATGTCATCAACTGTTTTAGGTCCTACCTCATGGGCAGAGTGCAAAGAGTGACGATGGGGTTAGCCTCATCTAACCCGATGCCTCTGTGCTGTGGAGTTCCACAGGGGTCAGTCCTGTTGCCCTTGTTGTTCACAGTGTGCATGCTGCCATTGGAAGACATTATCAGGCGGTATGGGCTAGGTTTTCATTGCTATGCCGATGATACCCAGCTATACCTGTCCTGTGCAACTGGAAGCCAGATGGCGGCTTCTGTGTTTAATATCTGCCTGGACAAGATCCAGAATTGCATGACTCACAACTGGCTATGATTCAACCCAGACAAGACAGAGGTACTGGTGATGGATCTGGGTCATCATGGGGATGGAAGGGATCAGAGATCCCCCTGGTTTAATACTGGGAAGTGTGCCCCTGACCCCCTCCATTCGTGTTACGGATCTGGGCATGATCCTTGATGATGGTCTGACACTTGATGCACAGGTGTTGACCGTCATCAAAAGTGGTTCCTGTCACTTGAGAAACATTGCTCAGATCTGGGCCCTTGTTCCAGCTGAGGATCTGACCACCCTGGTGCATGTCTTTGTCACATCCAGACTGGATTACTGCAATGCCCTGTACCTCGGGCTATCTGGAAGCAATCTCCATGAGACTGCAGCTGGTGCAGAACATGGCGGCTAGATTGTTGATGGGCGTTGCAAGATCTGAGCATATTACACCTGTCCTCCGTGGACTGCACTAGCTGCCAGTTAGGTGGAGGATTGCCTTTAAGGTCAGATTACTGACCTATAAAGCCCTGCATGAGGGGGGACCAGCCTACCTACAAGACCTTCTTGTTCCCCACTACCCATCCTAGGCTGTCCTTTCCTCCGAGGGTTGCCTCCTCGCAGTTCCCAGGGTTAGGCTGAGACATTCTGTCGGCCGAGTGTTTGCAGTTGCCATACCAACCCTGTGGAACTTGCTCCATAGACATCTGAGAGAGGCGCCCTCAGTGGACACCTTCAAAAAAGGATTAAAAACCAGGCTTTTGATATTTAAGAGTAGAACTGATTGGCTGTTATTTTAGAGTAGTATTTTATTGTAGTAGTTTATGAATGATAGATAGAATTTTTATTGTGTTATTATATTTTGTGTTCGATTGATAGCCTGTGTATATTGTTTTAATGATTTTGTTAAACTATCCGAGCCTCTGGAAAGGTCTGTCTGTCTGTCTATCTATCTATCGTAAGGGGAATGATAATGATGTGGCAGCAGGGGAAGAATGGTCCACACAAAACGAGTGATGATTGCCTCCTGTGTATGATAACTGGAAGACCATAGCTTTGATATACTTGCTTTCATAAGGGGATGCAGTAAACCCCATGTGGTTGTCCAGCTGGGTACCAACCACTGGGCATGATACAGAGTGGAGGTAGTTCAAGCTAGGTTCAGGTTGTTTGGGGAAAAACTCAAGAAAAGAGCAAGAACAGTTGGTTTCTCAAAAGTGCTGCTGGTGCCTAGAGCCAGTATGGATAGGAAGCTGAGAATCCCAGACTTCAAAAAATGGCTCAGAGAGTGGTGTAGAAAGGAAGGCTTTAGCTACATATGGTACTGGGGAATAGTCTGGGAGGAGAAAACCCGTTTACAGATCAGACAAGCTGCACCATAGCAGAGAGGCATATAGGATGTTAAGGGACAGGCTGGGAGTTTTGTAGGACAAAATTTAAACTAAGAAGGGGGCTACCACTGGCCCAGGAACCTTAAGTTTTCCCATGGAGCATGCTGGCAGCTTCCTTCCCCAAGGATACAGAAGAATTGGGAGGGATAGCCTTAGGGTGGAAGGATGAGGAGAGGAAGAAGGATAGGGGTGGAGTAAAAAAGACAGATGGAGCAGAGGTTGGGAATAGGAGGGAGTGGGGTATTGTGTGGCAAGAGGGAGAAGCTCAAATAGGCCTGGAATGAAGGAAATAGGGTCAGTGACCAAGGGATATGGGTGATAACAAGGAGGAGAAGGAGGAATGGGGGACGAGAGGGAGCATGGAGGGTGGTTTCAGCCAACACTAAGAGCCTGGGGTACAAGAATGCGGACATCCAGGCCTTGGACCTTGGTGAAGGAAGGCCATTAGAATCTGGTGGCAATCACCAAGACCTGACAACCCCAAAACATGACTGGGATCTCTCCATCCTGGGGTTCACCCTCCATAGGAAGGATAAATCAGGGTAAATGGGAAATGTGGTAGCCCTATATTTCAGAGAAGGGACTATGGCCACAGAAGGGATATGTGGGGGGTGAGTACAGAGATGATCTCTATATAGGCCCAAACAGTGGCAGGCCACAGGACTAGGGTGTGGTTGGTATTCAGGCCCCCAAACCAGAGCGAAGGCACAGACCAGGAATTGGAAAAGAGATCAGGAAGGCTTCAATGCAGGGAGAGGTGATAACAATGGATGACTTCAAAACCAGCAGTAGCAGAAACCACTCTCTCAATGCCACAGTCCAAGATGGCTTCACAACCCAGGGGAGAATGAGCCGATTGGAGATCAAGCAGTCTTCACTCCTAGTACTACAAACTAGGGCTATGGCGTGGACATCTAGGTAGATGAATCCCTGGGAAGCAGCGATCACCAGTCAGTGTCATTTCAGGTCGATATGGGGAAAGAAATCCTGAACACTAAAGAGAATAGCTACCATACCACTAGATCTTTGAAAGAAACTCCTCCATTGAGCCACATCATTGAACCACAAGCTGTCGGCCTCAGGACTACCTGGAAAATTTTGCTAGCTAGGGCTACCTACATTTATGTGCATCACTGCAGACTACATAACATGGGCTGCCCCATCATGCCTTATTTCCCCCCTGGAGATAAGCTCAAAGAACCATCAGACCAGCAGGGACTAAAGCAACCAGGACCAAACCAGGCACACAGAAAAGGATATAGAAACCTGAGTAATAGAATGCTGAAATTGAGCATAAGAGGAGAACCAGCTTGTGAGAACAGGCAGGATAATTACCCACCACCTGAAAAAGGAGAAAGAGAGAGGGAGAACTGTGGCTCAGTAGAGGAGATACTCTTCAAGATCTACTGTTACTGTAAGTAACTATTCTTGCTTTCTTTTTTGCCAGCCCCTCCCAGAGGCTCAGCCTAGCTTCGCTCACTGCTCCCGCATGCCCCAGGCTTATTCCCTTGGGGCGGGGCTGCCAGGTGGGCACCTCCTCCCAATGGACACTGGGGTAGGTGAGACCCGGCTTGCCCCTGGGTCAGGGCCATGGGAGCGAACCCCCCCTGGCAGACACTGGTAGGCAGCGGAATGACAGGGAGGCCAACATCATCATCGGGGGCCAGTATTTTCTTTTTCTGCTGGGATCCCAGGGACAGGGACGTGCAATGACGACCAGTGTCCGCCCTGCCCCCTGACGTACAGTGCCAGCCACGGTAGTACCCCCATCCTCCACCAGAGGTCTGCAATGTGCTGGACACTCAACCCCCATCCCCAAGAAGAAGAGCAATCTCTGGGATACTCAGTCCTTCTTCCCCCAGCTGGCCCTCTGACTCCTGAGTGTGTCCCCAAACCTGGAATGTTGGCACTGTAAGCAGACACCTTGCTGCTGTGCTGGTGGGCTGGCATAACTATTCTTCTTGAAGATCTACTGTTATGGTAAGCAAGTATGCTACCTTCCTCGATGATATTTCCCTCCACTGAGCCACATCATAGAACGATTCCCAAGCAGTACCAAAGCACTGAGGAGGGAGGGAGGGAGGGAGGGAGGAAGAAAGGGAGGAAGGAAGGAAGGAGGAGGAGGAGGAAGGGAGGGTGGGTGGGTAGGAGGCATGATCTAACACACTGATTAAGGAGGCCTTGCAGGACAGTAAGGCCAAATCTGGCACATCTGCAAGATACAATGTCCAGACTGTAATGGTCAGTGAATATATGAACAGTACTCCAAGTGGCAGCAGCACAGATATCAGAAGTGGACACACTGTGAAAATAAACTACAGAAATAGCCACTCCATGGTGGAGTGAGCACAAACAGGCCCAGTACACTACTTACCATGCTTCGGGTAACAGAAATTCATGCAGAAGCCCAACCATTTGGAAAGGCCCCTGCTTAGAAATGGGGTACCCACTGTTCTGGGGGTGAAATCCACAGATAGCTGAGAGGATTTCTGCAATCTTTAGTACAATCAATGTACGAATGCAGCATCCGACAGATGTAAAGCATGTGCAGAAGACTTTCTCCACTATCCATGGAAGTTAAAAAGTAAACCAAAAGGTCAACAGTCTAATTAAGTGTTTCCTCAGAAATTACCTACATCAGAAAATGAGGATTGGTACACAAGGTGTCTTCTGAAATTATAATAAATAAAAATTAAAAATAAATAAGGTAACCAGATCCTTCTGGAAAACAAGATAAGGAGGCTTAACAAACAGAGCTTGCAATTCAGAAATATGTCTAGTAGGCCTCATAGTCACAAAAAACAATGTCTTCCAAGAGAGGAAGCACAGCTCAGAAGTAGCAGCATACTTAAAGGGAGACACAGTAAGGATCTCAAGAACCAAATTAAAGTCCCCCACTGAAACCAGACACTGACCGAGGGGTGCAGAAGTAGAATACCTCTAAGGGACCTGCGATAAACCTCAAGCTGGGCCACCATTTTGCATCAGTGAGGGCATGAAAAACCAACATCACAGCCAAATGAAACTTTATTAAGGTATACCTGAGGCCCGCATCCACAAGGGGCTGGATGTAGTCCATAACTTGACTGACTGGACAAATAAAAGGGTCCAGCTGAAGGGCAGTACACCAAATCGCAAAATGTTCCATTCTTGTTAATAGGTGTATCTAGAAGATGACTTCTGAGCCACCAAAAGAATAGCTGCAACCACTGGGGAATCTCCAAAGCGGGAGAGCTCTGCATCCTCAGGTGCCAGGTGTGGAGGTGCCTGGATCAAAGACCAGATGCACCAGACAGGTTTGCTCCTGTGACGGTCCAGTACCAGACTCTCAGTGCCTCTCTACAAAGAGGATACAAGTGGACTCCACCTTGACAGTTGATGTACTGTTCTGTAGTACCTCAGTGAAATGTTGTCCTTATAAATCAACAGCTGATGACCCCGAAAGAGAGTAGCTCAGGCCTGTTGGCTAAGCAGAATGGCCCTAATCATCAGCTGTGCAGAACCGTATCTAATGGGAACCACTGACCATGAGATCAGAAGCGGACCAGATGGGCACACCTCCCAGAACAAGAGGTGTCTGTTATTATCACTATAAATGGAGATGAACAGAGAAAGGGGGACCTTGTCTCCAAGTCAGAGTGGTCTAACCACTAAAGCAGGGAGCAGCAAAGTGGAGTAGTCACTTGTATGAGACACTCTACTTTGTCCAAATGCAGAGCCCACTGAGCATGGAGGAACCATTGTGGAATCCTCATATGCAGATGTGCCAGTGGTACAGTAAGAAGAGAAGCAACCATGAGGCCTGTCAATCTGTGGAGGCATATGACTGAGGCATAGTCGCTGGAAGAGACCAGCTGAACTTGGGTAACCAGTGCCATAGCACAGTCCAAGAGAAGAAACGCCCAACCCATTTTTGTGTCCAGAACTGCTCCTATGTATTGGAGATGCTGGCACAGAGTGAGCACTGACTTTGGCTCATTCACTGGAATGCCCAACTGCTCAAACAGCCATCTGGTGTGGAAAAGTGTGTAAATTATTGGCTCCTGCAATGGGGCTTTCAGAAGATAATCATCAAGATATGGGAAACCAAAAAGCCCCTCCCTTCTGAGGGCAGCTTCAACCACTGGAAAGAATTTGGTAAAGATACATGGTGCCAAAGGGCAACACACAAAACTGATTAGTGAGAACCCTGGAGCATAAATTGTGGTACTGCCTGTGGGACTTGCAAATCTTGATATGAAGGTGAGTGTCCTTCATATCTAGGGCACATTGCCAATTCCCTTACAGCAGCAGGGGAAGCAGGGACTGCAGAGAGATCATTTGGAACCTTCTGTATTTTATAAACAGGTTAAGGCCCTGAAGGTACAGGACAGGATGTATATCTCCTGTCCATTTCGATGCACGTACTGAGAATAGTAGCCCTGATTCATTTCTGGGATCAGGATGGGCTCTATGGCCCTCTTGCAGAAGAAGGATTGTACATCCTCCAGCAGGAGGGCAAGCTGTCCTGGAGGGTAATAGTTCGGCAAGGGAAGATTGTACAGGAAGGACAGAGAGGGGGTTCTGTGGTATTTCTTTGCTGAACTATCCAAGCCCAACTCAAGCATCTTTCATGATTTCCCTCCACTTTGGAAGGAAGAGGGGGATGCAGACTCCCATAAAGATGCACTGATATGCAGGTGCTTGGAAAGTGGAAGAGAGTCAGAAGGCTCTGGGGGCAACAGGCATGCTGCCAAGATCCACACCTTTGGTGACCCTGGCATGGGCACCGACAAGCAAGGGGGCTGGAGTGGAAGCCTGGGTTTTCTGGGGGCCATGGCAGATTCCCTAGAATAGCCTTTACCAAGACTGGCATAGGGCCTGCAAAAAGAACCCTGGCCCTGACCCTGAGGCTTTGCATTAAGGGTATGGAGGGACTGCAAGGTCATTCTAGACATCTGGAGGTCACTCAAAGCAGATTCAACATCAGAACCAAAAAGTTATTACCTCTAAAGGGAACATTAAGGACTGATTGCCGGACAACAGTGGCAAAGCCAGCTACATGTAACCACGAATGGTGACGCAGGCAAATGCCAGAAGCAGCCACATGAGCAGCAGCATCAGAGGCATCATAAACTAACCATAAGACATGCTAACCAACCTTAATACCATGGGCCTGGGTCTGTTGAGCATCAGTTTTATCTGGTCCATCAGACAGCTTGTCAGCCATGGCAACCATAGACTTCCACAGATATTTCTAATATTTAATCATGTAAGCTTGGTAGTCGGCAGTTCTTAGGCCAAGGGACACACTGAACCATAAGTCATCTTGCCTATCACATCCAGTACCCTCCAATACCCTCAATTCCTTGTCAGGAGGAAAAGAGTTCTTGTGTTTAGGTGCTTTAGATCTGTCATGTACAGCCATAATAAGCACAAAATCCATCTCAGCTTGTGCAGAATAATAAGACTTATCCAAAAGGACAGGATATTGTTTATACACTTTACAAAGCATGGCAGGCAAAGCACTGTGCCTGTGCCAAGCAGCCATCGTGGCATTCTCTAAAGCAGAATAAATAGGAGGAACAGTACTTGCAGGCAGTGCTGAAACCTCTAAGAATTCAAAGTGGGTCTTCTTTGAGGTATCTTACTCCTCAGTAGTAAAGCCTAGCTTGGACTGGAGCTGCCATGAAAGCCTGAAAAGAGGCATCCTCAGGAAGGTACCTAGGTATGTAAACACACACTGTACAAACTGCAGGAGAATAAAGTGTAGGTGGAGCCCTCGACATCAGTGGTGGTGGGGGTCATACCTTCCTCCTCTGCCCCATATTTCTGCTCCATCAAGTCTGGACTATAATCTAGCTCCTCTTTCTTGTCAACAGAAAAGGATTGTGGGTTGACAACAGTGGGGGACACACAGGAAGAACTGTCCACGAGCCAGGCATTGAAGAAGGAAGCTCCATGCTCGGTAGAGTAACCTGCAGAGGGAGCATCAGCATCGACAGTGAAGTTGACAACAGCAGACCCGGGGGCAGAGATAGGTCTAGCATCAGTGATGGACCCAGGGGCAGAAGCTTTTGAAATAGTTCAGACATACTGTAGTGTAAAACAGCATCTGCACATTGAGAGACCCAGAGAGGGTCATTGACTGATTCATCAATGGGACAGTGCCCGACAGTGGAATTGGCTGTGAACCCCAGCAGGTGATTAGAACTAGTGTCACACCCCAGCCTTGGTGTCTGAAAAATGGTCCGGGGGTGCAAAACCTGAAGACTTTGCCTGGGATTTCTCCTTTTCTGCAGACTTAGCTCCTTTAAGAGAAAAGCAAGACCTGGCAGAAGAGGTATCTCTGTCATGATGATAATGCTTCTCTTTGTCAGCATGGGAGTTTTATTTCACTGATTAAGCAGCTTTCTCCTTTTTCTTTGATGAATCAACAGGCAGGACCACTGACAGTGGGTAGCATTGGGTCAACAGTGAGCCATGGGGAGAAGGAATAGGTGAAAACTGTGAAGCCATCCATGACACAAGATGTGTGTCTTCCATTGCCCTAAATTTTAAATAAATTTATAAGGCTTTCTTGTGATGTCTCCCTGTAGCCTGGTTAATATAGAAAAAAACTCCTCAGCTCCACTCACGTGTGCCATAAGTAAGTTCAGTATCAGTAGATAACATCATTAAGTAAGGAACATTTAATCATAGGCGGGTTAACAGGTTTTCGTCAGTTTCTGGTTTGACAACGCGGTGTCAGTCAGGTGATGATGCATCACACAAGTCAGTCCTTCAATACTCAGTGGTGATCACCATACTAAATCCATTAGTGTACTAACTAAAAACAAGGCACAACAGGTACCTACATTAAACAAAGAATTTTGTAACAAAATTAACATCGCAAAATACAGAACTAGTACAGTACTTAAGGACAGGCTATTAGCCCATTCATTATTCACTTATGTATTATAGATATACAACACATAATACCCCATCTTATAACTATATGCCAAATAATGGTTTCTAAGTTAGTATCTTCCCCTCCATTGAATTTGGGGAGACCGGAGGTCAAATCATCTCTAAGTACTGGTAAAGACATGATTACCTGATTTTTAATACATAAGTTACAAAGAATAATTTAACTTTACTTGTAACCAGATTCCATTTATCCTTCTATATAATGAAAAAAAACTATTCAGATGCTTAAGTACTGTACTAGTTCTGTACTTTGTGATGTTTATTTTGTTACAAAATTCTTTGTTTAATGTAGGTACCTGTTGTGCCTTATTTTTAGTTAGTACACTAATGGATTTAGTATGTGTAATTATCACCCACTGGTGTTATTTAAGGATTGTGGACATGTGGTGCATCATCCTCCTGATGACGCAAGTTGTGTCAAACCGGTAGAGGTGTTGGTGCTTTTGTACTACAGGGCGGCTCTGTTAACCCTTTTTTTATGAGTAAATTCATTTCCCTTACCTTGCGGTGCCTTGTTTTTTACTTGCAGCCTGGTTAATAGCCTGGCAAATTCTTCAGGCCTCCCATGTTGTAAGAGATGTTTAATTAGCAAATGCACATGATATAAGCATCATCTTTATATCTCTTAATTTTATCACAATGACAGTAGTGGAACAAAGGTTCCTTGCCTTTTGTTGGTGGCATAAACAATTGTTTTATATTTAAAAAGAAATAAGAAACAAGCAGTAGCATTAATGATACTTGTGGATTCCAACAGCATTTTTCAGCAGTGGTAAATCGATGAGTAACTGGTGGTGGGAGAAAGAACTATGGGATGATAGGGCTGCACTGATTATATAGATGGTGACTATGCACATCAACATGGGTGCTGTTGGAATGAGCATATTATTATATGCACTGTACTCACTCATACATAGTATATTACTACAGCAATAGCCTCAAAAGATAGTATGCATTCACAGTATGTTATTCTATGAGTTATAGGCATGCATATTATGTGAACACACATTACTTTATACTATAGCTGTATGTTAGGCCCATTACAGCACTACTAAGGGGTCAACATGGTTTTAGTTAGAAAAGAGAAGAATACATATAGAATAATGCATGGGGAACTGTGGTTTATGGGGATTTTATGCACACCTGAGGTGTGTGATGCCCCATAAACCCCGAGGGCAAGGCCCTCGGGGTTTATATGGGCATCACACATTGAGAGTGTGCATAGAATCCCCCTTAAACACACATTCCCCATGTTTTATTTTTTATATTTACTGGTTTTAAGGAGTCTGTTGATGGCTATGGTTCCAGATTGATGATTTTGCATCATTTCAAAGGGCCAGTCTTCTGCATCTGGGTGACTGGTCGATGAGGAAGCTAAGGAAGAGATCACTTTTAGATGTGGAAAGTTGGTGGATCAGAGTGATGACTTTAAAACACAACGCTGTTGCCATATTATTTTAAAAGAATGTGCCGCTTTTTGTTTAAATGAACTTTTTTACTGCTTTATGAGGTTTTGTGAGACCGTCGACAAGCTCGTGTCTTGCGCGGACTGTTTGGTGGTTGTGGATGTCCAGTGCAAGGACAGCCTGTCCAATGGCTTTTAGAGGTGCTATTTAAATTTTTTTGTGGCTGTGGTTTACGGAGCTGTTGAGCTTCCTCTATCAGTGGTTTATTAGTACTAACCAGTAAATATTGTGTTTTTCTGTACAATTTGGAGATGGGGCTAGAAGCAGCTTCTGCACATAGCCTGGTATAAGGTCATACAAATCTTAATCAAAAACATATTATTCTACCTTGAAAATACGTGGAGTCAACAGAAGTTGGGCAATACTTGGTACCAGAAACTGTATATAAGAGAGGAGATTTCTAGCAGGTTTTGTTACACAGACCAACATGATGGTGTCATGAACTTCCACCTGTGTAAATCTGTTGAGGTGAGTATAACTATTTTTAGTGTATCTAGCAACAGCTAGCCAAGGTGACATAGTATTTTATAATACAAATATAAAAATGTATTTTATGCTCTTTGTCTGTTACATACTGAAGCTGCGGTGGTCCCAGTAACAGGGAAATGCTGCAGTGGACATCTGTGTTTTGTCTGGTCTGAACCTCTATAATAAAAGTATATTGTATTGTATCTATACAATTGTTATTATTGACATTGGTAATTCTAGAATTCTAATATTATAAATATAAAATCCATTAGGTGACCCAACTTGCAAATATTTCCGAGTGACCCTGATGCCAACAGCTTACAGTTCAATGATTAGGCTTAATGGAGAGATACACACTCAATGACGTGTACGGACCTAACATTCCTGGACATAAGGTCGCGGACGAAATATTGCGGGCATTACGCTGCAAGGACAAGTTATTGTTACCACATTCATTCCCAGTATGTTGCGATGCCAGACAATTGGATGAAAAATAAATAACTTACCGGACAAATGGTTGTCGATACAAGCTGGGCATTGTGTGCATATCCATGATAGGAATTACTTGTAGGCATGATGGGAAAAGACATAATGATGGAGCCAACAACTGTTGAGGAAAATAGACAATTGTTTATTTTGTTCAAGGCTTTAAAAACTGGTTAAAAACTGGTTAAAAATTTTTTAAAATTAGTACAAATAAAATGTAAGGTGCATAAAAATCATCACCTTGTACATGGAGAAATGCATAAAATGTACTGAATTTTAAGGTGCATAACAGGTGCAGAATAGATGCAGAATAGGTGTAGAATCATAAAGTACATAAAAGGTGACCACAGTAAATGTGCAGAATCGGTATTATGCTACATTTATTTCAATCACAGCAGCTATGTCAAGTAGACACTGTTTCGGCTGTCTGTTTTCAAAATCCTGACAAATTGCCTTAAAAATTTTGTTTACTCTGCAGTATTTACTATTTTTTCTTGGTGGCTGCTGGCCTAGCTGCAGTTGGCGTCTCTGCAGCGCCACTGCATGTTGCTCCTGTCGTAACTTTCGTGCCAGCTTTGCACGGGTTGGATGGCTTATACACACAGTTCTTGAAAATGCATGATGCCATGCCTCAATGGCATTGTTGCTTCTCGGTAGGTCATTCATCACTTTGGCATGCTGGTTCCAAAACCTAATATTAAATCATGGCTGTCTCCTGCTTTTGCGGTTTCTGGACAAGCGACCTATATAATTGTCCTCAAAGTAGTCGATTAAACATTCAAGGTCAGCGAACTCTTCATTGTCTTGCAGCATTTCAAAGAAATGTTCAACACTTTCTTCAGGCACAAATGCCAACCCCAGTAGGCAACGCACTTTATGGGCAATCTGTTCATCATTTACATAGCACAGCTGAAGCCCTTCATTTTGCACACAGCCACACATGGCCTGCCCAAGATGGAAATTGCAGCCTGTCAATTCTGCTGTGGGAACCATCTGTCTCTGGATATTTATTGCCGCAATTTCAATATCAGTCATTACAGTGACAGGACTCACCTTGCCACTTAGAAGGTTTTTAAGGATGCCAAAGAACTTTCTGTATACATTCTCACTTCTACCAGGTAAAAGTGCATAAACACACAGCTTGTTAATGCCCTATACTAGTGCATGTTCAGTGTACATTTGATCATCCTCTCTTGGTGCCACACTGAATGTCCCATCACACAAACAGTGTGGTTGCTCACTCAATACCTGCAGATCTGAGCCACTAGCAAAAATGATTAAATTATCATATTGAACTCATAGAAATGGCTCCTGACTCACAGTCTGTAATGCCATTGTCATTTGGGCCACCATGCTGTCTATGTCTCCTCACATCACGCTGCAGAGTTTCCTGCATGGCAACAAGTGTGTATGGCTAATAGCCACATCTTGCAATACCTAGTGTACAACATTTCTAGTTGATTCCTTGTACTAACATGCTTTATGCTTTATGCTTCATGGTTGTCCTAGCTTTAATGACCTCCACGTGACCTTGTTATGGAGCAAGTCTGTGGTCCGTGGGCTCCTGTGTAATATTATCTGCAACAGTATGCATTCTTGCTCTGCAGGTGCGCTGTTCACAGTGCCATATTTTTTTTTCCTGCAGTACCATCCTTTCCTTTTGTGTATAGGTAATTCTGGAAGCACAGCTTCTGCTTCCCCGTCTGAGACTGCACATACTCCATGTCTTACAAAGTGTGAATGAGATAGTACTATCCCATTCACCTTATGTATAGCCATGTTGGTGCAACACCAGTTATAACAATGCAATGGCATTTACAGTAATTAACCATGTTGTGTGTCTTTAAGAAGGCTAGCCTTTCACTGACTCTGATGGCATCATCAACATGGAGTCACAACGAGGTACAGAGTGACAGCGATGGATGTGCAAGAGTGGAGGCAGTAGGCAAATGAAGGGAAAAGGGTGAGCTTACAATACTTTAATATTGTCTATAGTTAAAGATGAAAAGAAGAGGAAGTGACTGTAAAGTGAACCATGCTGCAATGATGATATGTAAAGGTCACCGTTGTAAAGCCACCAGTATTATGTTGCCGTATTTACATATTGAACGCAACCACTATACCGGAGGCATCATTGATTTTCAGCATCATGTCCACAATGGTGTGTCCGCAGCAAAAATTGCCACGACAATATGTCTGTATGCCCTCAATGAAGATCGTGTGTTCTGGATTTCAAAAAGGCAGACTTCACCAAAATGGAAGTGCAATTGGGCAATCACCTGGCCAAGCTTGGTGGGGCAAGGAGGGGTTGAAGAAAAATGGTCCCTCATTAGGAAAGGGACCCAGGAAGTCACTTAACCTGTCTGAAGCAGAATGATAGGAACAAACACAAGATACACTACAGGTACACAGAGGAGCTAGTAAGTGCAATAAGGGAAAAAAATGGCTTCCTTTGAAAGATACAAGAAGACTCAGCAACAGTGGTTACATCAGGTTGGAGCCCACAGGAACTCAGTTCTACCACCTCATAAACAACTGTATGAGAGTTCCTGCAATTCTGTCATACTTTTCTATTGAACACTACAAGAAAGTTCTACCACCTCCTAATGACAGTTCTCTCCATTTCCGGTTTAACTACTGCTCATCAAGAGTAGAGTGGAATACCTGGACAAACTCAAATCTGCTAGTAGGGAAGTGAAAGTGACCAAAGTAGGAGCTGAATTGAGAATATCAGAGGGAGTTAAGGAAGGTGACAAAACCTTTTTTTAGTTATATCTGAGAAAAAAAGCAGAACAAAGGAAGGTATTGTCAAAATCAGACAGAGTAAGTGAAGGACAGTAGAGAAAAGGCAGAAGTACTGAATGAATACTTCTTCTCAGTATTCACTAAAGAGATGGATGGACCAATATCACAGGGTAGGATATGCAAAGAGATAGAGGGAAATTTTAAAATGTGTGAGAAGGCAATCACAACTGACAGGGTCTTTAAAGGACTAATGGCCCTTAAGGTGGATAAATCTCCCAGGTCAGACAGTATACACCCAAGGGTACTGCTGGAGGTAACAGTAGTACTGGAAGCCCCACTGGCCAACCTGTTTAGTAGCTCCCTGGACTCAGGCATGGTGCTATGAGAGTGGAGAATCACTGGTATAGTGCCCTTCTATTGGAATGGGATAGGGATGAGCCAGGGAGCTACAGCCCAGTCAGCTTGACATCAATAGTTGGCAAGCTGATGGAAACCATCCATAAGGAACAGCTGTTGGAGTTTCTTGAGGCAAACAGACTTCATAATGACAGACAGCACAGGTTCATGGCAAGGAGATCATGTCAAACAAACCTGATATATTTTTTTTGACTGACTCACAAAGCAGGTGGATGAAGGCTAGGTAGCAAACACACTGTACTTAGATTTCAGCAAGGCCTTTGACTTAGTCCCACATAAAACATTGATATAGAAGTTAGATGACCTAGAGGTGGGGCCAAAACATCTAGGTGGATGGAAACTAGGTTGGGAGGGAGAACCCAGAGAGTAGTAGTTATGGGGGAACACTCGGAGGTGAGAGAAGTTATCAGCGGGGTACCACAAGAGTCATTGTTCAGGCCACTGCTGTTCAATGTGTTCATTAATTTATTCTCTTCATATATAGTTTAGCACATGACATCCCTGGTCTTGACAGTGTGCCCCCAACCCCATCACCAAACAATCTCAGGAACTTACAGGTTAACCACCATGGTGTCCTGCTCCGTAGGTTTGAGCGATGCCTGCTTTTCCCAGATGACAGTCAAGTGGCAGGACACACAAACCCCATACCCTGAGGTAGGAGAACATTTGTGGTATGATCAATTCTCCCTCTTCTAGCCAACCCACGAGTGACCTTGGTCAGTTTCCAAATCAAGGTTGCCAGCATAGTTGGAGGTGTGGAATCCAGTGCCTCAACCCACCGTGCCAGCAAGCAAGCTTGATGTATTCATTAATGACTACTGCAACATAGTCTATGATGCTGCCCCACAGTCCCACCTATCCAGACTGGATTCTCTCTTCAAATCCTGTTGTTTTGCTCTTGATGCCCCTCCCCGCACCCATCATTGTGACCTCTACCACTCTCTCAACCTCTTTCCCCTTCACTCCGGCATGCGCTACATGGTGCTAAGTTCATCTCTAAATTCTGGCTTGGATCTCTCCCCTCATGTATCTCCTCCTCTCTTGGCATCTCTACCCAATCCCTCTATTCCCTGAGATCCCAGGCTGACTCTTGTACCCTCTCAGTCCCCTGCAGAACTACATCCTCTGACCAAAAAACTTCTTTTACCACTTGCCTAAAATGTGGAATGCACTCCCTCTACAAATCCACCACTCCTCCTCCCTATATTCCCTTACCTCTGCTCTGCACAATTATCTTACACCTACCTGCACCTGCTTCTGTCCCCCTCCTTGCATACCTGTCTCCCCCTCACTTTTTTCTCTCCCTCTCGCTCTCCTCTTTCTCATCCCCTCCTACCCCACCTGCACTTATACTACCCCTTATAGACTAGCTCTTAAAAAGGGTGACTGGATCCTATGTGTTCACCCTGCTGCATCTGTATCACTAGTGAACTGCCTGTAATGTATGCATTGTCAACCTTGCATCCTATGCTTGGTCCCTGTACTGATTCTATATGTGTGCTGCTCCTATGACCTGCCAGTACAATAACTGCTGCATCAGCCTATTATTGTACTCAGTTGCCATGAACCTGTTTTGTAACTGTATGTATGTATTCACCATCTGTTATGTATGTATCTAAACTCTCACTCTGTACATCCCTCTCCCCATGCCCCCAGGATGTACCGTGAGATGAGCATTAAGTTGCTCAGTGTATCTTTCCTGGTGAAACAATTCAATAAATAAATAAATAAAAATGACACCGGGGATGCCATTAAGGGCAAAATTTGTCTTTTCATGGGTGACATCAATCTCTGCAGGAGGGTGGTCCCAGAAGAAGGGGTCAAGGACATGAAAGAAGACCTAGAAAGACTGGAGAAAGTATCTGGAATCTGTCAACTTTGCTTTAATTCCAAGAAGTGCAAAGTTATTCACATGAAGAGAAAAAAATGGGTAGAGTACAGGCTGGTGAGATAACTGTCACAGTTTCCAAAAAGGAGCAAGATCTAGGGATTGTAGTTGCTAGCACCCTTAAGCCTTGTATGCAATGCAGTAAAGCAGCAACGAGGGCTAACAGAATGTTGGGCTGAATACTGTAAGTGGGAAATTCTTAAGCAGAAGAAAGGAGATCATTCTTCTCCTTTACAGATCCATGGTGCAACCGCACCTGGAATACTGTGTACAGGTCTGAAAATTCTACCACAAAAAGGACACAAAACAGCTGGGTGTGGTGCAAAGAAGAGCCACATAAAATTATTCAGGTGCAGCAGCGGCTTTTGTACAATTAGAGGCTGGAGAACCTGAATATGTACACACTAGTGAACAGAAGGGAACTGGAGGGCATGATAGAGACTGTTAAGTACCTAAAGGGTATCAATAAGGTAGATCCAGTGAACTTTTCAGGAGCAGTGACACCAAAATCAGGAGGTGGAAAGATTTGCAAAGTGACTGGGGGCAGGTTCCAAAAGGAGGCTATGAGGCACTTCTTCACTGACAGAGTTGGACTAAGAGGTGGAACAAGCTACCAGAACAGGTGGTAAGAATGAAGTCTCTGGTTAGCTTCAAGAAGGGGGTGAGATACAGCCAACCAGCTGGCACAGCGGTAGTGCTACTGCTTGCGATGCTGGCAACCCAGGTTCGGGAACGAGCCCGGGTCATTGGAGGTCAGCGGGGAGAGGAGGATTGAGTGCCCAAGAGGCCACTCTCCTCCTCTGGGGAGGGTGGGCTGCAGGTCCTACTGCTATACTGCCACCTGAGTGACCACGGGTGACATTGCAGCAGGGCCGCATGTAGTGGGAGGAGAGGACGTCGGCTGAGGTCCAGAGTGGCTGCACATCTCAACATGCATGCACCTCCTTGAACCCCCCCAGTATGCTGTCATCCTAGGGGCTAAGTGGACTGCAACCAGAAAATGGAAAATCCCTGCACCCATACCTGGTGATGGGCCCCAGCGCCTAAGCCATCTTGTGGATATAATACCATTAGTACTACAGGCCCATAGAACAAGAGGCCTCTAAAATGTGAAGCATGGTTCTCCTATCTCCCAAACCTGGGTGTTCTGTGATCTGCAGCACTCCTGCTTCTTAGTGGCTTAGTTGCAGGGAGCTCATGTTCAGATTCAAACAGGGGACTTCCACACTGCAGTGCATTCCCCTATCTCTGTCCATTTTCTATGGGGTCCTGCTAATGCTCAATCTTGCAGCTAGGTGGGCAGTAGCACATGGAGGTTAAGTGGCTGTAGTTGGATTTGATCCAAGACTTGCTGGATTACAGTTCTGCAATCTAACATCTATGCAACAGTACCCTCCTATAGGTATAGTATGTTAATTGTAGTCTTCTATTTAGAGAGACAAATTCTAGACTTTTTCAAAATGAAAGTCTGTAAATAAAAAGCTTTTTTCTCTGTATAACTTTTTGTCCCCCAGACTATTTTCCCTGTCCTCTGGCCATTGCCATGTGACCTCCTAGCCCTGAATGCTGCTGCCCCCTGTGGGACCGAGCTCCCTGGAAGTCTACATGGCACAGGTCCTGAAAGTGCTAGTCATCTCCTAGACAGCCTTGTGTTTTTTCTCCCTGTATTCTCCCTATGCCTTTTGACCCCCCTCCACTATCTGTACAGCACCAATCAGTCCTACTGTTGGCCTTATGCATGCAAACCATGAGTGGAGGAGCAAGCTTCCCACCCCAGTGCGGGGGTCACTGTGGTGGAGGATCATAGTGCCAGTCCTTCCTAGGCTGGAATATACTTCCATGAGCTGCTCTGCCCCTGCAGCCAGAGCTGTCTCCCTGCATCCACTCCTGAACCTGGGTTGTCAGCAAGACAGTACAACACAATTTGCTGGATCATACGGCAGCCCCTACTGAAGCTGTTTTTAATGACAGAGTTTAGACTCTAGACTTTTGACAAACAGCTGATATATTGTAGTCTTTCTAAGACACAGACAACCAATTATTGGCTGTCTTTTTGTGTGTGTGTAAACTAAAAATGTCAATGCACTTTACATAATCACATGTCAGAAATCTAGTTGAACTGCATACAATCCAGTTGTGATTGTCTTTAGAGTTTGTAGCCACAAACATTTCTTTGCCCTTAGAGATGGTTAAGCGAAAGATGGTAGTAGCTCTCAGCAGTTGCATGACCTCTCAACTTAACATTAGTAATGGGAGACACAATTTGGAGGCTCATTTGGAAGAAGGGAAACTATAATTTGAGAGCGTCTGATGAAAGAATTGGAAAAAATGAAATTAGTTTAGTGAACACGGAGGATTAACAATGGGTTGCTTCAGTGGAACACTAATATCTCTCTTTGCTGTCACCTGGGAGACATGGATTTACTTCTAGACTGGAACTTCCAGGCTCTGGGCTTGCAGGAGATGAGCATTTCATAGATATATAACAGCAGAAGTAGTTGCAGTAGTACTAATATTTTATGTTTATTCAAGATATGTGTTATCAAGCTTAAAATCTCTTTCATAAGGTTTTTCTGAGTTACTTTCACATTGCATCGTACAAATAATACACAACTTTGATACTGTACATTATATAGAAATACAGTATAACCGCATATATGACATTTGGTTAGCAAAGTATCCACTTGTCCCTCAAGTACCACTGGTGGATGGTCAAGGAACATTACTGGTGTTTGTTTTATTTTATTTTTATACTTGTAGACAGATGAGCAAGATGCCTGTTTTCACATACAACAAGTAGTGTTGTTTATAAAGAGAGTGGTTACCTTTCCCTCCTGGTTGGAGGAAAGTATAACCAAACAGATGGGAAAGAGGGAACAAATCTGTGATAACCTGGCAGCAAGAAAGAGGCTTTAATAATGAGCTCTTTCCTTTCTGGCCCAATAAGGCGAACGTTGATTTGAGATTCATAAGTGCTGATATGTGTACCGAATCCCATGGCTTTAAAGTCCATAGAATTCCCCTATTTTTCATTTTCCTAATAGTTTAAAGGCTCTTCCCATCTTCATTTTGAGAACTTTGTCAAACACACAGGTGAACAAACCCCTGTGCGCTCACTGTAGGCTCAGCATCATGGCGCAGACTTACAAAAAACACATGCTGTGCCATAGGATGAAATCAAAGGATGTTTCACCTATCATTCTATTATCGTGTATGTCCTGTATTGGTGTGCTCTCTCTTTAAGTATGGGGTTTTAAATAGTGTGTACCCCCAGGTAATGCAAATCTTGAGATAGCGCCATGTGAGTGGCACAAAAGCTCTAGACCATTTACCTGCTTGGTGGGGCAGCTGTCTCTATCAGCTGCTGTAAATAAAACTATTCTTGGATTTTATCCTATGGCAGAGCATGTGTTTTGTGGAAGTCCAGACCATGAGGTGGAGCCTACTGTGAGTACACTTTCTGTTTTTGCTTGAGTACTGGTGATTTGAGTTGAGTGTCATAGGGCTAGTCATCCCACCTTGGAATTAGAGGGCCTCTATTCTAATTTATTTTTCTAAAGCCTGTTGCAACAGCATTCTAACTATTCTATACTGTACTATTCCCTCCCTGTTCTGTCAGCACGGCTACCTACAGACCCCCCCCCTTTTTATTCTTTATGATTCCTTTTCAAGTCCCTCTAAAATGTATCCTGCATGGCTAAAAGTGACCAAACAATATATTAGTTAGCTAGCATAGTTTCATTTGCCAATATAAAAACAGATACCCACTGTTAAATAATTACACTTTTAAAACATGAGCCATTTTGTTTGCTGCACTGTTGTTATGCAGCACATATAGTATAAAATATGTTTGCTTTCCTAAGTACATTGAAAATGTTATATACTACATAGCGGTTTGGTGTCTGAGAAAGCCATATTTAGTATAAATGAAAAGTTTCCTTCGATGGGGAAAAGGCTGGAGAATGTATTTGTTTTATTTTTAATTCATAATGGTAGCTGAGGTAAACAGCCTTGTTTTTCCAGACTGCCCGGTGCCTATTACTAACAGCCTTGGTTTTGCGGACTGCCTGGAGCCAGTTGCAAACAGCCTTAAAACAGTTGCAAGCAGTGCCTGTGTTTTTCAGTCTGCTTGAAGCATGAGAGAGGAAAGGACATGAAGTCTTCATATCCTCAAAGCAGTCTGAAGCACAGATGAGAAAAGAATCTCAGTGAAGTTATTTGAGCCTGACTGTTGCATCCTGACAAATGCTATGTAAAGATTTATTTTCTTTTATTTATTTTTATTTCCTTGTGATTTTTCATTTTTGGAGCCTCATTGAAATAAAATCACACACAGCAAGTGTGCTGTGCCTTATATGGACTGAATCAGTGTATATCTGTTACACCCACACCCTGGGACACATGGTGTGAGAAGCGGCATTCTGATTAACATTTAGGTGGTCAGGAAAACGTTAGCCAGCAGATACCAGCCCTGGTATCAAGACAGACCTAAGGTACATGTCTGAAGACCAGAAAGACAGCCTCAGAAGAGCAGTAAGTACTCAAGGGGTAATAACAAGGGCCATGGCTGAAGAAATTGGGAAGAAGCCACTGCCTGGTCTGGAGCTTGGAGCCAGAAGGAAGACAAAGCCTGATCCCTTCCTTGATGCTAGTATGGATGAGGCAGGTGAGGAAGTGGCCGATGAACCCCCAGAGAGTATAAGAGAACTATTGCAGTGGCTGGCTATGAAGCAGATGGAGATGGAAAAGGAGATGGAATGAAGAAGACAGGATCAGAGGTGGGCTGATAAACTGCAAGCACTCCAGGTCATTGGGACCAGTCGTCCTATTGGTGGTACTAGTACATCCCCAAAAAACCTAAAACTTACCAAAATGACTGGTACGGATGATATTGAGGTCTACCTGACTACCTTTGAAAGAACTGCAAGGGCTGGTGAGTGGTTTCAGGCCCAGTGGGTAGTATCATTAGCCCCATACTCAACTGGTCATGCCCAGTTAGCCTACTGTCATGTAAACAGTAGAGATGCAGATGACTATGGATTAGTAAAGAAGGAGATCTTATGGCAATTTGAATTATTGTTTGACCTCAGTGGTAGGGAAAATGGTGGAATTACTTCTGAAAGAAAGAACTGTTGAGTACCTAGAGGCCAGCAGGGCACAGAATCCAAGGCAGTATGGATTCACAGTGGGAAGGTCATGTCAGATGAATCTAATAGATTTCTTTGACTGGGCGACCAAAGTAGTAGACCAGGGAGGGGCTGTGGATGTGGCCTACCAAGACTTTAGGAAGGCATTTGACACAGTCCTACACAAAAGATTAATAAACAAGTTAGCCAGCCTTGGAGTGGGTAAATAGTTGACTGGACAACAGGATGCAGAGAGTAATAGTAAACGGAGTCCATTCCAAAGAAATGGGAGGTTACTAGTGGGGTACCGCAGGGTTCAGTACCGGTCCTCTTTAATGTCTTTATAGATATTATTGCAGAGGGACTGGAAGGAAAAGTATGCCTCTTTGCAGACAACACAAAGATCTGCAACAGGGTCAACACACAAGGGGGTGGAAAGGATGAGAAGGGACTTAGCAAGGTTGGAGGAATGGTCAAAAGTATATGGCAGCTTAGATTCAATGCAAAGAAGTGCAAAGTAATGCACCTGGGAAGCAAAAACACAGGAGAAGAGTACACAATGGGGGGGGTACTAACAACAACGAAAATGGAAAGGGACCTGGGAGTAGTCATATCAAGCAATGTGAGAAGGCAGTAAGAAGGGTTGGGGGATACTGGAATGCATAGGGAGAGGCATCACCAGTAGAAAACAGGAAGTTGTTATCCCTCTGTAAAAATAGTTGGTGAGGCCCCATTTGGAGTACTGCATGCAGTTCTGGAGCCCCCATGTCTGCAAGGACATAGACAGGATGGAGGCAGTCCAGAGGAGGGCAACTAAAATGGTGCAGGGTCTGCAACAGAAGCCATGCAAAGAGACACTAAAGGAGCATAATATGTATACCCTTGAGGAAAGGAGGGAGAGGGGGGACATGTTAGAAACTTTCAAGTACCTCAAGAGAATTAACAAAGTCCAAGAGGGTAGCATCTTTCAGAAAAAGAAATGCTCAAGTACAAGGGGACACAATTTGAAGATAGAGGGGGATGGCTCAGGGGCAGCATGAGGAAGTATTTTTTCATGGAGAGGGTGGTGAAAACATGGAATGGCTTTCCTGAGGGGATCATGGGGTAACAAACAGTGGGGGAATTCAAGAATGCATGGGACAGACATAAGACAATTCTAGAGGGGAATAGGAGAAAGTAGGCTGTTGGTTAACTAGGATCTGCAGCTTATCCAATAGGTAGGAAAATGTGCAGACTAGGTGAGCCAAGTGTTCCTTATCTGCCATCAAAGACTATGTTTCTATGTTTCTATTAGCACTGAAACCTACTGACAAAGGTCAACGTGGATACTTCAAGAGAAGTTTATACCTGGCTAAAGAAGGTGTGCACCAAGTAGTTTCAACCTGAGGGGAAGACAGTTGCTGAGATCTTGGAAACCCTAGTGATCGAGCAGTTCTTATAAAAACTATCCAAGATGTCCAGATGTGGGTGAGGGAACATCAACCAGAAATGGAGATGACTAGCACATTAGCACAGGATTTTCTAGCTGCCTGACAGTCTAGTACAAGAGGGTACATAGGTACTGGTTTTTTTAACTCTACCATGTCCAATATGGTAAGGCAAACCCCTTTTATACCTAATCAGGCCCCAGTCAATGCCTCAGGGAAACCTGAAGGGAAACCAGGTCGAGGAGGGAGAAATTTTCCACCTGACATTATCTGCCACAATTGTCATTGGGCGGGCCATGTAGATTTCTATTGCCAGAAAAAGAAACTGGAGCTCACATGTCTGGCCTTAGCCAACTGGGGACATTATTTAACTAATGATGACATTGATAACAAGCAAGTGATGGGGCTGATGGACTCTGGTAGTAAGCAGACACTGATCCGATCAGATCTCCTGGACAATGTGTCAAACAGAGGTTCTTGTACAGGTGTCATTTGTATTCATGGGGACACACACCATTACTTACCCTACCATTGTTGTAAATATGACCATACAAGGGAAACCAGTTAGAATAACTGCAGGACTTATACCTAGACTCCCTGTACCTGTGGTTATTGGGCATGATTTCCAAGACTTTGGAACTTTGATAATGATGAATGAAACGGTGTCTGCAGTGACTGACCAGGGAAGCAGTTTTAATGGTACATTGTTAAAAGAACTGTAATATATATTATGTGTAGTAGCACTCCAGACATCTCCCTACCATCCCCAAATAGATGTGCTAATGGAAAGGTTTACCCAAACCCTAAAACAAATATTGAGAAAGTTTGTCCATGATAAAGGGAGGACTGGGATAGGTATTTACCTTTTCTGCTGTTTGCATACTGGGAGGTGCCCCAAGCTTCCACTGGTTACTCCCCATTTGTTTGCTGTTACTTGGAAGGGACCCTCAGGGCCCATTAGATGTTGTCAAAGAATATTGGCAGGAGGGAAAAGGAACTGGACAGACAAGTGTAGCAGAGTATAAGATACAGCGTCATAAGCTGCTGGTTAAATATACTGAAATGGCACATGACAGCAATGTACAGATCCAGAAAAAGCAAAATTATCTTTATGATCAGGGAGTAATACATAAAGAATTTAGGGAAAGAGATTAAGTCTTCTTTCTTCTAACCACCTTACCACGTCCTTAGACAGACAGGACCAGTGACATACGGAATAGAAATTCCAGTGAGATGCCAGAGTAAAAAGATATATCATGCACATCTTTTAAAAAAAGTGCCACGAGAAAGAAAACCTTTCTGCTCTGCACATGATAATCATTCCAAAGATGGAAGACTCAGAGATGGACTTGTCCTATGAAAAGTTAGAAAACCAGGTGGGTTGGAGGAATTGATAATTAACCCTACACTGCAGAGCACACAACAGAATGATGTCCATCAGTTGTTACAGGTGTTTCAAACCACTTTTACTAGCATTCCAGGAAATACAAAACGGGAGGAACATCAGATAGTTGTTGCCCATGCACAACCTATAAGTCAGAAACCCTACTGACTTCCTTAAAGGGTGAGAAGTGAGGTTATTGCCAAAACAAAAAAACTGGAACAGTTAGGCATTGTGGAGCTTTCTACTACCACCTGGGCCTCACTCATAGTAGTGGTTGATAAGAAAGAGGGTGGAATCAGACTATGCTTGGATTTCTGGAAGCTGAACACTGTATCTCACTTTGATAGTTACCCTATGCCACAGGTCGATGATATAATAGACCATCTAGGAAATGTCAAGAATATTATCACATTGGATTTGACAAAAGAGTACTGGCAAATCCCTTTGGAAAAGAAATATAAGGTTAAGACAGCCTTTATTACCCCACAAGGTCTTTTCCAATTTGTAACAATGCCCTTTGGCCTACATGGTGCCCCTGCTACTTTCCAGTGGTTTATGGATCAGATTTTAACACCACACACATAGTATTGCTCAGCCTACCTAGATGATATGGTAGCATATAGCCCAGACTGGAAGATATAACTTACACAGTTAGCTGCTGTAACATAGTCTATAAAAAGTGTGGGGTTGACCATCAACCTGGCTAATGTGCTGTGGCTATGACTGAAACCAAGTATCTAGCTTTCATGTTTATTTTTATTTATTATTTAGCTTTTGTTGACCGGGTAAGTGCACTAGACAAATCCTGCCTATTTTCAGGCACGACCCGGGGGAGAGGGATACAGATGAATGCCAACTGACATTTGAACCAGATTAAGCTGTTGGTAGTATTTTTTAGTGAATGAGGGAAATTTGGCCAGGACACCGGGGAAATTCCCTTACTCTTTCGATAAGTGCCATGGGATCTTTAACATCCACCTGAACTACCACCAATCCAGGCAGATGGGACCTCGGTTTAACGTCTCATCCGAAAGACGGCACCTCAGAAGTGCAGCACCCCTCTCATGCTGCACTACAGTGTCAGTACTGGGATATTAACCCAAGTGCCAGATGTGGGAACTGAACCCACAGCCCTCTGATCTCCCGGCCTCAGAGGCGAGTGTGCTACCTACTGAGCCACTGACACTGCTGTGTTGGAGAATAGCAAGGTCAGGCCCTGGATTGAGAAAATAGAAGCTGTGGCAAGGTGTCCTATTACCCAAACCAAAAAACATGCTAGATCATTTCTAGGCTTGGCAGGTTATTATCAAAGGTTCATCCCTAATTTTGTCAAAATAGCTACCCCATTAACAGATTTGACTAAGAAAAGGTATTCTAACAAAGTCAAACAAAAACCCAGCCTTTGAAGAAGCTTTCAGGTCAATTAAGGCTGCTCTTTGTTCCACTTCTGTTTTAAAATGCCCAGATTTTAAAGATCCATTTGAGGTACAGACAGATCGATGCCTCTGAGACTGATATCGGGCTGTACTCAACCAGATGATACAGGGTGAAGAACATCCAGTTATTTATGTAAGCAGGAAGCTGCATGAAAATAGAACAGATGTACTCAACTGTAGAGAAAGAATGTTTAGCAGTGAGATGGGCAATTGAAACCTTATGTTTTTATTTGTGGGATGCTGAATTTAAACTGGTGACAGATCATAGCCCCCTTTGTTGGATTCAACAAATGAAGGGTAAGAATCTAAGAATCATGAGATAGTATCTGGCTTTACAGCCTTATCGGTTTACTGAACGGCATAGAACTGGTGCTCAGCACAAAAACGCAGACGTTTTGTCCAGGCCTGGAGCAAATATCAGACATGTATAGGAAAATGTAAAATGTATCTTAAGATATTAGGCACTCCATAACCCCAGGGCATATAAATATGGACATATATATATATATATATATATAGAGAGAGAGAGAAAGACTATTGATACAATATTGTTCTATTATTTAATTATAATGTATGGTAGAACGTTGTTATGACTGGAAATCCATACCAGCTAAAATGTTGTTATGCTGCAGTAGGTTGCTGTTATGCTGCACCAGGTATGTAGCTACTGCAGCATAACAGATTAGAATCTTGAAAGAAACTCTTGTCAGCACGAGCTGCACACTAAACAGCTTACAGTTAATCGAGGTTACATTTTCAGTTCCGGAGGTCAGGCCAACACTTCCACATAGATCATCCATACCAAGAGACTGATAGTTAAAACGGCTAAATTAAAAAAGTGTAACATTCCTCTATGTCCATTTTTTTTTTTTGCAATGTGTCACTATCGATGTTGACTTCTGATGTACACATAAAATGTGAGTAAATATTTCTCTCAACAACTGAACCGACTGATCGTTTCTGTGACAGCAGCTGACTGATTATGATTTTTTATTTGAACTGCAACAGATAGGTGACCATACACTATAAAAGATAATGTATGGTCTTCTATCTGTAACAAATTTGAAAACTCTTCTCGAGGTCGCCATGGTGACTGAACCTCCCGAGCTATGCTCTCGAGGATCCACACGTCGCCATGACAACCCCTTGAAGTGTTTACAAACTTGTTACGGATAGAAGACCATGCATTATCCTCTATATTAAGGAACCCTGGGGTGGAGCTTCTGTAGAGAGTGAGTGGAAGCTCCCATTGCTCCATTATAGCTGATTGTATGAAAACCAGTTAAGTAAAAAGTCATTGGTTTCCTCCTGAACAGGGATGCATGTGATAGGGCTGGTCATCCTACCTCTAAATTAGAGGGACTCTGTTCTAAATTATTTTGTAAAGCCTGTTGCAACAGCATGCTAACTATTCTACAGAGCAAAAAAGAATGGTGCTGCAACTGAATATCCCTGCTTTGTTGACTGGTGCAATTCAGAAAGGGTGGCCTACCCTTCACATGAAAGCACATGTTAATAGAAATCAGAATTAGTTGGGTCATAATAGTGTCAATTCAGTGAATTTGATTAAGTGGATGTTTTTCTGACAATACCGGCAAATGGCCATTTGCCAGGGTTGTGGAATAAATATCCACTTAATCAAATTCCTTGGTTGGTACTATTTATTTATTTGGCCTGAGTGCAGTTTTTTACTCAGCATATTCTAACTATTCTATATTACACTATTATCTCCCTGTTCTGTCAGGATGGCCACCTACAGACACCTACTTTTTTCTTCTTTACTCTATGATCCTCTTTCAAGTCCCTCTGAAATGCATCCTGCATGGCTCAAAGTGGCCAAACAATGTAAAAGTTAGCTAGCACATTTCTATTTTCCAATATATTCCAATATAGAAACAGATACCCCTAGTTAAATATTTGCACATTTAAAATATAAGCCCTTTTTTTGCTACACTTTTTGTAGCACATATAGTATAACATATAAGCAGTTTGCTGTACAAACAGCCCCACTGTAATATGGGGTGGCCATGGTAAATAACGAGGGGGTGGCATGTGGCACCCAGAAAGGGGGAGGAACACGGAGCCAGCTGGGTGGAGGGGCCTGTAGAAAGGGTGAGGGACATGGAAGGGGAGGGAATGGAGGAAAAGGAGTGGTCAGAGTGCTCCTGCTGGGGGATTCTATGATCAGGGGTATCAAATGGGATAGGGAGGGAGAAGCCTGGCCAGTTAGAACAAGATGCTTCCTGGACTAACGGTGCACAGGGCTAAGCACGAGGTATATCAGCTGGCAAAGGATTGTGGGGTTCCCAGACATACTGGTCCACCTGGGTACAAATGACATTGAGGAAATAGCGAGCCAGAGATACAGGCAAGATTCAGGGAGCTCGCCAGGTCTGTCATGACATAGGATGCACAGTTCTTCTCAGAAATCCTGCCAGTGCCAAGGGCTAGTGGGAACACAAAGGAAAATTAGGGAGATAAACCAGTGGCTCAGGGAGTGGTGTGAGGACAGAGGTATGGGTTGATGGGGGATTGGGGGGAGACCTGGGAGGATAAGGAGCTGTATGCTAGAGATAGACTACATCTCAATTTGGAGGGAAGGGGAATCCTTAAGTTGAAAATAGAGGGGTTCATTGGTGAAAAGTGGGGTTTAAACTTGTGAAGGGGGTGGGATGGGAGAAAAGGCTGTCAAGGGGGTGCCGATAAAGGAGGGACTCTGTCTCCACCCCCCTGGGGGCCAGGAGGATTGCAGGAAAAGGCCAACTGGCAAAGTGCAGACCAGGGGAAAACAGAATCCCCATGGGAACACAAGTAGGGGAAATGGAACTATAGGGAAAGGGTGGAAGGTAGTCCTGCTAAATGCCAGGAGCTTGGGCAATAAAATGCCTGAGCTCCAGGCGATGCTAACTGAGGGAGCAGTGGATGTGGCAGCAGTCACTGAGACTTGGGCCACTGCAAGACATGACTGGGACCCGAACCTGGAGGGATACACTATGTTCAGGAAGGACAGGGGGGAGGGGGAGGAGGGGTAGCAATGATAGTCAAAAACTGCATTGGCATAGGGGGAGTAGAAGAGGCGGAGGGAACCGTGGAGGCGATTTGGGTCACCTTGATAACAAGGGGGGGCAAGAGAGTAAAAATAGGAGTGGTGTATAGACCCCCTGCCCTGGCGGAGGAGCTGGAGGACAGTCTGGTGGCAGATGTTGGGAGACACTGCAGACTGGGCAGAGGAGCGGTGGTGGTGTTGGGGACTTAAACATGCCAGGAACAGACTGGGAGACTATGACATCCTCTGTGACCAGGAACAGAGGTTGTTGGATGTCTTTCAAGACACGTTCCTAACTCAGCAGGTGGGGGAACCGACCAGGGAGGCATGGGTACTGGATGTGGTCCTGGCAGACAGTGACCAGATTGGGAGCCTGGAGGTAAGGGACCCATTGGCAGGGAGTGACCATGCCACGGTCTGGTTCTGCCTGGACCTAGGAGGGGTAGAAGGCTGCACAAAGACGGAAGTAACCGACTTCAGGAGGGAGGATTTTAAGGAAATGGGAAGGATCCTTAAGGAGCATTTGGATGGGATTGGGTCAGACATGGACGCTGATAGTAGGTGGGAAATCATCAGGAGGGGGTGCAGGATGCTACCAGCACCTGTGCAAGAGTAAGGCAAAATGCGGTGGGGCCCAAAACCCTGTTGGTGGACCAGGAGAGGTCAGGAGGTGGTGTGGGAAAGAAAGCAGCCTATAAGCAATTCAAGTGCTCAAGGAGTGAAAGGGATCGAGGGGAGTACGAGCTGATGTCTAGAAGGACCACTAGAGTGGTGAGGGCGGCTAAGGCAAGGAAGGAGCAGAACCTGGCCAGGGAGATTAGGAGAGGGAACAAGGGGTTCTTTAGATACATTGGGGGAAAATGAAGGGTGAAGGGCAGATTAGCAGGATTAAATCAGAGGAGGGATGGGCACAAGACCGGGGAGCAGGCTGAGGTACTAAATGAGTACTTCACCTCAGTTTCCAGAGGAAAATGGGTGCTGCATCATACATGGGAGAGACAGAGATACTGAGGAGGGGGGGACCCTTACCGATCGGCAGGTCTGGGGAGAGGGGGAGGCATCACTGGCAGGTGGGGGGAGGGCTAAGCAGGGAGAAGGGGTACTGGAAGTGGAAATCACAGCAGAGAGAGTGAGGGAAGCCCTCAGCTCCCTTAAGATGGAGAAAGCACCGGGGCCGGATAAATTACATCCCAGAGTGCTGAAGGAACTTGCAGATGTACTGGCAAAACCCCTGGCAGAGCTTTCACCATCTCTCTGAGGACAGGGTGGGTGCCCCAAGACTGGAAGGTGGCGCATATAGTGCCTATCCACAAGGGGGAATCAAGGGAGGTGGCAGGGAACTACAGGCCTGTCAGCCTGACATCGGTGGTGGGCAAGGTGATGGAGGCATTGTCAAGGAGGCTGGGGGACCTGGATAAGTCAGGGTGCCTGGACGAGAGGAGCAGCATGGATTCATCCTGGGAAATCGTGTCAGACAAACCTGGTGGAGTTCTATGACTGGGGGTGACAAGTGCCTTGGACCTGGGTAGACCAGTGGATGTCCTCTTTCTAGACTTCAGCAAGGCATTTGACTCTGTTCCTCATGTGGGCCTGTTGGATAAGCTGGGAGAAATGGGGTGGGGGAACCAGATGATCAGATGGATAGGCAACTGGCTCCAGGACCGGACCCAGAGGGTCGTAGTTGGTGGGATAGTCTCATCCCCAAGGAGGGTCATTAGTGGGGTCCCACAGGATCAGTCCTGGGCCCCTTCTGTTCACGCCTCACGATCTGACATAAGGACAGGAATCAGAGTGAGATGAGTCTCTTTGCAGATGACTCAAAACTGGGGCAGTGGTGGATGGGGAGGAGGGGGGTGGCCCTACAGGGGACCTGGAGGCTCTGGAAAAATGGTCTAGAAAGTGGAAGCTGAGGTTCAATGCAGGGAAATGCAAGGTACTCACCTGGAGGCTGAAACCCAGGCCAAGTGTACACCCTGGGGAATGCTACAAGTCTAGATTGGCTGAGAGGGACCTGGGGGTGGTGGTGGATGTCAAGATGAACAACTCTGAGACTTGTAGGAGGGCAGCAGCCAAGGCCAACAGGATGCTGGGATGCATCGCTAGGGGATCACCTCCAGAAGGAGGAAGTGATACTCCCTCTGTATAACTGCTTGGTGAGGCGCACCTTGAGTACTCTGGCGCAGTTTTGGAGGCCACACTTAAAGCGGGACATTAACCTCCTGGAGAGGGTCCAGAGGAGGGCAACCAAAATGATTTGGGGCTTGGGGACAGGACCTATGAGGAGAGGCTCAAAGAGCTAAATATGTACACATTAGAAGAGAGAAGGGACCGGGGGGACATGATAGAGGTCTTTAGGTACATGAAGAGGATAAATAGGGGAGGAACAGTCGGGGTGCTTCGAAGGAAGGAGGAAGGGGCCACTAGAGGGCATGGGTGGAGGCTGGAGGGGGGAAGATTCAGGGGAGAAAGGAGGAGGTGCTACTTCACTGAGAGGGTGGTGGAGCCATGGAATGCACTGCCTAGGGGGCTAGTGGAGGCAGAGACAGTGGAGGGGTTCAAGAGGGGGTGGGACAGGTACAGGGGAAGGGTTCTGGAAGCAAAATCCAATGCAGCAAGAATATCCGGAACTGGGAAGGGAGAAGCCAGAGAAGGCGAGAGGGACAGCAAGGTCAGCACCCAGGCTGGGAACTGACCATACGAGCAGACACGAAAGACCATTAGGCCTATTCTGCTGGCATTTTAGTATGTTAGTATGTTAGTATGTTAGTATATGTGTGATTGCCTAAGTATAGTACATTGAAAATATTATTTTCTACATAGTGGTTTGGTGTCCAAGATGGCCAGATTTAGTATAAATGGAAAGTTTCCCTCGATGGAGAAAAGACTGGAGAATGTATTTGTTTTATTTTAAATTCATAATTGTATCTAAGGTAAACAGAACAGCACTAGAGCACCACCCTCCATCAAATAACCATCAACGAACATAAATGCATTTGAAAAAACAAAGAGTTTAATTCATACAAAAGTGTGTTGACCTCTTACCATGTAAAACATGAAACCAAGGAAACACCAACTGGGCCCCACTAACTCCAAACGGTTTCGCTGAAGCGTTTTCTGGGAGTGCCCCACCCACAGTGATACCTCATTTTTAAATCCCACACTTAAAGTTGTATGCACCATTGAAACATACACAAGACACATTAGATACAACAATGTGACAAAAATGTGTGAGAGTATCTAACTACAATAATTAATAAAGGGACACACCACAATATTTCAGCAATAATTAAACACAATTTCTGATTATAGTTCAATAATTTAGAAGACCCACTAAAAGGAGTAGAATTACATACTGTTTCAACAAATATGTACGATTCTTCATGTTTGTGCATATACAAATATTCAGTTCTTAATTAGGCTCAAAGAGATATGTATATTATCAGCAGCAGATTACAATCAGAAGTGTAACAGACAATAATTCCAGAATACACACATTTAGGCCTGGCCAGGTTCACATCTTATCATAGAAAACCAAAATAATTAACCAAGACCTAAACTTAAGCAGTCATAAAAGTTAAACAGCCTTGTTTTTGGAGTCACCCCGGAGACAGTTGTAAGCAGCTTTGTTTTTCCAGACGGCCTAGTGCAAGTTGCAAACAGCCTTGAAACAATTACAAGCAGAGTCTGGGTTTTTCAGTCTGCCTGAAACATGAGAGAGGGAAGGACTTGCCATCTTCATGTCCTCAAAGCAATCTGAAGCACAGATGAGAAAAGGATCCCAGCAATGTTATGAGATCCTGACTATTGCATCCCGACATATGCTGTGTAATGATTTCTTTTAATTTATTTTTATTTCCTTGTGATTTTTCATTTTTGGAACCTCATTGAAATAAAATCATGCAGCAAGCATGTTGTACCTTATATGGACTGAATTAGTGTCTATCTGTTACACCCACACCCTGGGACACTGAGCCGCCACCATAGTGTTTGTCGAACAAACTCCTGTGTTCGTGTAACCTGGTAGTCCACTGATCTATTGTATCTACACAATAGCTCAGTGTAATATTTTGGTAGCTCATAGAAATAGCAGCACTGATCAAATATTAGAACTACTGGTGGTCCAGTGGGCAATCTCTGGTACATTAAGCAGTTTGCTGTACAAACAGCCCCACTGTAACTGATTACTGGTTTGTCCCTACAAACACGTCTCCTTTGGCACTTTTTTATTAATGTAGTAAATTCATTTTTATTCCCTTTTCTGTTGCAGGTTATGTGGCCAGCTACCATTCTTAGCAACATCTGAAAAAGAGCTATGTGAAGAGATTAAGAAGGGGGAGCTAGACTTTTCCCACCCACAGCTTGAGCTCATCAGTCAGAGTGGTAAGGCAATGCTTCCATGTCATATATCTTTTTTAGAAACAAGTAATTCTGCGAAAAAATATAAATTATTACGTAAAAGACAGTTGTTTGTTACCCCTAAAGATTGTATAGTGCTACAGAATAAAAATACTTTAGAAACCATCAATCCATGGTTACTGTTTATTGTACCGTAACAAACCTTTTCCAAGAAAAGGGTGGGTTCTTACTAGTATGCCCATCAAAGCATTAGATGTCAGTGTACCAATTGCTTTGCCCTGGGGTGGAGCTTAGTGACAGAAGTATAAGTTGGAGGTTTCAGGTGGGAGAAGATTAGTCTGGTAGCCAGGACTGGAAAGGTGAACAGGCTTTGAAAAGAAGAAGCCAGCATCTGTACCAGTGCCAGTGTGCAGGTTTGGGTTCCAGGTGCACAGTGGTGTTCTACTGGCCCTGGCCCAGTGGCAGGGCACCAGAGTTGATGTGGCGTGGGATTCCTTCATGTCCCAGGGCACCATTGGGAGTCTGAGGAGAACTACAAGCCTTGGCTAAGTGGCAGGGTCCCAGGGCCAGAGTGGTTTGAAACCCTTTGACAGACTCCTTCTGTATATACCATTGGGGGGGGGGCAAAAAGGATTTGGGGTTAGGTGACCAGGAAGCTTCTTGAAGAGCTCAGGGGATCTGATAGTCATGTATTTGCAGGAATGGATCAATGTTCAGACACCTTTTGGAGGGAAGGTGGACAGCATGGTTAGAGGTTGCAGTCTTGGGTTCTTCCAATGGTCTCTGGGGGTGTATATCCCTGGGTCTGAAAGTTTCTGACAGGCGGCATTAATGAGCCAGAAAAGGCTGAGTAAATGGATGACTAGGCACACACTGGGACAGCAACAGTGGATTCCCAGGTGGGCATCCCCTCAAGGTATTTCAATCAAAGGCTTTCAGACCTGGAAGGATCCCTGAAAGTGCCATATGGATTAATGAGACCAGAGCTGACACCAAGACCTAAGTAGCATGAAACAATGGTAAAAGGGTTCCGAGGAAGTAAGAGTGAAAATGTCTGTCTGCGGTAGCTTCCAGGCTAAGATAAAGAGAATGTATCTATTTCTTGAGAATGGGCTTGGTCGGGGGCTACATGGTTCACTTTGATGTGTTAAGACCAGAGCAAGCTATAGTACCTGTCTGAATTTTCATATGAGGTAACAGTAGAATGCAGAAGAAGTGGTGCCTAGGAAAGCAAAAGCAGCATACTGAGAGGGACTCACAAAAGTGAAGTACATATGCCTGTGTTTGATGAAGCATCTAAATGAAACAGGGCTGAAGTACAAATGAATTGTGAAGAGGGGCATTGACCTCAAGCTGTGCTTAGAGATGAATTAAGAAATGCAGGAATTGAACTCCCATGAACCCATCTCCCCTAAGCAAAAGACTGCACATGAACTATCAATTTGGTGTAGAGTGATAATTTTCTACATGTGTCATTGTGGCTGTTTTCTGATCCCCAAGGTGAATGGAGTAAGGCTGTGTATGATAATAGTGTTTACAAGAGGACTCCTGGTGAGTCATGACATGTCTATACCCATAGATATGGGGGTTGCCCTGGGTCATGCCCGCCTCCATCTGAGTTGAGAGCTACTCGGCATTACAGGCCAAATGGGGGGTTACAGTTATTAATTTGCAATACATTATTTTTATTTATGTACCATAAATGTATTCCATAACTAACAACATGGGTTCACTCACTTTACGGAGAAAACAAACTGTGCTCGGTAAAGAAGAGCTTAGGCAAAAGAGCGGGAGCAAAATGCACAACCAGCAATTGAGTCGCCTCCCCCCCAAGATCGCATACCGCATGTTGCGTTCACACCCTCCTGGTGTCACCGTAGTTTCTCGCGGGGGGGCTCCACCCCCAGACCCCCCCATTGTGGGGGTGCAAGCCCCTGCACCCCTCTCAAATATATATAAACACCTCCTAGGTGGCATACATTGTGGAGAAGAAGAGGAGGACCATAGGTATGGCCCCATCATACCACACTCAGCATAGGCAATGATCAGAAATCCCCGATCGCCTGCATGACACTCGCCCTCATCCCGACATCCTCATTCCAGAGCCCTCTTCACAGTGCCTTATTGATGGGATACTCTCATGCATAGAGAGAAAATAATGTGAATCCTGAAATAGAGCTGTGAAGGCAGCAGCAAAGGTCTGAGCCTGAGACAAGCAAATGAACTGCTTGGATCTATTAGCCAAAACGTGACCCATGTCATACAGTCTTGTCATCCTTGCTGATGTAGTAGATAACCTTTATAAAATGGGATAGATAAAGCACTGTGTACTGATTGGTCAGCAGCTGTGAATTGTGAGATCACTACCATCAGTTAACAAAAGTGCTGGCAATCAGGACACAGCACATCATTATAGAAATGCCTTTTGTAAAAATTCTTGATTGCCATTACAAACATGGCCACCAGCTTTACTCTTACTAAAAATTAAGCTAAGCCCTAAAAATTAAACCCCCCCCAAAAAAAAAGAATTAAATATTCTTTTCCTTTATAAACCCCTTCTTACACAATATGCCAATTAGAAAAAGTAAACTCTTAGCTTCACTTTCTTGACCTTCTTTCCTGATCATCACTAACTCCATTATATCCATACCTGCCTACCAGGGAAATTTCTGTTGCTTACCATATTCATGTACAATTGAATTCCTGGCTTTAGAGAGGCCTTTTGTTGTATGTGTTTCTATGGGGAGAGGTGAACATTCAGCCTGTAGACGATGGCAAAATTTTGAATTCCTGCATTCCATGATAAACAAATATTCCTTCTACTAAATGTATGGTAAGAGAGATGCTAGACAGGTAGGATGGCCTATATTTTGTTAGTTACCATTAACAAAAGAACATACCTGTTTTTGATTTAAAAAGTTTACTTTTTTGTTTTTTAAAGCTGTTTTAGTTTACCCATTTTATCAGCGCAATAAGACACATCATTGTGTGGATAGTTATATGATAACCATATTTCCATATGCTAAAGGCACTCAGCATAAATGCCTTGTGCCTCTCAATGCACCTGGGAGTGTGTTTATTACATAACTATCTATTGTTTTATTGCTTACTTAGTCCATGTGTAGCAATAGCAAGTACTGTATAGAGCACTAAAGACTCAAAGTGGGCATTGGCACTTTGGAGTTAGAAGGCTTGTTTGAGGTTCATCTGTGGATGTAAAGCTGAACCTGATCAAGGTAAGAGCCTAGGTTGAGTCCCATCAACTTGCACACCTTTCTTGGTAGTGGTGGTGTAGGGGGTAATTATGAAGTAAATGAGTTTGAGAACCACTACTACTGCATTGGCTTTGTCTTTCAATTAACCAGATCATGTTAAATCTGAGTTCTTCACAAAAAGCAACAGACAGTTCAGTGCTACAAGGCGAGGGAGGCAAATGCTCTACATCGAAAGGATGACCCCCGTAACAGGAGGCAACAGACAGTTCATAGCATTTGAGCCTGGTGCCTCATGCTGATCCAAAGATAATTGATCAACCTTAGTTCAGGGAGGTTTTTTCCTCATCTGATTTACCTTGCTGATCTTAAACACAAAGAACCTTAGTGCACAAGCACTGAGGCAAGGGTTACCCCAAACGGCATTGGCCAGGAAGCCAAGTTTCAAAGAAATACAAAATCACACACACCCCCATAATGCAAAGCATAATGGGCTGTATATGAAAATCACCACAAAATATTATGCTGGTTCAACTTTAAGCAGAAATGTATGGTGCCAAAAGGCCTCTCACACAGTCTGAAAAGGGTGCCAACAGAAGACACAGACATGTGTTTCATCTTACCATGACTCATCAGTCTACCTAGTCTATAAGACATCCCAGTGGCATGAACCAGCTACCCTAAGTTGGTCTATCTGGGTTGGGTTCTGGTGAGCCCAATAAAACCAAAAAACAAGGTAAAACACAAAAACCTTAATGCGCAAGCACTGAGGCAAGGGTTACCCCAAGGGTCATTGGCTGGGAAGTAAAGTTTCAAAGAAATACAAAATCACACATACCCCCATAATGCAAAGCATCATGGGCTGTATATGCAAATTACCACAAAATATTATGCTGGTTCAGCTTTAAGCAGAAATGCATGGTGCTGAAGGCTAGAAAAGATAACATGTATGAAGATGCATGTCTTTACTGTTTAATGTCATCCATGAAAGGTATAAAAAACCACCACTGGGAGTAACAAAGCTAGATAGGGGAATCAGTTGAATACTATCTACCAAGTAGCTGGTTCATTCCACTAGGGTGTCATACAGACGAGGCACACTGATGATTCCTGGTAGGCCGAAACACGTGTCTGTGTCTTCTGTTAGCACCCTTTGCAGACTATGTGAGAGGCCTTTTCGGCACCAACAGTTTCAGGTCTGTCTTCATGTTGCTGACCCCACCTCTGAGACTACCCTGACACAAGGTTTAGTGTCATTGCACTTTTCTTATATCATCTTCATAGCTCACCTCTGGACTGATTTTTCTTTATAGTCCTCATCCTTTCTCCAGTGTAGACACCAGAACCAGACACAGTACTCCAGGAGAAGTCTCACCATTTACCCATGTAGGGGCTATAGTACCTCTCTTCTCTTACTTGCGAACATTTTCCCTATACATTCAATGTCCTATTTGCCTTCTATAGTGCTCGGGTGCACTGGGCCATTGATTTCAGGCTATCACTAAGAATAACCCCCAAATCCCTTTCCTCAGTGGTCAGACATTTTTCTTTTACCCTTTAGCCAATAACCTGTCTTTGGGTTACCCTTTCCTATGTGTATAACTTTGCACATCTTTGTGTTGAACTTCAGTTGTCTGACTTTTAACAACACCTAAAACAGTTTCAGGTCTCTCTTCATGTTCCTGACCCGACCCCTGAATCTATCCCGACACAAGGTTTAGTGTCATTTGCAAAGAAGCACATTTTTCCCCTTGTTCAAGTCTCCTGTAATGATCACATTAAACAGTGCTGGTCCCAGCAATGATCCCTGTAGTACCCCACGTGTCACCTCCCTGACCTCTGAATGTTCCCCATTCACAGTCACCCTCTGGTCCTTCCACCTAGCCAAGTTCCTAGTTCTACTTTAAATGTGTCTCAGTGGTCCAGGTCAGGAAACTAATAAATAATGTGCTGGGCAAGTCCAGGCACAGTGGTGACTCTTTAAACCTCAAGCTAATCGCACTCACCAAGGAGGAAGTGCTTCCACTTATTACTAAATTACTTAACCTCTCTCTAACCCGCTCGCAGTTCCCACAGGTATGGAAAACAGCCATTGTTACCCCAGTAAACAAATCTGGAGACCATGCACTACACAGCAACTATAGGCCTATATCAATCCTCCCACCCCTCTCTAAAATACTCAAATGTATTGTTGCCAACCAACTTGTGGACTACCTCGATAGATACTCCCTACCGTGTGAACAACAGCATGGCTTTCAGAAAGGGCACAGCACCACCACTGCACTCTTAGAATTCACCAGCTACGTCCAGCAATCTATTGACAAAGGCAGTCTTGTGGGTGCAGTGTTTATAGACTTAACCAAGGCCTTCGACATGGTTAATCACAAACTCCTCCTTAAACAACTTTTACAAACTAGTCTCTCCCCTGATACACTACCCTGGTTTAGAAGCTATCTTGGGGACAGATCTCAATGCGTGAAGATTTCCAATGCTATCTCTGACCAGAAGCCTGTTCAGTCTGGGGTACCCCAGGGCTCAGTCCTGGGTCCACTCCTTTTCAGAATCTTCCTTAACAATCTACCAACTGCCTGCCACCAGCGAACACTGTTCTACGCAGATGATGCTGTCATTTTTGCAAGTCACCCTGACCCTTACCTCCTTGAAAGTAACCTTCAAAAGGGTTTCACGGAAGTTGAGCACTGGTTCTACAACCATAAACTAGTACTAAACTACAAGAAAACAAAAGTCATGTTGTTCTCCTCAGCCTGCAGTCGACATAAAGAGCATGCTCTTACCATCCAAAATTCCCAAGGTGACCCCCTTGAACAAATGCAGCACTTCAAGTACCTAGGAGTTACCCTTGATAGACACCTCACCTATTCACTACACATTGAAAATGTTGCCAGAGCCATCAATACCAGGATTGGGCTCCTCTATCGACTGAGAAAGTCTCTAACACCTGAAGCCCTAAATCTTGCTGTCCACAGCTCGGTGCTCTCCTTAATCGACTATGACCTTGTCATTTATGGAACTGCTTCCACCACTGCACTCAAAACGCTCTTAACAAACCCTTCACTAAAGATGAATTAGTTAAAGTAATTATGTCAGTACCTGCCGGTAAGGCGCCAGGCCTAGATGGGTTCTCAGGCGAATTTTACAAGACTACAATACACAAGATTGCCCCTTTGTTAATCAGAGTTTTTTCTGAATCTTCCAAATCAGGTACATTACCCTCTCTATGTGAGTAGCAGCCATAAGTGTGTTTCCAAAAAAGAACAAAGATCCCACTAGATGTGACAATTATAGACCGATCTCCCTGATCAATGTAGACTATAAATTACTAGCGAAGATGTTAGCTAATAGACTAAATAATTTCATCCCCAAATTAATTAATTCTGATCAAGTGGGTTTTGTCAAAGGTCGAAATAGTGCTGACTTGATAAAAAAGGTTCTCCACACTATACATGATTCAAAGAATGCCAATAACAACCCATTTCTGTTGTCATTGGATGCTAACAAAGCCTTTGGTCAACTGGAATGGGGTTATCTGCAAAACATTTTGACCAAATATAATCTAGGGGAACAGTTTTGTAGTTGAATAGGAATTCTATATAATCAAATATCAGCTACAGTTAAAGTAAATGGGGTGCTCTCAGACAAATTTGACATACATAGAGGGACCAGACAAGGCTGTCCTCTATCTTCCTTGCTGTTTATCTTGGCCATAGAACCTTTACTAATTAAAATTAGTCTTCCACTGAGATTAAAGGCACGGGGTTGGGTAAGTATAATAAGCCCATGGCTTATGCAGATGATCTACTGTTTACACTTTCAGAGCCACATAAAACACTGGGCTCCTTGATGGATTTTGTCCATGCATTCTCCTTATTTTCAGGTTTTAAAATAAACTTTGAAAAGTCAGAAATACTCCCACTCTCAAAACTAACCAGCATAAATGATTTTACCCAACATAAATGTAAGGTGTCTACCTCTACAGTTACTTTTCTTGACCTAAAACTATGTGCTGATTTAAAAAAAATTATCACTCTTAATTTTAACAAGTTACTAGATTCTCTAAAACTAGACTTACAGAGGTGGCGTCCAGTGCTTCTGTCTTTCTGGGGAAAGATGCAGGCAATAAATATGATTCTTGCCCTTAAAATATATTACCTACTGCATCACTTACCATTGCAACTGCCGGAGAAATGTTATAAGATATTGGACTCTGTGCTGATAAAATATTTATGGGAGGACAAACCTTCTTGTATATCTAAACTTAAATTACAAAAGCCCAGAATTCGGGGTGGATTTAATTTTCCAGCCTTCAAAACAAGACATGACACATTTTTAGTGGCACAGAATATTCAGGCTTTATGGTTAGGGGACACTAATCTGACCCCTGGGTGGGTGCATACTGAAACATGTTTGTTGAAAGGAGTAAATCCTAGAGTTATTTTATTTGCAGAGCTTCCCAGAGAATTCAAGTCTCACCCTATCTTAAAGGCCACATTGTGAGCCTGGTCCAAGATTGCCAAGACATTGGATTGGAACCCGGCTTTTTCCCCGCACTGTCCTATATGGAATAACAAACTCTTTCAGTGTGAGGGTAAAACCCTAGAATGGAAGAGCTGGATAGAAAGGGGCATTTGCTACATGGGAGACCTAATTAATCATAACACATTAACCTTATTATCTTTTAATGATATAGCCAGAAAATACAAGTTGCCCAGAACCGATTTTTTTAGATACTTACAACTCAGAAAAATTCTAAGTCAAAAAATTAATGTCACAGTTTCATTACTCCCTACTCATCCCCTAGATAAAATATTTTCCACGTATAAGGGTTACAAAATAATATACAATATGGTTATAGATTCTAAAGAAAATCTGGTTGAGTCATTAATCCAAACATGGGAAGCTGAGTTAGGTACTACTATTTCACTGATTGATTGGGATCAGAGCTGGGTGAATTGTCTTAAGGCCTGTAAAGAAGCAAAAGGCAGGTTAGTACATTATAAAGTTGTACACAGATGGCACCATACCCCAGAGCAATTGTTTAATATGGGTATATCCAATACCAATAATTGTTAGAGATGTTTAAAAGGTACTGGGACAATTACACACATTATATGGTCTTGCCCACTAATTCAGAGGTTTTGGGAAGAAATTTTTGCAGCCTGTGAAAAAATTCTGAACAAAAAGATTGTACCCAAATTAGTGATGTTGAGTGTCACTTCTGATCTAAAATGTTGGTCTAGACATGCTGTTTTATGGTTACTAGCTGCTCTGATATCAGCCAACAATATAATTCATAGTCATTGGAAGCAAACATCCCCCCCACTCTGACTGAGTGGTTAGAAGATATTACTATCAGATTGAGTTATGAAAGACTAGTGTTTGTTTGTAGTGATCGATTAGAGAATTGTTTAGATATTTGGAACTCATTTTTACATTCTAATTTCTGTAAATATGCTACCTAGGCATGTTATAGTTGTTTCATTTAGAAGTTATTTAATATGTACTGGCTTTTGACAATTTGAAGGTGATTTCATTTTAAAATATGTATGATTAACCATTTCTGATATGGTAATGTATTTGTGATTGTTTACACATATTTCTTTTAAATTCTCAATAAAAGTTTTAATTACAAAAAAAGGCTCACTGTGGCACTAAACAAGGCCTGTAGACTCCTAATTGGTGCACCACACCTGCGATGTCTATATGCAGGCTGGGTGGCTCAATTTGCATGGGAGAATTAAATACCACACCTGCTTACTTGCCAAAACGATTCTCCTTGGACTCATGCCTTCGGGATTAGGATGCTTACTTCACAAATCCCCCAAGACCCAACATATGCACATCTCATCTTCCACACTCCTACTAGTCCCAATGTGCCAGACCATCCAATACCAACGCTCCTTCTATATCAAAGTGCCATACTGGTTAAACGGCCTCCACAATGGTTTGGTTAACCTTACTAGTCTCAGTGAATTCAAACTCAAACTTTGTCAGCACATCCTAAGTGAAAACTCCTGTGATTGCACCACTTAACATCCTTGTCCCTCTTCCCAGGACTTCACCCTCCCCCACCATTCTTCCACTGTTCTCTCTACTTGTCTTGCCCTCTAACTCTCCTCTCCCTTCCTGCCCTCCCATCTTCCCCTCTTTTACTCCCCCCCCACTGTCGTCCATGCTTTTCGTCCCTTACTATCCCTAGCCGCTACTTGACAATGCTGCCTGGTTGCTCTCCTTCCTTGATCTGGCTCCTCTCCTAATTCCCCCCTCTTCTCACTCTCTACCTTGAATCACGTGCTAAACTAATGTGTATTTATTTGCAGTTCTCTTATTCTGTATTTTGTAATAAAAATTGCTTAATTGTTTGTGAAACCAGTCTCTTTTCCATTATAGATCTGTACCCCCCCCCCCCATTGACGTGGAACCTTTGTAAATGAGCTGCTTGGCTCTCAAAGGTACTTGTAATCCTAGATTGAATAAATAAAAAACTTGCTACCCACCATGTTAGCATCCCCTGAACTTTGATTCCCCTGCTTCTTGATATGTTATCTTTGGGGTAACCCATCAGAAGCCTTATTGAAATCTAGATACAGCACATAGACTTATTGGTCCTGGTCCACTGCTCTCATCTCAGAGTCCAAGAACTTAATCAGGTTAGTCTGACATGACCTTCCTTCACAAGGCCATGATGCCCCCCGTCTTGGAGTCCATTTGCTTCAAGAAATTCCACCACACTCCTTGAGTATAGTCTGTGGGAGTTTTCCCACTATATATTTCAAGCTAACTGTGTTCTACCTGCTCCTGCTCTTGTACAGAGGGATCATGTCCATTCTTCTGTAGTCTGTTGAGACTGCCTCAGTCCACAAGGAGCAACTGAACAAGCCTGTGAAAGGCCCTGTAAGTTCTTGTCTCAATTTTCATGGCACTCTGGCATATAACCCATCTGGCCCTGGAGATCTACCCGTGCTAAGTGCCCTCTAACATTAGTATGAAGTTCTGTTTCCTCTGCCCCCCTCTCCCTGTAGCCTGCATGTCACATTGGGGGAGTGGACAACCAGATCCTCCTCTACATATACATTACCCAATTTTAGCCTTGCAATATCCTCATTGGTATTCTTCTTCTCTCTGATACTCAAAGATGGCCTTTTTTTTTAAATCACAGCTTTATTTTTTCCATCTTACTGTGGCAACTACTGGTGGGGGCATCCAGCCACCAGCCCCGCCCGCCAGAAGAGCACCAGGCTCACTCACATGATGGTGGATCTGGTACAGCCATCGCCAGTCCACTTGGAGGGCCTCCCCATACCCTGCCCAGCCAAATCGGCCCCAGATCCCCTAAGTGCGATTCCACGAGAGTCTTTCTGGTGAGGCAGGGCACAGCCATCAAGCTGCATGGTCACACCCAGCCATTTTCTACCTGGTTTGAGCCCACTGGGGCACGGATGTGCAATGACATCCAGGCACAATGTGCTGACATCCACTGTATTCCTCCCATATGCCCACCAGCATGTAGTGCCTCCAGGCATCCCCAGGGGCTGCTACAGCATGGTGGGTTTCCCCAGCCCTCCCCAGGATTAGGACAGCAGTCTACAGATGCTCGATCCTGATCCTCCCCTGCTGACCCACTGATGACCCAAGTCTGTTCCCGAATCCAGGTCGCCGACGTGGCGCGAGATGTGGCATCCAGCGCCCCAACCCTCAGCGCCACCAGGCCGGACAAATAAAGCCTTTTTATTTCCTTTTACCACCTCAGCTGTCCTCAGTTCCATCTCTGCATTTGTCCTCCTCACAACTTTGCTAGCAGCCCTCATTTTCACTACGCATACTTCTCTATTACCACCAGATTGGTTCCATTTGTATCTTTTGAATGCACCCCCATTGCACAGACTGATTCTCTCGCTTCCTGAGAAAATTAGAGGAGCTTCCTATGTTTTTTGTATTTGCTTATCTGTTTCAGACTGGTTTTGTTCTCCTCCACACAGCTACTTTTAATAAGATCCCACATTTACTCCACTTCTTCAACCTTGACCGCCCCTGTCAGTTTGTCTCAGAGGGTCTCACTCATTATCCTAACATCTGCCATCCTAAAATCAGAACCCTCCATTCTTGACTTTGTCCTCCTGTCATCTAGGGCCAAGGTGAACCAACCTGAGTTGTAGTCCTTCATCCCCAGGGGCTCTCTTTCCCTAACCCTTTCTACCATGTCTCAGTCTGACAGAACAAGGTCAAAACTGGCTGCCTCCCTGAGGATTCCTTCACCTACAATACAAGAGAGCCCTCCTGCAGGGAATCTGCAAGGGCCTTGTACCTTGCAGGCTTATCTGTGGATGTTTCCCAATCCACATCTGTGAGACTTAGATGGCCTATTAGTACCATGTTCCCTGGATGGTAGCCCTTCTTATTTAGTTTAGTTTTAGTTTTTATTTCTTATAAAACCCTTTAGGCGATGCCTGTTTTTTTTTTTGAGTAATCTGTTTTTCCGCCCCGTGCTCGCTGGTCCTTCACTCCTTCGGGCCCTGTCAAGCTCCCTCTGATCCCTACTGACCTTTCTCGGCCCTCCTCGGATCCCCAGATTGCAGCCGACCCCCGAGATATCCCGGTATATCCCTTTACCAGGCGGGTCCCTCTCCTCCGTGAGGGAAGGCACCGGGGAAGGGGATAGCCCCAGCACACACTTTCTAGGGCCCGGGGATGCTGCTGGGGAACAGGAGGCACCGGGAAGGCACTGGAGACCCCTGAGGAGCAGATAGCCATCATCCAAAGGCCAGCAAGCTATTTTCCTGGCTTTCTTAGGTGCGTGACGTCCGGACGTCAAGGCAAGAGCCGACGTCTGTCACGCACCACCCCCAATGGCCCTGACGTGCTGCAATACCACTTGCCTCCACCAGTGGTTGCTTTGGTACCGGGTCATGATCCCTTCCCTCCCTGGAGACAGTGAGCAGTCGTGGGATGCTCAAGCTGCCTCCCCCCGGCCAGCTCTCCAGCTACCCGAGCTCGTTCCCGAACCTGGGTCGCTGGCGTTGCAAGTGAAAATCCAACCACTGTGCCGATGGGCCAGTGATGCCTGTTTTTAAAGGGTTTAGTGTCAGGTACAACAAAAATTACAAATAAAAATTACAAAAATTACAAATATACAGTGGAGAACACAAGAAAAAAATGCAGTAAAAGTGGTGCCAGCATAAGGCTTATAATACATTGGTATAAAGGTTTATAATACATTATGTATAAAGTGCAGTGTACACAGGATACGTTATAAGAATACAGTAAGTGCTCAACAGTAGCAGTTACATAACCCAGGTGGAGTGGGCAAGGACAACAGCTGGGTTTTAAACAAGTCAACCAAGCTGCAGGCTCTTACATTGTAATGCTGCACCTTAATTGTAAATCAATGCAAATTACCCGGTCTCTTGCTTAAACTGCAGCATTTTGTGACCAAGAGAAGAAAAATCAGCATTTATATAGCGCTTTTCATACACAGTATCCCAAAGCACTTTACAAGCAATGCTAGACTGGTAGTGAAGTGACTGAATGTGTGGTGGCGGCCATATCGTACATCATCACCCACACACAGCCCGGATAATTGCATGAACCAGTTTATGGGAAGGGGAATGTTAGCCAGGACACCGGGAATGTTCCCTGCTCTTTACGAAGAGTACCCTGGGTTCTTTACTTCCACCTGGACACCCACCAGGACAACACCAGAATGGGCAGAAGGGACCTCGGTTTAACATCTCATCCGAAGGACAGCACACCCTAGCAGTACAGCACTCCCCAATACTGCACTCGAATGCCAGCGATTTTTAGGTGCAAGTCCATCCCGGTGTGGGACGAGAACCCACAACCTTCTGGTCCAGAGGCGGATGTGCTACCAACTGAGCCACGCTGACACCCAAGAGAGAGCTAGCCCACCGTATACCTTAAGTGCCTTAGTCTAAATTTACAAACCAGAATCCTACAGTGTGCTGAAATTTGAACTGCGGCACTCTCAGGAAAGCCGAGAACTTATAGGAGTGCTTGTACTTGACTTTAACTGTGTAGGGCTTGTATACCGCATACCTAACAGCCTTTGTTCAAAGTTACAAACTAGAATCCTACAGTGTGCTGAAATTTGAACTGCAGCACTCTTCAGGGAAGCCGAGAACTTTTAGGAGTGCTTGTACTTTACTTCAACTGCGTAGGGCTTGTATACCACATATTTTAACAGCCTTTGTCTAAAGTTACAAACTGGAATGTTCAGTGTACTGAAGTTTGAACTGCAGCACTCTCAGGGAAGCCGAGAACTTTAGGAGCGCTCGTACTTCACTTTAACTGCATAGTGATTGTTTGAGCATACCTTAACAGCATCTGTCTAAACTTACAAAACGGAATATTACAGTGTAGAGCTTTGCAACTTGAGGCGAGTACATGCCACTCTCTCTCTGTACCCCCGCCCCCAAACCCACAAAAGTATTTAATCTGCTTACCTCTCTCCTTTCTCCTCAGGCCACTGCTCCCACGAGGCACGAGGGACCCATTTCGGAGGTCATGAGGGTCTCTGGATAACCCTCCCCCACCCCCATAACAGAATACAGGTACGCGGGGACAAACTGTGGCGTGCTGAGCTCCGTGCACATTGGATTCCCGAGAGCTAGTGGAGGCCCTGCCGACGCGCGTCGGCTCCCCACCACCCTTGGTGAGCACTCCCTTTTATAGGCCTCAGTAACAACCCTTGGTGAGCACTCCCTTTTATAGGCCTCAGTAACCAATCAGCCCATTTCTCCATCTGCAGCTTATATTGCTCAGCCACTAGGGGCATTTGCTGCATTCACCTCACCTACTGCAGGTTTCCTATGGCAATGAGTCACGCTCTGGCTACCATGCTAACACTACTCCTGATTAACATCCAGATACCTCATCAAGCAACTGCACCCACCACCTTCCAGGGCTACATACCACATATACTCCCTCTACGGCTGCCTGACTGGCAGTCACCTCTCAACTCAACCCTTGAGTCCTCCTCACAGGAATCCACAGACACCTACTCCTCTTGTACTGGTGGCACTTCTCTTGTTGCACTACCTTCAGCTCTCCCCTCCCACTCTCAACACCCAACTAGGAGCACCCTCTGCTACCCCCTCAGTCACCACCACCCCTGCCACCCACGACCACAACCTTTACCTTCTGTCCCCTCACCTTGTCCCCTACTACTGGCCACACCCTTACTTGCCAGCCTCCCTATCCCCACATTCCTCACTCCTAAAGGGCCCCCGGGCGGTAGCTTACGTCCCCACAAGACATCTAAATTGCACCCTATCCACAGGATCTTCTTCTTCCTCCTCCTGCTCACATCAGGCAATGTGCACCCAAACCCTGGCCCTGCCACAACTACCGTACCTACCTTCCCCCCAACCAGTGGACTATGTATTGCCACCCTTAATGTCTGCAGCCTCTTAAAAAAGTGGGACTCCTTCCAGGGCTGGATTTACCAACACCAGCCAGATATTATTGCGCTCACTGAAACCTGGCTCTCCCCATCGACCCCTGACTCATCTTTAAATCTCACAGAGTACAACCTATACTGGGCGGATCGTAAAGGTAAACGTGGGGGGGGTCTGCACCGTATATACTAAAGAGGTCCTATGTGGTCAGTTACTCCCAACCCCCTAACTGCATCCTGGTCCACAGGCCCTCACTATAAAAATCACTCTGGGAACAACTAAATCCCCCCTCTCCCTCCTCATCACCACGGTCTATATCCCTCCCAGGGAACAGAAAGTGGCTTTTCACTCTGTTCTGTCCTACCTGGCCACTCTTCTGGCACAAGCTGAGAAAATCGTACTAGGGGACTTTAATATTAACTGGCTGGACAAAGCTGCCACACAATTCTTAGACGCCGCTACTGCCCAGGACCCTACGCAGGTCATCACATCCCCCCACCAGATTGAAACAGCGCACCGGGTCCTCCTCCCTGCTGGACTTGGTGTTCACCAACTGCCCTACAAAAATCGCCAGTACAACTGTATTCCCAAATGCCCTTAGTGACCACTCCCGGTACTCTGCCATTGGATGTCAAATCCCCAACCCCCGATTAATCTATCAGTGCAAACTTGGCCCAGGAAAACTTGCGCAACTCAAAATCTATCTCAGGTCAATGGACTGGTCCATTGTCACGAAAACCACTGACACCGACCTAGCCCTAAACCTCTTCATCCTTGCCTTTAACACCATCTGTGACAAATTTGCCCCCAATCACTAAAACAGTGGCCAAAGGAAACCCAGTGCCGTGGGTCAGTGAACATCTCCTGGACCTCATGCAGACCAGAGACTCCCTATGGCACCTCTCTAACGAGACTAGCATGCCAGCAGACAGACAGAATTATAGAGAAGCAAGGAACAAATGTACATGGTCCCTGCACAAAGCAAATGCTGAGTACTACAAGATATCCCTCACCAACTCCTGGGGCTCAGTACGAAAGTTCTGGGACAATATCAAAGACCTGTGTGGAAAAGCTCCCAATGCCACCCCTAGCCAGATCAGGGCTGAAGGATGCCTTACCTCCGATCCAGCCCATATGGCCGATGCCTTCAATAGCCTTCACCAATCTCAGCCTGGTTCTACCCCAACTCTTTGACCCTCCCCAGTCACCCCCACCCTCCCATCAACCCCACCCTTTCGCCTGCGCATCATCTCTCCCAAGGGTGCCAAGCCTTTTCTCAGGAGGGCACTCAGTCACTCCCGGTATAGCAGTGACACTTCAGACCTGAAACTTCTTCGACTCACTCTCACTGAGGTGCTTGACCCCCTCACCCATATACTAAACTGCTCCTTATGCCAAGGGAAATTCCCGTCCTGCTGGAAATCTGCCCACATCACGACGATATTTAAAAGTGGAGACCATGCCCTCACCAACAACTACCGATCTATCTCCATTCTCCCTCCCCTATCCAAGGCTCTTGAGAGGATAGTCTCTGACCAGCTAACGGACCACCTGAACAAATACAATCTACTTAGTACTCAGCAACATGGCTTCCGGAAGGGCCATAGTATCACCACTGCCCTCCTGGAACTCACCTCACACATCCACTCCGCTTTAGATAGAGGACAAATCACAGGGGCTGTCTTCATAGATCTTACTAAGGCATTCGACACCATCAACCACCTGCTCCTGCTATCTGCTTTGACCAGCACTGGATTCTCTCAGGATGCCCTTGGTTGGTTCTCTGACTACCAGTCAAATCGCTCCCAGCAGGTCAAGATAGGAGACACCATCTCTAGTAGGCTACCTTTCCTCTCGGGTGTCCAGCAAGGGTCCGTCCTCGGTCCGTTACTATTCAGCCTCTTTCTAAATTCCCTCCCCAATACCTGTTCCGGGAACCTTCTCCTCTATGCAGATGATGACGTACTCTATACGTCCAACACTGATCCTTTACAGCTCCACCTCTCCCTCCAGTCCTCCTTTAGTTCCGTAGAAAAATGGTTCACCTCCCATCGTCTTGTCCTGAACTATTCCAAGACTAAGGTTATATACTTTTCCCACCCACTTAATACTAGAAAGGAACTTGTCTACAACTGAGAACTGCCAACCTGACCCCCCTTGACCAGGTGCACTCCTTCAGATATCTTGGCTTAACACTCGACCCTGCACTCACTTTCCACCAGCATATCCACCTCCTATCTACTGCCCTCAATGTGAGGCTCGGGCTCCTGTATCACCTCAAACACTGCTTTACCCCAAATGCATTGAGGCTTGCTGTCTCCTCCTCAGTCTTCTCCCTACTAGATTATGGCCTAGTCATCTATGGGGCAGCTAACTCATCTGCCCTCAGCAGACTACGTGTCTCCCTAAATAAAGCCTGCTGCCTCACCTTGGGCTGTGACCGGCTAACTCATACGTGCAGTCTGTACAATGATACCAGCTGGCTGAACCTTGACAACAGGATTAGGTTCCATACATGCCTCATGGCAAAAAAAATTGCCCTTGGCCTCTGCCCATCAGGACTCGCTCCACTAATAAGACCAGCCCAGTCACTTAAGCACACTCATAGCTATGGTAAGCACGTCCTCTCTGTCCCCCATTGTCATACATCCCTATACCAGAGGTCCTTCAGCTACAGAGCCCCATCCTGGATGAACAGTCTGCCCACTCCTCTTGCAAATGAGAACAGACTAGGATCGTACAAAACCACCCTCAGAGCCCACCTACAGTCTTCAAATCACTGTGATTGCCTCTGACCTGTCCTACAGCTAACGACCGGCCTAGACTACGGCCGGCATCCCCCTCATATCCCTGCCACTAACTGTGTCCCACTTGTTTAGCTCTGCACTGATATGCCATTTGTTTTGCATGTTTGCTCTAAATTGCCCTAGTTTTCTCTCTGCGAGACCCACAAATGCCTCTGTAACTACTGATACTGTAACTACCTGACTATGTACTGCTGTACTGTTATGTAACCTCTCTTCTCTGTTTGTAATATTTGTGACATGGAACCTTTGTAAAGAAGTCTTTGACTCAAAGGTATTTCCAAATCTCCAATAAATAAATAAAAGCCATTCCATTGTTTTGCAAAATGGTACAACAAACGGTTCTGACCTAGGGTGATTCTCTTGTGAGGAAGCAGTAGGGTGTGATGCACCACACCCCTGGTACCGTATTTATCATCAATATAATTTAACATGTACTGTAGGCTGGGACAGCAAGCCTCATAGCGTTTTACTGCCTATGGTCAAGGTGTGGTAGAGCAGCCTTGAGCTGAGGTTGACCAGCTCAAGCTGCTGTAAAGCACACAGGTATGGATGTCATTTCTGAAGCCTAGTGCAAAGCAACAGACCATATTAAGCAGGCTTCTGACCCAGCACAATGTACTGTTATTCTCAGACTCATAGACCACAATCCCATAATCAATAATGTTTGTGATGAAGTACTGTACTGGGAGTTTCTTTAGCACTGACTGGAGTTGCTCTTATGCCCATAAAGGAATCCTAGGCTTGAGTTGACAGCCTTGACTAAGTAGTCGCTGTGTACGTTGAACAACAGGTTGCTGTCAAGGATAATGCCTAAGCACTTAAAGGTTTGTACTTATTCTATGGTGGTACCAGATGAGGAGGTGATGGATAAGACATTGGAGGTACCAGCCTTGTTATATGTGCCAAACAACATACATATTGTCTTTTTTTACATTCAGTACTACAAGAGAAATGAATGCAGTCAAAGTTGCTTATAGTAACACTTGTAGATTTGTTTTGAATGTTCCTTTTCATACCCATCATTGCCTATTGTACTCTTCTCTTGGTTGGCTCTCCCCTAATGTGAGATTAACATATTTTTATTATTGTGTAATCTGTAAATCCTTGTTCTCAGTTGACCCCTTTCCTTTCAGTGACTTGTTGTCTATTAGGAATACATCTTTGAATTTAAGGTCTTATAATGGGATTCTGCTACAGGCTAGACATTTTAGAACAAGATTTGGATCTCTGTCCTTTTATGCTACAGCCCCAACGCTTTAGAATAACTTACCTGAAGTCATAAGAAGTGCCTCCTCTTTGCCTTGTTTTAAAGTTGTTAAACTGTTTCTTTACTTGAAAATGATGTCTGTGAATGTTCATGATGTATGTGATTTGTTATTACAATGTACAATGTGTGTTGTTTTGGGGTTGGACCTGAAAAATGACTTGTTCCAGTGTCCTTACCCAGTTAATAAAATAAAATAAACAGGTTAGGAGGTGCCTAGATGGAAATAAAGTCTTCATGAAGCCTCTGCCTCAGCTTCTCCAAGTTCTTGTCATGATAGGAGATGACAGTGTCATCTGCATATAAGATTTTATTGGCCAATTTGCAGACCACTGGTATGTTATTTGTCAATAGGCTGAAAAGTAGAGGTCCAAGAACTGACCCTTGGGGAACATCCACCCTGACCTAATCTGTCGTGAGATAGTTCATTGTGGCATTTTAATGTTTGGGATCTATTTGACAAGTAGTTTTTGAACCACCAGACTGAGTCTTCAGAAAGGCCCAGACTAAGTAGCTTCTGGCAGAGGATGGCATGGATAACAAGGTTGAAAGCCTTGGTAAGGTCTATGTATATGGATCCAGCCAGATCTCCCCTGTCCAGCCACCATGTACTGAGTCAGTGAATTCCAGGAGTGCAGTCATTGTGCTGAAGGTCTTCTGAGCCCATGCTGCTCAGTGGCCAGGAGCTCTTGCCTGCTCAGGAAGTCTATAGGCTGGTCATTCACTATTCTTCCAAAAATTTTGAATAAGGGGCTAGACTCGAGATCGGACAGTAGTTTGGAAGCCAGATTTGTATCTCCCTCATTGAACACAGGGACCACAAAGGCCTTTTTCCAGAGGTTGGGTACTTGTGCAGTAGTCAGGTACAGATGAAAGATTAGCTGCAAGGGATAGGTGACCGCTCTAATCCCTAATATAAGCAACTTCATATCAACGTTGTCTGAGCCAAGTCTAGTTTTAATTTTGGTCCTGATTAGGTAGCCATGCATATCCACCCAAGTAAGTCATTTAAAGTAGAACTTGCGTCTGATGTGATCATCAGGTGTATCTCCTACTAGGGCAGGGTGGATATTGAGGTGAGGTACATAGGTCGATAGGTCACTAATGGTACTGCTAAAAGCTTCATTAATACACTTGTTCCCATTAAATATGAAACAACCTGCATCAATGGAGTGTGGCAGTGATTTTTTGGAGTTTCTCAGGATTTCATTGATGATCCCCCAGAGCACTCTTGGAACGGTTAATAAAGTTTCTTTGCAGGTTTTTTTATAAAACTCAGTCTAAACACTCCCCCATGGCTTCCCTGATATGGAGTTTCACAGAGTTATGCAATTCCTTGTATTTGTGGAGATATTTTTTGTGGTCCAGTTCTTTATATAGATTCCATTGTGAAGGTGTGGGATAAAACAGAGACAACAAACCAGAAGTCAGGTGCATTAAAAACGCAAACGTGCGTTGTTATTTTATTCAAATCAGAAAATAAAAAAATAAAAACAATAAACATACAGAAACCAAAAGGTTATTCAATGTGCAGTAGCCAGCAAACTTTCTAATTTTGAAAATTTCGGAGGCTTAGCTTCATCCTTTGCAAGTAGAATAGTGTGGAAATAAGCACACACTTCTGAAGTCCTCCTCATTTGGTAGTCAGTATTTAAATGATTACCTTATCTATCTTTGTTACTCACAGTTGTGGGTTTTTATACCTTTCATGGATGACATCACCATCAGGTGATCCACCCCTTTTTCCTAAAACCAGTATAAACCTCTTATTCTCAGGAGTTCCCCATCAAACTGTAAAGACATACATGTTCATACATGTTATCTTTTCTAGCCTAGACTCAACTAGTCTTTTCTTGGTTAAGGGGGTTATCTGTTAAGGGGGTTTATGTTTCCATTTTGCTTAATCTTAAAATATAATTTTAAAAAGATAATAAGTCCATGAGGGTTCCACTGGGTTTGCAAGGAGAACGGGAGAACAAGGGTGTGCTCCTCCTCTCCCTTGTCCTGCCAACCCGTGGAACTCATTATATCTTTTTCTTTATATGTCCATTAAATCATTAAATGTGACGCCCTAAAATAGACAAGCATACAGTAAACATATTTCATTTTCATTCCCAGCATGAGTGGCCGTCCCACAGAAACAAAGAGCAAAAGGAATGGGGGAGGTGTCAGATACCTCACACATGGACATCCATCCCAGACAGGGCTCACCCTGTCACACACACACACCTGCAAAAGAGGGCAACAGTCCATACTGTTGGCAATCACCCCACCAGAACCCTGAAAGGGTTAGAGCTTCCAGCCACCCACATTAGAAGCTCTGCCTCAGGCACCCTATGAATCAAAATGGCATCTGAATCTTGACATGCTAACATCAGCTGATATCATTCAACTCCCTGAGGCTTTCTACACAGGTTTAGTCTTAATAAACATTTCATTTAAATACAGTGGTAATTTCTGCACTCTTTTTACCATCTGGCACCATGTGACCTAGATGGGAGTTTTCCACTATTCCAAGGGTGCCATTTCCTTTCCTTAATGGCCCCTTCCCTTTGGGACTCTCTCTCCACTCCCCATACAGTAATACCTCCACTGGATGGACAACTACTATTCCCTGCAGGAACATTTCTCTCTGGTTGTACACTGGACAGGTCTTAATATAGGCTGCCAGCTGTTGGTACATACCAGGCCAGTAATAATATGGGGTCAATCAAGCCAATACACTATCATGGATCAGATGCCCACAGGGACTGGAGCTTGCAGCCTCCATCACCTGTTGCTTGCATGCCTCAGGCACCACTACCTGGGCATCCACTCTTTTTGTATGGGGATTGGGCCTCATGTGGTACAGAACACCCTGTTTCAGTTCATATCACCAACATTGCTTTAGCCCTCACACCACCATTAATCTGAATATCCTCTTTGACTTTTACACACTGTAACAATTTTACCAGTGCATCATCCTCAGCCTGCAGTTTACTCCAGTAAGTACTGCTTTGACCACTGTTACTAGCTACAGACGGTACAGAACTTGACCAAGTCTCTTCATCCTCTACATAGGCTTGTTCTGGCTTGATTGTAGTCTTCAACTCCAGAACAATTATACCAATCACAGTCTTGCCTGGGGTGTCACATTCCAATTCCATGCTGACATCTCCTGTCTCCAATAAGTAATATCCTGGAAACATGGGCAGTACTGGAATGTCCTGCTCAGGTATGGACTCCTCCTCCTCCAGCTGAACCCAAGAACAATTTTTCTCTGATTCCTTTTCAAAATTCTCCAGCTGGAACAGCTCGAGTAACACCTGGCAATAGTGTTCTGCCTCTCTGCAGAGTCAGTCTGCCTCCAGCCATTGCCCACTCATCCACTGGATCATCCTCATCAGGGTCTCCACCACCCAGGTGTCGTACTGTACTTCCAGTCTCCCTTGACCACTCCGTAGTTCCTCATCCATATCTTCAAATCCAGCAGGCTTCGTCCTCATCTAACCAGGCTCCACTGCTATGCACCTCTGCTAGTTATCCTGGGCACCAGGGCTGGTACTAACTGACTGGAATCCCCCTTTACCTTGGACTTCCAGTTAGAGCCCACTTCTGATACCACTGCGAAGGTGTGGGATAAAACAGACACAACAAACCAGAAGTCAGGTGCATAAAAACACAAACGCATGTTATTTTATTCAAATCAGAAAATAAAAAAATAAAAATAATAAACATACAGAAAGCAAAAGGTTAATCAATGTCCAGTAGCCAGCAAACGTTCTAATTTCAAAAATTCCTGAGGCTTAGCTTCAGCCTTTGCAAACAGAACAGTGTGGAAACAAGCACAGACTTCTGAGGTCCTCCTTACTTGGTAATTACTATTTAACTGATTCCCCTATCTATTTTGCTACTCTACGTGGTGGGTTTTTATACCTTTCATGGATGACATCACCATCAGGTGATCCACCCATTTTTGCTAAAATCAGTATAAACCTCTTATTCTCAGGAGTTCCCCATCAAACAGTAAAGACATACATGTTCATACATGTTATCTTTTCTAGCCTAGACTCAGCTTCCTCTTTTCTTGGTTAAGGGGGTTTTCTGTTAAAGGGGGTTTATGTTTCCATTTTGTTTCATCTCAAAAGATAGCTTTAATAAGATAGTAAGTCCATGAGGGTTCCACTGGGTTTGCAATGGGAACGGGAGAACTAGGGCGTGCTGCTCCTCCTCTCCCTTCTCCTGCCAACCCTTGAAACTCATCATATATTTTTCTTTTTATTTCTATTAAATCATTAAATGTGGCACCCTAAAATAGACAAGAATACAGTAAACTTATTTCATTTTCATTCCCAGCATGAGCAGCCATCCCACAGAAACAAAGAGCAAAAGGAATGGGGGGGAGGTTCAGATACCTCACACATGGGCATCCACCCCAGACACCTGCCGGGTCTTAATGTTGTACGCTGAATAGTTTATGACATTACAGCTAGCCCCGAATAGTGCTGTACAAGACAGCGAGTGATGCAATACCACAAATACTGCTGTACACGGTATTGCATCCTCGCACTATTCCAGGCAGAGGATAAGACCTCTGCTGGGACAGGGTTCTGCCAAGCAGCTGTCATGGCTCAATGGACTGAGCCATTGCAGCAAGAAACCCAGGCGTTGCCATCTGGGACCAGGTTTGATTCCCGGTCTCAGAACATTTTATTTTTTTTGCACTTTGGTGCAATTTCACTGACCCCCCCCCAAAGCTGAGAATCTTTAGTGGGGGGGTTGGGGGCATGGAATGTGGCACCCCCCACAAAAAAAAAGACGTACTGCATGTAAAGAATTGTGCTGTATTGGCAGAGTGAATTTTGCATGCGGCATAATGTCGTGCAACATTATGACCCTGTGCCCCTCAGGCAGGGCTCATCCTGTCACATCCATGCTCTGTCATGTTGCCAGGACAAAGACTTAATAGCAGGAGTATACCAGGCTTCTGAGTTTCCCTTCCTAAGGATGGGCTTGAATGGGGCAACAATGTCGCAGGCCGTGTTAAACTGGACAATAATGTAGTCAAGGGCTGCATTGACATCACTTGTACTAGTTAAAAAAAAGAGTCAACTTGTTGCAGTAGGGCTAGAAAATATGGGAGCCTGTGGGAATGTGGAACACTCAGGCTAATTTTTGGTCACCTTGGTGGACCATCTGCAGGTGACAGAGGAGTAGTCAATAAGGAAGTCAGGCAAGACAGCATTTGAGATGGTGACAGTATGGCTAACTAGAATCTAGTCTAGTAGAGTGTCAGTGCCTGTCTTATAATTTACCGTGGTAGGAGCGGTAATAACTTGGGTCAGATACACATTAGCCAGCCTATCTTTATATGCCTTATTTTTACTTGCAAGCCAGTTACAGCTAAAGTCTCCAACCACAATTTTCTTGTGCTGTAGATTTAAACCAGATACAGCATTAATGAAGCTGCCAAAGTCATCTGAGACATTATTTGGTGGGATATAAGCCTCTAGTAGGTTGAGGTTTTTCTCACCCTTGAGACCCAGCCTAAAGTTAATTGCAGGGAGCTCACAGCAGGAAGGTTCCAAAGTAAGGGGGAGTGTACTAGAATTAAGGAAGGACTTAATGTAAACAAGACATCCACCACCCTTTCTAGAGTCCCTGACTTGCCTAAATAAGGTCATGTGTCAATTTCAATTTTCCTGTCTGTAATCCTATTGATGAGCCAGGACTATGTGCCAGGCACAGCATCAAACTGTGAGTTTGCTACCCAGAGCTTAAATTCATCAAGTTTAGGCATAAGGCCTCCTAGACCCCTGTCCACTTCCTCAGATTGTTTTGGTGGTCTGTAGGCCACTTCCACTCTTATGTTCATCCCATTTTCAACTACTAGCTGCACCCATACTGTTTTTTCTCTTCTCACGGGATTGAGGCTTCCATTATATTTATATTCTCTGTAATGTAAAATGCCACCCCTCCCCACAACAACCTCTTATGTCTATCAATACATCAAAACTGTCTCCCCAAGAAGTAACCATACTGACCTGAGTGTATGCTGCAATTCAAAAACTTAAGTTTCTTGCCATTCAGCAGTTCTGTTAGCAAGTTATAAGGATTATTTTTTTAACTGCTAGCTTTTAAACAGTAAGGGCTAGAAACATTATTATTTTTTAAAAGAAGACATGTAGCCAAATCAATATAGTTGTTGCATCCTGTTGTTAAACTTTCAATGTTTCAAAACAGATAAGCACAAATTAGTGATGTAAAAAATATTTTTAAGTGTATCATAGAGAATAATACATGGGTGGATGGGTGTAACCTGAACACTGCACACATCTGAGGCATGTGGTACTACTGTATACAGACCTCGAGAGTGAAGCTCGAGGGGTTTATAAATGCATCCCTCACTGATGGTGTGCTTAAAATTCTGAATAGCATACATCCGCCCATTTTATTATTTTTTTTATAATTACTGGTGGAGCATTTTTAACCAGAGTGGGTTTTGTGTGATTGTTTAGATTAATGAAAAAAACAGAAGCTGCTATACTATTTTAAAAATGCTTTACTGTGAGAATTAATAAAGTCAAACTTGAATACAATTAAATGTGTCTTTTTTTTTTTAGTACTTCAAACTGTAAAATAGAAACTGAAATCTGACTGCTATGCTGTGTAACAAATTTTATGTTGGCTTGTGCTTTTGCGTAAGCCAACTTATATTACAGTAATGTAGGATTTGGAAGTCTGCGACCACTGTGGGCTGAATGCAGGACACGCATCAGTAGGTGCGTCCTCATTCCCCAATAAGCCAGCATGCAGGCACCAACACCAGCAACATGTAAACTGGCCACCAGATCTATTAAAAGTGCTGCTGCAATGAGAGCCAAGCTCGTCATGCAGCGGCATAATAACACGCCTCCTGACATGCTTTTTCTGGTGAAGCAGTTTGAGAAACATAGCGGCACTGACTGCCACTGCACAGAGTGCCAATTTCAGTGATACTCAATCCCCCTGTTGGCATGCCCCGACTCACTTTATTTGCCAACGGGGGAGCCCACTCCCCATTGGCATAATACCCCCCTCCCATTCCAGTTCTGTGCCGAGGGGTTGCCTAATCCCCCTTGGCATCATGCACCCCCCACAGTCTTTCTTTGCTGATGGGGAGCCCACTCCCTGTCAGCATAATGTCCCCAACCTCCATTTGTGCTGTGTGCCAAGGGGGTGCCCAATCCCCCTCGGCATCATGTGCACCCCACACCCATTCCTGTGTCAATGGGGGGCCCAGTCCCCATCGGTTGTGGTCCCCCTCTCTGTTAAGCAGGTGGTACACTGGGAGCCCACCCCAGTGTACCAAACAAACACCTGCAAATAAAGAAAACTGACCCTCGTTGTCTTTTTTCCCCCTGTAAAAGAAGAAAACGGTCCCACGCAGTCTCTCCTGCCCCCTCCTCCAACCTGCGCTCACCCTCAGTGTACCCTGCCTCCCCACACACCCTCTCACTCCATACTTACCTCCGGAAACCGGCATGATGATCTTCGGTGGACTGGGAACACGTCTGTGCTCTTCAAAGCCAACTGCGAACTGAAGAAATGCCAGTAAGCTGTATAATGGCATAAACAGGGGTTTTCCACCTTTGGCGCATATCTCAGGCATTTTGGGGAATTTTTACACCACATTTTCAAAATGGGGTTATTGGGACCCCTCCTCATAAATTCAGTCACTGTCTTGGCGTTATTCTGTCTCAAAAGGTGATTTCATGGCCTGTGCGCAGAATCACTTTTTGGGCCTGATTTATGAAATGACAGTGCCACTGTTCATGAGGTGGGCTCTCAATAAGTCTATGTTGCAAATTTGGTGAAAAAAATCCAACAAATGACTGTTTTAAAAGTGTGCGTTGCACAGTTTCCACGCACGCTCATAACTGTGAATTTGTAATATTTTCACTCCAGGTTTTTCAACATTGGCATTTTTCCACACCTCCTTATGAACAGTACAGCTGTCATTTTACATATCCTGGCTGAAATTTTTTTTCACACTTCCAGCACAGAATAGCATGGTTGCTGTGCGAGATCAATTTTAGGGACAGCTTAAGAAAATGACAGTGACACTGTTCATGAGCAGAGGTCCTAAAATGCCTATGTTGAAAATTTGGTGATGAAAGTCCATAAAATGACTGTGTTACAAGCATGTGTTGCACTGTTTCCATGCACCCTTGTAACTTCACAAATTTGCAATATTTTCATGCCAGATTTTCAACACTGGCATTTTTTCACACCTCCTTATGAATAGTACAGCTGTCATTTTTCACATCCTGCCCCAAATGTGTTTTCTCACCTGTGGCGCACAATGGTGTGGTCACTGTGGGAAATCAACTCTTGGGAAAGATTAACAAAATCACAGTGCCACTGTTCATGAGGGAAGGTCCCAAAATGCCTATGCTGAAAATGTGGTTAAAAAAATCCCAAAAATAATTGGGTTATGGACGTGTTGTTCAGTTTCTATGCATGCTCGTGGCTTCACCAATGTCTTATATTTTCACTTCAGATTTTCAACGTTGCCATTTTTTTACACCTCCTCATAAACAATACAGTTGTCATTTTTCACATCCTGCCCAAAATGTGTTTTCATGCCTATGTCACCAAATGGCATAGTCACTGTGCAAAACCACCTTTCAGCTAACAAGCTGATAGTGCCTCTCTTCATGAGGTGGGGTCGCAAAAAGCCCATGTCAAAACTTTGGAGTGAAAATACCAACAAATGCCTATGGTGTTAGGGTTTCCAACTGTAACACCCCACCCTGTAGAGACTGATAGGTGTCAGGGGTGTGACTTGGGATCATTGGCCATAATGCTCACGCCATTCCACCCCCCATCCACACCCTGCAGCCAGTGACAGGCATCAAGGTGTGCCTTGGAGTGTTCAGCCCTAAGGTTCACCCCATTCTTCTATACTGCACCCATCTCAGTGTATTTCCTTATGGAATGGGGTAAGTATAAGGCCCAAAGCCCCCAAAGTACACCACGACACTTGTCAGTGTCTACAGGGTAGGGTGAGGTGAAATAGCATGAGTGTTATAGCTGATGACCCTAAGGCACACCCCAACACCTGTCAGTTTCTGCAGGGTGGGAGTGGGGTTGGTGTCAGTTCAATACTTCACTGCCATACCTATTATGCATCTCTAACTCCTGCACTATCAATGCCAATGCCAGCGCCAGCAAGATAACATTCGGCATTGATAAATGCTTGTTTTATTAGTGGCAGTTGTGAGGTTTTGATCATGCATAGCTCTGCATAAGTGTGATGGACAGTCAGTGGCTGCAGCTGTCCAGTTGCAATGCAAAGTAATAACCAGGCCATTGTAACACGATTTTAAGAACACATTAACATGCTCCCTAGTAATTATAATAGAGTAAACATGCATTTTCAGTATCTCAATACATTACAAGTATCAACAGGAATGACCTATGCATGCACAAGGGTGCGGTGCTAACATATACGGAATCCAAACAAACAGAAGGGAAAAAGAAATATGTGTCTGAGCTGGGATTTGAGCTCAGGCTACCTGGAATATCGTTCCACTTGCACTACCAGCTGTGCCACCAAGGCAACTGGAAATCTTGGATCTCAAAGCACATTACTCTTTCTCTAATGCACAACCTGGTGCTGCACAGACAATTTTCTTACACAAGGGTGCTGTGTGCACATATATAGAATCCAAACAAACAGAAGAGAGAAAGAAATAAGTGCCTTACCTGGGATTTGTATCCAGGCAGCTGAAATACTGTTTCGGTTGTGTTACTAGTTGCGCTTCTAAGGCAACTGGAAACCTAGGTCTCCCAGAACCACTTTATCTTTTCTCTAATGCACAACTTGGTGCTGCACATGTAATTACACAGTCATACACAAGGGTGCCATGTGTACATATATACAACCCAAACAGAAGAGAGAGAAAGAAATATGTACCTTGGATAGGATTTGAACCCAGCCCAGAATACTGTTCTGGTTGCACCATCAGCTGTGCCACCAAGGCAACTGGAAACCTATGACTCCCTGAAGCTCCTTACTCTTTCTGTAATGCACAATCTGGTGTTCAAATCCCAGTTAAGGCACATATATTATTCTCTTTTCTGTTTGGATTCCATCTATGTGCACACCGCATCCTTGTGTATAAAACTATAATTATCTGTGCAGCACCAGGTTGTGAGTTAGAGAAAGAATAAGGTGCTTCTGGAAGTTCCAGGATTCCACTTGCCTTGGTGGTGCAGCAGCATATTACAGGCAGCCTGGGTTCAAATCCCAGCTAAGGCATTTATTTATTTTTCTCTTCTGTTTGTAGGAATGTCATATTCTTGCCCTGACTCCAACTTTTCATTAACAAAAAAAAAATAACTTCTAGGTCCTAATAATTCCAAAAACTTAACTTCCTAACTGGAGTTCATGTAAAAAGGTTTAAACTTTAGAAGCATAATGAAGTGGAGATTGCTGTAGTTTTTTTTGTTTTTTTTTTAAATTAAAACATGTAGTATGGTTAACTTGGCTGTACCCTGTCACTTTAGTTTCCATGTGTTTATACACATTGAGCTATTTCAATACACTCGCAGCGCTTTATACTGTATAACCTTATTGATTTTGGGTTTTTCAATGAATCAGCACACTTAAAATGCACAAAAAGGCAAGTGTCAAACTTTTCCAGATGCAGGCAGACAACACTTGATATACTATTACCTGCTGCATTGGCAGATACTAGTGGTGTTCTATCAAAGATCACAGCATTTATGTTTTCATTTTCTTGTTTTTTTCTCCTACTTTGATTATTGCAGTTCTCTTCTTTTTGTACACATCCAAAGTCTCTCCTCCAAACTTTGATGTGTTCAAAATGTACCATAAAGCATGATTACATCAACCTAGTGTCACAAAACTACACTGGATCCTTGATCCATGTCTGTATATATTGCAGATCCAGAAGCAAATGATTTGATATCTTTTATTGGACCAACATAGATGTAACAAAAAGAATGAAGTGCTTTAGCTTTCGGACCAACCCAGTCCTTCCTCAGAAGGATCGGATTGGTTTGAAAGCTAAAGCACTTTGTTCTTTTTGTTACATCTATGTTGTTCCAATAAAAGGTATCAAATCATTTGCTTCTGGATCTGTTCTTACAAGGACCAATATGGCAAAGACTAAATCTGCATGTATCCATTACAAAATAGTTTTGTCTGTACAATTCTTCATGGTCTTGTTCCTTGTCCTGTTTGGTCCCTTTGCTTTGCCTCAGCCTCTTTCCTTACCCCATACCATAGTGTAGCTCTCTTGTCCCAATGGATAGTCTTTAAAGGCCCTGTCCAGACTACAGCATAGTAAGTTATAACATGTTATAAAACGTTTTATCACTTACCATGTTGCTGTGTCCAAAGTGAGTTCAGCAGTATTTTATCGTGTTGCAAGGCCCATACTTACTGTTCTGATTGTGTTCAGTGGGGCTTGTCAAACAAGCTTTCTGGGAGCTGAAGCAGAGATGGAACCATGTCTGCCTTTCCAGACCTGCTGGTAACATGGTTCTTTGTTGTAATCCATTTTGAGAACTGTATTAAAACTTAGGCTTTTTCAGCCTGTGTTTAAATCCACCCGTACTATGGATGTGAGCCATGATAGATGGACTTAAAATGGTTCAAGTGATTCAAACCATCTTAAGACCTTTAGTCTGGACAGGGCCTAAGATTCACTGTTCCCCCACCTGTGAAAATACCTACTTATTCACTTCTGTCAATTTCACTCCACTTCACTCTTTTAGTCTCATCTGAACATATGTATTCTGTATTACCTAGCATCCTGTCACTTAAGTCTCTCTAAGCATATTATGCCAATAAGTGTTTACAGTATAATTCAGTATAATGTACTGTATTAATAGCATTTGTGCAACTATCTTCTATTTGTTATTATTTTATACTGCTTTTAGTTTTCATGTTCATTATTTTCTAATTTAAACATCTTTGGAATATTCTGTGAAATATTTTGTGATACTTTGTATGAAAGATGCTAAAATAAAATTATAGTATATTTTATTAACATTTTTTTTCTGTTTTAGTTAGGATAGAACCATTGATCACAGCCCATTTATGATAGCATCCTAGGAGTACATCTTACACAATAGCTACATTATCAAAATGGTACAATATCATAAATAACACAGCATTTAAATAGCAAGTAATACTGGCCTTTCCTTGACGAGCATTCCTAGATGTAAAACTACCAAAGGGAAATCAGGCTTCTCGTACATAGGTCCCTTCTACTGGAACTCACTGCCCCTAGATGTACGCCTTACCCCTAATCATACCACCTTTAAGAAGAGGCACCGCTCCCTCCTTCCAGCTTGTACTCGATGTACCTGCTTCAACCCTCCTTAGATCTTGATTCCCACTGCCATGACTGCCCTGGGTATCCCTCTATGTTATGAGTTGGCACCCTGCCTACTTTCAACTTCCCTTTAACCTATCCCACTATTATCTCTCTCCCCACCTCCTACCAATAATATCCTTTCAGTTGCAGGAGGCTGTTATGCTACCTGCTACGATATGTTTTTTTCTCATTTTCTGTACCTTATATTTGTGATATTATTATGATAGTTCTACACATGGGCACTTATCTCTATTTGTATAATTTACACCATTGCGTGCCTTGCACCAATATTTGTCTTAATCTTTGTTCTCACTTTCTGTTTGTGATGATTGCATATACCCTGTCACTGTATTCACTGTAACTGTATCTCACTGTCTTGTTGATCTCCCGGGTCGTACCTGAAAATAGTCACTTTCGTGTCTAGTGTACCTACCCGGTTATCAAAAAATAAATAAATAAATAAACTTTTAAGTAATGCTTCCACAACAATTGTGACAAGGTACAGTAATATCACAGGAAGCAAATTGTCTAACCAAGAATGAACCAGTTTGATAGATGGTGGTTTAGCATTCAGAGATTTAAAAGCTGGAGGAAGGTATATATGGCATACACAATCACCAGACTCAGAATATGCTATTTATCATCATGAGTGAGTGAGCAAGACCATAACTCACAGGTGGCAGAGCCTTGAGTGAGGTATGAATACCCTGCCCCTTCGCAAGTGAGCATAAATCTCATATTCTGAGTGAGGCCATTGTGTATCCAATTTATACAATGTATTTTAAATTGTAAAGCTTTCAGGTTAGTTCTTTAAAGAAGAATAAACTGTTTCTGTTCAATTTCACTTCTCTGTCTTGAGTGCAGTAAACATCATTGTGATGCCACCAGGCATTGTTTAATCTGCTTTCCCAATAGATAAAGGAAAAGTCCCCTCAGCCTTTTATCATGTTTACCTGTATACTTTGTAGGTAAGCACAATGATTGCCTCTATTGCAGTCTCTTAATTTCATCAGGATTTAAAAAAGATAGGAAATTATTTATTTGTGTTTTTAACTGTTAAATGAGTAATAAATACTAGACACTGACCTCTGTGTGTGTGTCATTGTATTATTATGTTTAGAATTAATTTTCTTTATAGTGCCATTATACTGTCATACCATTTACTTGACAGTCTGTGTTTTAGCATTGGGAGTCAGGGCATGTCAGGTATGAAAAGTTCACGTCGCAGACTCCCGATACAGCACTCAGTTGGTCACAGCGCTCAGGTTAGGATCATCCACTGCTTCAGCAACAAACACTGATGCCATCCAGGGATGCTATACTACCATTTCCCTTGGTGAGCAGCACAGCTACCCCCCACCTCCCCATTCTCAGCCAGTCACCATCAAGGTCTTATTTCTGCTGGAAAAAAAGGTTATTTACTTATTACCACCCTGGTGTCCCAGGGGTACCTCAACCTAAACTGCTTCAGTGTAACCATGCTACCTCTTCTCCTCCCAGTGAAGTTCTTTCACATACCTTTCACTGACTCCTGATACTAAAACAGACTATCAAGTCGATGGTCTGACAATTTAATGGCCATATGAAGAAAATGAATTCTAAACATAAAAATACAACTAAACACATACATACACACACACAGGTCACTGTCTAGTATTTATTATTCATTTAACAGTTAAAACACAAATCATTTCCTATCTCCCTTAAATGCAAATGAAGGTATTTAGGTCTGGTGTGAAAACCTGCCTGACTCCATTACAAAAGTCATAACCTGACTCATGTAAGGCATCATGAAATTTGATGATGCTTTGGTTCCAAAGCCTGGCAAGGCAAGGCAACTTTTATTTATAAAGTGCCCATTCCAACATGGGCTCAGAGTGCTGTACATAGATTAAAATACTTGAAGAAATAAAATGGAATGACATACTTTAAAACTCATGAATCACTAAAAGCCAAACTAAACAAATAAGACTTAAAAGAGGTTTTAAAGGCCTCCACTGATGTAGCAAAATGAATGTAACATGGAATCATGTTCCAAATGGTTGGTGCCACAGCTCCAAAAGCTGTATCTCCAGAAGACCTGCTTCTGGAGTTGGGCACCACAAGCAACTCTGCATCAGTGGAGCAGAGAGGGTGGATCAGGTGGTTGGGAATCAGGAGCTCTTTCAGATAGTCAGGTCCCAGACCGTGTAGAGCCTTGTAAGTTAGCAAGCCAATCTTGATGGTGATGTGAAAGCGTATAGGCAGCCACTGCAGAGCATGAAGCACTGGAGTGATGTGATGTGTTCCAGTCTAGAAGAGCCGACCAGCAACAGGGTCACTGTATTCTGCACCAGCTGCAATCTGCACTGACTCCCCCCAGATAGCCCTAGGTATAGGGCATTACAGTAATCGAGTCTTGTGATGACAAAGGCATGGATCACCATAGCCAGGTCATCGTGGGCCAAAAATGGTCGGATCCTTGAAATGTTATGGAGCTGAAAGAAGTCAGACTGAACAACAGATGACACCTGATGTTCAAGTGTCAAACCATTATCCAACATGACTCCCAGATTCTTGACCATTTTCACTGCCATGAGGCGCTGCCCAAACAAAACAGGGAGGTCTAAATCACCCTGCATGATGACCATAATCTCAGTCTTCCCAGGGTTTACACATAGCCAGTTAGCTACCACCTAGTCACTGATCTCGGCCAAATAACCTTCAAGTCAAGATGATGCCAGGTGATAACCTGGGGGATAAGACAGATACAACTGGGTTTCATCCGCATAGAAGTGAAAACCTAAGCTATATTGTCTTATGATCTCCCCAAGAGGCAGCTTATACACAGTAAATAAAATGGGGGCCAGGATTGAACCTTGAGGAGCACCGCAAGGAAGAGGGCACGGCTCAGGAAGAAATTTCCTTAAAGCCACATGCTGCTTCCTCCTGGTTATGTAGGAATGAAACCAGGTCAAGACTAACCCATTAACACCCACATAATTCCTCAGGTGATCAACCAGCACTCCATGATCCACCTGTCAAATGCTGAGGAGAGGTCCAAGAGCACTAAGATGGAACAGTGCCCTCGGTCCCTCACCATGAGGAGATCATGGGTCACCCTAGTCAATGCCATGTCAGTACTATGATGGGGCTGAAAACTAGACTGGAGAGGTTCAAGGATGGAAAAACTCTCCAAGCAATCAAGCAACTGCTCCTCCACCACCCTCTCAATAACCTTCCCCAAAAAGGGAAGATTAGAGATCAGTCTGTAGTATGCAAGATCATCAGGGTCCAAGGATGACTTTTTCAGCAAGGGTATCACCATGGCCTCTTTCAAAGCAGGGGGAAAGACCCTGCCGATCATAGAACCACTGACAATCTCCACGAAGACTGGACCCAGAAACTCAGCAGAGCTAGTTATTAGCCATGTCAGTTCGGGATCCAGTACACAGTTGGTGGGGTGCAAGGAGCTGTTCATTTGGAGGACCTCCTCAACAGAAACTGGCCGAAACTCACCCCAATGCAACCTAATACTGTCAACACATGACCCGTTACCTATGGTAACAACCTGACCAGAGGAGATACTACCCTCCCTGATAGCCGACAGCTTGTCAGCAAAGAACCAGCTAAACTCTTCACATTTTGAAGGTGAAAGAGTTCCCACTCACTGCAGATAGGACGGATTTAACCATCCATCTACAATGCAGAAAAGCACATCCCGGCAATTTCTCGCTGCAGCAATTGAGCAGGACAAAAAACTGTATTTTTTTGGTCAGTTGCCCACTGGTACTCCACGTAGTGGAGTCTCAGAGCCAATCTGTTGGCTTCAGTGCAGTTCTCCTCCAGGAACACTCTAACCTCCATCCCTTAGTCTTCAGTTGATGTAGTTCAGCACAATACCAGGGTGAGCTAGGGCAGGACATCAAGGGATGGACATGGAAAGGTACAATAGTGACCAAAGCAGTTGTCAACCCCCTATTATAGGAGCCGAAGGCAGCATCTGGACCCGAACCACAAGCATGCAGCATGCTTAAGATGTCCAATGCCTCCTGGAGTTTGCAAGGCTCCAAGTGATGTCTCAGATAACACCGGATAGTCTCCAAAGAAGGGTTATCTATTCAGGGGACCCCACAAAGGAACTCCACCGCATGATGATCTGACCAACTGACCAGATCAACTATGATCGCAATTATGTCAAGTCTCAATGAGAAGACCAGATCCAGAGTGTGGCCGCATTCATGGGTCACGGCAGTAATCACCTGTGTCAATCCCAGTGGTGTTGTAAGCTGGAGGCATTCTTGACCAAATGAGAGGACTCTTCATTGACCCAGGAACTGAAATCTCCCAGCACAATAAGCTCTGAAGATTCCAAGACCTGACCCACAATGAAGTCCATGTACTCCTGCAGGAAAAGATTCCCATCCCCGGAGGCCGTTAGATGAGAATAATCCTGCCACTGACACCCAGAGCCCATCTAGTCAAAACACACTCGAAGGAATCCAGCATTCCCACTGGGCCTGCAGTAGTTATACTGTATAAGTCAGTGCAGTTGCTGTTCTCTGCAGCCCCTGTCTTCTTGTCTTACGCTGGCCATGAAACATTTCAAGGCAAAGAAAGTGCCCTGCTGTTTTCTGTACTTTAAAGTTTATCTGAGTTAGACAAAAATGCCTTTAGAGAATATGGGGACTTCACAAGACATGCAACAGAAATGGATGAGAGTAAAACTTCTGCTTGATTGTGCAGGTACACATCATCGACTCCCATGATGTCTTGCACAAGTACAGTCATGACTTTTGGAATGGAGACAGACAGCTTTTCACACCAGGGCAAAACAAAGTAAAACAACCTCTTTTATATTTAAATTAAGATGACATTAGGGGAAGCAAGAGAGGGAATCATTGTCCATACCCACAAACTACACAGGTATATGGAAAATAGGTTGAGGAGACTTTCCCTTTAAGGGCTTCTTTGTGATCAACCTCTAGTGATGATAAATGGTGATGACCACACCTCTAGTGATGAATGATTTATCATAACTCCAGGTCCTAATGACATGTAAATATTTTATTTACCTGTACATTTTTGTCTCACCCCCACTGCATAAATGGATATACTGTATGGTTCTGTGGTATACCTGCACTGCAGATTCATTATAACAAAGATAACAGCAACACTGAAAACACCCCAAGTAAACTATTTCTTTAAAGATGAACTGCTAAAAATATTGCCAGATCATGTAGCTATTATTTAAGTCACATTAAAGGGACACTGTCAACCTGGTTTGCACAATATTATTTCTAGTTAAAACCCCACGTCATGATTGCTTACTAGGGATGCTCAGAATCCTCTAATTCCAATCAGATTTTTGGATTTATGATTTTAAGGACTTTTGAATCCTAATTTAATTCATTTTCAAATCCTAAAAGGACCTAAAAATCAGAGTAATGATTTGGAGTTGAAATCTTAAATCCTAAATGCCTGTGTAAAAATAGGATTTAGGATTTAGTTTAGGATTTGAGATTTTCAGACTGTAAATCTGAAAATCATAAATCTGAAAATAGGATAAGAATCCAACAAATCAAATTCCATTCCGTGGATTCCAAGCAACCCTAGCACTTACCATCTCTAAAATGCATGGATGTTACCAATTGTTTCAGCTTTTTCCTATCTCAGTAGTACTAAATTCCATGCTAATGGTGTCATTAGACCTAACCATGTTTTGTGTCAAATCCTTGAGCTACCTTTTTTGCATACTTTTTGAACATTAGGAACACCATCAAACAGTGCAGCCACTCATGATGCAGCAGAATTCTCTCCTCCCACTGTATCATGAGTGGCTAGACTGTGTTGGGGGTGTTCTGAAGTATAGGAAAGATGCAATGAGAGTTAATCAAGGACGGTAAACAAACATTTTTTTGTGTCATAACACCAGTATTGTGAGCAGTCTGTTTTTCACTTTAAAAAGGAAAAAAGGTATCAGAATCAAACTACCAGCTACATCAGTAATCTCTGCAGAATGAGACCAATCATAACGTGTATTTTTAAAGACACTTTGAGGCATAAGGGGGTTGACAATGTCTCTTTGTATACTTTTAATCTTATCCTGTTTGTTGTTTCTGTGTATTTGACCCTAAGGCTGATGTTTCTATCTTGGGGTGAGATGAAATCATATAGACTGTCAAGCTTCTTCTCAAGATCTATGATGTCATCTCATCTCTTGACGGAAACACAGCCCTGCGGTGTATGGTGGGATGCCCATACATTATTCTGTGTTTTTTGTTTTACACCATATTGTAGTCACTTTAAGACAGTAAGTCTCTTAACTTGCACTGTTTGGACTTCTTACCTTTTTTAACCTTTTGTAACTGCAGCTCGAGAGGTGTTGGAAGGGCTCCTAGCAGTGAATCCTGCCCATCGATTTACAGCTTGTGAGCTGCTGGATCATCACTGGATCACCGTGAGTAGCTCCAGGCTTTTCAGGTCTAAAGTACAGATATCAATGTGATACAGAGGGGGTGGGGGGGTTTATTTGTTTAATTTTATTTATTTTTTGAAATCTTGGATTAATACCTTTGAACAACTGCTCTTTACATAGGTCCCACGTCAAAAGAAAAACATCATCATGATAACAATTACAATAACAGGTACACTGCAAGTGTCACCAGGCCTGAAAACATCTAGTTAGAATACAGCAAAAGCCATAGGTTCACTGAAAAAATACAGATTAAAATTGAGGTGGGGCCGGCCCGGTGGCACTGAGGGTTGAGGCACTGGACAGCACACCTCATGCTACACCGGCGACCCAGTTTCGGGAATGGACTCAGGGTTGTTGGGGACCAGCAAGGGGGTGGAGAATCGAGTGTCCCAATGGATGCTCTCCTCCACCAGGGGTGGGTAATTGGGGTGTCCTGTGCACATGACATTCCTAGGGACCAGCGGGAAGCACCGGTTCACAGGGGTAATGGCGGCTCTCTCCGAGAGCCGGAGAGAGAGGCGCTCCGGGCACTTGGCAACAGCGTGCATCAGCACATCGTTTGCCTGGATTCTGTCCTTCACAGGAGTCTAAGGGGAGAAATCGGGGAAAAAAATCATACAACCTCAGCCCTCCCGAGTAAAAATGAAGCTGGGGTGGGGTGGCCTTGAATAGCCTAGGCAGACGGAGTAGGAGGGGGTACGTGGCCCTCTCCAAAAGCTGTGGGAACCAGGCAAGTGCAAAAAAAAAATGAGGTGGGACTAGATACACTGGGATAGGTAAAGGATGGAGACAAGGGGTTTTAAATGAATATACTCCAAACAGACGGTACAATTCATTTAAACAACGGAGGCAGTGTATAAGGTATGCCTGAGTCAGGTTGCTGAGTTGGGTTGTTTCAGCTGAAAATATAATTATTACTTTGAAATATGGAGTGGGTGCAATGCCTACCAACAATGTTGGCAGTTATTGTAGGCTGCCTGATCTGAATTAGCAGAGGATAGTAATCACTCAACTTTACCATAAAAGGATGGTTAATTTTTGACAACACTATGGCAGGTTGGGGTGCATGGAAGACTTCACATCATGCTGCTGCCTAAGGTATGACCACAGCATGAGAAAGGGCAGTGTTCAAAGTCAAAGAAATAAACTTGATAAGATCTATTTACAATGAAACAAAAGCAACAACTTGAAACCATGAACCTTGTGCTTTGTGCAGCTCTGGCACTTCCCTAGAGGGCTTGGGCTTCACCACATAATGCTCAAATATATAATGCCTGCTTAAAACCACAGTGGCATGAATTCACGGATTTGAAAAATGCGCACAACCAAGTCTAAACTGGGTAGGATACAAGTCAAGGCTAATTTCTATAACACAGGCCATAACAGAGAAAAAAGTGCTTGCAAAAGAAGGGGAGGGGGCTAAACATAATAGGAGCACACTCAGAAACAGGCGATCTAAACTAAGCAAGCTGAATCAATGGCACTCAACAAAAAATATACTCACAGAAATCCCACTTATACAAAGTAAAGAGAAACAGTCCTATAACCTATACTAAAATGTATTAGAAAACAAAGAAACATAGACACCAATGGCAGATGAAGACCGAGGGCCCATTGAGTCTGCCCATAGTATTACTTTTTTTTATTTATTCGCTTTTGGTAACCGGGTAAGTGTGCTAGGCAACAATCCTGCCTATTTTCAGGCACGACCTGGGAGAGTACAAAATTGAGAAGACAGAGATGACAACAGTAAATTTCAAGAACAATAACATAGGTACATCATTACTATCCAGGTTGTGATACATCAGAGGAATTAGGCACACAGACAATTTTCTAGCATCTATAACAGTAGACAATAAAGCAACAAATAAGAATTGGGATTGCTAGAGGAGGAGCAAGCAACTAACAGTCATTCAGCCAAGTTTAGTGGAAAAGGAAACCCAAACATATGATACAGAAAAATAAGTTATATACTACCAGCTACATAGCATGGAGTCTCAGGTGGCAACTCTCAATTACGTGCAGTTACAGTTACCTACAGTAGGTTATAGAGGTGAGAGAACAGAGCACACTTAAAAGAAAGGTGAGAAGTGGAGTTTTTGACCTGAGGGGGGAGTGAGTTCCAGAACATAGGAGCAAAATAGGAGAAAGCCTGTTCTCCCATTTTGGTAGCACAGGGCTGTACAGACAGCATTGGGATGGAAGAGGACCTAAGGTAGCAGGAGTGAGAGACTGGGGTAGGCATGTCACCCAGAGAGGCCGGACAAGGTGGTCTAGTAAGGGAGTCCACTAGACACCCCCTAGAGTGTATGACCGGAGGTTTTTGGGAGGCAACCAATTTAAGCCAAAGTAGAGTAGACAGGGATGACTTAGGCAAGGAGCTGATGAGGCGAACCTACAGATATTATTATGGGAAGCGTCACACTAGCATTAGCATGGTAGAGAACCAGGAGGGCATAAAGGAGTTGAGGGAGTAGTACACCTTTAGCAACTGATAACCTGGCTGTTGGCATGAGTGAGTGACGCACTCTATAGGCAGCACCAGTTTTAGCATTGACAGACCGACAGACCTCATTGACATGTGCCGAAAAATTAAGAGCCGGGTCAAGCGTAACCCTGAGGTATTTGAAAGTAGAGGTGTTAGTGACAGTAGTACCATCTCAGCAGTGGATGAGGAGCTTTGGGGAAGCAGTGGGCATTTTTTTAGAGGACCCAAAAAGCATGGCCTGAATCTTGCCCGTGTTTAGGATTTGTTGGTTAGCCGAGAGCCAGGATTGAAGGGATTGAAAGCCATGTGAAAGGCTTAGGTTTATGTCGGCCATAGATTTAGAAGAATAATAGAGCACAAGGTCATCAGCATACATGAGTGGGCTACTGTGAAGAGCAGGACTGGGGATATCATTGAGGAAGAGAGAAAAGAGTAGAGGACCAAGAATAGAACCCTGTGGAACACCACAGATGATAGGGATGGGGGAAGAGAGAGAACCTTACAGAAGGAAACAGCCTTGGAGCAGTTTTCCAGGTAACTACCGAACCAGGAAAGGGTAGAGTCAGAGGCTCCTAGGGTTTGTAGCCTAGTCAGTAGTAGCGGGTGGTGTACCATATCGAACACTTTTGAGAGATCTATGAACACAGCTCCTGTGAGTATGCCCTTATCCATATTACCTTTGACATCGATGGTAAGCTGGGTCAGGGCAGTGGTAGTGCTGTGCCCCACCTTAAAGCCATACTGAAAAGTGGATTGAAGATTAAACTTAAGAAGGTACTCAGAGACCTGACGATGGATTAGTTTCTCAAGTAGCTTGCTGAGTGTGGGGAGAAGTGAGATGGGGGGGTAGTTGGACAGAAGTTTAGCATCTCCCTTCTTAAAAACAGGTATAATTCTAGCCATTTTCCAGACCAAGGGGACAGAGGCAGTGCAGATAGAGAGGTTGAAAAGTCTGGTTATGGGCCCTGCGAGCCAGGCAGCAAACTGCCTAAGGATCCTGGGATGAATATCATCAGGGCCTGGGCTACCATTAGTCAGTACAGTTTTGAGTAGGTTTAGAACTTCATGGTATGTGGCCAGGGTCAGCTTCAGAGTAGGGGGAGTGGGGGCTCTGGGAGATGAGGCAGGCAAAGCATTGGGGAGTGAGGAGGGAGTAGGCATTGGTAGAGTGGGAAAGAGAGAATTCAAAGCATTAGCAATGGTGAGTGGGTGGTTGCAGTGGACATCATTTATGTACATATCTGATGGAGTCAATGGTTTGTTATTACCAGGAAATTCCTTGATTTGGGACCAATACCGTTTAGAGTTGGAGGTGGAAGAACTTGTAATAAGTACTTTTAGCCAGGCAAATCTGCTTTTGACAGTTGTTCTGTAATGCTCTGTAGGCTTCAAAGTCAGTAAGTAGATGGAAGCCTTCCAAGCAGACCACAGTTTGTCCCTGAGTTTTAGAAGATGGAGCAGGGGATGCTCGAGCCATTTGGTGACCTTCCCTTTTACTCTTCTTGTGGTGACCGGGATGTGTTTATTTTGCAGCAAAAGTAGAGAAAAGTTGAAATAGCCTGTAGCGATGTTTATATCATCAGTATCATAGAGGGGAGACCAATCCACTAGGTTAAGATTGTGAATGAAAGCTTCTGTATTAAGGTTGGAGAGGTTGGAAGAAGTTAAAACTTTTGATGAGAAGGAGGGGAAGGAGGTATCCCATATACAGTAAACTGGATAGTGATCACTTATGGAATCCAGGAGAACACTGCCCAAGGCAAAAAAATCCTTCATATTCATCAGGATCCAGTCTAAGAGAGTGACACAGGCTCCACCGTGGGAGATCCTAGTGGGTTCTTCAATAAGCTGAGAGAGACTGGCCTTGCTTGTCAAGGAGGATAGATGTGAGGACCTAGATCCGGCCCAGTCAAGGTTAAAATTCCCAATGCAGATTATATAATTTCTCCCAGTCACAGATGGCAAATATTCCATGAACCCCTCGAGCACTAGCCTAGAGGTTCTGGGAGGTATATACAGTATATATGCAGAAGATATGATGTTTTTTGATGCCCCCGAGCAGGAGGAGTGAGTGGAGAACCTCACAGCTGGCGAGAGGAGGATCATGCAATATAGTGACATGTAGTTGAGATTTATAGTAAAGTGCCAGGCCTCTGCCTCTTTTACCACTAGGTCGATCTACCCGAAGTAAGTTATAACCCTGGAGGGAGCACTGGGAATCAGTAATGAAGGGCTTAAGCCACATTTCAGATAAGGCTACAATATCAGGGTTGTTAGCACTAATCCATGTCTCAAGGTCGGGGAGGTTGGCCAAGAGGCTCCTAGTATTAATGTGAGCAAAGGTGAGCCCAGATGATTGGGGCAGACAATGCAAAGGGAGAGACTGGGAGGGACTGGTTGCGAGAGCAGGACCAGGATTCATCTCGACATCACCCGGCAGAGTAAGGGATAGGGTAAATATCCATAGAGATGCTATAATGTAAGCCTGAGCTGCACATCCAGGGGAGACAGAGAACCTAAAATGGATGTATCTAATTAATAACCACAGTTGTTTGAGAATAAGCCTGGATGGAGGAGGAGGATAAGGTATGGGGTCAGTTAGAAGGCTGGAGAAGCAGAAATCATCCTGTAAATAAACAGACGAGGGTGAAGTAAACTTTGCAGGACCAGAGAGAAGGGAGAGTACCCCTAATATAAGTGCTAAAGGGAGAAGGATGTGTATAGGCAAGGAAACCATCATAAGATTGGAGTATGACAGGAGGACAAAGAAGGGGAGAGAGAATGAGCATAGAAGGAGGAGAAGAGCTAAGGGAGAAGGTAGTCAGGATTTCCCTAACAGAGCTAAGGGCAGAGAATAAATAAGCAAGATACAGAGAGTAAAGGCGACCTCTGGTGGCCAGAAAATATATGGTGCAGATGGGAAGCAAGGGAGTTAGAATAAAAAACAACAAACTACCATCACCAGTGATGTACAAGAGGTATCACAAGACAGTCCTAAATAAAAGTAACACTGGCTAAGGGTGGGAGGGTATTGGGGCAGGCGGGGAGCAGTCACGAAGCGACTGTGGGGCTAGCTAGTGCAGAGACCAGCTCTCTTCCTTCATGATGTGTAATTAATCCATACCTTGATTCATGTTGAGGGGGACTTCAACAGTAGTACCCTCGCAACCTGGACCCTATGCAGATCTCTCACAGAACTGTGGAGAAAGAAGAGGTAGGAATTTATACCAAGCCCCAGGGGAAATGTGCATGGGTTAAGCTTCTAAACTGTTTATTTTTTATTCTTTTATTATTATGCAGCAAAACCTGACTGAGAAGCTAGATTTAGATGGACGCCCAGAACCTGGATAAACACAGGCACAAGAGCACTAAACCTCCTAAATTAAGTTGTTGAAAGAGAACTTATTATCTTTTATTTTTAATGCTTTGAAATACAGTGGGGGAAACATACAGGCTAAGGTCCTGATTAAGGAGGTTCCCTAACTGAGGTGCAGGTTAACCGTAGCCACAGAGAGTGAAATACACAAATAATTTGAGAAGTTTACACCCGAGGGAAACAGGCTGGTGCAGTAACAGAGTTAGCAAGCTAAGGTAGCAGCCAGGTTTACCTTGCAAGGTGCTGCTAAGCTTTCAGAAAAAAAAATAAAGGCTAAAACAAAGGTAGGGGGATTTAGCGAATTAAAGTACCATTGTACAGAGACCTGGCAGCACTATAATTACATTAGGGTTAAAGTACAGTTAAAGTACACAGTTAAACTGGCTAAAATTTATTAAATCCAAGTCTCCTTAAAGTGCATCATCTATAAAGGTAAAAATCCCTTAAGGAACAGGGAAAAACAGCATAGAAAAAACTATCTCCACTGTTGGGTCGACAGAAAAGAAATCACAAATTCGAATTCAGAAAAGGCGCCCAAAGCTGGTGCAGAGACCAGCTCTCTTCTTTCATGGTGCGCAGTTAGTCCGTACCCTGATTCATTTCGGGGGAGAGAGCTTCACCAGCGGTGCCCTCATGACCTGGACCCTCAACGGATCCCTCACAGAACCTGATTCATTTCAGGGGAGGGTCACCAGCAGTGCCTTACGACCTGGACCCTCGGCGGACCCCTCACAGAACTTCAGTCGTTTCGGGGGGAGGGCTTCACCAGTGGTGCCCTCACGACCTGGACCCTCGGCGGAGCCCTCACAGAACTGTGGAGAAAGAAGAGGTAGGAATTTTTACCAAGCCCCAGGGGAAATATGCATGGGTTAAGCTTTTAAACTGTTTTTTTTTAATTTTTTTGTTATTATGCGGCAAAACCTGACTGAGAAGCTAAATTTAGACTGACACACAGAACCTGGATTAACACAGGCACAAGAGCACAAAGCCTCCTAAATTAAGTTGTTGAAAGAGAACTTATTATCTTTTATTTTTTAATACTTTGAAACACAGAGGGAGACATACAGGCTAAGGTCCTCATTAAGGAAGCTCCCTAACTGAGGTACAGGTTAAGCGCAGCCCCAGAGAGTGAAATACACAAATAATTTGAGACGTTTGCACCCGAGAAAAACAGGCTGGCACAGTAACAGCGTTAGCAAGCTAAGGTAGCAGCCAGGTTTACTTTGCGACATGCTGCTAAGCGTTCAGAAACAACAAAAAAATAAAGGCTAAAACAAAGGTAGGGGGATTTAGCGAATTAAAGTACCATTGTACAGAGACCTGGCAGCACTATAATTACATTAGGGTTAAAGTACAGTTAAAGTACACAGTTAGACAGGCTAAAATGTATTAAATCCAAGTCTCCTTAAAGTGCATTATCTATAAAGGTAAAAATCCCTTAAGGAACAGGGAAAAACAGCATAGAAGAAACTATCTCCACTGTTGGGTCAACAGAAAAGAAAGCACTAATTCAAATTCAGAAAAGGCGTCCAAAGCTAGTGCAGAGACCAGCTCTCTTCCATCATGGTGCGCAGTTAGTCCGTACCTTGATTCGTTTGGGGGGGAGCTTCACCAGTGGTGCCCTCGCGATCTGGACCCTTGGCAGATCCCTCACAAAACTTTATTCATTTCAGGGGGGGCTTTACCAGCGGTGCCCTCGTGACCTGGACCCTTGGTGGATCCCTCACTTCACCCCTTGATCTAGTGTCCTGGGAGCTAGCCCTCTCTGCCCTCCACTGGTTTCCACTTCTCTAACTATAAGCTCCATTGCTTTGTCCTAACTGTGTTTGAACACATAACTAGTACCTGCCGCCAGCACTTCCATCCACAGTTCCACCACCCTCTCAGTGAAGAACTACCTCACATCCCTCCTGAATTTACTCATACAACCTCCAATTATATTCCCTCATAATTGCATCCCTATTTCAAATATATAGGACTTCACTGTTCACTTTATTTATACCCCTGAGAAACGTTTAGGTCTCTATCAAGTCTCCCTCCCCCCCTTTTGTCTTGCAGCGAGTATGTGTTCAGGGCCTCCGGCTGTTCCTCATTTGATTTACCCTACTGGCCCCGAATAATTTTTGTGACTCATCACTTCAGTGACTCCAGCCTGTCTACGTCCTTCCTCAGGTGATGACACCAGAAATGGATAAAGTATTCCAGGTGAGGCTCCATCAGTGATCTATATACTGTAGGTGCTACTTGCTGGTTTGCTTGAGGCAGTCACTGATACTGACTCCCAGATCTCTCCCTTAGATGTGGCGGCCAGCCTAACCTCCCCCTTCCAATACTCCATACCTGTGTTTCTTTTCCCTAAGTGCATCATCTTGCATTTCTCGATGTTGAATCTCAACTACCCCCTTTCCAGTTTTTCAGATCCCTCTGAAGTTCCCGCTACCCTTCCTTACTGTCCACCCTGTCATATTGTTTTATGTCATCAGCAAAGAGGCATCTTGCCTTCAATATTTTCCCCTATGCCACTAATGAGCATATTGAATTGGACAGGTCCCAGGACTCACCTCTGTGGCATTTCGCTCAAAACTCCCTGTCTCCAGATTTTACCCCCATTTACTTCCACTCTCTGTGGCATCACCCAGTTAGTCTCCCACCCACCTGACTAACTCCTTCTCTACTCCCAAGTCCTCTAACTTTTTCATAAGCCTCCTGTGTGGCACTGAGTCAAAGAATTTTCTAAAACAGAAGTGGAGCAAGTCTACTACCTGCCCTCTGTCTACTGGTCTAGTGATCCAGTCAAAATACTCAATTAAGTTGGTCTAATACAACCTCTCAGCCTCAAACCTGTGCTGCTTTCCATCCCATGGCCTGTTTCCCTCTAGGTAGGTGACCTGACTTTCTGTTACAATGGTCTCCATCAGCTTATCTGCAATGAAGGTAAGACTGACCAGCCTGTAGTTGCCTGGGTCCTCCTTGTCCCTCCCTGGATGTGATGTGAGACCACATCCATAAATCTCCAAACTCTCCATGTCACTCCATATTACAGTAAGCCATTAAATACCTTGGTCACAGGTTCAGGCAAAACTGAAGTCAGTTTCCTGAGTACACTTGAGTGTAGGCCATCCAGCAATGGTACCTTATTTACCCTAAGGGTCTACAGCCCCTTTTTCACCTATGTAATTGTTAATCACTACCCATCCATTTCCTGAACCTTCATGTGACTGTCTTGACCCAGTTCTATGGCAGAGGTCCAACATCCTCAACTGCATATACTGAGTAGAAGTAATTGTTTAAGACATTAGCCTTCTGATTGTCTTCTACCATCCTCCCCCTCAGTTAACCTAACATTTCCCTACAGCTTTCCTTTTTTCCCAAATGTATCAGATGAATTCTTTTTCCCATCCTTTGACACCCATGTTGATCCACAGATCTGTGTCTACCTTTGCTTTCTGGGCTGTCACCTTTGCCTCTTTTAGCTTGATCTGTTACTCCTCCCCATTAGCCACCCTGGACCTTATGAAGGCTCTTTTTTTGCCTTCACAGCCTCCCTTATCTCCTTTGAGAACCAGATTGGTCTTTTGTGTTTGTTTCTTTTGGTGACCATCCTTGCACAAGTGGGATAAAGGGGAAAAAAGGAACAGTGCAGTAAAAAGAGGGGCAAAAGAAACAGCACCGTATTAAATGTTTTTATGTCAGTCTTGAGCAAGTGAAAAGTAAAAAGGATGGTACATTCAAGCCATCCAACTAAAGACTACTTTGAAATAATACGCTTGAATCAGTTCCTCAGCAATTTCAACTAAGAACTGGCATGTCTACAGATATGGGAAACAGAACAAAAAGTTAAGTTTCTTTGTGCAATTACCAAATTTATATGATTATCAAATTCCACATAGACTTGGGAAAGAAGAAGAAAATGAATGAGAAAAGAGAAGGAGGAGGGGAAAGATGTTAGTAGGAATAAAAGAGGAAGATGAGATCAGAAACTGGGATACATTGGCCCCCTGCTATAAATTAGAGGAAGGGGTAGAGGTCCAGTTCCTCATTAAGATCTCAATACCTCAATCCCTGATCTCATGTAATCTATAAATCCAACAAAACTCACTTTGTAATAGACTTTTCAATCTGTCACCTCCTCTCGCTGATACACCAATGTACTCGATGCTTACAAAGGAGAGGTCAGATGGAGAACCCTCATGGCCTTCTGCAAAATGAACTGCTACAGAGACACTGAGTTTTCTCTTAGTAATAACCCTCACATGTCCCTAGAGCCTAATTTTAAGAGGCCTCACTTTTCTACCTATGTAGACCTGAGAGGCAAGCAAGGTAGCACACCACAAAATTAGTGGTGGAAGTAATAAAATCCTTGGCTTCAGTGGTATGCTTTGTGACAAGCTGTACAAACACTTTCTTGTTGCAGGCACAGGGCAATAATGTCGCAAGACAATATGTTACATGGCAAAATCGGCCACAATACAACGCGATATTGCATCGCGCATGTCTTTTTCTGTAGGGGCTCTGCACCCATGCCCCCAGGATCCCCAATAAAGATTCTCAACTCCAGAGGGGGAGTCCAACTTAGGGAGCGCACAAATAGTGTTAAAAAAGAAAATGTCTGGGACCAAGAATCAAACCTGGTCCCAGACACAGCACCTGGGTTCCTGCTGCTGTGGCTCAGTCCAGTGAGCCACGGCAGCTGCTCGGCAGAACCCACTCCCAGCAGAGGTCTTATCTTCTGCCTGGGAGTGTGTGAATGGTGCAACATCGTGTACAGCAGTATATGCAGTATTGCACCATTCGCTGTCCTGGACAGCACTCTTTCGGGTTAGTTATAATGTCATATGCTATTAAGCATATGACATTATGACCCAGTAGGCTTGTGGCATATTAATCTACATACATTAGACCTGTTGCATTAAGAAAATAGGTTTTGGACGCAGCCAACTAGGTTTTACTCTTTGCTGATACAAAGTGGCTAAGAGAGAGGATGTCACCTAGATTATTAGATCTACTAAGGGTGATTTGCAGTTGTGCACTGATACCCTGGGCAGGACTTTGCCACATTTTAAAATGGGCCAATACTTTTTAGTAACATGGTTAATTTTTGAAGGCAATGAGTGTACCTTACCACAAAAATTGACAGGTTGTTTTTCCATATTGGATCTGTCTGAACACAAATTAAGATATGTTTTATTTGGAGTTTTAGCTTTAGCATAAGCATCTTGAACACATTTCAATTCCATTTTATTAAATTCAATTCAGTTTAATTAATATTAAAAGTATTTCAGTAGAACTTGTTTACAATGGCTTCCTGTTATGGCAAAAGATGACATGTGAACATGTTATAGACATAAATAGTGTTGGATATACTGCACAACTTACAGGGCATTGTATGTTTAGACAGTCACATAACAAAGTTTCAAGTACAGGCTAAGGCCCAATGCAGGGGATGCACGGTTGTTGCTATCTGTGTTATGCCCCTAGAATAATGGCAGCAAGATTTCTGCCCAGGGGAGGCAGAAAACAGACATTCAGTGACTTTTGTACTGTAGAGTAAGGGGTGTATGGCCAGGTGTAAGGATTCTGGCAGGGGGTACTACCCAGTGAGGCATCTGTGACTTAAGGTGATGAACCCATGAGTCATACTACATTTATCTGTGAGACCATCAACTTGAGTGATCCAGTGAAGCGTAGTAATCTAGATAGACATTTTCCCCTCATAGCCTTGTTGGGAAAGCCTCTGCTTTAGTTCTGTAGCCTGGATCTTAAATTGATCAACTTCTGAACAGTTTCTCCATAAGCAAAGGATTGACTTAGGGAATGTTTTGGATGAGGTTCTGAGAGTGAGCAAAATCTGCCCTCAAAAAGTGTTACCAGTTGTGATCTTCCTATAACCATTACTCAATTTCTGCCATGAACAAATGCAAATCCCCAAAAATAAGTTCTCTAAGCACATCTAAGCTGTGAAGTTTAAATTAAGATTGTTAGAATTAAAACATTTTTCACAAATTCTGATGCTTCCTTCATATTTCCCTCCCATATATATTGTAGTAACACAATAGCACCACTATAGTTAGAGTTAGAAAAGCACTTTAATGTTAAATTGTGGTTTTCAGAAGTGTATGTCTCAGCAATTGCTAGAAGAATTTTCCCAAAATCTTCAAAAGCATGATCTATGGTCCAGAACCTTCAAGTGTGACAAGTTTGGTGGAATTTAGTTCAGTGTTTCTATGGCTAGATATGAGCAATAAAAAAAATAACAAAAATCTTTTAAAAATAAGGGCAATTCACCCTCGACTGTTTCCAACATGCTCAGAGTAGTCAAAGACATGTGAATTGCGCATATCAGGACTTAGGAGTGAATTTTAAAGCCACCATATTGCTTTCCTTACATGACTGGTGGTTTGGAACCCGTCTCTGCTACTGGTACTGTCAATGCTGGTGTTGGTCTCTGTCCTGCCCATCTCTTCCCAAAAGGTATAACAAAACAGGTCAGGAGCACATCTGACTCTCAGTGGTACTGCTGAGCACCAAAGAAATTAAAACTACAAAAAACAGTGCACACACCTGGTACTATAACAGTGAAATATTTTATTGCTGCAAAGAACCGCAGACCAGATACCGCTATGTATCAACCCAAAAGAGTTTCATTTGAGTAGATGCATAGGGGTAACTAGTTAGTGGTTCTTTGCCCCAATAAAATATTTCACAGTTATGTACTGGGTGTGTGTGCATTTTTTTTTGTAGTTTTTATCTTCTCAAAAGGTAATACCAGCCTTTGGGTTCCAAATCCCACCACAGGTTTCGCTCCCTGTACCTGTGTTCCACCCCCCCCCCACCTTTCCACTGGCACTCCTACCTTACTACCACCCATTCACCTTGTGGTCCCTTGGCAGATAACTGGCACAGTGTTCCTTCCAGCTCAGCCAGCTGCCATCTACTGAACCTGGAAAAAAGGAAAGAACTAAGTCTGAAAATATGCGAATTGTGCATGTGCATAGACTGTATTTATTCAATCTTAATTTTCATTTGCTTATAACGTTGACATTCTGTTATATTTTTTCCAAAATTTCACTAATGTTCAAGTTGCTACCCTCCCTCATGACCACACAAGTGGCAATTTTTAAATCCCATCCAAAATGTGTTTTGGGATTGTGCCTAAAAACATATGTTTGGTGGGATTTAACCGCTGAAATATATGGGGTTATGAGGAATAGCGGTAATGTACTGATTAGTGGAATTTTAATCACAAATTTTAAAAAATGGCATCAATATGAGCAAAAGAAAACTGAGGTAGAATCAATTTTCAAACAAGGGGAATGACACAAGGTGCCTGTGTCAAACATAAATGGTGCAAGTGGCACCTTGCATCAAAAGATGCGGCATCCCGATTTTCAAATATGGGCTGCATCAAAAAGGGGAGCCGTTGTGCCAAAATGGCACTTCACCAGCCTTTCAATGGGGTGTGCCAGGTCGCAAGGGGGTCTTGCACCATGGCAGGGCTGCAACCTCCCCTTTTTTGAAATTTTGCAATCCTCACTGTGGATGCAGCAAGGGGGTCCACTTACACCAGCCAGGAGGTGGTCTAAGGGACGTGCACAAGTGCCACACACTGTAACAAAGGGGAATGAGGTCTGGAACTGGGCTGATAGGGGCAGAAAGGGCATGGGAGGTGGCATGGGGGTATCGGGGAGAAAGCTGGGCGTGGGAGGGAGGAAGTTTGCAGCCAGCAGGGTGTTTTTTTTTTTTTTTTTATTATTTATTCTGTATTGGCTATCATTTTGTATTAGTGACCTAAAAAGTTCTGTACTAATGCATTATACTCTAAATGCATAGCAGATCACAGCCAACAAATCCAAGTAGGGGCACATGATATGTCTAAATATCAACATCATCATAAGTTCATGTAACTCAGCAGACCGCAGAACTTTCATGTTATGCAGACCATAACAACCATCTACTATAAACCTAATATTGGGGGTTGCATTTGCATATCCTCACAACTGTAGTGATGGGACCACAAAGGTGGGGGGAGTTCCAGGGACAGAAAGTGACATGGCACCAGGTGGCCACCTCATATGAAATGATAGCCAATATAGAATAAAAGACAAAAAAGCACATCACCAACTGCAAACTCACTCACTCCCATGCCCAGCTTTCTCCCTAACTCCCCCATACCACCTCCCAATCCTGTTCTGCCCCCAACCCCCTCCTGTCCAAATACACCACCACCCCCATCCTGGCACCTCTAGTTTTGCACTGAGCAGGAAGGTTGTATCCCTGTGGCAATTCCCATAGGTGCACCATATGTTTGGCACTAGCATGTGGCTTCAGTGACTCCTGGGATTTTGGTGCAGAGATTCCCCCCTTTTATAAAATTGGGTGCAGGATCCCTGACACACCTGAAGTTCACCACAGTCCTTGAGCGATGCAACTTGCATTGCTCTAAGGGCTCTTTGAAAATTGAGCCCATAGTCTCTGCACATGTGCAGTTCATGTTTTTTACATTCTTAGTTTTTATGTGTCTTTTCAAATAAAAAAAAAGAGTTGAAAAAATAAATCAGAAAAAAGCAGACTGTATATGCTCATATGAGTAGTTTTTCTCCCACTTCAGTTTAAAGCAAGCTACACACCTAGCACCATACCCAGTGGTTCTGCTGCTTCACTTAGGTCCACAAAACCCTGTGCAAATAATGCTACAGGTTCACGGCCCTGCCCAGTGGGTCTGCTGCTTCCCTCAGAGTCCACAACTATAGTGTCAGTTGTTTATCAATCTTTTTCAAAAAGTAAGTAAATTAATTGCAAATATCTACTGGAAATGGATGAGGATCAGAAATGGTCCATCATTAAAAAGAGGTTAACTGATGCTACAGACACTTGTGCAAAGGCTTATGAAAAGAACTCCAGGACCAAGAGACCTAGCTGGTTTAGCAAGAAGGTAGCAGATAAAGTAAAGGAAAAGTGGGCTGCCTTCCTGAGTTACAAACATACCTTGAGGGAGAAGGACAGAGAGATATACACAGAGAAAACTAGAGATGCAATGAGAGAGGTCTGGCCAGCCAAGGCTGTGAAAGAACTAAGACTGGTACAGGGGATTGAGAACAGGGAAAGGACTTCTTCTTCTGATACAGGAGAGAAGAACCAGAAGGGATGGGATTGTGAGGATAAAGAGGGAAGGAGGATGAGCAGAAAATGGTGAAGATCATGCAGAGGCACTAAATGAGTACTTTTACTCTGTCTTCACTAGGGAACAGGTCAAGCCAATGCCGCAGGGGATGTTTGGGGGGGGAGCCTTGGGGTGGGGTGGGGACTATGATAGGGAGATTGGGGCAGACAGGGTCTTAAGAGGACTGCGGGAACTGCAGTTAGACAATACACCAGGCCTAAATGGAGTACACCAGAGGGTCCTGGGGGAGCTGGTAGAGATACTAGCAGCCCCCCCCAATGGACCTGTTTAACACCTTGCTAGAGAAGGGGTGCGTGCTGCAGAACTGGAGGATAGCACATGTGGTACCACTCCACAAGAGTGGTCCTAGGGATGAGCTGGGTAACTACAGGCTGGTCAGTCTAACCTCCGTAGCAGGGAAGTTAATGGAGACCATTCTAAAGGAAAGGCTGGTGTCCTTCCTTGAGGTAAATGGTCTCCAGGATGACAGGCAACATGGGTTTGTCAGGGGGAGATCCTGTCAAACAAACATGATAGACTTCTTTGACTGGATTACAAGGTCACTGGACAGGGGGCAGGTGGTGGATGTCCTGTACACGGACTTCAGCAAGACATTTGATTCAGTGCCACATGGCAGGCTGATCAGCAAGCTGAGAGACTTGGGAATAGTGGACAAGCTACTGGGGTGGGTCAATAGCTGGCTGCAGGACAAGAACCAGAGAATAGTGGTAGGGAGGAAACTATCCAGACCTAGACCTATAACCAGTGCGGTCCCACAGGGCTCAGTACTTGGACCCATGCTGTTCAACATCTTTATTGCTGACATAGCAGAGGGGGTCAAAAGTAAGAACTGCCTTTTTCCAGATGATACTAAGCTCTGTGGGAGGGTGGACACACTGGAGGGGAGGCAAGAATTAAAGGAAGATCTAGCTAGGCTAGAGAATGGAATTCAACATTAAGAAATGCAAGGTCATGCACCTGGGAGCCAGGAACCCAAGGGCCAGCTACTGGCTAGGGGAAGTACAGGTAAGGATCTCAGAGTGTTGGTCAGGGGTGACATGAAGCATTTTGTACAGTGTCATAAGGCAGCAGCCAAAACAAATAAAATGCTGGGCTGTATCACCAGAAGAATCACCTCTAGGAGGAAGGAAGTTATTCTGCCACTGTACAGTTCACTGGTATGACCACACCTGGAATACTGTGTTCAGTTCTGATGCCCTTATCCGAAGAAGGATATCAAACTACTGGAGGGGAGTCCAGTGGAGGGCAACCAAGATGACCCATGGCATGGGGGACAAAACATATGAAGAGATTCTGAGGGAGTACAACATTTACTACCTGGAGGACAGAAGAGAAAGGGGGGGGGCATGATAGAAACCTTCAAGTACCTTAAAGACATAAACAGGGCTCGAGCAGAGGGCAACTTCAATTTAAGAAAGGAGGGTACAACAAGGGACAAGAGGAATAGCCAGAAACTGGTGGGAGGTAGATTTAAGAAGGAAATGAGGGGGCACTTTTTCACCAAAAGGGTGATGGGGTGGAATGAAATGCGGGAGGAGGTATTCGCAGCAAATATGATGATCATTTTCAAGGGGGGATGGGATAGGGTGAAAAAGAAAATTAGAATGGGAGGAACCAGCACTGGGAAGCGGAAGGGGGAGTGTAATGGGGTGGAAGTGGATGACTCCAAGAGGAGTAGGGGAGGGGGGGCAGCCCCAGGGATCTAAACTGAGCTGCACACTTGAAGAGACTTGATAGACCATTATGGACCATTTCTGCTGGCAATTTTGTATGTTTGCATGTTACTGTATCAGTTAGGGGTTAACCGAAAACATAAAAAGTAGAGAAATAAAAAATTAGGGAGAAAAATATTCAAAGCCATAGTGAATCTCTGATATGTGTTACTCAGGGTTTGAACAATCACATAAAGTAGTGTTAGCTTTACTCTAACTTCAGTACATTCTACTCAAGCATTGCTGTGTGAGTATTTATTTGTGTCTGGAAAGGCAGAGCTAAAGCTAGAATAATGCCAGTGATCCATCATGTGACCATTCAACCCCCTGAGGAACCCACACCACAGAATTTCCAAGGCTCCAGTGTTTTTGCCCCCTAAATTTTCCTTTCTTACTTTTTATGTTTTATATTTAAACTATTATTTATGCAGTAATGTAGTTTTGTAATTAATAGAATATCATCTATGTAGAGTATCCATTTCACATTTATGGTAAGTCTGTGCATGGTCTGAATAGTATTTCCCGAATGCCACGAATAGTAGACTTGCCAAATATTCGGATGGACATTCCGAATAGTTCACTATTCGGCTACAATTCGGAACGTACTATTCGGTGGGTGAGATTTCAAAATCTCACAGAGCTTTGATGGCCAACCAGAGGCTGTTTTTGGAGCTCAGAGCCAGAAACACCATGTGATCTCCTCACTCTGAGTGTGTAGATGAGAGGAGACAGTTGTTTCTCAGAGAGATTGCTCTGTTTAGTTTACCACTTGTAACTTTTATAACTGTTTAAAAAAAGTTTTGTGTGTGATCCAGTTTTCACATCTGATCACCTTGTGACTGCATCTGACTGCAGTTTTGTTTTTCATCCTTGAAACTGGGCTCAGTTTCAAGGAAAAGGAGAGTGTGTGTGTGAGTGAATCTGTGTGTGAGCTGCTGCATGCTAACTCCCCTCCCCCACTGCTTACAGTTTCATAGCTCTGCTGAAGCAGTGTGGTTTGATTTTTTACTTAAGAACCAATTAGTTCTTATCAGGATTTTTTTGTTGACAACAAAGTCCAGTTTGGCTTTTGCATGTAGCGGGTAACTGTTACTGGGCTCGGTAACAGTGAGTGACTCAAGTTTTTGCTGACTGCCCCATCCCCACTGCTGTGCTTGCTTAGCTTTTTGTTCCAAATCCACACACAGCCCCGTGGTATTTTCTATTTCTTTTGTGAAGCAAATTGGTATTTTGCTGTAATCAGGTTCCGGGCTCGGTTCCCTGCATAAGTGAGCTGTGATTGTCACCTGACTCCCTCTTATCTGCGTTGCAGCTTACCACGGCGCATGCATCATCAGTGTGTGCGTTGTATTGTTGTTCTTGTAATCTATGTCCTGTAAGTGCATGCACAGTTGTCTGCAAGCATTTTTTTTTATGATATATAAAGCAGCCTATTTTTTTCTCACTGGGTCAGGCTTGGCCTATCGAATTGTTGCTGACTGTAGTCTGGTTCTTGGCTCAGTTCCCTGTACAACTGAGTAAGGAGGATGTATCAGGTGACTCCTCCCTCCACAGCTCACTGCACCTGAGTGGCTTCCTGTGCATGTGAGTTTTTTCTTTTGTGTGTGTCTTCGCCCCCTGTGTGTGCACTACTGCGAGTGTGTACATGTAAATTTTCTGTGAACTGCTTTAGTATTTCTACGTGTGTCAGGCGTGACTCACTGGGTTCTGTGCATTGTAAGTTGTTTGTTGCACCTTCAAAGCTTGAATTGCTGTACTGTATGACTGCACAATTGACACCGTACAAGTAAGACGTTTTTTGCTGACTCCATCTCTTTCTAGTATCAGCTTGACTTTATTAGCCGTTACATACGCAGTGATGCTATTGTTGTTTTCTGCAAGAAGCACCAACATAAACAAAGACACTAATCACAAATAATATATACACAGTAAGTTACGGACCATGTCTCATCAATCCCATAAACGTGCATGGTCCATCCCAAGCAAGTCATCTTGACCACCAGTCGTAAGTGGTGAGGAACAGGGTGAGAGAAGGTCTATTCGTATCCGCTGCTCTAAAATAGTTTTCTCCCCAATAAGCCTTCAGGTTCTGGTGTCAGTAAGATTGGGGGTAGTACTAGTACTACTATAACTTCAACTGCTGCCACTACTATTACTAGTATTGCATTTGCAGCACCATCATTTTATAAAAGTAGGAGGGCTTTACAGCTGACATCTCCAGTTATGCACTGTCACCACAACTTTTGCTTCCATTCATAGTCCTGAGTGTTCTACTGTCACCATGATTACTGCTGCCAGTTTTACAACTAGCTGTAATATGATGCTAATTTCTTTGACTGTAACTCCTGATTGTAATTCTGGCACCAGGACTACTGTCGACAGTGCTACTACCTTGCCAACTGTGCCCATGACCATAGGTACTGTGACTAGTACTGACCATGAGACTGTTACAACGACTGCACCAATTGTGTTGCCAAAATGTACTGTTGCTCAGCCTTGCAAGTTTCCTCTCACCACATTTCCTTTTGCTGATGTGGAAGATTCCGTACAAGAGCATTCATCTGGTTCTGAATATTTACCAGAGCCTCAAGGCTTGCAAAGTACATCATCTGACAGTGATACCCAACTAAGCAAATTTGGTGATGAGGCCGAATATGTAGCATATCTGTGTAAGAAGCGTCAATGTGCAGCTGCCAAAAAATGCAGTACTTCTTGTCGTGGCAAGCAGGCCAGTCAGGGTCACCCTCCTCCTCCTCCTCCTAAAAAAAACAGTCAATCAACCCGGTCCTTTCAAAGAGTTGTGTTAAGTTCAACTCCATCTGATACACAAAGTAGTTTTACAACTACATCTGTTGCAGAGAAAGAAAGGGGTAGAACAACGGCATCCACTTCACCCAGGTCTGATAAGGGGAAAGGGGCAAAACATGCCCATGGTTGCCCTATTGGAGCCTGTACTTCCACTGTCAGTGCAAGGAAAAGTGTGGTGTGGCTGTACTTTAGTGTTGTAAAAGATGATTCAAAAAAAGGCAGTATGCTGTGTGTGTGACTGTACTATAAGTTGTGGTAAAAACCCTTCAAATCTCACAACAACATCAATGATGAACCATCTCTGAATGAAACATCCTAGTGCACTTCAACAATCCACAGCTGTTCCTCCCCCTCCACAACATTTGCCTGTTAGTCCCTCTTCTGGTACTGGTCCAGTAGATGCACAAAGTATTGTTAGTGATTCTATTACTGAGACAGACAGTGTGCCCTCAACTCCCCCTACACCACTTATAGCGCATCCCCGTACAGGAGCATCACCCATTCTGCCTTCTTCTGCTCAATCGTCTATTATTGTAACACCCTCCACCATGGGTTCAAAGTCAAAATCAATGCGATGTGGTACCGCTTTGACCATACCCATCATGCAAGTCTTCCATGCCCGCACCAAATACCAGGCATCACACCCTACAGCACAGCAGATCACCAATTTAATTGGTGAGATGATGGCCTTGGATCTGCAGCCATTTTCTATTGTGGAATACACAGGTTTCCACAGGCTGCTGTAGCATTTGCACCGTAGATATAATATACCATCACAGACCACATTTTCACGTTCTATAGTACCCAACATTTACCATGATTTGAGAAAAGAAGTTGCAAGACTACTAGCACAGGCAGTTGGTGGAGTTTTCCACTGCACAACTGACATATGGACCAGCATGAATTCAAATCATGCATATATGTCACTGACAGCACACTGGTGTGTTGCAGATGTGGTAGTCACTGGTGGTGATGGTGGTACTGGTGCTGGTTCTGTCTCTTCCCCCTCTCCCTGCAGGTCTGCTTTGCTAAATGCCAATGTTATGGAAAAGGATATCTGGGCTATAAACATACTGTCATTCCTGCAAGAGATGTTGAGCCCATGGCAACAATTTGCAGGTAGGGTTTGTGGTCACAGACAATGTCACAAATATGATAAAAGCACTTAGAGGTGGCAGTTTTGATGGGATACGCTGCTTTGCTCATACACTAAACTTGGTGGTGACAAAGGCTTTGGCAAACACAGCAGAGGCAGATCACATAGTCAAAGTAGCCAGAAGTATATGCAACCACTTCCATCACTCTGTGAAAGCCACAAACTGTCTGTATCAGCTACAAGAGAATTTTCAAATGCCGCAGCACCATCTCATCCAGGATGTACAGATCCGGTGGAATTCCACCTACTACATGCTGCAAAGACTTCTGGAGAAAAAGTGGGCCCTTCATGAGATGAGCATGGAAACTGATATGGGGGGATTCCTCGGACATCAGGACTGGGCTGTGATTGAGGGCTTGGTAAAGGTTTTAGCCCCATTTGAAAGGAGCACTTGTGACCTTAGCTCTGATTCTGCACTTCCAAGTCAGGTAATTCCTGCTGTACAGATCATGAAAAAAGCCATAAGGAGATTCAGTGAAAATGCTAAGAAAGATCCAAACCAGACACCAGGAACAGTGATATCCTTTGTGGAAAACCTCACCACAGAACTAGAAGTTAGATTTTCTGATCTTTGTTCCAATAAAAAGCATATATTTGCCACTATGTTGGATCCATGTTTCAAGTGTGAGGTACTACACCTTATAATGCCCACTCACAGGGTTACAGACATTCAGAAGCAGATGTGCTCAGAATTTAGTTTCTGCATCCTCAGGTCAATAAAACCAGCAGATAACCCTATTGAAGAGCCAGTCTCAGAATCACAAACTGAAAGCAGTATGGAAAACCTTGAGAAGGAGGGTGACTGTTGGGCTGAACTCAGCTCATCACTACAGGCTGAACAGTGGAAGAGAACTGAACAGCAGCCACAGTCGGCACCCAGTCTGTTGAACAGTTATTTCAATTAGCCTCTGGAGTCATTCTCCATAAATCCAGTGGAGTACTGGATCAAAAGGATGAAAGCATCTCTGCACTTGGCACAGTTGCCCCCCTATCAGTGTACCATCTGAATGAATGTTCAGCACTGCTGGGGATGTGGTGGAACCTCACTGATCTTCACTTGACCCAGCACATGTGGAACAACTTGTGTTTATAAAAATAAATCTACCTCACCTTGGGTACACATATGGTCACTAACAATTGCATTAAATAATTGTCTTGTACTGGATACATTTGTGTGTTTAGCATTGACCCATACACTAGCCATTTTGTGTTAACCATCATTGTTCTGTTAGCAGATAAGCACATGTTAACATTCATATTCAAAGTCATACTAACACAAATCTGTGACCAGCACCCTTTTCCTTTATTACGTCCACTGTCATGGTGTATTCTTTTGAACGAGCATGCCCTGCAGTTCACAGTGCCTAAAACTGCCACCCACCTATTGATTGCTGTTCCCAATACAAAATCCTCAACTGGTGTTGCTACATCTCTTATCCCCTGTGTTGCTCATGCCCATATTCCATTGATCCCTTTAACAGCTTTCCAGGTGCCAGTAACCAGTGTGGCATCACCAGTCTCAAGTATTTCACATGCATAACATATGGCAGCTAATAGTGTGTCATCTCCAGTCTCAGTGTTTCCCATGCCTGAAATATGGCAGTTACAAGTGTGGCGTCACCAGTCTCAGTGTTTCCCATGCCTGAAATATGGCAGTTAACAGTGTGGCATCACCAGTCTCAAGTATTTCGAGCGAATAAAATATGGCAGTTAGTGTGGCATCTCCAGTCTCAGTATTTCCCATGCCTGACATATGGCAGTTAACATTGTGACATCTCCAGTCTCAAGTATTTCACATGACTGAAATATTACGGTTGCCAGTATGGCATCTCCAGTCTCTAGTATTTCACATGACTGAAATATTCCAGTTACCAGTATGGCATCTCCAGTCTCCAGTATTTTGCATGACTGAAATATTCTAGTTACCAGTATGGCATCACCCATCTCAAGTATTTCCCATACTTGAAATATTCCAGTTACCAGTGTGGCATCACCAGTCCCAAGTATTTCACATGCCTGAAATATTTTGGTTACCAGTGTGGCATCACCAGTCTCAATTACTTTCCATGCCTGCAAAATTATTGCAAAGTGCTGCAGTATGCTGCAAGGAGCAGTGTAATTCAATGGCAGTTACTCTCTAGTCATCCAATATTTTGTGACAGCAGTAACTGCAAAGTACTGAATTGCATCTTGTCTTACTTCACTGTATACTATTGATACATAATACAATTCCAGAGAAGGTGGTGAGATAGACTACATGGATGATGACAGACAGGTGTCTCTTTATTAGATGGTCTCAAATATTTTTCTCCCCAAGCAAGCCTTTTAGTTCTTGTAGCATTGGGAATAGTACTACTACTACTAATACCACCAGCAGAACTATTACTACTACTACTGGTGTCACCACCTGTTCCATCTATACATTTACTGTCACATCCTTTTCTGCAGTAGTAGGAGGGCATTAGTGAATACATGCTTTGTGCAGGAAGCAGCAGACACCACCACCAGTGTTCCCACTGCTGTCACTATGGCTGCTACATCTACAGTCAGTGTGCTTCCCACCACCACCTGTGCCATTCATGCAGCAGCCACCCTTTCAGCTGTCACCACTATGGCAGCCACTGTTACCACTATTCTTATGCCCATGGCCAAAGCACTGTCTGCCCCGTGTCTGTGGATTTATGTGATAACCATGAAAGCGCAATTGCGATTGGTGGCAGGGCAAGTATATATCACCGAAAATCTATTTCAGTGATGTACACCCCCAACGCACAGGGAAACAGTGCCAGGGACTTAAATTTTGATTGTTCATGCAGTGGGCTGTGCCCCTTGCATTGCCCTACACCCCCCTACTAAAATATTCTTAACTCCGGGGGGTGCAAAATCTGGAGAAAAAAAATTGGGGGCCGGGCACACAAAAATGTAGGCGTGCCCAGACCTGAACCTGAAACTCTTGCACCTTTAGTCTGACAGCCACCAACCACACTGTGGGGCCAGCTTGGCAGCCCCACACCAACCACACCAGGCCAACCATCCATCCCTTCCATCATGCTGGACCCCGCCCTCCACACACGTACACATATAGTGATGTCCTGTTGCTATATGCACCCACCTCCCCGATCCGGTCACCCTTCCTAAGCAGTTGCCCCTTCGATATGCACCAGGACTGAGTTGCCGTTATTGCAAGCACTCAATCGCCGATGCCCATGTCATGGGCTACCGTGTCTGTGACCAAGAACACCCTCCAGTGCTGACCCAGTGCAATGCTTGATATCATTTTTGGAGTGCTATATGTGTGGTGTGGTGGATCAAGTGTGCCGCATGTAGGTTGTGTTGCATTAATGAGAGGTCTGCGTTGGTGGTTGAAGTCTCATTGAGGTGTATATGCTACACCAGGTTTAATGGGTGATTAATGGTGTTGTTAAAGTGCTTTTTTAAAGTTTCCTTAAAAAAAATACATTTTCTGGCCGAATACCGAATACCTGGGACCCGAACACCGAATATTCGGCCGAATATATGGGAAAAGGTATTCGCACAACCCTAATTTGTGAAATGGAACACATTTAATCTCTGCTTATAGACTAATTTTCTTCCCCAGCCCACAGAAATAGGTTCACATATGAAGGGCCATGTAAGCCACCATTGCTGTGCCAAATAACTGGAGGTATGGATGATTTTAATAACTTGTAATATGAACGCATGAGGAATTTTAGAAGAAATTCATTTTTACTGAAAGGAGTTTCTCTACTGCCTGTATTTCATTGATGTGTTTAGTAGAGGTATAGCGCACGTGCACATCTAATGTAACTCAAACATACTGGTCCTGTCATTTGAGCTTTTCCAAAGAAAATTAGCCTGTTTTGAAAGTTTCCCAGTCAGGGACCCAATGCACACCACAGTAGATCTGCCAACCTGCCCAGAGGATTTGATAATGTTTTATGGATTTTGTAGATGTGTTAAAAGGACAGAATTGCTGGAGAGTCCTTCTTTAAGTAATCACCTTTTTTGTCCTGAATCCATCACTTGATTACTGCTTGACAATGCACATTTACAGAGGTGGCAGGGCATCTTGCCAGACCAACCTGGTAGTTTTCTTTGAATAGGTGACAGGGGTATTGGATAGGGGTCACACTGTAGATTTACTCTACTTTGACTTCAGCAAGGCTTTGACTTGGTGTCTCATAGAAAATTGCTGAAGACGATGGAGGATTTGGGTGTGGCAAGAGAAACAGTAAAATGGGTTGGAAATTGGTTAAATAAAAGGCAGCAGAGGGTTGTGTTTGATGGTGTCAAATCAAAAGAGATGGAGGTCACAAGTTCGAAGTCACAGGGATCTATCCTGGATCCTGTCCTCTTCGACATGTTCATCACCAACACTGAAGAAGGAATCTGGGGCAAATTATATCTCTTCGCAAATTGCATGAGGTTCTGTGGAAGGGAAGATAATGACAAGGGAATTAGGGAGATGCAAAGTGACCTGCAAAGACTAGAGAGGTGGTCTAAGGTTTGAGAGTTGAAATTCTATGCCAAAAAGTACAAGATGATGCACCTAGGGAACAAGAACCTCAGGACAGAGTACTGGATGGTAAAGTTAAAGCTGAGCACTACAGCTGAGGAAAGGGACTTAGGAGTCATCATGAGTGACTCCCTTAAACAATCAAGCCAGTGCAAAAAGGTCTATTGTAAGACAAATAGGATGTTGGGATGTATCGGAAGGGGCATTGACAGTAAAAGAAAAAAAACATTACTACCTCTTTATAGATCATTGGTGAGGCCACATCTGGAGTACAGGGCCCACTTCTGGAGTCCTCAGGAAAGATAAGGATAAGCTAAACAGTGCAATGAATGGTGACCAGGAGGATTCAGAATCAGCAGGGCAGATCTTACGAGGAAGGGCTTAAAGCACTGAACATTTACTCGCTGGAGACAAGAGGAGAGAGGGGTGATATAATAGATACCATCAAGTTCTTGAAAGTAATAAACAAGCTGAACTGTGAGGAACTATTTAGCATGAGTAACAGGTCAAGGACATGGCAATAGTGGAAACTGATGGGAGGACTTTAAATTGAGAGGTCACATCATGGCTGCCTGAACAGACGTTCCTTCCACTGCTTCCGCTTCCCCGCTTCTAATTTTACTTCTTTTGTGCTAACTCAAATTAAATATATCAATCCTGGCAAGTCATGAGCTCCTGAAACCATCATCGACTCTGCTGGTTAAAAAAATAACCAGAATGGAGATGGAAATGAAGGATCCCCTACCGTATCATACTCCTCCTACAACACCGACATGAGAAAACACTGCAAAGCGCTCCAAAGTGCAGGCCCTTGGGACAAGTCCTACCACAACTACTCAGGCTGTACTTACGAAGACCAAATTCCTGGAAGGCCTGACTCCTCTTCAATCTGTGCTGGACACTGTGGTTCGTGACTTTCAAAATAACAGGCTCTCACTGGACCTCCTTACCAGGTGTACTGGAGACAACAAAGCAAGAATCTCCTCATTGGATGACTGGCGAGCTCAAGTAGATCCTGATATGGCCCAGCTGAGACACTGGATCAAAGCAACGGAAGAGAAGCTTGAGGATCTTGAGGGAATGTCCCGGAGGAACAATCTTGTAAACCTTGGTCTCCCCAAGGGCGAGGAAGGGTCAGCTCCAGTTTTTTTTTATCCAGAAGTTCTGCAAAAAGATCACCGGACCTTACCCCAATGGCTCTAAGTACATAGCTGAGTGGGCACATAGATCGCTTCAGCCTGCTCCTTCCCTGGGATCTCCTCTGCGACCATTTATCTTTAGACTGCTCAATTTTCTAGAGAAACAGTACATTTTTAATAAATTGAGAGAGCTACAGGAGCTTCAATGGGAAGGACATCGTATAAGAGTTGCTCAGGACCTCCCTAAATCAGTCCAAATGAAGAGGACTGAGATGCACCCAATAGTTTCTAAATTAGTAGCTGCTAGGGTGAAATTCCATATGAGATATCTGGCGACTTTACAAATACTGCACTCGGGCACCTGCTACAGCTATGACTCTCCTGAACAAGCCAACAGCATGCTAAAATGGTTGCACCCAGACTTATTTAAGATAAGTAAGTAATAGATCCCTAACTTATTTTCATGTGGAGGTCATCAACTCGGTAGGAGAGACTTTTGCTATGTTTTCTGACATTCTGCCCTGTGTGATTTGCAAATTTTGACAGTGGGATCCCCCTCGACTATTGTTTTGGGCCGACATAGGTGGCAACCGGTGCATCCGCTGACTACCAAGTTTCTATTTGTTTTTCTGGCCTTGGGGCTCCACCTAGTGGCGGATCTGTCATTTTGCTTCACTGGAACCTTCGTGGAGGCTTTTCTGATCGTCATGTAGAGCAAAGACTGTAGCTTTCTATGGTGCCTTTTCAATGTGTGAGTCCAACTTCCATCATCGAGCTCACAGTCAGCATTATGCAATCTGGTATTTCTACCACCTTGACTCACGGTTCGGTGACTCCTATGTACACCCCTGGCGATCTTGCTGGGACAGGTCTGAATTTCATTATGGAAGTGGCACCTTTTCTCTTGCCGAACTACAATTTACGTCACTAACTGTCCACCCACTTCCCAATCATATCAGTTTTGTATGGTTTCCCACGTTTTATTTCCATAACAACATTAGTACCTGCCGTGGTTACCACTTAGTATCCCAGGGTCTATTATCAGGACCGCTCCTCTGAGTGTGTTATTTAGCTTTTTGTGACTTATATTCCATTGCTCAGTGCTTTTCTTATGTTCAATTATTAGTGGGTGTTCAGGAACAATTACTCATCCGTTATTCTCATCTGCAGAGCAAAAACCCCTGCCACGATGTGCTGTACATTCAACCTTGATTTTTTTATACTTTTACAGGAGATTTCCGAAGTTGGCACATTTTTTCTTTCCTTTTGACCTCCCTTGATATTTAATGGGATGAAGCCTATCTTAGTTATTGTTGCCTGCACTGAGACAGTCTGACATTGAGATGTTAACTTTAAACGCTGTTTTTTTTTTTTCAGTCTCATCGCTTACTACACTGTTTGTTGGATGTTTAGTTAATGACTAATCTTTTCAAACTTTGATCTTCAGCTTAATGACCTTATTGAGTTAGTACTGTTTCAAAGGGGGACAGGAAGTGTGGGGGGGTGTCTTTACAAGGAGGGATGTGTTTCATCACGACCAGAAAGATGGTGAAGGTACGGTCTTTTGGACTGGGGATGGCAGTAGGGTTTTTGGGGTCTCATTTATTGTGGGAAGGAGGTGGGGGGTGGCTCAGGGAGAGAGGGTAACTGTTGTGATGTTTTTTGATTATTTTAGCTGGGATGCAGGGAGGAGGGGGGTTCTTATGCCTGATGTGTCAGTTGTTTATGACGGATTGACCTATCTCTTAAAACTTTCCTATGAAATCATGGAACTGGCTCACTATACCTCCTTGCTGGAAGTATTCTATGGGTAGTCAATACAAGTTCTTTAGCGGGAACATTAAAGGAGCCCAGGACCACCATAAACAAACTATGATACTAAAACATCTTCTTCAACTAAGAGCTCAAGTGGACTGTCTCCAAGAGACCCACCTTAAACGAGAAGATGCTCTACTTTTATGGAGGCTCTGGGTGGGACAGGTTTTCGGAGCTGGGACTTCCTCTAGGCAGGAAGGCACCGCTATTCTTGTGGCTAAATCGGTCCCATTTATTTTGACCCAGGAATGGTGGGATCCATTGGGGCAATATGTGATACTTCAGGGCATCCTCAAAGCATTTCCCATAGTTAAAGGCTCCATTTACGACCCTAATGTAGAGACACCGCAGTTCTTCATCGAGCTGATGTCTCTTATACCTGTCCACCCCGCTAAGCTCACCATACTTGAAGGGGACTGGAATATAGTACTCCAATCTGAATTCGATCACTGTGACTATAAAAGAGTAGGTTTATCCCCTACTCAGAGAGCAATCAGGGACCTTATGGCAGGCACTGGAATGTTGGATGCGTGGTGCACCCTAAACCCCTCGGATCGACAATACACATACTTTTCTCCACAGCATAAATCCTTTTCCCATATTGATTATTTTTTTACTCAGTTCGGCCTCCCTCCTGGGAGTTCTGGATGCTGACATCCATCCTAGAGTTCTGTCTGACCACTCCCCAGTCAGCGTATCCCTCCTTCTTGGCCCGGGGCTTAAGCGTGACTCATTGTGGTGCCTAAATACGCAATTACTTAAAAGACTTTCTTTGCTCGAACATGTTCAAAATTTTATTACCTCATTCCTTGAGTCTAATATAGGCTCTGTGATCCATGTCGACCTTGTTTGGGCTGCACTTAAATGTGCACTCTGGGGGGGGATTTTATCCATCTGGCTTCCACCAATTCCAAGCAGAATGCTTTCTGGTTGAACTCCATCTTAAGAGACGTTAAACTTCTAGAACACTGTTTACACCGCGCTTCCCCTGATTCTGAATGGACCAAATTATACCAGTTCCAGTCCCAATATGCAGATCTAATGGCCCAAAAAGCCAAACTCTCCCTCCATCGTACTAGGATGAAGTGTCTAGAGTCAGGTGTGTGAGCAGGGAAGCTCCTGGCCCTCAGGCTCTGACAAGCCTAGGCTACCAGATTCATCCCTAGCTTACACCATTCCCCCAAGGAGGATATTGTTACTGATCCTAAGAGTATCGTTGCCCTTTTCAGCACCTACTTTAAAGCCTTCTGTGAAGTCGATGATTCCAGTGCTCCTAGGGCAGATAGTATCTCTCACTATCTGAACTCAATTGATCTGCCCACTCAACCACCCCAACAGGCTATAGGTCTTGGATCTTCAATTACTGTCTCAGAGGTAGAACAGGCAATTAAGCTTTCACCTTCCAACAAAGCTCCGGGTCCAGATGGTCTTCCCAATAACTTATACAAACAATGCTGTGCCCAGATAGCTCCATTCCTGGCAGAGGTTTTCAATTTTTGGTTTGACAAGGGAATGAGTGACCAATCCTTTTCAGAAGCCCTTATAACCCTTATTCCCAAACCCGGTAAGGATCCCCTACTGCCCGGCAATTACCGTCCAATTTCCTTGCTCAATTCAGACATTACAATTTTAGCTAAAATTCTGGCTGCCCGGCTGGCCCCACTTATGGGAGCTCTTATTGGGCATGACCAGGTTGGCCTCATGGCCGGTCGCTTCTCTGGAGATCATATGAGGAAACTTCTACATCTCATCTTGGCATCAAGGGATTCTGAGGTCCCAGCGACCTTAGTCTCCCTTGATGCTGAAAAAGCATTTGATAGAGTCTCCTGGAACTTTCTGTTTTCCTCCCTCACCAGTTTTGGAATTCCTGATGATTTTATTAAGTGGGTCCGGATGCTGTACTCAGGTCCAACAGCCAGAGTGTGGTGCAATGGTCTCCTCTCTCTCCCTTTTCCCCTTCAGTGAGGAACCCATCAGGGTTGTCCTCTTTCTTCCCTTTTGTTTAATCTCTATCTTGAGCCTCTTATCAGCAGACTCAGTGGTTCTGCTAATCTGACTGGTATTGAAATTGAAGGTAAAAGATAGCTTCTTTCAGCCTAGGCAGATGATATATTATTATATGTTGAAAACCCCAACTCCACAATCCCTGCATTACTTGAGGAATTTAATTTATTCTCCACTGTCTCCTCTTACAAATGTAACCTCTCTAAATCCCAGATTTCCCCCCTTAATCATCGTATTATGCGGTCCGAGCTCTTAGACTTGGGTTTGACCTGGACGCCACACTCCCTGACTTATCTGGGGATTCATGTCACCAGGAATACTTCCTCAGTGCTGAAAGAGAATCTCACCAAACTAATTTCCACTCTTAAAGCAGACCTAGACAGGTCCTTAAAATGAATGCTTTCCCACGGATCCTTTATACTATGGGTATGCTAGGCTTCTTTCTTCCTAAAACCTGGTTTAGAAAGCTACAGAGAGTATTCAATAAATTTACATGGGGCAATAAATGTGTTAGAAGATGCTACTTTAAGCTTACTGCACCTAAACTAAGGGGGGGCCTTGCTCTCCCTTCCCTCTTTACCTGTTATGGGGCCCAGCACATCAGTAAGCTGACCAATTGGGTGGAGGACCCGACCATCGATCGGACCCATTCATACTCTCCCACCTGGGTTGAAATCAAAAGGGCTTTGGTACACAGAACTTACTGCTCCCTCCCGGCTCTTGTATACCAACTCCCTCACCATCTCCCCCATCGCCTTAAAGATTCCCACATTGGCTGGTCCCTCCGGGCCCTCTATCAGGTACAGAAACACTTATCCCTTAAGTGGAGTATGTCACTGCGCCAACCCCTTTTCAACAACCCCCATTTTCTGATTGGAAAGCGGGTAATCCCACCATCTTTTCTCCCTAAACTACAACACATTACATTGGAAGATATTTGCACTGAGGACACTATTACTTCATTCACCTCACTGCAGGAGAAATTCCCGCTATCCAAGGTTGACATCTTTAAATACTGGCAGCTCAGACAGGCCGTATTAGCCTTCTTGGGCCCCAAACCCTGGGTCTTCCCACCTGGAGATGATTTGGCAGCCTTCCTCTTGTTGGCAAAACACCCACATGTGGTATCAGGTGTGTATAAGTTTTTACAGGAACTCAATCCCGAACTTCCCAAAGGGGTCTGTAACTACCGGAGGCAGGCGCTCGCTCGCCTGATGATCAGGTGTATTGGTGTAAACTTTGGAAAACAACTTATAATCTTGTTAAACAAGATAGGTTGAGACTTTTCCAATTCAATATTATGCACAACCTGTTTTATACTCCTACTAGACTACATGCCATAGGGAAGCTAGCATCTCCCATTTGCCATAGATGTGGGGCAGAGGCGGGATTTCTCCTTCACATGTTATGGGATTGCCCAAAAGCTCAGGCATTCTGGACTGCCATCCAAAATACCCTTGACCCAATCCTAGGGTTAGATTCATTGTTTACCCCCACAACCTGCCTATTGCTTATTTTCCCATAGGGTACACCCAAAGCACGAAAAGCACACCTATCCTTAATAGCAGCCACTGCTAAATTAGTCATGCTTAAACACTGGAAGGATGAATCCCTTCCCTTAGCTATGGAATGGTACCATGAGACCCTACTCGCCATTCAATTAGAGAAACGTATAGCCAGCATCTGGCATAACCTAGATGGTTATAGAGAGACAGGGTAACCCCTCCTGACCATGTTTTCTCTCTGGAAATCCTCATTAGCTACCTCAAATTGACCCATATATCTTTTATTCTAGCACAGAGGCATGGGTGGGGGGTCTTGGGGAGGGAGTTTTATTTGGGTTTTTGTTAAGCTTATGCATCGTGTTTGCATGTTATGAATGTTTGTTTGTTCTATGTTTTATTGCAGCTGTACTGTTTATTAACTGTTTTAACTCATTTTATGCTGCTAAACTAAAAAAGTATGTTGAATTATAGGAAACCGATGGGAGGAAGGTTCAAGAAGGACATGAGAAAGTTTTATTTTAGAGAAAGGGTGGTGGAACTGTGGAAAGTCTGGCAACCGAAGTGGTGGGTGCCAAAACCAAAAATGGTTTCAAGCATAGCTGGGACAGAGTAAAGCGTATAGTGGTTATTCAGGGCGGCAGCTGTAAGAGGGGAACAAATGGATGGCTAGTGAGGGTGAGCATCCTGTATGGACAATAGGTCCCACCATTTGATAGAGAACTACTGTCAGACTGGATGGACCGTTGGTCTTTTTCTGCTGTCATTATCTATGTTTCTATGTGACCTGGACATGCACACAAACAATACAGAAGTACACATAACAAGTGACAGAACAATTACTTTACAGTTCATGTAAACAGTTACATTACAATTCATGTAAAAAAGTTATAGTGACAGTGGTCAAGAAGGAACTAACCACTGATCCACCTAATTGCACTTTCTAATTGTTAATATACACACACACACTAATGTATATATATATATATATATATTCCAGTATAACATAGCAGTGCACTGTCTACATACACAGAGCATTGCCACCCACACATGAACACAAATACACTGTCTTATATGGTGTTTATTTACTTATACATCTAACCCTCTAGTAACATTTACTGTCCTTAGGATAAGCACTGTTTTTTTGCACTAACTCATTGTACTAATCTATGGCATGACTGGGTAACTAAGATAGTGGACCAGGGAGGTGTGGTGTATGTGGCCTATCTGGACTTCAGAAAGGCCTTCAACACTGTCCCCCATAGAAGGCTGTTTAACACACTGCGCATCCTAGGGGTGGATCCTAAAATAGTTCTGTGGGTGGATAACTGGCTGAATTGCAGGAGTCAGAGGGTTGTGGTAAACAGGAAGTACTCTGAAGAGGGAGAGATGATGAACAGGTTGCCACAGAGGTTGATACTGAGGATGGTCCTCTTCAATGTCTTTACTGGGGACATTGCAGAGGGACTGGAGGGGAAGATATGCCTCTTCGCAGCTGCTACAAAGGTATGCAATAGGGTGAACACTCCAGGTGGGAGTTGAAAGAATGAGGGAAGACCTCAGAAAACTGGAGAAATGGTCTGAAAAATGGCAGCTGGGATTCAATGCAAAGAAGTGCAGGATCATGCACATAGGACACAAGAACCCAGGGACAAAGTACTAACAAGGTAGGGAGGTACTGACAGTCACAAAGCAGGAAAGGGACCTGAGAGTTATCAACTCGGAAGACCTAAGAAAAACTAGGCAGTTTGATAAGGAGGCTGGAAAGTTAGCCAGCTGCTTGGATGTATAGGGAAGGGTATCATGAGTAGAAAGAGGGAGGTCATCTTTCCCCTATATAAGACACTCATGGGATCGCACCTGGAATACTGCACCCAGTTCTGGAGACCCCATCTGAGAAAGAACATAGGCAAGGGCAAGGCAGTTTTATTTGTAAAGCTCCCAATCCTGGAGGCTCTGGATGCCGTACACAAATACAGAATATATAAAACACATAGAACTATTAGCAGCAATAGGATATAACAGCAAAATATTCTAAGAATAAAATTAAACTAAATAAATTACCTAAAAAGATGGGCAGGATGGATACCAACTTATTCCCAGGAATGCCAGGCTGAAAAGATGGGTCTTGAGTTTCTGCTTGAAGACACCAATCGAGGGGGCCTCCCGTACAGCAGATGGAAGTGAGTTCCACAGGGTCGGCTCAGAGACACTAAATGTTCAGTTTCCAGATGTCCTGAGCCGAACCCTGAGAACATCCAGGAGACCCCTTGAGGAGGAGTACAGGGAGTGAGCAGAGGTCACAAGCATCAAGAGCTCAGACAGGTAGCCAAGACTCTTCCCATATAAGGCCTTATAGGTGAGCAAGCCCACTTTGAAAAGGACTCTCCACCTGACCTGCAGCCAGTGCATACACAGGGTCTAGGCGATGCAGTGGAGGGCAGTGTAAAATGGTACAGGGCCTGCGGGATAAGACCTGCAAGGAAAGACTAAAGGAGTTAAATATGTATTCCCCAGAGGAAAGAAGGGGTGGAGACATGACTGAGACACACAAATACATCAGCAGTATAAACAGAGTACAGGAAGAAAGTATCTTGCAAAGCAAGAGATGCTCCAAGTCAAGGGGGCACAAAATGAAGTTGAGGGAAAGGCACAGGGAAAACATGAGAAAATATTTTTTCATGGAGAGGGTGGTGGATGCCTGGACTAGCCTACCAGAGGGGGTGGTAGAGGCTAAAATGGTCACAGAATTTAATAAGGAGTGGGATAGACACAAGGGTATCCTGGAGGCAAGGGAAGGGGGCACCAGAGTTCAGTTTGAGCATTGGGCCTCACACTAGATGGGGTTAACAGGGCAGACTGGGTGGTGATGTGACTCCCACCCCCCCCAGCCTGACCTCCACTGAGTACCCATCACCCCACAACCCCAGACTTTCCCACACACACCCTCACACACCTGAACAGGTCCCAGAGTGAAGATCCACTCTCCCATCAAAGACACATCTTGCTGCTGGAACTGGGGACTGCTATATGAGAAATAAGGTAAGTGTGGTTCAGTGTACTGTATTTCAATGTGTTTTCAATTGCACTTACCTTATTTCTCATACAGCAGTCGCCAGTTTCAATGGCAATATGCGTCTTCCATGTGACAGTGAATCTTCAAACTAGGATCTGTTCAGGTGAGTGAGGGTGTGTGGGGAGGTCTGGTAGGTGTTGTGTGGCAAGTGTTCAGTGGGGGTGGGGTTGCATCAGTGATGGACCTTTTTTTACAGATTAAAAAAATGCATAGAGGGACCATGTTCCTCTTGTCAGGCTCCAATGGACATTGGAGGATGTGGGTGGGGTTAACACAGGACACCTAATTTTAATCAGCAATAACATGCATTAGGCTGAAACTGATCTAGATAGTGGGGGATGTAGACTAGACTATCAATTTTTGCACTAACCACTGAGCCACCTAACTGCACTTTTTACTTGTTGTGATACACACACACTGACTAATACATATACATGTATATGTTTCTGTATTTCAGTATAACAGATTTAAAAAAAAGACATCAAGGGACTGTTTTCTTTTTTTCAGGCTCTGAGGGACATTGGAAGGTGGGGGTTGCTACTAGACACCTTATTTAAATCAGCATTCAGGGGCATAGGTGGAGGGGTGTTCAGGGTGTTCAAACACCCCCAGAAATGACCTCCCCCCAATTTATTTTTCATGTCTGTTATCCCATTTTTATTTTGGGTTGGCAACTTGGCTCAGCTGCAAAGAACTCAGTGTCCTAGTCTCCTTAATGGCTGCTAGGGCTAGCCGCAACATAGTGTGCATGCTAGGGGAAGATGTGGATGCATGTCATTATAAGAGAGAGAGAGTGGGAGAAGCCTGCCTGGCTGGTGAGACTAGCGTGAGCGTACTGCAGGGGTATAAGCAGGGGGGTGTTCAGGGTATTCAACCCCCCCCCAAAAATTATCCCTCAATTTGTTTTCATGCCTGTTAGCCCATTTGTATTTCAGGTTGGCAACTTAGCCAAGCTGCAAAGAATTCAGTGTCCTGGTCTCCTTAACAGCTGCTAGAGTTAGCCACAACACAGTGTACATGCTAGGGGAGATGGGGATGCACGTCATTATGAGAGAGAGCAGGAGAAGCCTGCCTGGCTGCTGAGACTAGCATGAGTGTGCTGCCGTGCTGCATTGTCTGCTCATCATCCGTAAGAGGACAGCACGGAGGCTCAGAGTGTGTTGCGTGCAGTGATGTCATGGCTGCAGCATCGTAGTGTTAAAGTTGAGTGGAGAACTTGAAAGCACTAAGTCAAGAAGCAGTCACAGCGGCACGGCAGGCAACAGTGTCCAGGACCGAAGAGAACTAACCCGGCAGGGGCCAAGAGGCTGAACTATGTCTGCGTGGCCCTAGGTGTACCTCACATCTTCTTGACTGTGCTGGAGTGGTGAGGAGTCAAAACCCAATGCAACTAGTTTGCAAACGAAAGTGACTGTGGTTCCAATTATGCAGAACCAGACAGTGAATACGAACTAGATTAATACCATGTGTCCTAAATGAAATGTGAAATTAATTGTTTTTCTTTTCGTACTGAAAATATCTTATTTCAATCACGCTAGTAAAAGTTATATTTTAAACACAGTCTGACTGATTCATACTTGGGGGGCAGAATAACATGAATATGAATTTGTGTTGGTGGTGCTGTTCGGCTAGTAAATGGGGGTGGCTTCAATTACAAAGTTTGTTTTTAGATGGGGTTACTAATCGAGGGTGGCTAAAAATCGAGGGCAGCTTCAAATCGATGAAATATGGTACCTGTTGTAGGCTAGGTGTGTCAGGTATGCACAAAGATGTTGTGTGGTTGTTGGTTTTTGTTCCTGTATATTTTTTTTATTCCCCCTTACTGGACGGCCCCACATCTGCTGAATGACACAATCCTGATACCCTTACATACAATGGCACCAACCTGCAAGCTAGTCTTCTTCAAGGTTCCCCACCGCCATTGGGGTAGTCATGTTTCCCCAGCCACCATCGAATACAACTAAACAGAAGCTTATGGAATTAGGGTAAGACTGTAGTAGAAAATGGATTTTGAAAAAAGCAATTTTATAAGGGCATGACTGATGCTCCTCACTTTTGTTGCTTCACATACTGTTATATATCCTCTTTGTGGTTGTTGGTTTTACATCTGTGTGTACTTTAACAGCATGTGAACTTCTTTTGCATTATCTGTTTCTGTTTATATTGGGGCTCCTATAATCATTGTGCTATCATGGACTCAGCACTAGAACGTTTATGCTGCCACGAGGTGAATGCTATATTGACTGAAATTGATGAAGAGCAGTATTCCTGTATAACGCCAGATGGAGTGTGTTTGAGCAAATACAATACATTTCTTTGCCTGGTTTTATGGGTTGCTTAAAGGGAGCTTTCAGCAGCTATACTGAACTTGAGTAACAGTAGGATTTGTTACCTAAATTTTAAAATATATACTTTAGCTTGGACCAAGCACATTACCTTAGTGCTCAGCCAATCTTCCGTCACCAGATGTCTCTTCTCAATGGGAACATGCATTGCGCATGTGCAAATTTCCTGAACAAGTGTAAGAGATAGTTGGGGCTAAAAGTACCTGCTTTTCTGAGCATGGGGATGTTTGTAAGAATAAAAAAGAGCACTGCAAGTCTTACTTTTACCACTTTGAAAAACATGACTGCGATCCTGTGCATGTGCGTGATGTTGCCATGGATGCAACATGCATGTTCAGGATCACGGTCCTGTCTTTCAAAGTGGTAAAGGTAAGACTTGTAACACTCTTCATTATTCTTATAAAGATCCCCATGCTCAAAAGAGCATGTACTTTTAGCCCCAACTATCACATACACTTGTTCAGGAAATTTGCACATGCGCACTGCATGTTCACATTGAGAAGAGGCATCCGGCAGCAGAAGATTGGCCAAGCACTAAGGTAATGTATTTGGTCTGAGCTAAAGTACATATTTTTAAAATTTAGGTAACAGATCTTACTGTTACTTATACTGGGGCACACAAATAATTTATTTTGCCATAGATGTTATTACAGGCACACTGGTCACACAAGTTCAGTATAGCTGCTGAAAGCTGACAGTGTCCCTTTAATGTGTGCACTGCTCGTGCACTGCATTGATAAAAGTTTCTAGAGAGTGGCAAAGTACTGTACAGTAAGTAGAAACTGAATAGCAGCTAGAAACAAACCATTAGGAAACTTTTCTTAATTCATTGCAATGAGCAGTGCACACATTAAGCAACTCACTGAAAAATGCTAAACCAGTGAGTTGGAGGGACAGTTTAATATGACTTGTACTGTATGTTATACTGGAATATTTATGCATATATGTGTATATGTATTAGTCAGTGTGTATGTATCACAATAATTAGAAAGTGTAGTTAGGTGGCTCAGTGGTTAGTGCAAAAATTGCTAGTCTACATTCCCCCACTATCTAGATAAGTTTCAGCATTATGCATGTTGCTGCTGTCATGACTCACCCCACCACTTTTCTGATGCTGGTCCTGTTTGCTTGCCTGACTTTGCTTCCACCAAGACAGACCCAGATTGGACTATAGGCAGGCCATGGCAGCAACAGCTTTTTCCTCAACTTCTCAATTCCTGTCTCTGTACCTTCAACAAAGTCCTGTAGCCTACTCCCCAGCTCTTTTACATGATCTCTTGTGATGCTGTCAGATTTAAAGCAGTTTATTTTGTCAGGATCTGTTGAGGTAGTGCAGCAAACTTTGAAGGACTTCACAATCACCTCCTTAGAAACCACAGTCCAGGATAGTTTCACCCACTCAGAAATTAGCTCCCTATTCCCATTAGCCAGCCACTCATCATACAGCTCATGATATTTGGATTTAAAGGGAGCATTCCATGATACGTCAGCTGGTTAGAGCAACTTGATACACCCCTCTGGAACAGCAACCATGACTGTATTTTTTTTTTTTTTTGCCAAGCCATTTTTATCTCAGGGCAAATGTGACAGCAGAAAGTGCCCCAAACAAGCAACCTTTTCCTGAAAGATATTCCTCCCCACACTCTTTTCAACCACATGTCGGTAATTTCAGTGTTCATCCATCCGTTTATGGACACTGCCACAACTACACCTGTAACTCCTGCAATGTCCTTGGTGATCCTCTTCCCCTTTAACACAAGCATAGGAAGCAATTTTCTTCCATCTGCCATTGCAGCTAAGCAAACAGTGAGCCTTTGTTTCTCATAACCAGTGGTGAGTAGTGGGATGGATTTAGCACAATCTGTTTGATGGTTCGATCACCAGGCATGTCGACCCATATGGCGTTTCATTCATATTTCTGATGCTAGATGAGGTAGGTTGTGCTGCTGTATCTGTTTGCCACAGAATGTTATAATGTCTATCACCTTTGGGACATAGTCTTTACGCAATTTCTGACCAACAGTGGTCTTTTGTCATATAGTAAAGCCCCATCTTGAAGGAAAATGATCTACCCAGCTTCTGCTTGCCTGGAAATCTGGGTTTGTAATCAGTGCTGAGGCTTTAAGGCCAAATGTCTTTCTTGTTACATGAAGATGCCCATCGCTGTGCTGTGCTACCCAAGTAACAAGGTTTGACTCCTCAACAGGGAATGTTGCACGTCTGCCAGCTCCATTCAGACGCCGGTGCTTGCGGTTGTTACCGGTACACCCCAATCATGGAGGTTTTCTTTCAACTTGCCGACACTCTTGCAACATTTCCAAATCTGTTTTTCATTGATACAGAGTGCCAGTGCCACAGGTCGGTTCCCCTCTGTTTCAGCATGCTTAGCAACATGCAGTTTAAATTCTAAATCATAGGGCTTTCATTGGGGCATACCAGCGGTGTGTTCTGTCTCCAAGTTGCAGTCAAAATATCAATCTGCTGACAACCCAGAACAGCTGTTAGCATTTATAGCCACCTTTGTTTAGATGCCACCCTTGAATTAAAGCTCTTGGCTAATAACAATTGATGTAATTAAAGCAGCAACTTCAAATCTCTCTACAGCCTGGCATGATCCCCGGGGGCCCACCATACTAGTTATGGCTCTCGTGTCAAGTGGTGGGGGAAATGTATCTAGGGACCAGGGGCAGAGACCTTCCAGCTAGAGAAGAATAAGTAGAATACAAAAAGAAAAATACCATCTCTGGCTGATCCATGCAGGGGTCAAATTAAGTTTTGTAGCCACTTGCCAGCAGGGTGGTGACTGGGAAAATCTACTAGCCACACAGATGTTTCTACAGGCCTAGCTGATGTACTTATTGAAATATTACTTTTTCCTACAAGCCCTCAGGGATACTTAAAAGATTGTTGACTCTCCAAAAACAATATCTAACAACATTTGTCTAGTGGGGTCAGTGCTAGTTTTGACCCCTGTCCATGAACATCCACTTGTGGTCACACAGGTGACAGTACAGGAACAGTCAGGACCACCCTTGCAGTACACACACACACACACACCAGAATACATAACAAATACAATGAGAAAGAAATGCACAAACAACGTACTGCAACACAAGATGAAACCATATCCAAACACAGCCCCTAATAAACTAATATGAAGCACCACCAAATTATAACAATGGGTGCACATGGGCACCTCAGCAGCCCCCCCCCACACACACACACACGCACACAATAAACAGTATGACTTGATATAGTTCAGAACTGATGAGTACAAAGACATATCAAAAAACTATGGATATACAACTTGTGACTCAGCATAGGTCAATGAGTTGCTATATAATATAATGGGGGCTATCACAGATTATAAGGACTAGAATACCTTTGTGTTGCTAAATAAAACAAACAATGACCCCTAGATTACAGATAAAGCAATGATTAGGTATTAATTATTAAAAATACTAACCAATCCAAGGTAAGTCTCCAATTTTTGTCATTTGAATCAGAACTGTCAGTCTCTGTGTCAGAATTAAATGCAGCTTGTGCCCCCTCACACTGACTAGCACTGGATACTGTGGATTCAAATTGGTAAGGTTAGATACCAATATCAAAGTTTAAATGTATGTCCTCAATATCTTTATATTCCTTTACCTCAAACATGATGAATAATGAGCACAGGAACAGTAAAGATTTTCAACAGCAACAATAACAGAATTTCAACAGCATGGTATGTTTTAAGATGAAAAACTGCATATGAACAGTCCATTTCAAACCTCCACTGTAAAAAAAAAAACTGTATCTTAATGAACTGTGTTTAGGGGTCCTTTAACTTGTCTTCAGTGAGAGCTGTAATGTCAAATGATTTACTACATAAACATTCCATTCTGCGATACTTGACTTACTCTCTGCTATAGTCCCAGGGTTCTTTGCTTACCTCCCTTTATAGCTGGGAAAGGCTGACTGAGCTGATATGTTTATGAGCTATTATTCATTCTTGAAAGAGAGTTCTACCCAGATTAAAGCTTAGCACACAAAATAGTGCTTTGAAACACTGCTCAGCTGAATGAAAGTGGAGTATTGACACAAAACTTCCAATTTTATCTAGTCCATTAGGAATCAGGAGAGCTCCCTTTTGCTACTATAATAGCAAAACAACTGAAGGGTTCCACCCACTGCAGCTAAAAAAAATGTAAAAATTTAAAAGACCAGACAGATATGACCTTCTTCTGATAAACAGGTAAGCTGTTCCAGAGCTTGTGAGTGACATAGTTGTCTCTCACACTGTTCCTCCTTCATGGCAAAATACTGGCTTGCAGCTACTTCCACTTATTTCACCTCTCCCTTATCCCGTCATCCTTTCCTCCTATTCTTTCTGTTCATCTGCTGTTTATTTCTTTCGTATCCCTCACAGTTACTCTACAGCAGTCCAGTCTGTTTCTCTATCTGTTTTTACTTTGGAACATATTCCTTCTCCCCATCCATCTCTTTTCTTTCACTGTCTTTTTTATAATTAGATTTTTATTGAGCATATGTACAATATTAACAATCAATTATTCAAAATGAAAACAAGTGAAATACATACAAAAAACAAACAAGCATACAATAATGGGTGCATTTAATACACACAGCTAGAAAACAATCCAATGATAACTAGTCACAACAATAAACATTATTCCTATAGTCTATAGTATGATATCCATACAAATGCAAATACAGTAAAGCAAATGCTGAACTCTTTGCAAGGTCATAAAATTACTTCTCATTCAATCAATTACTGCCTGCCAGGAGATAGACTGACTGGTGCCAACTAATACAATTAAATTATATATCAATTTGGGTACAAAGTCTAGGCAGGAGTCTAATTGTATAGCACCCAACATCTCCAAATTTCAGCAAAAACAGGAAAACAATTAAGATTATAAGTACATTGTTCTAAATAGTCAAAATAATCCATTAAGGCTTCCGATTGTCAAACTGTAAGGGACTATAGCCTAAGCCCTAGTTTAGTAAGTATCTTTTCAGCTTCTGTCATTAAAATTAGTAGAAGCTTAAACTGTCTACCAGTTACTCTTGTTGAGTTAGACGGGATATTAAGAAGTACCTATGTTGGGGAAAGTAGTTGTGGAATATCAAATACTGTATCTGTAATACTAGCTATCACTCACCAAAAGTTTCCCAAAACAGGACAAGATTAAAAGATGTGCACTTGGTCTGCCTTCATCTCTCCTCTTCCCTCTCTTAAACCACTCTTACTGACATGCTTCACTAAAGAATGCTCCTGCAGATAGACTCCTTCCTCTTGTCTCCTCATTAAAAATCCATGTCCAATCCATCTGCTCCTGCTTCGTTACATGTTTTACCCTTTTTCTGGTTACTCACTTGTATAGCATACAACTTAATGTACTCTGTAGTTTGAATTTTATGCCTCACTGGTTCTATGCAAATGTTTTATCTGACATTGGTGGCAGTGTCCTTTAGCTGTCAACCTGGTTACCTCATAACCAATGTACAAGCAACACTTGTTACAGTGTTTATGTCTTTCTTAGAAACAGACTTTGATGGCAGACAAGGACCATACTAGCCCATCAGTCTGCCCATTCCCTATTGGATAGCTGCAGATCCTAGTTAACCAACAGCCTACTTCTTCCTACCCCCACCAGAATTGCCTTATGTATATCCCATGCGTTCTTGAATTCCCCACTGTTTCTGTCCTATGATCTCCTCAGGAAGGCTGTTCCATGCATCCATGACCCTCTCCATGAAAAATACATCTTCACATTGCCCCTAAACTGTCCCCCCTCCATCTTCAAATTATTCCCCCTTGTTCTTGCACATCTCTTTTTCTGAAAGATGCTACCCTCTTGGACTTTGTTGATTCTCTTGAGGTACTTGAAAGTTTCTATCATGACCCCCCTTTCCTCCAGGGTATACATATTAAGCTCCTTTAGTCTCTCTTCTCAGACCCTGCACCATTTTAGTTTTCCTCCTCCAGACTGCCTCCATCCTGTCTATGTCCTTGCAGAGATGGGATCTCCAGAACTGCACACAGTACTCCAGATGGGGTCTCACCAACTGTCTGTTCAGAGGGATAATAACTTCTTGTTTTCTACTGGTGATGCCGCTCTCTATACATCCCAGTATCCCCCCAGCCCTCCTTACTTCTTTATCATATTATACTGTCTTCTCACTTTCCTTGAAATTATTTATTTGTGCTATGATTTTATTGTATATGTTCATGCACCTACTGTTGTCAGTTTGGTATTGCTCTCTCACTCCTTTTGCAACCCTCCCGGTGGTGCACCTAGAAACAAGTCTCTGCCAAGTGTTTCTATACTGGTCACCAAATTTTAAATAAATAGTCAAAAGAGCACTCTGACCCACGGACGTTTTGAACCACAGAATAGACAGAACATTAGCTAATATTGATCTGAGAACACAAGTCCTTCTAGGGAAATGGATCAGACTAGAAAGAAATAAAAGGAAGTGAGATGTGAAGATTTTAATAAGTAGTAGTGCCCAGTAAATACAGTAGTTCCTCTTATCCCTATACAAGAATCATATAGTAGTCTAAAGCTACTGTATTGCTCTGCTGGAAATGGGGAACTCACCACCATCCTTGATATAGGATTAAACATATTTGACAGGAGCCTGGGGACATTTCCTAATTGTGCTCATCATAATGGGCCCTATGCACAAATCAGGTGGAGTGGCTACATGTATGTATCTGGGGTGCATAACTACTCCACACCCATTTTGCATCCCACGTCACATTCAACAATTAGGCCACACAGCCCCATGGCACCGATCCCTGGCAGCGATAGCAATGTGCACGAAGGCAGGTGGTGGGCATGTCCAGGTGTGCCTGCACTCTGTACCATTCACAGGGTGCAGAGTGCTGGTGCAAGGTGCACCTTATGTTGGGGAACACCAGCCATAAGGGATATGCATCCCCAGGAAGCAGTTTCCAGCGGTGGTGCTGATGTGGGCTGCAGATCCTCCTACATGCCATCCTAGCCCATGGGTCATCATGGAGGGCTGGGGTGGCAAACTGACACCTTCCTGCTCCGAAAGCTTGTGGGATACATTATGCCTCTCTAATATCTTCCAAGCCTCATGAGTGCAAGTGATCCATTAATGGACTGGCTCCAAGCATCCCATTGAATGCACACGGAAATGTCCTCCATGTGTCTGCACACCGGAGGGTAAGGCCATGGACAGATGATGGCCAGTAGTGACTACTGGCTGGTGTGCACCAGTCCTCAGGTGAGAACTCTGTGGGTGGGTAACAAAACTCTGTGCCTATTACCCACCCATATGTGAACAGGGCCAAATGTGTTGCATTTTCACTCCCACATTTCTACTACTTATACTGAGGATGGATACCAACAAACATTAGTAGCAGGAGGGGAGGCAGTTAATACACTTTTTTTTACAGGCTATTGGCTAGAAAATGATGTCTTAAGTTCTGAAATGAACTACTACTTTTGGTTAGCGAGCAGTGTCTCTGTAATTCCATAAACTGGTTCACTGCATTGCTTAGAGTGTGAGACCATCAAAACTTTATCTTTTTTTTAAAGATCATTTGAGATATAAAGTGCATTTTTTTTTTATTTTCACTACCACTGTGTATTTATATTCAAATTCACTACAGACAACTATTTTAATGCATTAGTTAGGGTTTAAGTACAAAGCATCTAAAGTAGAGAAATGCAATGCCAGAGTAAAATATCCCTTAACCCTTAGTGAATCAGTAGCATGTTGTCCCTCATGGTTTGAACAGTCACTCAGTGCAGCATTGTTATTGCATTAATTTTAGCACTGTCTATCCAGGCACTGAGGAATAGCCACTTACCGATGGTAACACAGAGGTTGCCAAAGGTGGGGCAGGCCTTAGTGCTGAACTGCATGATCATTCAAACCACAAGGAACACTACAACACTGATGCACCGATGGTCAGAGAACATCTTACCCAAACATTGCTTTACCTAGCTTTTGATACTTTGTACGTAAACCCTAACTGATGCATCAACATACTTTCTTAGTCACATACGTACTTATGTATTTATTTTACCAGGAAAGTCATGCTGAGCTGGTATCAGTTCACTTCCAGATGTGTCCTAGGGGGAAGGGGAAGAGGAGAGAACAGGTTAAGTACAAAGTATAACATACAAAATACAATAATATGGAAAAGAAGTATAGCAAAATAAGTGATTACTGGCAATGCATCTGAGCAGGAATTTTGCCATAGAATAAATTACAGGAAGAAGAGCAGCAACAGCAAGAAACAGTTAGTAACAATTCAACAATAGGAGCAGTAGAAGTAGTGACAACACTGAGGGAGAGGGGACTGCACTAGTGGCAGTGTAAGGTACGGGGAGCAGTGAACATAATCAACCCAGTACCAGGAACAACTGCAAGACATAGTTTTTTACGATGAATTTCCTTATTTTTAAAAAAAGATCTGCAACAAAACATGCATACAATTCTATTATAGACAGTCAGTTTTTAATGACAAATAGTCCTTTAATGATTTCCATCTTTGAATTTCATCTGCAACAGCAGAATTGTTTTGGCATTATCTGTGAAACCAGTCATTATGTAATTGCTCAAACCAAATCATCAATTTTCTTTTGTCTGTAACACCTTTGCTTCTCAATATCTCCTTGAAAATTACATTTGTTGTGTTAACCTCCACACAAATGTGGATCACTTATCAAATCTTGACCATTTTCTATGGTTAGAATCCATCTAGTTTTGCAAATGCAACCATTAGAACCTCCATTTTGTAAATCGATAAACATGTTCTCTGTTGTTTTCATCTGCAAAACTGATGTTTTTGTTTTAGTAGTAACTGTGAAAATAGATTTTGCAATGTCAGGTATTGTACCATGTTTTTATGTTTTGCACATACATGACCCCTAATTTTCTTTTGTTCACATACCCTTGGTTTTTCAACATTTTGTTTTGGAAATGTAAAATTCACACTTGTTATACAACCCCTCAAGACCACACAAGTGTCACTTTTTTAAATCAAGCTGTTAGTCATCATCATAAATCACCAGTGACCTATTTTCTCAAATGTGTCTGTCAGAAACCTCATGTTTATGTTGTCTTGTGCATGCAAAACTTATGCCGTAACTTGGAATAGCAGGTTTTGGAGGTACGGTCCTGCAGTGGCCAGTGGCACCACTGCTTTTATGGGTTGGGCTCTGTGGCATGAATTAGATTATACTCTGTCTATGACAGCAGTGTGAAAGCGTGCCACCACCTTGAAAAGATTTAGCCACTGCATTTGTGGTCAATGTGCAGAACCACCTTTCAGGATTGATTAACAAAATGACAGTGTCACAGTTCATGAGGTTGGCTCCCAAAAACCCTATGTTGCAAATCTGGTGAAAAAATTCCCCAAAATGACTGCGTTACAAGCATGTGTTGCACAGTTCCTACGCACACATGTAACTTCGAGAATCTTTAATATTTTCACTCCAGATTTTCAACATTACCATTTTACCACACCTCCTTATGAACAGTACAGCTGTCATTTTTCACATCTCACCGTAATATGTTTTCGCACATGTATGCATAATGGTGCAGTCAGTGTGCTAAATCAATGTTCTGGACATTTAAGAAAATCACAGTAACACTGTCCATGAGCGGAGGTCCCAAAATGCATATGTTGAAAATTTGATGACAAAATTCCACAAAATGCCTATTTTATAAGCGTGCATTGTGCACTTTCCATGCACACTCATAAGTCTGAGAATTGTTAATATTTTCACACCATATTTTACACATTGCCAGTTTTGCACACCTCCTTATGAACAGTATAGTTGTTATTTTTCACATGCTGCATGAAATGTGGTTTGGCACATGCGGTGCACAATGGTGCGGACACTGTAGGAAATCAATGTTCTGGACAAATTAAGAAAATCACTGTGACAATGTTAATGAGTGAAGGTCCCAAAATGTCTATGTTGAAAATTTGGTTAGAAAATTCCACAGAATGACTGTGTTATGAGCATGCATTGTGCAGTTCCCATGCATACTCATAACTTGGAGAATTTTTAATATTTTCACTCCAGATTTTCCACATTGACATTTTTGCACACCTCCTTAAGAACAGTATACTTGTTATTTCACATCCTGCCCAAAATGTGGTTTCAAGCTACTGGCGCAATACAGTGGGACATCAACATTCAGGACAGATTAACAAAATCACAGTGCCACTGTTCATGAGCAGAGGTCCCAAATGCTTTCATGAGGTGGGGGTGAGAAAAAGCCCATGTTGAAAATCTGGAGTGCAAAATACCAACAAATGCCGGGGTGTTAGGGTTTCTAACCATAGCGTCCCACCTTGTAGAAACTAACCAGCATCTGGGGTGTGACTTTAGTTATCCGGTTCTAATGCTCACGCCATTTCCTTTCACCCACTTAGCCACTGGCGGGCATCAGACTGTGCCTTGCACTCTTTGGCCCCAAAGCTCACCCATTCTTCCTATACTGCACCCATCTCAATGTATTTCCATATGGAATGGGTGAGCATAAGGCCCGAGACCCCAAGGCAGAACATGATACTTGTCGGACTCTGCATGGTACGGTGAGGTGAAATCAGATGAGCATTATGGCTGACACCCAAAGGCACACCGCAGTGCCTGTCAATCTCTTCAGGGTGATGTGGGGTTGGCATCATTTCCATAATTCACTGCCATTCCTTTTATGCATCTGTCTAACTCATGCACTACAGATGCCAATGTCAGCAAGACAGCATTCGGCATTGACAAATGCTTGTTGCAGTCAAACATGAACATTTTCTGGCTTAAATATTCATCTGCAAAATCTGACCTTATCAAACTTAACCAATGTGTTGAACTGTGCATGCACCAATCTGGTATTTCCTTTCACTTTCACTTACAATTCCTAAACTAATTGTTTTCATTTTCAAAACACCTATCATTGGAACTGTACTTTACAAACCTGCAAGTGGCTTTCAATTCACAGCCATTTTGTAGTTGTTGATGAAACAAAATAACTGTCAAATGTGTAATAATTTTTCTGTGATTTTGTCACCCTGTGGCCTACAGACTTCTTATCAAGATCTCATCAAAATGTTTGAACATTGAGATCCATCCATAAATCGTGTGCATGCCAAATGTTAAGCACCTATAGTTGGTCTCAAGGCATTCATAAGCAGATGGAAATAGTGGTTTATCATGGACATGGTGTAACCCTAACTACCTGTATAATGGGTTCCATGTCAAGTCTGAGACAGTTAAAACAGAACTTTTGATGACGATTCTACTGGATTTGTTTAAAAAGTTCTGAAGTGCAATGCAGAATTCATTTCAAGGGAATTTTGCTCAACAAATTCGATTGAAAAAATTAGAAAATTCATCCCCATGGAGTTTTATTCATTAATTTATGTGGAGTAACTCAGAGGACTCATCATATGCTTTCTGCACACAACCTCGGACTCCACATAAATTAACTATTACAGCTCCATAGGGATGACTTTTCAAAGACTTTCAACAGAATTTGTTAGGGAAAATCCTCTCGAACTAAATTTTACATTGCACTTTAGAACTTTTTAAACAAATCCAGGTAGAAACATTATCCAAAGTTCAATTTTAGCTGTCTCAGATGGCGCAGACTTGGTGTGATACCTGTATAATGCCATGACTGTATAGCCAAAATCCAGTGCCATACTCCCCAAGTGCTGCCCAGAAAGGTCCTGCATAGTCCGACTGTTTCTTCTTTCCTTATTTTTTGAAGTGTTACCTTAGTTAAAATAGTTTATTTGACTAACAGATTTTAGCTGAAACATGCATTTGTTCAGCACAGCTTACAAGGTGTTGTCAACTTATCAAGTCCCAGTCTATACTATAGTTTTTCAAATGCTTCTTGTGAGTTGAAGCATTGTGCTTTCTCTTTGTTATCAGTACAGCCCTCTGAGGGTTTCCCTTGTCCTACTCTGCCCTAGACTTTCTCAAATTCTCCTAGTTTGTTGAAGTATTGTGCTTTTTGTGGGTCAGTACAGCCCCCTGAGCTTTTCTCTTGAGCTTACGATATATACCTCAGCAAAAAGGAATCATCTGTGCTACCAATTAAGAAACAAGTTAGCAGGAAAGGACCACATCTCTCCTTTAGATAATTTATCACGTTACTAGGTAACAAGTTCTACCTAGGTTTACTCATAAGTATTCAATTAAATTAATAGCAATTATAAAATGAGTTGGGCATTTCCTGATACCTGATTGACTAAATAAGTTCTGAGATCCATATTAGGTTGGAACATGTTTGGGCAGTGAGATTAGGAATTTGGGCCAGTCACATATAAAATTCATGAGCTACTTCACTCATACCTGATTGTCATTGCAAACATGGCTGGAACTTTTTCTCACTGAAAACCTGTAACAAGGCCCTACAACATAAAAGCCTGTTAAATTTAAAAAAATAAATAAACATTTTTTCCTCTTATGTTGCACCACTGAAACATAAACAAATTAAAAAAATGAAGTATAATTTAGAGTTTTAATACCTGGTGTTTCTTTGGTGAATGTGACAGGTAGCTTGTAACCATGTAGCCTAGGCTAATGGTAAACATTCAGAATGATAGGCCAGGCAGGTTTCAGAGTTCAAACACCTAAACTCTTTATTTTACACTTGTCTGAAAAGCTCAGAATGAAATTGTTTCTTTTCTAGTTTTCCACAAAAAAAAATCTGTCATCAGCAATACCCTGCTTTATATAGCAGAAATTAACTGCCTCTCCCTTATCTTAGGAGGCACTGAGCTGCAAACCTGGAAACCTGGGTTTGAACCCCACAGCCCCCATTGTGTACTGTGTGACCCTGAGCAAATCACTTACCCTCCTTATGCCCCCAGATCGCAACTGGAAACAAGCTTCAGCTTAGTGTGCCTTTGTTGTTTAAACATGTTCCCCTTTCTCTGGCCCCTAGGGCCCAATTCACAATAATGAACTGGTTTTTGCCTCTTAGGCTTCTTTTATGATGCCTGGCCACTAATGGTAGGGCCCAAATTCGGTCTATACTGAATCAATTCTCTCTGTCTCTCTCTCTGTCTCTCTGTCTCTCTGTCTGTCTCTCTCTCTCTCTCTCTCTCATCTACTGTTCTTGTTTTCAAACAGACATCCAGGCACTTCCTGAGCTCTACCCATCTCTGGCTTACAGGACTGCCCTCCCCATACCTTCAGTTACAAAGTCTTTAAGTGCTTCCCATCAACTCTGGGTTCTGCAGGGTTTTCCTCTACCTTCCTGCAGATTCCAGCAAAATCTGCTTCACACTGAGGCATGCTCATCTTATTGAACTGCTTCCAGCCTTCTTCTGCCCCAATTACCAGTTAAAACACTGCTGTTCTGTCTGCACTGTAGTCTTCGATGCAAACTCAAAAGGCAATTCTTGCAAAACCTAGTTTAGCTTCCACCAGAGCCCCTGGCAAAATCCTGTCTGGTGCTGAAAGTGATGGGATGGCAAGGGCAGAGCTACCCTGTCACATACTCATCCCTTCAGAGCCATGCCCACCTGCACCATTCCTCTGGGAAGAAGAAGGGGTCTTGCTCTGTACTCTGCCCACACCATGGGGCACTGTACTGCATGCCTTTAACTGAAGCTTCTGAGCTCTAACATCTGGAGTACTCTAATGGTACTCTGGGATACTTTACTCTGAGATGGCCCTAACAATGTATTTCCCCTCAGCTCTGGGTTCTGCAGGGTTTTCTTCTCCCTCTCTGCAGATTCCGGCAAAAAAAATAACTTCACACTGAGGCATGCTCATTTTAATGAGCTGCCTTAGCCTTTAGATGCCATCCAATTATCAAATTAAGGTCTAAATGCAAGTTTACAATTCTTTCTGCACTGTAGTCTTAAAAGCAACTCCAAAAAGGTACCTCTTAGCAAATCCTGGCTCGGTTCCCATCAAAGCCCCTGACAAAACCCCTAGTGGTCCTGAAAGTGACTGAGAGGGCAAAGGGCAGACCTATCCTGTCATAGTGACCATGAAAAATCCCTTTCCTACCCTTAACAACTTGCCAAGGCAATTTCTAATGATTACCCTACTACAGATGAAATTGAAGCTATGACTCCATGTAAGGCCTTCTGCTTTGTGTGAGGGGTGAACAACATTCTACCAGTAGATTTTTGCAGAAGTTCATATTCCTGTATACTACAACAAATAAACATTCTATCTATTGAATGTCTGGAAAATTGATTTTGACAGGTGAGGAGGGACTACTTTTACTAGTAACATTTAACAAAAGAAAATACCTGTTTGTAATAGCTTAAAGTTAGCAATTGTTTGTTATTTTAGTTATTTTCAGTTTACCCATTTTAGAAGTGCAATATATCACTCCAGGATGTTGGTTGGCTTAGTTCAATGCACTTCCAAGTGCTAAAGGCACTCAGTGCCAGCACTTCATCTTTCAATTTGCACCTAGGCATGCATTAACCCCAGAAAATGAACACCCTGTCATGTCATACTGCTTCCATATAATTTAGATGAAGCTGCTGGTTGGTGGCCAAATAAAAAACCTAAATCAGAAGCCAGTGCCCCCCCCCCCCAAGTGCTGCCAGAAAGGGCCTGTATTTTAAAGCCATTTCTTCTTTCTATTTTTGTCATTTTACTTTAATTAAAGTAGAGGTATTTGGTTACCATATGTAGTAGTAGTAAAAATGCTATTCTGAAACATCAGAAAGACATAGCCCAATTCAGCTGAGGCTTATTTTTAATGGAGTCTCATTGTACAAAAAGTAGCAATTCCACAATAAAATTTACTAAACATTTAATAAGATCATACAGTGCAAATATAACAAAAACATACATTTAACAATAAATAACAAACATAGCTCAGCCACAGCAAGTTTTAGAAGATTTAGCAGCAACAATAAACCAAGTTCTTATTGCATTCCAAGATAAGATACTATTACATTGCCTCAGATGACCTGGTAGACTATTCCAAAGTATTGTGCCCATATGCACAAAGCTAAAATTACCCTTCACAGTTTTCACAATTGGCACAGTGTACTCTATTACCCCTGCTGAATGTAAGCTTATCCTAACATTCTGTTTCCTTATTAAATCTAACATCTAGTCAGGCATTGTTTTTTAGTTGACAATGCTACATCATATGTAATTTTCATCACTCTGTTAGTTCTATCCAATCCTGGGCTCTATAGAGGGAACAGTGGTGTGCGTGGCATGTTATTCCTGCTAAGACTTACTTTAAGCTTGATAACACAAAGTAGCCCCCCTTTGCCAAGTCCTGCGCTATGCTCCATATTCTTAAGTAATCCTTGTGCACATTGGTGAGAAGAACCCACAGATGAGTATAACACTGATGGGGTAAAAGCTGAACATTCTAAAGAAGAACTTGGATGTATGGGTAATAAATAGAGAATAATGGATGGGGAAGAGTGTGATATGCAAGCAATAACATATGATGAGATGTGGGTTATCTCCTGATAAGAGCATGCCCAGGTGCGTTGTTAGGCACAAGGCATTTTCTGCGATGCCTTATGCACCTGGGCAGCATGCTCTTATCAGGAGATAACCCATCATCTCAGAGTGTAGCATTGCTTTATAAATGGGCCCCTAAGAAGTTATTTAATGGGTCCTCAAGTAATTGTTTAAAAAGAAAATAAAAGCAAACGATATTCCAATTTTTAAATACAAAAATAGTCCCTCCACTCCCCATGAAAGTACTTTCAGAACTGTTTATGGGCAGTATAGGGCTCCTATGTATTCCTCAACTTATGGGGCTATCTGCCTATGACTGGTGCTTTCCTAATATTTTCTTTTGTGGTGGGTTTAAAGTCAACCATTTGCCTAACATCGAACATCCACTTTTACTGACAGCACTTGTGTCCCAGTGCAGCATACGTCGTGGCGCTTTTCACATAAGCGCTTATGAGTCCTCTGATGTAACTTTCAGCTGGTCAGTCAGAGCGGTGTTTTTTTTATTTTAAAAACTACAGCTAAAGATCTGGTGCAAGATTTTACTCAAAAGCTTGATGAGCAGATCGGTAATGGCATTGAAAGCCAGTGCGTGCTTGGCTCATTCAATTATGGTCCTGTTGAACCAGTGAAACATAGGTCAGAGTTAACTTACAAAATACCACAAGTTTAGGGGTTGAGCAGGAAGGGGAACTTGGATGCGATGTGGTATTTAAAATTTTGCTGTTTTCTCCGTTGGTGCCACCGTTGTTCAGGTGCAGCTGTCATAGTTCCTGCAATGCTAGCTGTGGGGCTGCATGGGGGGCTCCAGCGGCACAGTGGTGGGATGCATTGAATTTTAAGTTTTCTTCAAAACTTATAAGTATTTCTTCAACTTTCAGTTAATTTTAACAACATAAAAGAAAGTAAATGTCTGCACTATCAAAGCTTTTTTTTTCGGTCAGGTTTGACTGCGCTCGGTATGGTAGGCTGGCATGAATTACGGTTTCTCACAAAATACCTGTTCTCATGGGGCAGATGGGCAGAGAAAAAAAAAAATAAAAGAAACAAAATATGCAGACTTTTTTGCTATGGAAGATATGGGAGAATGTTGTATTTACAGGCTACGTGTTTCTTGATGCCAGCAGTCAGCTGCCGTGATGAAAGCGCTGTTGCCTGCTAGTATGAGGTGAGCAATGCCACTGTATGTTTCGTTTACAGTTGGCAAAGTTTAGTGATATGTTGGTGTTATGGGGCAGGATACAGGAGGTTAGGCCGGTTGGCTAGTATATCTTCTGAGGAGGACACGGCTCAGAAGAAGTACTAGCCAATCGAATACTTGGATTTGTTTTGCCCATTTTATAAGAGAATTTAATGCACACCCGAGGTGTGGAATGCTACATAAACCCCGAGGGTAAAGCCTGAGGGGTTTATTAAAGCATCCCACACAAAGGCTGTGGATTAGATTCTCATTTCAAACATTTCCACATCTTTAATTTTTTTATAATTGCTGTTTACTAATTTTTTTGCAGCCTGACTTCTTTCATACATGTACACATACTGCAGGCTTACTTCTGTCACACACACACACACACACACACACGTATACACACACACTGTCTCTCCCTGTCTCTCTCTCTCTCTCTCTCTCTCTCTTTCCAGAATTGGCCGTTTGTTTTTGCTGTTTATTTTTTTAACTAAATTTACAGTTTCCAGTGGGGATCGTACCAGTCATCCCGGGACCCGTTCCTGATTGCACTCAATAGTCTGTGTATGAAGTGAATGAAGATCAGTCAGATAAACATTTTTTATTTTACCCTGTTAGGTAGGATCAAACAGATAGATTGGGGAACATGGCAGAAAATTATTGGGAGCGACAAGTCTGTTTGTGATGGCTCCTCGGTAACAGAAAGACAGAGCCACCATGTTTTCAGAACTGTTCGGACCACCCACCTAGAAAACGGGAGCCAATTAGGGAGCTGTGTATTTTGATGAACACAGCACATGAATGCTATAATAACCAGCGGGTTATTACGGCAAACATCAACCTGCTTTCTCAATAGAAAAAAATGCTGGCCAGTAATTATTTAGTGATAACATGAGTCCACTTCTTGGTGCATTATGTCATTTGAAAAGGCAAACAGAATGCTGGGGTTTATTCATTGTGACCTTGCTAGAAGCAAAAGGAGGTGGTTATGCTGCTATGCAGGTCGCTGGTAACGCTGCACCTCGAGTACTGTGTACAGTTGAAGTGCACACCTAAAAATTAAAGGGACAGACTGGAGATGATAGAGTGGAGGGCAACCAAGCTGACATCGGGAAGGAAACTTACCAGGACAAATTAGAAAGCCTCAGTGTATCTGGAAGACAAGAGTGAAGGGGTGACTTTACAGAGCCATACAAATATTGGCAGGAGTACAAGAAAATGGATCAAACTGAACTGTTCTGCTTGAATGAAAGTTCATGCAACAGGGGGCACAATTTAAAGCTTGTGGGAGGAGTTCAGGAATGATACTACGAAGTACTTTTTCATGGAGACAGTAGTGGATACATGAATTAGCCTACCCAGCACAGTAGTTAATTCAAAACCCTGTGCAGGGTTTAAGAACAGTTGAGATGGCTACAAGGGCATTATTGAACAGGGGAGGGTGAAGAGGACTGGGGGAAGTTAAGGGCTAGAGGATGGAACCATCTTAGAGTAACAGGTCGGGTTCCAGGGCAGGCGGAATGGCCTCCAAGTCTTTTTCTGCCCTTTCCTTTCTCTGTTTTTATAGTTCTATAAATTGAAGTATTGTATGTTCTCTTTCTTATCAATAGAGCTCTCTGAGCATTTCTTCTGTCCTACTGTTTACTATATTTTCTCAAATACTCCTAATAAAATTGAGGTATTGTACTTTATCTGTGATCAATACAACCATCTGAGGTTTTCTCTTGTCCTACTCTCTCCTAACATTTCTCAAATGCTTCTAGTAAGCTGAAGCATTGTGCTTACTCTGTGATCATTTCTACCCTTTCTTTTTCGTTGTTATATACCTCAGCAAAAATGGTACCTCCGTGCTACCAGCTAGAGAACAAGTGGCTAGCAGAGGATCACTTCTGTATTTTAGATAAGTCAGTCATGCTACAAGGTGATATGTTCTAACCAGGCTCATCAAGAAGTTAAAAAAATTAAAAGCAAAATGCTCTTTATTTAAAAGAATTAAGTATTGAAGTGTACCATTAGATTGTGTTTTTATTACTACTGTCTCTGACCTGAAATATTTATTTATTTGTTTAAGAGTTTCACCAGGAAGGCATACTGAGTGGAGTACCACTCAATTCCAGATGCATCCTGGGGGAGAGGACAAGTACAGCAATTGAGACACAAGAATTACAGTGCAGATAATTTAAAGTGCAGAACAAAACAGGATTAAGAACATAACAGGATTATACAGTACAATAACAGAGCTAGTATCCTGGGTGCCTAAGGACAGCTACTAACTGAGTCATTAACTACTACAATTCAAGTGTGCTCACAATCCAGCCATGCAAAATGAGTGATATAAGTAACACTGGAAGGATATTTATGATTACAATAGGTGCTGCAGGCCGAATTTCTCCAGGCACTGGTCTAGGGCCTGAGACATGGCAGGTGGCGATGAGCCAAAAGTGGAAAGGTTAAGTGTGGGAAGGGATATATGGCATTACTGTGGAGAGGACTGCATGTGCAGGAGGGAGAATGACTTGAGGGCTGGTTTTAGCCACTGAGGGCTATCTGTGTGCCTAATATCAGCCGGCAAGGCATTCAAAGTTAGAGCATCTCAGTGGCGAGAACCCACCAGGGATTCCTGCCCAGCCACTCTCCACGAGGACCACGACCACTGGGTGGATGGCACTTCTGAATCCACCACCTGAAACCACTTCCTTGAACTCCACCACAGGAGAGACGAGAACCCGCCAGGGATTCCAGCTCAGCACTTCCCACAAGGACTGGGACCACCGGGCAGACGGGCGCTCAAGCCGCTGCCCGAGACCACCCCTTGACCCACCACTAGAGAACCCACCATGGATTCCAGCTCAGCCACTCTCCATGAGGACAGTGGCCACCAGGTGGATGGCAAAGCCACCAGCCAATTGGAGAACGAGCGCCTTTTCTCTGGCCCACTCCAATTGGCCCGCTTCACTTCCCATTGACTTTCTCTATCAGAAACTGGGCAAAAAAGAGCTGTTTTGTACTGAAAATTGTTATTTAAGTGCATGAATTGTATTTAATGTGCCTAATTCTGTGTAATTGCCTGAAATTTTGCTCCCAGCAACCAAGTGAACTAGCCCCTTCATGCTGCTGTAACTCCTTCCAGACTGCAAGGCACCAAGGAAATCGTTGGTCCTTTTCACTTGCTAACTTGCTGTCCTCTCCCTGATTGTTGGCCTTTGTGCAGCCCCAGTATTAATATTGGCTCCTCTCTCCTCTCCTTTAGTTGAGAACCCACCAGGATTTCAGCTCAGCCACTCTCCTCGAGGACCCGTGGCCACTGGGCGGGACGGTGCTTCAGCCGCTGCCGAGACCACTTCCTCGGACTCCACCACTAGAGAGGTACAGCAAAGCTGCAAATCTTTGCCCACCCACCCATCCTCCCTCCTGTGCATACTATATAGACCCCTAGAGCCACCCACTGATGTCCTTGACGTATCTCTTGCTCTCACACTCGGTGCCTTAAACAAACACTCTCCTAAAACACGCTAAACTCAGGCCATGAGTCCACGTGAATTCCCTCTCCTTAATTTAATCTGATCTCACCTGTGGTCCACTGGGAAATCTTCCCCAGCAGCTGGTGAGTCATCCATTTAACATAATTTATTTATTTACCCTCACAACTGTAACAATGGTGTATATGTGGCAGCTCTCCTTCCTAACTGCCCTTTGCATCATGTCCCTCACAGGCTACACCCCTGTCAAGTCTGACACTTGGGGTACATCGTATCCACCTCCCCCAGACTGTTCGCTCACCCAGACTCCATATGTTCCATGCAATGCTCCTGCTCCTTGTCACCTGACTCAAGTGGACTATCTACCTCGAAGTGCGACCAGCGCACTGTTTCACACGCCATCCTCCTTATCTCCTTCTACTTTTAAATACTCCCTTGGTACCACTCAGCTAGAGTGTTAGCCTATGTGTCCCTAGGCTTGCACAACCTAAAAGTAAAGCCTGGCAATCCAGCTCCTCCCTCACGTATAGCGGAAAGGTCCTGAGCACTCAGCCTCTCACTTGCATCTCTAAAAACTTATACTCCTCCTCCTCTTACTTTGCTCTGGCAATGTTGAGCTCATCCCTGGTCCTGTGAATATACTTTCCTGCCCTTCAGAGCCAAAAACTCTCAAAGGAATCAGTTTCATGCACATCAACGTGTGCAGCCTTCTGAAAAAAATCACTTTAATCCAGGCATGGACTATTCATATGGTGCCAGATGTGCTTGTGATCTCGGAATCCTGGTTACGACCTTCTGCGCCAGACAGTGAGATTAATATACCAAACTACCAGATATTCAGATCTGACAGACAATCCAGAGGTGGTGGGTCACCATCTATGTAAAAGACAAATTTGCAGTATCAACCCTTAATTCCATCTCACTGGCAGTGGGATTTGGAATGCCTGGTTATCAAAATTTAGCTATCCTCATCGCTGGCACTCCGATTCATAGGATGTTATAGACCCCCATCCACTGGCTCCACAGCTCCTGTCCTACCTCCACATCCATCATGGACACCAGCCCCTTGGAAACAATTATCCTAGGGGATCTTAATTATGACTGGCTGTCAGAAGCTGGACACCCCCTTAAATCCTTCTGCGACTCCCATGGTTTCACTCTACTCAATGAGGAGCCCACCTGTATTAACAGGAATAATCCAGCTAAAAGCACACTCCTGGATGCCCTGCTGGTGCATAAGCCCCAATCCTCCCATGTTGGAACCTTTGATGCTGATGTTAGTGACCATCATCTAGTAGGTGGAGTATGGGTAGCCCATAAAATGCCAGCCACTGCCAAATTCTCCTCCAATAGGTCAACCAGGTCCTTTGATCCAAGGGCATACATCTTTGACCTAAAAACCTTCCCATTGTGGCAGAGTTTTTACCTAGCAAAATCAGTAGAAACAACATATGCCACTCTTCACGAAATTATAACTTGTGCCCTGAACCTTCATGCGCCTCTGACAAAAATACACATAATAGCTAGGAAATGTCACTGGTTCACCAACGATCTCAAGGCTGCACTACTGTCCAGGGATAAGCTTTGGAAAATGGCATGCAAATCCCCAAAAGAGGAAGAATGGTGCCTCTTTAGAACAGCCAGGAACCACTGCACCAAGATGATTAGGGGGAAAAAAAGCTAGATATTACCAAGCAGAACTAGACTCTGCATCCAATTATCCCTCCAAATTCTGGGCCATACTAAAAGAACTGTCAGGGTACACATCACAAAACACACTTCCCACAAAAAATCATCTCAGACAATGCAGAAATCAATGATAAAAAGAGATACAGGTATTTAACACACACTTCGCCACAGCAGGCCTAGCCTTCGACAACTCGCCTGCATGCAACTTAGCACCAACTCAACATGACCCCCAAATTCTGGTACCACAAGCCTGCCCTTCTCTTTCACACCTGTTTCCCTCAAGGAAGTGGAAGACCTGCTTCTCCAATTGGATACTAAAAAAAGTGCCGGTGCAGATACATTCGACCTCTACTTCCTAAAGATAGCATGTCTTGTACTGGCTGTGCCTATCACTCATCTATTTAACCTGTCCCTATTACAAGATACCCTCCCACAAATGTGAAAAATTGCACACATTATGCTGTTATTCAAATCTGGAGACCCCTGCAACCTAAATAATTACAGGCCGATCTCTCTCTCTCTCTCTCTCCCCTCCCCACACTCTCGAAACTCTTGGAAAAAATTGTGAATGGCCAATTGAGATCCTTCATTGACAGCGAAAACTACTAAACCCCCTACAATCTGGCTTCAGAGCCAACCATAGCTCGGTCTCGGCATAAGCCAAGGTAACTAATGATTGGCAACAAGAACTGGAGCTCCAAAAGTTTGTCTGTGCTGTGTTTCTTGACCTAAGTAAAACATTTGACACAGTTGACCACAGCCTGCTCCTCACCTCTCTGAAATCAATAGGGCTGGACTCTACCTCTCTAAACTGGTTCCATGACATGACTGACAGATACCAGCAGGTAAAGGCTGATGGCGAACTTTCTGCCCCAAACTGTTACAAAGAGGTGTCCCTCAGGGATCTATTTTGGGACCTCTCCTCTTCACCATATACATCAACAATATAGATGTAGGAATCAAAGAGGCAAGTATTCATCTATTCGTGGATGATACAGTGCTTTATCTGAGTGCTAAACACCTGAAGTGGCATGCACTGATCTACCAAAAGACTTCAACCTCCTGCAACTTCAACTAATCGACAAAAATTTGTTATTAAATGCCAAGAAAACAAAAGCCATGTTATTTTCCCCTGCCATCCATCTGGCTCACCCAACTACAATTGCACCCCCCACCAATCACCATGATCCTGGGAGAGAACCTAGAGTATGTTTCGAAATTCAAATACCTGGGGGTTTGGATAGATTACAAACTTTCCTTTGCTGACCACCTGGATGACCTGTTGAAAAAACTAAGGCAAAGACGTGGCCTTTTCTATAGGATAAGATAGTTCTTAACTGCAGACGCAAAGAAATGGCTAGTCTAAGCTACGCTTCTGTCCTTAATTGATTATGCGGACTTCATACATAGTAGCTGGGCTGCCTCATACCTTGGAAAACTGGATACGCTTTACCACAGAGCTATACGCTTCATCACTGACCTCCCTCTCTCTACCCATCATTGCTCACTATATGCCGCTATGGGCTGGACCTCTTTTCAGTACAGGCGCAACATGAATGCGGCACTCTGGACACTCAGAGCCATTAGTGGCAAACTTTCCCAATACATACTGTAGCTGACTGCCTGACTTCAATTGTGGCCAGAAACTATACCCTCAGAAGCTGCTCCCTGATCTCGCTATACATACCTAGGGCTCACACATGCTTCAGGAGAGCTGCCATAGGCTTCTTACTCCCTTCACTCTGGAACAAAATCCAGAAATCCCTAAAGCTGAGGTCTCAGTTAGTATTTGCTTGTTTAAAACTCTTTACCGTGATGGCATAACGGAAACCTGCAACTGCTTTGCTCGGCTTCTACTAAACATCTTCCCCCTACATGGTAGCACCTTCGCTATACTTTTACTCTCTCTTGTACTTCTGCCTCAAGTTATTAATGTATTTCACCAATGCTCCTTGATTCCCACCGTAACCTGCGCTATCCCAACTGGTGTGTACAGGACACAAAAACCCTGCAGCTTGTACCCCGATGCTGCAGCGGGTATCAGTCAACTAGTATTCTCTCCCCTGACAGTTCTTTGCTTGCCCCTCTTTCTTTCTATCTCAACCCTCAGCCTGCCATACTCAATTCACCTTGACTACCTGCCCTCTGATATTATACAGTACTTGCCTCTTTTTATTCCAGTGCCTGGCAGTTCCTTAACAAATACTCTCAAAATTGCACAGTTTTAGGCACAGATCTAGCACAAGCACTATACTGATGTCTGTTTTCTGACTTATGCATGATGTCTATTATCTGTATATGTGTATTATTACTGTAAAAGCTAGCGTCTTTACTGCTCCATATGACTGCAACTTGCCCAACTGTATTATTGTTTGTATGAGTACGCCACAGGTCCATCTTGTAAATGAGCTTGCTCAATGGTGTCTGCCTGGATAAATAAATTAAGATATTGAATGCGGCATGGCCTTTGGCTGTGGACATGAGTGGGACATGCAGTAACCGGCAGTCAGTGTTCCTGAGAGAATACACCAAAGGGGGTTGGACTGCTAAGGCAGACGCTAGGTAGGATGGGAGGGGAGGGACTGCATACAGAATTATACCATTATGCTTGCAAAGTGGGTAAGTCTTCTCAAATGCTCCTAGTAAGTTGAAGCATTGTGCTTATTCTCTGATCATTTCTATTCTTTCTTTTCCGTTGTTATATACCTCAGCAAAAATAGTACCTCTGTGCTACCAGCTAGAGGATAAGTGGCTAGCAGAGGATCACTTCTGTATTTTAGATAAGTCAGTCATGCTACAAGGTAATATGTTCTAACCAGGCTCACCAAGAAGTTAAAAAAAATTAAAAACAAATATCAGTGACAACATTCCGTTGGAGACAGCATGATGTCATTTAGTCTCAAGACAATGTTTCTCCTGCTAAAACAGGTATATTACACATTTGGTAAATAAAATGTATCTTGCCACTATAAATTGATGTGTTACTTCCTTTGTAAAAAAACAAATAACTTTTCACAAAAGACCATGGCAGAAAAAATTAGAAACTAAGGGCTAAACTGACATCAGAAAAGTACTGTAGGCCTGAGAGTTCAGTGATGGATGGAGCAACAGTGGATAAGGCATTTTGCCACAACCCCATGGCAAGTCTGAGGAACATTTTTTCACTTAAATCCAACTTCTGTTGCTGCTGTATGCCTTACTTTCAGTAAAAATGAAACAACTTTTATTTTAAATTTCTAATCATCTCTAAAAACGCATGTCTCTCTGGATGCCTTCATGTTCTGTAACTGCCTATAGTTAGAGAATATCTCATTTATTTGACTTTAGTAACCAGTGTTCTGTTCTGTGTGTTTCCTGGGGGGACAGGGAGATTATAGCAGTAAAAATCGCCCCAAGAATGTACTTGAGATGATGAAACTGTGGAAGGAAGATTTGAGTGAGGAAGAGGAAAGACAGCCTGTGGAAGTGAATGGAACAAGCAAAGAGGAAATGGACACTGAAGTGAATATGGGTAACGGCGTTGGCATAGACCCTCAGAAACTCTATGTTGCTACTGAAAAGGTAGGTGGTAAGTCTTCAGTGAATCTCTTCTGCATTATGAACATCTTGTGTAAGTTTGGAAAGTAAACCATGCTCTAGGGCCTGATACAGCTTGCACTTCAGGCTGGAGCCATGGCACCTGTTAACTCCATTTTAAAAGTGTTTGACTTCCAAAAATATGATAAAACTTTCCAAAATAAATGGGGGATTCTTTTGACTCCCAAAAGAAGAAAACAAAAACTCAGTGGCATCCAATTGTTTAGTCATAGAAGTCAAAAATGGCTAGTGTTTCTGAATAAAAGGATATTTAACAAGTAATCGTTTATAATTTAAAAAAAATGGACCGTCATAGAATATAGACTTCCAAAATGTGTGAAATTGGAAGTATTTTGACCTAGAAAAAACTGGAATGACTTTCAAATTTGTCACCATGAAAATATTTGACTTCTTCCAAAATGCAAATAGTCTGAACCCCTAGCTGGAGCCAGAAACTGAGTTATGGCACAGAGATGATGCATTTGTCACAAAGGAAAGGAAGGTTTTGATCATCTAGTGCAAGAGTTCCCTCTCTGACTGATCAATAAGTGGCATGGTTTTGAAACCTCTCTCATGTGAGTAGAAGCTCTAAACAGAGAAGTTGCATCCAGGATGAGCACCTCCCTTATTCATACAGAGCGTACCCCTTTTTACCTGTTTCCTGGCATTCTAAGTTTGTGGCTGTCTGCTGGTGCACCATACTGCCAGTGTGGCTCACAGGTTATAGTGAAAATTCCTGAAAGGCAGTGTATGACAAGTCGACTGGAGTTCGAGGCTGAGACCTGCATTCTGAATGTGTTTTTTCTTTGTTTTTGCCATGGCACCCACCCCTTACTGATCCCCCAACAACTCTGCCTCCAAAGACTCTGAAGACTAAATCCCTCGCATCCGACTCCCCCTCCCCAAGTTGCATTCCCCCCTTGAATTGATTATATAATTTAAGGGGGGGTGCTGGGAGAAAAGCCCCCCACAGAACATTATTGAACAAAGTGCAGACTTGACATAGGAGATGTCTGCCCCGTGAACTGCACTCGCTCCAGTTTGCATGTCTCTGTAGTTGCCCAGTGCTTTGGCGCTGTACTGTATGTTGCTTTAACAATTATTGCATGTCACTGTGTTGTTTCACTGTGTTTTCCTTGTGCAATTATGTACAGCGCTCTTATGTATATGCTCTTTTGACCTAGTCCCTCCACAAATATAGTGAAAATAAAATGACAGTAAATATAACCCACTTTACAGTATATTGTAGTATATCACAATATATTTCAATAGAAATCCCATAAGTGAAGAGGATTTCCTGTGATGTACTGTATCTGTATGTAATACAGCTTGTCACTGATTGCATTGGTAATAATTAAATAAGGTATATTAACAAATAAAGTACAGGACTAAAACAGGTATAACTTTTTCTTTTTGGAATCATCATATTCCACCCTGCCTTCTTATGTAACTAATTTCTAGCTACCTACTATTGTCTTTAAATCTTTTAATTTTCCTACCTACTTGTAGCCTGGTGTCAAGGCGTGTCTATATGTTTGAATGATGTAAAAAGAGTCCCACATTGTTTGGAATTCCGATGTTTTATCTTCCATATTGTAGTAAATTCTTTCTAGATTTACTATCATTCGGTTTAGCCAGCGTTTTGTATGTGGAAGTTTATATTTTACAGTTCTGTAGTACCAGTTTTTTTTCACAAATAAGGGTTAGGTTTGTGAAGAATTCATCTCCTGCTGTCATTGCCTCCATATTTAAAGGGTTCCAAAATAAAATCCTGGACCCGATTCCAAGACCGGGTACCTGGCGTGGGATTGAGATCGCCAAACCCTTGACGTCCATGACGTGCGCCAAGCGTATGCCAGCTGGTATTCCAGGAGATGCCTTTCACTATGCCAGCTGTGGGCTACGACAACCGTGGGTTATGCCACCCACTGTGCCACAGCCCACAGTGACATGTGGCGCAGAGTGCAGGTTATGGCAGCAACTGTGCCCTATTCAGGAGGCGGCTGCCATAACCTGCAAGCAGCGATTCTGATAGCCGCACTGGTGGGGCTATCTTAGAACAACCTGGAGCTGCTATAAGTGGCAACTGATGGTGTTATCCATCGGCTGCCCACCCGTGTTACACTAACAATGGTGCAGATGTATCCCCGTGCCCATTACAGGCATACCCATGCCCCACCCCCAACTCTAGTGGACCCACGGGGGTCCATTCTCTGCTGCACCCCCCCAGACATCTGTGCCTCCTGTCCTGCCTCCCCATGCCCCCTGGTGTGTATCATGGTGTTCTGGGGTGGGGGGCTTCAGGGGGCCACCGGTAGCTGGCTGTTACTTGTGCCATGCAGGATATCTATGCCATGCCCATGGCGTGTGCCACCTGCATGGCGCAAGTGCTGGGACCCAGCCACTCTTGGAATGCAGCACAGGGTCCCGGCACAGTGGCGAATGAAAAACACTTGCAGCCTGCAAGTTATGCCGTTCATTCTGGAACTCTCCCCCCTGTGTCAAATGGGGTATCTAATCCTATTACTACACCTACTGTTGTTCTGATATTTGACCAGAATTCCATCAAAGCTGGGCATGTAATAAATATATGTTTATTTGCTCCAGCTGCTTTTTCACACCTCAGGTACTCAATTGGTATCTCTTTTTTAAATGTATGTAATTTAGCTGGAGTGTAGTAGGTTCTATGCAGTTTTTATTTATTATTTTTGTACACCCTCCCTGTTAAGTTTAGAATTTCCTTCTATCTCTGTTCATTTATTTCTGTTAGTATATCTCTTTCCCAGGACTCTTTTAGTTAATTTAAAGGTGGATGATTGATTTCATTCAATGCTCTATATATTCTTCCTAAATGTTTGTTTATATCTCTGTTAGACAGTATATCTTCTATTGGAGATATTAGTGGTGCTGTTACATTTCCTATTTTTTTCTCAGGCATGTCTCATTTGAAGGTAAGTTAAAAAGTGACCTGCTTGTAAATTATATTTTTTTTTAGTTCTGGAAATTCTATAAATTTATTGTTTTTGTAAAGGTGTTGCAATTGAGTTATTCCTTTTCCCCATAACATTAGTTGTCACCTCCTCCACAGACTCAGAAGTTGCTACAACCCCCAGAGGGGTACATCCTCCGGCCCATCAGAGCCATCATGGGTCCTGCCAGGTTCCATTTTTTTCCTCCATTTTTTTCTCCCCTGCCCCCTCGCCCATGCAATGGGTGCAGCAGCTATCTCCACCTCTGCAGAGGTGGCCAAGCACACCTGGGCATGGGTCGAACCCCTCTTGTGCTGACAAGTGCAGCACACAAATCCACCACCCCAAGGAAGGAGAGCAATCCTATGGATGCTCAATCCTTACCTCCCCAGCTGACCCGAGTCCATTCCCGAACCCGGGTCACCAACATGTCGTGAGGAGTGGCATCCAGCACCTCAACCCTCAGCGCCACTGGGCTGGGGATTTTCCCCATATTTTAATGAACTGATTATTTTTAATGCTGGTTATTTTGTTTAAGTATTTTATATATGAATTCGTGATAATTGTGTTTTCCATTTTAACATTTTATGGACTTCTTACCATATTGTAATAGAAAATTTAGTAGCTGGTCCAGCTTTTATCTCATTAGATTCTGTGTCTGTCCATAACAGGCCTCTTAAATCTTTCTCCCATATTCTGCTGTTCTATTTCTACCCAGGAGATAATTCTATCCGGATTAAACCATCCTAATATTTGTTCTAGTTGGGCTGCTAAATAGTATATTCATATATCTGGAAGGTCCAATCCTGCTTATTCTACTGGAGAGTATAGTTTTTGCATTGCTATCCTGTGTTTTTTGTTTTGCCACAGGAATTGTCTTAGTTTATGATCCCAGTCTTGAAATACCTTTTTTTGGTAGCCAAATAGGTAAGGCCTGGAACAGAAATAGCAGTCTTGGGAGGACATTCATCTTTATTATATTTACCCGCACTGTTAGTGACAATGGAAGACGAACCCACTTATCAAAATCTTTATATATATTTTCAAAGAGGGGATCATAGTCTGATATCATTTCAATTCATTCTTGATTAAATTAACCTTCAAAATATTTTATATTTTCCTTGATAGGGATTTTGTATTGATCTATGAACTATCTAAATTCTGGTTTGTTTGTGTAATGGTAATATGTATGTTTTAATCCAATTTATTTTATAACCTGAATATATGGAAATGTTGTCTATTATTTTAAATAGTGGTGATAAAGAGGTTGTAATGTCTTCCAATATATTAAGATGTCAGTTGCGTAGAGTGATATTTATTATTATTTCCAATTATTTTACCAGGTGAGACACACTAAGCTGAAAGCTTGTTTGCAGGTGCAACCTGGGAGCACAAAGGAAGTTAAATGACTTGCTCAGGGTCACACAGTATGCACCTAGGGGCTGTGGGATTCAAACCCAGGTCTCAGATTTGCAGCTCAGAGCAAATATGATATGTTGTTGATTTTGTAGTTTTATTCCTTTCATCATGGCACTTTATCTGATGTTTTGTGCTGATGGTTCTGTAAATATAGCAAACAGAAGGGGAGAAAGTGGACAGCCTTGTCTTGCTCCTCTTTGGAGTTTAAATTGAGTTATAATTGATTATTGGTTTTTATAGTTGCTGTTGGAGATTTATATATAGAAGCGATTATTTTTTACCAAAATTCATATTTTCCATAGTTGTTATCAGAAATTTCCAGTTAACTCTATCAAATGCCCTTTCGGCATCTAAAGAGATCAGAGCTGAGTTTCTGGCAGGGGCTACTTCCATTAAGTATAATGTTCATTGTATGTTGTCTGTCAACTTCCCCTTTTATAAAGCCTGTTTGATCTTGGTGTATGATTTATTGTACTAACCTAGTTGATATGATTTTGGTGAGAATTTTATCATCTGGATTCAGTAGTGATACTGGTCTATATACAGTACACTTTTCCTGGTCTTTATCTGGTTTTAGACATAATGTTAGGATGGATTCAGTGAAAGAATTGAGTAATGAGTCTGAATTAGGGCATTATTCACAAGTTGGTGTAAAATGGAATCAACTCTTCTTTAAAGGTTTTGTAAAACTCAGTGCTGAAACCATCTGGCCCAGGAGATTTATTGTTTGGCATTTCTGAAATTATTGTTTGTGAGCTCTATTAGTGTAAATTCTTTTTCTAATAAATCTTTTGCTTCTTTCTTTATTTTTGGTAAGTTCAGATTGGCTAACAATTATATTATCTTATCCTTGCTGCTATTATTTTTCTTCTGTATATAGATTTTTGTGGAATTCTAAGAAAATATCATTAATTTTTCTTGGGTTGCAATGGTTGTAGCCTTGTTTGTCCTGGATTGAGTTTATTGCATTGCTGGATTTTTCACTTTTAATTTGACATGCTAATAATCAGTCTGGTTTTTCTCCCATAAAGTAGTACTTAGATGGGGCTCTCGCCATGGCCCCCTCTTACTTTTAATTCTGTAATTTGATGTATTTTGTCTCTTAAAATTAATATTTGAATAAAATCTTCTCTTGCTTCTGATCGAATGAATTTGTGATCAGCCCTTATCAATTCTGTTTCTAGTTGATTGAGTATTATTAAGTCTGTTTAATTTTTAAAGCAGCAGTACTACGAAAAAAAATTGCGCTTTTTTGACAGTTTATTCCCTGTGCCATACTAATCATATACCTGGTACTCTTTCTCACCAGTATTGTACAGTCACTGAGTAATTTGCTCAGTTATTCTCTGCTTTTGTTTACATTTCTGCCACTAAGCATGTTGCACTGGAACCTTCTGCTGCCAATTGCACATGTGTATGACTTGCAGGGACATTGGGAATGGTCAGCAGGAGGTCCCTCTGCTGTTGTCAAAGATGATGTGACCTGTAGAAAAAGCGAGCTGAAAATTAGGTCACCATATTTTGTTGTACGCTTAAACAATTCAAATAAATTGCAAATACCTAAAAACTAAGGATGGCTGAAAGAAACATTTACAGGTATGGAAACTAGAACTTTGGCTGCATGTTTACAGCCAAAAACAGAATTTTAAAGCTCACTTCCTGATTTCATAGTACTGCTGCTTTAAATGGCACATAAAAAAAAATACTTTTTAAAAAATACTTCAAAAGCATCCCATATAATCTGAACTGAGATGGTTTGATCATTATTACTGTATAAGAAGTTTTTGATCTCTTTTTTAATTAAGTGAATAAAGACATTGTCCTGTAGAAGCGTAGCTTCTAATTTCCATTTTTTGTCCCTTGGACAAGTATCTGTTTTGTATTATCATAGTTACTAGGGCGTGATAAGAGATGTTGATATTTCCATATCTGATATCTCTAACATTCCACAGCATACTCTTGGACATTAAACAAAAGTCTATTCTACAGTGAGACTTGTTAGGTATTGAATAAAAGGAATATGTTTCTTTTGAGAGGTGCAGTTGCCTATAAGGATCCATTAGATTCAAATCCTTCATCATGTTTGCGATGGTTGTCACTGCTCTATATTTCCTTTCTGTTGACCCAGGGGTTCTGTCCATGTGATTCAGGGTGAGGTTAAAATCCTCGGCTATTAAATAAAGCTCTGTGAATTGTACTAAGTCTAGGAAAAATATTATAAAGAAATTAGGTTCATCCGCATTTGGTGCATATATGAATGTTAAAATGATTCTTTCTTTACCCCCTTTTTATTGTAAATATAGAATATGTGCCATCTGGGTCTCCTAACTGTTTGCTAATGTCATACCCAGTATTTTCTTTAATAAAAATTGCTGTGCCTCCTGCATTTGTAGAATAACCAATCTACACTCCTCTGGATTGAAAAAGGTTCCTGCCATATCTAAAATCCTTATCTGTGAAGTGAGTTTCCTGAGACATTAAAATATTTATGGCCTTCCTTTTACATACTGAAATAATCTTTCTTATCTTTATTCTATCCTGAGCACCCTTAACATTCCATGTCATACTTTTTAAGTCAGACATAATTTCCTCTTTATTTCTGTGTATCCTAGAATCTGGAGTTCCTGTGCAGTGGTATTATTTTTTTTTATTTTTATGTTTATATTCTGTTATGTGGATTGGGTCCCAGGGTGATAGCCTGGGTAAAAAATTGGCTGGATGACAGGACACAGAGGGTAATAGCAAATGGAGTCCACTCTGAAGAAAAGGGGGTTACTAGTGGGGTACCGCAGGGTTCAGTACTGGGTTCAGTCCTTTTTAATGTCTTTATAAGTGACATTGCAGAGGGACTGGAAGGAAAAGTGTGCCTCTTTGCAGATGACACAAAGATCTGCAACAGGGTCGATGCACAAGGGGGGTGGAAAGGATGAGAAGGGACTTGGCAAGGTTGGAGGAATGGTCAAAAGTATGGCAGCTTAGATTCAGTGCAGAGTAATATACCTGGGAAATAATAACCCAGGGAAGAGTACACAATTGGGGGTATTAACAACAACAAAATTGAAAGGGACCTGGGGTAGACATATCAGATGACCTAAAGGTAAGCAAGCAATGTGAGAAGGCAATAAGGATTGCTGGGGAGATACTGGGATGTATAGGTAGAGGCATCACCAGTAGAAAACAAGAAGTTGTTATCCTCTGTATAGACAATTGGTGAGACCCCATCTGGATTACTGTGTGCAGTTCTGGAGACCCCATCTCTGCAAGGACATAGACAGGATGGAAGCAGTCCAGAGAAGGGCAACTAAAATGGTGCAGGGTCTGCAACAGAAGCCATACAAAGAAAGACTAAAGGAGCTTAATATGTATACCCTTGAGGAAAGGAGGAAGGGGGGGACATGATAGAAACTTTCAAGTGCCTCAAGGGAATTAACAAAGACCAAGAGGGTAGCATCTTTCAGAAAAAGAGATGTGCAAGAACAAGGGGACACAATCTGAAGATAGAGGGGGGATGGCTCAGGGGCAATGTGAGGCAGTATTTATTTCACAGAGAGGGTGGTGGACACATGGAACGGCCTTCCTGAGGAGGTCATGCAGTCAAAAACTGTGGGGGAATTCAAGAATGCATGGGCTAGACATAAGACAATTCTGGTGGAGGGTAGGAAGAAGTAGACTGTGGGTTAACTAGGATCTGCAGCTTATCCAATAGGTAGGAAATGGGCAGACTAGGTGGGCCAACCAGTCCTTATCTGCTGTCAAAGTCTATGTTTCTATGTCATGTGCATTACATATGTATTTTTCTTCCATGTAACATTAATTCCCCTCTACCTTCTCCCCTCCCTCCCTCTTTCCCTGAGGTATTCAGGTGGTAATTCCTTAATCTCTTGCACTGTTTTAATTAATTCATTATCCTCCCACCCATGTGCCTCACCCCCCCCCAAAAAAATAAACAAAATAGCCAAACAGGTTAACCAGATGGGTTGGCTTCCATGTAACCCATCTGGTACCTACACCAGTCAGCTTCTTGGGCAATATCACTCCAGTGCCCCAGGGTCACATGTTATAGCTCCATTCCCCCCTTTCAGTTTGTTTACTGTCTTCATCATTCATTCATCATTTTGTTGTGTGTTTGTATTTATAAGTATACATATTTCTCTTCCTGAACCCATCATATCCTTGTTTTGTATAGTTTATCATCCTTGCTGGTTTTTTTCATCTTCATGTTTATAAGTCTTATGTTGGCATATTGGTTTCTTCATTTAGCATTGAATTTTAAGGATGTGGAGTTTCCTTGGAAGTTGAGGGTCCCCCTGGGTCATCCACTAGGACTGCTCTGATTGCCTTCCCTGCTTCTCTAGGATATGCAAAGATTCTTGTTCTCCCCTGCAATGTTATTTTTAGTTTAACTGGAGGTATTATTGTGAATATGCTTCCATGCTACACAAGTAGAGATTTTTCAGCTGAAAAAGATTTTCTTTTTCCTAGCACTTCAGGAGGGAAATCTGGTTAAACTTGCATTGTTATGCTCCCCACTTTTAGCCCTCTCTCTTGCCTAGCCTTTCTGAGGATTTCTTCCTTACCCTGGAAGTGGTATGGCTTTATGAAAACAAACCTGGGCTACTTGCCCTTATAATTGGGGTTGTTGGCTCCTCTATGCACCCTGTCCAGTTCTATTTTACAATCTGGATAAGTCGTTCCTGAGCTTCCATGATTATTTTCCAGAATATTCCAGGAGTCTAGTACCTTCTGCCCTTCAGAAATGCCCACTAGTTTTAGATTATCATGTCTGGCCCTGGTTTCCAGCTCCTCTATTTTGAGTTTTAGCATTTCTAATTCCTTTGCATGATTTTCACTGATGCTTGTAGAGGTTTAGTTTGTCTTCTGTGGTGTTCAGTCTTAATTCCAGTTCCTCAGTTGTTTTAGATAAGTTGTTGATCTTTTTTGACAGTCCTGAGACCAACTCATTTAGGCCAGCAATTGATATATTGATCTTTGCAAAGCCCTGCCTTACTTCATTCATTATGGTTCTTGTAATGAGGGTTGAGTAGTTATTTGTGTATTTTGGGGCTGTCATCCTGCATCAGGATCTGGCATCACTTCAGCGTTCTCTGCTGCTATTTGTTCTATGTTCTCTGACTTTCTATTAGTGAGCTTTTTATTTTTAATAGAGTATGTTTTGTCCATTGCTTCCTTTTGTAAGGTACTGTAGATGTACCCTGTGGCTGTTCTTGATTTTTGGTATTCTCTGCCTCTAGACTGGTTCCTGCTGCAGTCACTTCCATGCTTTTGTCCATTGCTATGGTTTTATCCTCAGTGTGATTTTTCCTTCCATAGCTTCTCCTTTGGTTGTTTGCTCTGGAATTCACTTTTAACTCCTTTTGCTGTATTTTGCTCTGTTTTCTCCATGGTGGTCTCTGGTATACTATCCGTGTCTGTGTTGTCTTCAGTTGCTAATGCAACCTGTGTACTGTGCTGCTGGCACACGTCCAACATGGCCCAGTTCAGTATTTTGTTTTTAAATAGAGCAGGAGGGTTTTTTGTTAGTGCAAAGCCAATTTCAGTAATAGTGTACCTTTTTGCTTCCCCCTTATTCATTTTTTTTCTGCTTTTGTGTTATGTCTTTTACCAAGCCTGGAATTCATATATTGCTTTCATCTCCAGTAAGGATTCTGGTCAAGTATTTTCTGACCAGGCAGAACATTTTCTCCCTGGTGAGTGTTCTTTTCTTCAGAGTTTGTAGATTTAAAGAAAAATTGTTTTGAAAATGATTTTCCGAAGGAGCCAGTAAATCCCTTTCTGATTTGTTGCTGGGATTTTCTTTTCTATCGGGGATTCATGTATCTCAGTTCTTCTAGTGACTCTTACATTTTTTTCTGTAACTTTCTGCGCATGGTTTTTACTTATTTTAATTGACTCCTTTGCTTCTTGCACACTTCTAAACTTTTTTGATATGCCAATACAGTGTATTTATGAGGAATTAAGGCAGCTTACCTTCAGTTGTGATGTATCTTGCCTATGCTCTGGTTAATCTATAAACTCATACCTCTGAAGTATCATAGTGATAAACTGGTAGCTAGATCATCTCTCCATTCAGTCCAGGTAAGGATAATTTCCCAAGTCAAAGATGGAAGTTGTTTTAGTGTTTTAATGCATCAGTATGAGCTTCTGGCTAGAATGTTGCCTTTCAACTGGCCAATCCTTTGGCCATCTTGGATCGCCCCTAAAACAGGTATAACAGTGAAGAACAAATCATGGTGCATGGACTCAGCATTGAAAGACTAAGGTGAGAAGGTAGACCTTTAGGAGCAGTTTCAAATGGGGAATAAAGAAACAAACTGGGCAGGTGCGGGCTCTGGTGTTCACACTGTAATCGTTTCATTTTCAGAAGGCCTTGCCTCCATAGATGCAAACATCTATCTTCTGTCAGTCTTGTAGTACTCACAGAGATCTTTTTTTCTGATATATAGATTGTCCCTTAATTCCAAAGATTAACAGATTTATGACTTGTTAAAATCACAATGATATTCCATGGGAAGTTTCATTTTTGAATTTTTTTTTCTAAGGGAATTCGGGCAATCTGGATGATTATTGGACTTTAATTGTGGCTTTGGCACCATGGTGAAGTTTGAAAGTAATTTTGGGGTGCAGTGTGTACCCCATTAATTTGTATGGGGATATTATGTGTTAGTCTTGTAGTATTCATTGAGACCTGTTTGATATATAGATGTTCCCTTAATTCCAACCATTGGCAGAATTATGGCTTAATAAAGTTGCAATGTTATCCTATGGAGTGTATGGCTAGTGTATGGAGTACTGGATGGGAGGCAAAATGGCAGCCAGCCATCTGTTGCAGTTTAGTTTGAAGTTATTTTTAAGTTATTTTAACATTACTTTGGTTTGCTAATTCAGTCTCACTGCCAGACGTCAATGCGAGTATTTCTGTATGCTAGTGTTTTGATTTACAATTTTGTTTCAGTGGAGTTTACCACTCAGCATTGTAATAACACTAGTTACACCTGGTTTTACCTCTGAGGCTCTCTGGATTTTATCAGCATTTCCTGAGGGAGAAATTGTGGCATTCCCTGTTGTCATGTCACTGGAGAAGTTGAGGAGTCTCCTGGTGGAAATTTCCCTGTTGGGGGATATTGTCCTGTGATGGACTGACCTGTGAGGTGTCACTGGACCTGGACATTGAGCAGGGGACTCTGTACACTCTGTGAAGGATTTGTTCCACTTGCTATGTGGAAAAGATGAGCCTGGTCGGCTTACCACAAGGTGGGTGTTTAGCTCAGGTTGTTGCCTCTGGGGGATCAGGTGGTGCCGTCCGGAGGTTGGGCATTTTCCCTAGTTTCCTTGGGGTCATGGAAGGGTGCATGGCAGAGGTCGAGTGCTCACAGGAGGCTCCAGCTTGGGGATGCTTGGGCTGAGTGTCTGCTTTGAGGTTGGGCTGATTGTGGCTTAAGTGAACTTTGATAACGTTATCGGGATCCTTATTTTCTTGGAGTAACTATTGCTTCTTGGACCGAATGTCTTGCCAGGATCTTCTGTCCAGAGTGAGCTTGGGGCCCTCCATGTTGCAGTGGATTGGGAATTGATTCGATACAGGAATTCCATCGGTCAGACTTCTCCACTGGCTATATGATGCAGACTTATCAGTCTGGGGCTGACATTGTTCTGAGTAAATACATATTTCGATTCGGAGGCTGTGAGAGGGCCTCATTCTGTTCCTACTTCATTTAACATTTAAAACAGTAAAGCTGTGGCAGTGAGAGTGCTGCAGTGAGTGGACATTTATTTTGGGTGAAGGAGGTGGTGAAAGCCCTATCTTCATGATTTGAACTTATTGTGGAGCTTTGGCATGCTTCTTTTAACTATTATGGATTAGTGACTTAATACATTGGTCACTTTGACTTCATTTTGACAGAGAATTTTGGTCTGATTGTGACTTATTTTATTTAGTTTATTTAGTTTGTTTATATTCGTTTTGATATTTGTAGTTCATGATTGATTTCATTTTGGGGATTGAGGAGAACTTGTTTGTTTTATATGAGTTCTATTAACTGGGATTCTGGGATATTGGTGGGTTTATTATTTATGTATTTTTATTATTTTGTTTTGTTTTACTTAGCTGTGTTTCAATGTGTTGGCAGGTGGCCCCCAGTCAGGTGCTACTCCGCCTCCGAGCTCAAGGGTCTCCACCCCTTTAACTGTCCACCACTCCCTGGTGAGGTCTATGGACCTCGCCGGGCACTGGGGATAGTGGGTAGAAAGCATAGGGGGTGGGGCCCCGGACCTGGTGGTGGGGGAACAGAGTGGCTGGATTGGGGTGGTAGAGACCAGGAGATGCCCTGGGGCAAAACGGGTCTCAGAACATGGTCCACCATGCCTGATACCCATACCTAAGGGCTCCATGCTTAGTGGGCCGGTGGCTCAGCTGGGCTTCAGTGTCCCATTCAACTCAAGTGGTGTTATGTAATGCCAGGTCCATTAAAAACAAGACAGATTTTATTGCTGATCTTGTTAGGTCAGTGGACCTGGCTTGCATTACTGAGACCTGGCTGGATGGAAATTCTGGCCCCATTTTGGAGTCAGCTATTCCGTCTGGATTCTCGGTGATACACCACCCAAGGTTGGACTGCAGGGGCGGAGATGTAGCAATCTGTTTTAGAACAGAATTGGGTCTTGTAGCTGTGCCAGTTAGGGAGACCTGATCCTTTGAGTGTATTGTTGTCACAGGTGTGGGGTGCAGGATTCTTCTCATCTACTGTCCACCCGGGGATGAGAAACAATTTCTGCAGGAAGTCACAGACTTCATTGTTGACGTGGTATTGGAATCCCCCAAATTGATGGTTCTGGGTGATTTCAATGCCTGGGATGACAATGAACTCTCACAATTTGGTCAGGACTTCCTCCGACTTATGAACTTGCTGTGCCTCACACAGATGGTTGCCTCTCAACACATAATTGTGGTCACTCATTGGACCTGGTCTTTCTACTGGGAATGGATATCTCTGATGTGGTGGTGGAGCCAGTCAGGCAGTCTGACCATCACGCTATAAGATTCAATTTCAAGCTCCTCCCAATAAACCTGCCTGTGGAGATAGTCTGGAACTGCCCTTAGAGGGGTTTGACCCCTGATGGTCTGATGATGGTGCTGGATCTATCGGGTTTACTGAATGCAAGCATGGGTCCAGACAATCTGTTGCTAGCCTATAATAGGTCTGTAATGGGGGCTCTGGATTCCATCGCTCCTGTCTGTGTTTTCCCCCACCCTTAGCCCTCTGTCCCCTTGGTTCAATGGGACCTTGGGGAGTTGCAGTGAGTAGGATGAAAGTTGGAGCATCGCTGGTGAAAATCAGGCCTTGATGCTGACAAACTTAGATTGATATACCATTATAGGGAATATCAATCAGCTATCTCTCATGAAGGCAGCGATCCTGTCCAGGGAGATAGCTGCAGCACAGAATCGACCAGCTCAGCTCTTCTGAACTACGGACAGACTGTGCAATTCAGCCTGTCTGCAGATCCAGAGAGCATTTTCACAGGAAAAGTGTGATGCGTTTACTCAATTCTTTACTGATAAGGTGGCCGACATCAGATCCGAGATTCAGCTGACTAGCACCAATGGGGGTAGTGGTGGTTGGTGGGAGGTTACAGTTCCTCAGTTTGACTGGTCCGACTTCGACCAGTTGGAGATTGTAGATGTCATGCAGATTGTCCAGGGTATGCGGCCGACCTGCTGTGGTTTGCACCTGGGCCCAACCTGTCTCCTTGTGAGGTGTGTTGAAGTCATTGGCCCAGTCTTAGCCAAGATTATCCTGTGTGTGTTTAAGACAGGTCAGTTTCTGGACTCCCTGAAGGAGGCAGTGGTGTCACCCTTCCTTAAGAAACCTTCTCTCGACCCAGACTGTCCTGCCAACTACAGGCTGGTCTCTAACCACCCCTTTGTGGGGAAGGTTATTTAGAAGGTGGTCATGCTGCAGCTGGAGAATCATCTTACCATCCATGATATCTATGATCCTTTCCAGTCAGAATTTCAGAAAAGGCATATACGGAGACTGTCCTTGATCGGGTGCTCAATGATCTCCTGATAGCGAAGGATCGGAAAAGCCATTTCATCTTGGTTCTTCTTGATCTCTCTGCAGCATTTGATACCGTGGACCATGTGGTGTTACTAGAGCATCTGTGGATGATCTGTGGCCTGTCTGGTACAGTCCTCAGATAGTTCCATTCATTCCTCACCGGCAAATCTCAGAGAATGGTGATGGGGATTTATTCCTCCGACTCATTCTCTTTGCTGTGTGGGGTACCACATGGCTCTGTGCTGTCACCCATGTTGTTTGCAGAGGAACATGCTGCCACTGGGAGACATTGTAAGGTAGTATGGGTTGGGTTTTTACTGCTATGCAGATGATACCCAACTTTACCTGTCCTTTGAGCCTGAGCAGGATAGTGCAATCTCGGTGTTTAACAACTGCCTCGCCGAGATCCAAGACTGGATGAATGCCAACTTGTTGAGGTTGAATCTGAATGAGACTGAGGTTCTAGTGGTGGATCCAAGCCATTGGGTAGAGGGGTTAGTGGCCGGCTCTGCCTCTGGGCTTTTGCTTGGTAGTAGCCAGCTGTTGACCTCTGAATGGGTGTGGAATCTGGGCATTATTTTGAATGATGGGCTGACACTGCCTTCTCAGGTGTTGGCCGTCGTCAAGTCCTCTTTTTGCCATCTGAGAAATATAGCCCAGATTAAGCACCTTGTCCCACCTGTTGACCTACTACTATGGTCCACGTCTTTGTGACCTCCCACCTTGACTACTGTAACTTCCTGTACCTAGAGCTACCTGGGATTGTTATCTCCACCTGCAGCTGGTGCAGAATGCAGCAGTCAGGCTGTTGATTGAGGCTGTCTCCATCTGGTCATCTCACACCTGTGCTGTGCTGACTGCAATGGCTGCCAGTTCAGTGGAGGATCACCTTTAAGGTCAGCTTGCTGACCTTTAAACCCCTACATGGACAGGGTCTGAGTTACCTGCAAGAGCTCTTGTATCCTACTGCTCTACCAACCACTCCACTCCAACCGATGAGGGATTGCTAGAGGTTCTCAGAGTTCGTTGAGACATCTGGGGCCCGGCTTTTGAATTTATGCCCCTACCCTGTGAAATTCTCACCTCACTGTATACGTGAGTGCCTGATGGTGGAAAGCTTCAAAACCGCTCTAAAATGTACTTGTTTGATCTTGCTTCCCAGATTATTGATTCTTGTTGTAGGATTGTTAGATTAGTTTTTATGTTTTTAATAAGATATGTATTGTGTTTTTATCATATTTGCACTATGATCAGTGTGAATAGTGCTCTATAAATAAAGTCAAATTGAAATTGAATTGAATTGAGTCAGCCCGGTGGCTGAGGGTTGAGGCGCTGGACACCACACCTCACACTCCGCCGGCGATCTGGGTTCGGGATCGAGCCTGGATCGTCGGGAGTTGGCGGGAGGAGGAAGGATTGAGCATCTGGAGGACAGCTCTCCTTCCTCGGGAGGCTAGAGACTATGCCCGCACCGGGCATGCACCTCTCTGTGGAGGCCGATACCAAATGCTCGGGGCCAAAATAGAAGGTTGTGGAGTCACGGCAATACATTCCCTGGCGTCATTGCACGTCAGGACTCCACCAGGGAGGAGGAGGGTGTAACGTGGGGGGGGACTTAAAGAAAAAATAACCAGCTTGTGGATAGGCAACAGCACCTGCATCCACCCGACCACACTCCAATGCCGGTGGCACTCCTTACCTAGGCCAAGCCCAGCCCAACCCGAATTTACAGATAGAGCGCCATGGGTGGATAGGGCGGCCCTACCTCAGGGGGCTCAGAGCCGGAGGGATAACCAGGCTGGTGCCAGGTTTCAGGAGGCCTCTCAGGCATGGAGGTAGAGATGGGGGTAATGCAGGATGCCCGAGAGAGTTCCACAGGCGGAGGCAAAACAGAGTTCGAAAAAGAATAAGAAAATGAATTGAATTGGAAATTTTCATTTTTTAATTTTTGTGGGTTTTTATTAGGGAATTTGGGCAATCTAGAAGACAATTTATTTGCTCTGTTCTTTGTATAAAGGCAAAAATATGTTTGGGGTTTTGTTAGGCATAACTCAATGAATTTTTGTCAGTTTGAGCTAAAGCTTTGTATGCTTGTAGCAAATGAGGAGATACACATTTGGTGCATTTTTGATGATTATCAGACTTTAATTGTGGATTTGGCACTATGGTGAATGTAGGAGGTAGTTTTGGGGTTCTCTGCATACCCCATGAACTTATGAGGAGTGCATTATGTGCTACTCTTCTAGTACCTTATTGAGGCCTTTTTGATATATAGATTGTCCCTAACTCTAAACATTAACAGAGTTATGGCTTTTAAAGTTCAATGTGGGAAAAAAACTAAGTCAAAATCCTCTTTCATATACATACATACAACTGTATATGTATGTGCCTCAGGACCTCTTTGTGAATGAGCCTGCTCAATGGAGTCTTTCCTGCAATAAACTTGAACTTGAACTTGAACATACCAGTATGCTAGCAGAAACAGACCAAATGGTCTATCAAGTCTGCTTGTGTGCACAGTTAGCACCCCTAGATCACTGCTGCCCCACCCCACTCCCCCTTTCTCCCCTCTGACAATTTCTCATTACTACTTATGCAGACACCCCCCCTTTTGTGCCCTGTCCCATACCCTTTTGAAAGTACCCACCATCCTACATGATACCACTTCCTCCGGTAGGGTATTCCATTTCGACACTACCCTTTCTGTGAAATAATGCCTCCTCATCTCTCTCCTAAATCTGCCACCCTCCAGTCTTAGCCAGTGACCTCTTGTGTCTCTTCCTTTCCTCAGCCTAAATAACCCATCTGTGTCAGTTTTGTTAAACCCCTTCAGATATTTGACTGTTTCAATCATATCCCCCAATCCCTCCTCTCCTCCAGAGTGTACAAACTCAGATGCTTCAGTCTGTCCTAGTAGGGTTTTTCTTCCATCTCCTGTATCATTTTTGTGCACCCCCTCTAGCAGCCTGATATCCTTCTTCAGATATGGCCGCCAGTACTGCACACAGTACTCCATGTGCGGCCTGACTAAAAATCTGTAGAGGGGCAGGATCACATCCTTATGTCTGGATGAGATTCCCTTTGCAATACATCCCAGCATCTTGTTAGCCTTGGCTGCAGCCTTTCTGCACTGGGCAGAGTTGTTCATACTCTCATTTATCATCACTCCCAGATCTTTCTCTTCCTCGGTGATCCCAAGTCTCACCCCACCCAACCAGTATTCCCTCCTTGGATTTTTCACCCCGGAGTGCATTACTTTTCAGATCTTCACATTGAAACCCTGTAGCCATTTCGCTGAGCACTCCTCCAATTTGGTAAAGTCTCCCTGTAGTTCTTTCCACCCCTCAACATCATCCACTACTGCTCCCATCTTGGTATCATCTGCAAACATATTGATCCTGCTCTTAACCCCATGTGAGATATCCGATATGAACAAACCAAACAATACGGACCTAGCACAGAGTCCTGCAGCACCCCACTTGTCACAGGCCTGGGATGAGAGTCCCCACCACCACCACCCTTTGCTGCCTCCCATTCAAACAGTTCCCAATCCAATTAACCATCTTCACCCCAACCCCACATGAGAAATTATCTTCTTTTGTGAGATTTGTATGAGCTTATAAAGGAGGATTGGCTCTCAGGAAAGAAGAATGGGAAAAAATAAGTCCAAATTCTTCTTTCATGAGAATGGATATTCTTTCATGAGATTTTCGTGAACTCACAACAGAAGATGCCTTCTCATGAAAGAAGATTCAGAAAAAAAGCCCCATTCCTCTTTTGTGAGGCTGAATTCTTGTTTCATATGGCCTTATTCCTCTTTTGTGAGCTATATGAAAGAAAAAAATTGTCTCATGAAAGAGGATATTAAAATTTTCCAAAAACACATTCAGGAATCGTTTGTCAAAAAACTAAGTCTAGAATCCAGTTAAACGGGTCCTGTTTAGACAGATTCATGTGCTGGTGTTTCTGCAGGGCATACTTTTATGGGCTTTCAAAATGTGGACAAAAACACCTTCTAACCCAACCCCAGAAACAAACATTACACAATGACTTCATGTTCTACAGTATCTGGATATACTGTTTCTTTTCACTGGCTGCAGCTCTACATACCAGTTCTCAAAATATGTTATGGTCATTTTTTCTCACCTACTGACCACTTGGTATGGATAACCAGTATGAAAGGCTTGATAAAATGAAACTGTATTCAGATTGTATCCCACAGTTATAGAGAACTGTATTTCAGTGTGTATTTTCATAAAACATAGAAACACAGAATTTGATGGCAGATAAGGACTGCTTGGCCCACCCAGTCTGCCCATTTCCCTACCTGATGGATAAGCTGCAGATTCTAGCTAAACAACAGCTTACTTCCTCCACCCCCACACTAGAATTGCCTTATGTCTGTCCCATGCATTCTTGAATTCTCCACTATTCCTGATTCCACAACCTCCTCAGGAAGGCTGTTCCATGCATCCACAACCCTCTCTGTGAAAAAAATACTTTCTGCATTACCTCTGAGCTTCCCCCCTCTATCTTCAAATTGTGACCCCTTGTTCTTGCACATCTCTTTTTCTGAAAGATACTACCGTCTCGTACTTTGTTAATTCCCTTGAGATATTTGAAAGTTTCTATCATGCTCCCCTTCCCTCCTTTCCTCAAGGGTACACATATTAATCTGGTTTAGTCTCTCCTCGTATGTCTTCTGGTGCAGACCCAGCACCATTTTGGTTGCCCTCCTCTGAACAGTCTCCACTCTGTCTACGTCTTTGCGGAGATGGGATCTCCAGAATTGCACGCAGTACTCTAGATGGGGTCGCACCAACTGTCTGTACAGAGGGATAACAACTTCCTGCTTTCTACTGTTGATGCCTCTCCCTGTGCATCCCAGTATGCCCCCAGCCCTCCTTACTGCATTCTCCCATTGCTTGCTCACCTTTAGGTCATCTGATATAATTACTCTTAGGTCTTTTTCAATTTTTTTTGTTATTATCTCACTCCCCATTGTGTACTCTTCCCCTGGGTTTTTGTTTCCCAGATGCATTACCTTGCACTTTTTTACATTGAATCTGAGCTGCCATATATTTGACCACTCCTCCAACCTTGCCAAAGTCCCTTTTCATCCTTTCCACCACACTTGTGTATCAACCCTATTGCAGATCTTTGTGTCATCTGTAAAGAGACAGACTTTTCCATCCAGGTGCTCTCCAATGTCACCTATAAAGACATTAAAGAGGACCTGTCCCAGTACTGAACCCTATGGTACCCTGCTAGTTACCCTCCTTTCTTCATTGTGGACTCCATTTACTATTACCCCTTGTGTCCTGTTGTCCAGCCAGTTTTTTTATCCAGGCTACCATCTTGGGACCCACTCCATGGCTGGTTAACTTGTTTATTAATCTTTTGTGTGAGACTGTGTCAAATACCCTGTTAAAATCTAGGTAGGCCCTATCCACAGCCCGTCCCTGGTCTACTACTTTGGCCACCCAGTCAAAGAAATCTATTAGGTTCATCTGACATGACCTTCCTGCTGTGAAACCATGCTGCCTTGGGTCCTGTGCCCCACTGGCCTCTAGGTACTCAACAGTTCTTTCCTTCTGAAGTGATTCCATCATTTTCCCTACCACTGAGGTCAAACTAACTAGTCTGTAGTTTCCTGCCTCTGCCTTGCTCCCACTTTCGTGAAATGGAATCACATCTGCCCTCCTCCAGATCTCAGGTACCACCCCATCCTCTCATGATTTGTTAAAGAGAGTAGTCAGTGGCATTACCAGTTCTACCCTTAGTTCTTTTAGAATTCTGGGGTGAATCCCATCAGGCCCCATTGCTTTGTCCACCTTCAGTTTCAAGAGTTCTTCCAAAACCCTTTCTTCTGTGAATGGACTGGTATCGACCCCCATTCAGAGTTTTCTCTGTCTGATTCGTACCTTCCCTCCTCTTCCGTTGTGAATACTGAGCAGAAATATTCATTCAGTATCATTGCTTTCCTCATGCACCTTTGCCCACGTTCCTCCCTTTATTAAGTCTCTGTATCCTTCCTTGGTCTTTCTTCACTCCCTAATGTACCTATAAAGGTTTTATCCCTTCTTAACAGAGTTGGCTATCTTTTCCTCAGTTTGTGCCTTTGCTATTCTGATTGCCTTCCCTGCCTCCTTCTGCTTTAACTGATAAAGTTATCTGTCCTGCTCCTTCTGTGTTTCCTTATATTTCCTGAATGCTATCATTTTCTCCTTAACCTTCCCTTCTTCCTCTTTTGAGAACCATAGCATTTTTTCCTTGATTTTGTTTTGTTGATTTGCTTCACACAAAGGCTTGTTGCCTCTGTGATGGCTGTTTTGATTATTCCCCATTGTTCCTCCACCCTCCTTCTTGCCTGTTTGCTAGTGCTTTTCTGAGGCACTCTCTCATTTCCCAAAGTCAGCCCTCCTAAAGTCCAATACTCTTGCTTTTTTATGGCTTGATTCTATGGCTGTTTTTATTGTGAACTACACTGTTTCGTGGTCACTTGTTTCCAAATGGCTACCCACTTCTAAATATGAGATCCTTTCTCCTTCCCCATTTGAGAGTAACAGGTCTAAGATTGCTCCCTCCCGAGTGGGTTCAATACTAGCTGTCTGAGGCATGCCCCTTGTAGAACATCAAGAATGACCCTGCTCTTGGATGTGCCTGCAGCAAAGGTACTCCAGTTAACATCTGGCATATTCAGGTCTCCCATCAACAATATCTCCCCTTTTTCTGTCATTTTAAGGATGCCTTCTATCATTTCCTTGTCCATTTCCTCCCCCTGAGATGGGGGTCTGTACACAACCCCCATGCAGACTGTGGTGCCATTTCCTGTCTCCAGGGTGACCCATACTGACTAACCAACTTCCTGTTTACTCTTTAATTCTGTTACTTTAATCCCTTCCCTTAAATAGAGTGCTACTCCTCCTCCTCTTTTACCCACCCTGTCCCTCCTGTAGATTGTGTATGTGATAGGGTGTGGCCTGCATGGACAGATCAAGTAGTATGACACCATAGCAGTCCTTTATATAGTTCAAAATTTATTTGGTAGTTTCATATTTTCTTCTGAGGCAGGACATATTCCATACAGCAAGCTCATTCAAAATCACTTCAAATGTCTAGAACACATTTATATAGCAATTGTACATCACTCCTGGAATTCTCTCCAGATCCTACTCTCTGTGTCACATCTATCTGACCATCTATTCTAGAAGCTCAGTTTATATACACTACAGGGGTCATGTGGCTACTTAGCTCCAACCCAGTACCTTACTTTAAACCTTATATCTTTATTTTCAATAAGTTTATTTTATTTTCAGCAACAATATACCTTTAAATTAATATAACAATATACATACAAGCATATAAGTAAATTACATCCTTTTCAAGAGTTTCAACCATTGTTTCTGGCATCAGGAAGCACCACCCCTTCCAGCAGCTGTATAAATAGGTTTAGATTGTGGCCGGCCAGCTCATAGAGACGCACTGCCAACAAAAGGAGGATACAATCCAAAGCCCTCAAACGTTCCAGGAAACAGAAAATCCTTCGCCATAAAAAAGACACATGTGCTCCTATCCAGCTCCAGGGGTATGTATAGGTAAAAACTCTATTTGTTAGGTAAAAAAGATCACTCCGAGTTAAACTAGAAGGCTACTTGCCTTCACGATCATGCACATCACTGAGTGAGTCTAATATCACCAGCACTCGCACAGCCTTACAGGAGCTCAGCGACAAAGCCAAGAAGAAAAAGTTGCAATATCTAAGAGCTCCTGCCAAAAGGCAAAACAGGGGGACAGGGAAGAGAACCAAGAGGTTCTCAATATTATTGCGAAGCTTGCAAAGCACAAGCAAGCCCATGGAAACATAACAGGGCAAAACAGGGTTTCTCTAAGATATTTTAGAGTAACGTCCTAATATTTCAAAATGGAGGGCTATACAAACCCTCACCAAAATGGGCTAAAGCAGGCTTTTAAGCCGGGATTAGCTTATGCAGCAACAATAATTTTAAACATTCCTTAACCATAGGAAAAACAGGACTCTTCTTACCTGCACACCTCTTTTGGGGGGGTTACAAGCTACAAACACTCGCAACCGCAAGTATCACAGTAAAGCTACAATACCCGGGAGTGTTGGGGCAAGGAAGGTATCATGTCCCAATGTTTTTTTTTATTTCCTATGATACCTAAATGACATAGGAAAGATATGGTCAAAAGCGATTAACACTGAAGCTATGTATTTCACCTAGCTATCTTATTTTAAACCAGCACCATTTTATTATCTTAATTTAACAACAAATCCTTCATTCATTTAATTTATTTTGGTGATTACCCATGATTTTTCTAACATAAGGACATTAAGTAAAGAATCCAAGCACAAAACTACAAAGCTCCCAATCCATCACAGAGCCACTCTGTGACATGTATCCTAGTATGCTGACATCCCAGTCATGGTTCTCTGTGTACCATGTTTCAGCAACTGCCACAATATCCAGGCATCCCTCTTCCATCAAAGCCACTGGTTCAGGGGCTTGTTACACAGACTGTGGGCATTGGTACTCATCACCTTCCATTCTTTGATGGCCTTACCCCTTTTAGCCTCATCCCTGTCCTTACTGCCTTTTTCTGCATTTAATCCCTGTCCTGCTCCCTACTGACTTCTCTACCTTGGTGTTTACCTCTTTAACTACTGTGTTTTGTGGGGGGAGGCTGGGATTTCCCTGCTCCTTTTTATTGCCTCCCCCCTTGGCTAGTTTAAATGCTTGCCAATGAAGCATTTAAACCTATCACCTAGGATCCTGGCTCCTCCCTGGACAGATGCAGACCATTGCACCAGTATAGGCCTGCATCCCTCCAGGTGGCTCCCCAGTCCCCAATGAAGCCAAAACCCTGAGCTCCACACCAGTTTTTCAACCATTCAATGAATACCATGGTGTGGAATACCCTAGCATCATCCTTGTCATAGACAGGCAGCACCTCCGAGAAGGTTATCGTACATGCTACTTGTCTAAGGCCCTCCCCAACTCTACAAACTCCTCTTGAACTGCTCTCATCCCATTCACAGACAGGTCATTTTCCCTAGGTGGACAATGACATCCAGCTCCCTCCCTCATGCAGCTGCTCCGCAATCCTGAGGATTCGCTTCCTGTCCCTCAAGCCATGGCACCTGGCAGGCACTTTACCTTCCTATCCCTTCCTCCCCCACTTCTACCCCCTAATGATTGAGTCCCCACCAGTTGTTTCCTTCCCTATGGGGTCTTGTGCCAACCTCCTGTGGGTCTCCTTTGTGGAGGTTCCCAGCATCCTCATTGGTCTCCGCTGCAGGTGCCTCCATAGAGAACCACTCTTCACCAGAACAGCATATGATTTGTGGAGAGTACAACTGGAGGGATGCACCTCTGTTCCACCACCTCTCCTCTCTCTGAACCCACCTTGGTCCAACCACTCTTCTGTCTTGGCAACCTCTGAGGTAGCGGTGGTGGCCCTGGTGGTCCCTGGGTGGGGGAAGAGATTTCACGAATCCTAGCCAGGTCAACCTGGAGACGGGCAACCTCCTCCCTCAGACCAGAGAGGTGTCTGCAAACAGGGCACCTTCGCAGCCTCCAGAATGTCCCCCGGAACACTGCTGCCCTATAGCCATTGCATTGCACCACTCCCATCTTGACTTATTTTGTGTCCCCTCTCCTGTTGCTTTGTATGTTTACTGTCTCCTCCCTCTATGTATTTTTACACCTACTTTTCTATTGCCTATGTGCCCTTACAGCTCTTGCCCTTCCTGTTCTGGGACAGGAACTTCCTGTAGTCTTCAGTAGTCTCCTTCTTCTGTGCTTGGATTCAGACCTCCAGCAGCTGGGGAAGGGGGAGAAAGAGCTATTTTTTTAGGTTCCTTCAAGGTTGATGATACTAATGTGTCTCAGTGATCCTTCCTTCCTGCTGCCAAACAGGAAGTTCTTGTTGTCACTCAAATCCAGTGGCTATAAAAGTACAACCAGCTTAGGGTTGGAGGATGGAGAGGTTCTAGACTACTACTTGCTCTGAAAAGCAAATTCTCTTCTGTCAAAAACTAGAGCAGGAAGCTGTAATTGGAGACACCTGCTTTTGTACTCCTAGCTCCTAAGCCACACCCAATTATATTCACCCTCTGACTCAGTAAATTAAGCTGATACAGCCCTTTCTCAAACAAAGAAACACACAGTGATTTTCTTTTTTTTTTCACTTAAATGAGACTCCCTGCTTCTAATAAAGTATCTGTTCACTTAATCCAAACAGGCACTGACTCCTGCTGAGACAGAAACAATTTATCAGTAAGAAAACTGTAGTTCTTACTTGCTCTGAAAGCAAATTCTCCTCTGTCAAAAACTACAGTAGGAAGCTGTAATTGGAGACACCTGCTTTTGTACTCCTAAGCCACACCCCCAATTAGCTTCACCCTCTGACTCAGTAAATTAATCTGATACAGCCCCTTCCTCAAACAAAGAAACACACAGTGATTTTCTTTTTTTCACTTAAATGAGACTCCCTGCTTCTAATAAAGTATCTGTTCACTTAATCCTAACAGGCACTGACTCCTGCTGAGACAGAAATAATTTATCAGTAAGAAAACTGTAGTTCTAGACTGCTACTTGCTCTGAAAGCAGATTCTTCTCTGTCAAAACTAAAGCAGGAAGCTGTATGGAGACACCTGCTTTTGTAATCCTAAGCCGCACCCCCAATTAGCTTCACCCTCTGACTCGATAAATTAAGCTGATACAGCCTCCTTCCTCAAACAGAGAAACACACAGTGATTTTCTTTTTTTAATAAATGAGACAACTGCTTCTAATAAAATATGTGTTTGCTTAATCCAAGCAGACACTGACTCCTGCTGAGATAGAAGTGATTTATCAGTAAGAAAACTGTAGTTCTAGACTGCTACTTGCTCTGAAAGCAAATTCTCCTCTGTCAAAAACTGCAGCAGGAAGCTGTAATTGGAGACACCTGCTTTTGTACTCCTAAGCTCCTATGCCACACCTTCAATTAGCTTCACCCTCTGACTCAGTAAATTAAGTTGATATTTCCCCCTTCCTCAGAGAAACACAAAGTGATTTTCTTTTTTTTTACTTAAATGAGACCCCCTGCTTCTAATAAATTATCTGTTTGCTTAATCCAAACAGGCACTGACTCCTGCTGAGATAGAAGTGATTTATCAATATGAAAACTGTAGTTCTAGACTGCTACTTGCTCTGAAAGAAAATTCTCCTCTGTCAAAAACTACAGCAGGAAGCTGTAATTGGAGACACCTGCTTTTGTACTCCTAAGTTCCTAAGCCACACCCCATTTAGCTTCACCCTCTGACTCAGTAAATTAAGATGATACAGCCCCCTTCCTCAAACAGAGAAACACACAGTGATTTTCTTCTTTTGTTTGCTTAAATGAGACCCCTGTTTCTAATAAAGTATATGTTTGCTTAATCCAAACAGACACTGACTCCTGCTGAGATAGAAGTGATTTATCAGTAAGAAAGCTGTAGTTCTAGACTGCTACTTGCTCTGAAAGCAAATTCTCCTTTGTCAAAAACTACAGCAGGAAGCTGTAATTGGAGACACCTGCTTTTGTACTCCTAAGTTCCTATGCCACACCTTCAATTAGCTTCACCCTCTGACTCAGTAAATTAAGCTGATATTTCCCCCTTCCTCAGAGAAACACACAGTGATTTTCTTTTTTTTACTTAAATGAAACCCCCTGCTTCTAATAAAGTATATGTTTGCTTAATCCAAACAGACACTCACTCCTGCTGAGCTTGAGTGATTTATCAGTAAGAAAACTGTAGTTCTAGACTGCTACTTGCTCTGAAAGCAAAAACATGATGTTACAGCTATTTCAGTTTTATCCATGCCATGGTGCTGTCCCATGGCAAGCAGCAATAATTTGTTTATTATTAATATTTTATTAATTTTCTCTTTCCAGTATATGTACATCCTATTTACAAATATGTTTACAGTGTATCAAGCATAGGTTCCAACCATGAAATAAGCAGTCCATTAAACTTGTTGAAAGCCTTTCAAGCACAGAGGGAAGAAATGCAAGTTCCAAAAGAACTCTAAATTGAAATGCAAGTGCCAGGGTTAAAGCTATAGTGGTACTAAGCTTAGTTTACCTCTGTATCATAGGTAGAAAGAGCTCTATATACTATGTGACTGGGGTACTTATGGAAGTAGAGACCACTCAAAAAGAAAAATGCAGTACATGCTGGGAACACTACTTCTGATGGGCAATGAAGGCAAATCATGCATTAATAAGTTATTGGGGGTACAGGTTTGACCCAGGGGTGAAAAGGCCATGTAGGGCTGATGTCACAGTCATGTGAGGTACTATAGCACAGTGAGAATGTTTACTAAGATAACCATGCAGACATAATAGCACAGCACTAAACCACACAGAGAAAATAGTGCTGGCAACATCTGATTAGAAAAAGTAATTTTCTGTGGGGAACTTTGTTCCGCACCCCTCCTATAATATAACTACCTCCAAGGTGGGCACATGTGCGGAATTAGTATAATCTGGGTGGATGGGCAGAGTCACTAGAGGAGCTCTGTGGTGCAGTCCACTTGGGAGGGAGGGAAGAAAGAGGACAGGGGAGTGAGGTTGGGGAGCATACCAGCTTGTGAAATGGAGGATATAGTCCAGCACATGCAGGAGGGAAGGCAAGGGGCAGCTGCCTGGCAGCTTAGGAAAAAGTTCAGCAAGGTGGGACCCAAACCGGACAGCCATAGGCACTGCCAGCTCCATAGCCTGTTGCTCTATCCACACAGCCATGGTGAGGGCATGCTTCCAAGCTGACATCTGAAAGGTGAAAACAGCCACAGGTATAGTGCTGTTATATCCGTGCTGTCGTTCTCTGTGGCTGTTTTCACAGCTGCTATTTTCATAGCACAGTTTTGTACCCTGTGGTAAAATCCATGCTGTCCTCACCAGATGCCCAGTCAGAAGAGGTAGCTAGCCCAGAGAAATGAGTACTCTACCAACTTCCCTCTGAAGGAGTAAAATGCTCTTACTTATTTGCTGAGCTGATTGCAGTGCCCAATTCATGTAGCCATTCGTCAACTGTATTGTATAATCAAATTGCAAGATTTACAGTACATCTCAACTTATAACATGAACACATCATTGCATTTTGTATAATACCCTTAATTGGCCTACCTTAGAGCATAGGTATAAGTTACACATCAGAATATTAGCTAGGAAAATTGTATTGAGGAAAGTGCCTGCTGTTCTCATCAATTATTTCAACAATCTTTTACTTCTCTGAGTCCCTGTTCAACTATTAATAATCCTTATTTTTCTATCCCAAACATAAAAACTTGTCTAGGTCAAAAATCATTGTTGTATCAATTACCTCAATTTTACAGTTCACTACCCCAATTTATTATTGCAGGTTGTACTAGCCTTCTGCACTTTAAGACAGTTCTTAAAAATATTTGATCAATACTGATTTTTGTCACTGTAAGTAATATGGAGTGGTTAACAATTTCACTGTAAGGTCTGTTTTATATGCTATTTTTGTATTGTGTAATTATTTATTGTTTAACTACTGACTGATTCCATATCTGATTGCCCATGAAAATTGGCTCTATGATCATGGATTTTCCAGATTTTAAATAAACAAATCAAGCCAAACTGTAGGTGGGTGTTGATCCTTCCAATATCTCAACAATACCTATTTAGCCATGGTTAATGCTCCAGTAAGCCATATGTGAAGATTAAGGATGTGAAGTTAATCCATTGTGTCACCCAAAATCCCCATCAGGGCAGAGAATGTGAGAATGGGAGAGATAAGAATTCTACAGATCTGTTGGATTTCCACCTAGTAGCCAGCTATGGTGGGAGAGCCCCAAAGTATGTGGGTAATTATTTCCTGCTCCTTGGCACATTTCCAACATAAAATATGAGGTATTGGACCAAAACATAGAGTTTCTGGGGCCTCATATGCCATTGGTATAATATTTTAAACTAAATACTGTAAATCATCTTCTAGTATCTTTGGAAAAGCAGCAAAATATTTATAATCACCAGCTGCCGTCGTTATTGCTTCCTGTTTGAATTATAAGCCCCCTCCCTGTCTGGAAAAACACAGCACAAACCCACATTAGGACAGGCATTGCATCAAACAATATCAGCATAAACTTACTTGACTTCTGGATCGAGGGTGGCCTCCCAGGTAGCACACTACCAGGTCAACTGGAACTGGGCTGAAGACAACAGATACTTTAGTCCCAAAACACTTCAAGCCACAAGCGGAAGGTCCACAATGGTGGGTAGAGCCTAAGAAACCGTGTATTCATTTATATTACCACAATTTCATCAGGTTTAGCCTGCAGGAAGAATGACATTACAGTTCATACTGATTTAAAAGTCCAGTTTTCAAGCAAAATCCTAATAGCCCCCTAGAATGCCGAAAATCCAAATTTTAAAAGGTAACTGCAACAATTTTATATATCCTCAGTGCATCATATTTCAGGGACACCATTTGACAGTTCAGCAAGGGCTACTGCTGCAAATCCCTCAGGGCTTTCAGAAGGGTATAGGCCCTCAGTTCTGAGCTGGGCATTTTGAACTTTTAGTTCCTCCAGGCAAATATCTAATCAGTTTCTCTACATTTCCAAACATTTCCACATAGAGCATGTTGCCCAGGTACAAGGGTAACCTACACTCAGGGGAACCCTGAGGACCAGACTTCAATTAAGTGGTGCTCTGGAGGGTGGCGTCCATCCTCCATCAAAGCCAGAGTCCAATACACTTTCCTGTTGGTGGTGATCCCACACCTGCTCCAGGCTGTGCTAACAGTGCAGCTACTAGGTTTCCCCCTTATCCAAACTCACACTTAGGTTACAAGTTGGGGTTGCAATCTTTGAATATGTGGAATACCCTCCCCAGATTGGGGGATCACCAGTTTTAAACACTGGTCAGAACATTTTTCTTTCTCTCAGAAAATACCAGTTCTTGTGTGTCAGAGCTAAATCTTTGTGGAAAAGATACTGTGGACCTGGCTGGACAGCTGACCCAGGACCACCAGTACTACTTCCCCTTGCCAGAACTCATGGGGCAGAGGTTCCAAAAGACTAGCTGTATGTAAACTTAAGGTGCCAGTCTGCTTTCTGGCAGGCTTTATTGGGCACCAGATGAGTACACAGCAACTTCTCAAGGAGATAAAGTCCTATTCTCTCACAGTTCAGCCCTGAGGATTTTACTCACAGTTTCTGCAGATCTTAAGACTTTGTGCAGGCTGTGCCCATTAGGGAATTCTGTGTGAATGGCCACCACCATTAATTTATTCAGGCTGTGGTTCCCTGTCTCTCACAGAACTGAAGTCATATGGCAGGGCTGGTGATCTATGAGCAGCTGGGTGCCTTCTCACCAACTGTCAAGTTAAAGTCAAGTGTAGATTATTCTGCTTTGGTAAGCCTCCCTTCTGATAGTGACTCTGACTCTAGTTCAGGAAAGTTAACCCTTTGGGATCTGGAGTCCCAAGCTCTTATTACAGGAACTCTCAGGGTATCTGGGAGTTGTAATTATTTATGAGTTCTTCTCCACCCACTGGCAAGGGCTGTGTTATCTAGTATGTAGTTTGTCTGTGTCCCATGACCTGGGCACTATTAGCAGTTTGTGTGCCAAGACTATCTGTTTTATATTAAATGAAGAATGCTATATCTCCTTCCCGCCAACAAACTGAGCCCATGGTGGTGAAATTAATTTCTGCTGGCACAGTGTTTCTTCTTCCCACCCCATTTGCCATTTAAGCACTACCAGAATAAGCTCACTTCTTAACCTGGTTCTCCACTGGCATCTAATGCACAGGAAATTCAGAGTCGGCACTTCTAAAGCAACAAAACATTTTACTCATTAGCATATAAAGCAATGGCTATAAAACTCTGTACCCAGGAGTGACCATTTTAACCCCATAATTGCCAACATAAACGTTGGTCTGCAAAGCTCATAAATACATACAGCTGGATTTTCTAAGCCCAGTACCTGCCCTATGCCTGGGCATACTCTGTTTCAAATGCACTGCACTGGCATTGATGTACCTAGGCTCAATTTTCTAAAAGGTTAGCATAGGGCAGTCACATCTGTTCAGGTTTTCTGTGGGCACAGCACTGGGATGGAAAGGTACAGCAGGTTATTGAGGAAAACATGCAAAAGGAGGAGGCAGATATCTGTAGCAACCCTTGACAATTGGGTACTATGGGCCTAAATCATTGCAGGGTGCTGGCCAGGGTTCTGACAAGTTTCAGGTGGGCTGCAGGGCAACTGGGGAGACTATACACCTTTAACATTGCATTTCATTGCAGTACCAAAACTTACTGTCCACTCACGTATATGCAATTGAGCAGTAAGCAGTTTATTAACACAAAAAACAGCATATGAAGGCTAACAAAATTCCCTTGTTGCTTCCTCAATTGCCTTAGAAAGACTCTTGGACCCTTCGGGGGATCCAAAACAGATAATGTACCATGCATGTCTTAACAGAGCCCATCACAAATGGGCTACAAGACTTGGACTTCTAAACAGGGAGTCAGGCAAACATACCATCTGAACAGGAAAGGGGTCTCCCAACAGAAGACCTCTCATGAGACCCCATTACAGCTTTGCTGGACACTGGTTTCAGTAAATAGCAGCACCTAGGTGAACCTGTTTCTGCTTTTACTTTTTATTTTTAGGACATGTCATTTTATGCACAAGAATAATTCAGAAAGGAAAAAAAACATAATTGTACATCTTTTATTCAAGACATTTTCAATCAATTCAGATATAAAGGTCCTTCAAAGTCTATATCATGTAGAAATAGTGGCAATTAAAAACAGCTATCAGTGGACAATCTTAATAAGAAAAAAAAGAATATTACTTAATATACATAGAAAATACTTTTTGCTATGATGTTATTTGACTAGTCCAGTTCAATGGTGGAGGGGAAGTATATTTCAAACAAAAATCAAGCACACACTACAAATATATACTACCAGCAGGATATCCAGGCAACATATTCAGTCCTTCATTCTTCTGGAAAAAATGCCCCACTGTCTTACCCAAAAGGCACAAAAATCAGAACTATATTGTTACAATGCCTCATTATTCTCATACACATAGAAACATAAAACAGACACTTTGATGGCAGATAAGGACCGCTTGGCCCACCTAGTCTGCACATTTCCCTACCTACAGGATAGGCCACAGATCCTAGTTAACCAACAGCCTATTTCTTCCTACCCCCCACAAGAATTGCCTTATGTCTGTCCCATGCATTCTTGAATTCTCCCACAGTTTTAGACCCCACAACCTCCTCAGGAAGGCTGTTCCATGCATCTACTACCCTCTCTGTGAAATAATACTTCCTCACATTGCCCCTGAACCACCCCCCCATCTTTAAATTGTGTCCCCTTGTTCTTGCACATCTCTTTTTCTGAAAGATGCTACCCTCTTGGACTTTGTTGATTCTACTGAGGTACTTAAAAGTTTCTATCATGTCCCCCCTCTCCCTTCTTTCCTCAAGGGTATACATATTAAGCTCCTTTAGTCTCTCCTCATACGGCTTCTCTTGGAATCAACAAAGTCCAAGAGGGTAGCATCTTTCAAAAAAAGAGGTGTGCAAGAACAAGGGGGCACAATTTGAAGATAGAAGGGGGGCGGCTCAGAGGTAATTTAAGGAAGTATTTTTTCACAGAGAGGGTTGTGGATGCATGGAACGGCCTTCCCGAGGAGGTTGTGGAGTCAAAAACAGTGGTGGAATTCAAGCATGCATGGGACAGTCATAAGGCAATTCTAGAGGGTGGGGGTAGGAAGAAGTAGGCTGCTGGTTAACTAGGATCTGCAGCTTATCCAATAGGTAGGGGAAATGGGCAGACTGTCAAAATCTATGTTTCTATGTTTCTATTGCAGACCCTGCACCATTTTAGTTGCCCTCCTCTGGACTGCCTCTATCCTGTCTATGTCCTTGCGGAGATGGGGTCTCCAGAACTGGGCACAGTACTCCAGATGGGGTCTCATCAACTGTCTGTACAGAGGGATAACAACTTCCTGTTTTCTGCTGCTGATGTCTCTCCCTATGCATCCCAGTATACCCCCAGCCCTCCCTACTGCCTTCTCACATTGCTTGCTAACCTTAAGGTCATCTGATATGATTACCCCAGGTCCCTTTCCTTTTGTTGTTGTTACTGCCTCCCCCATTGTGTATTCTTCCCTGGGTTCTTGTTTCCTAGGTGCATTATTTTGCACTTTGCCTGAGGCAGACCTCTCTTCTCCAGTGGGGTGGGGGAGTCTCAGACTCTGTTGTACTGTCAGTGAAATCCATTACAACAGACAAGTGGGTTTTAAGGATCATGCTAGTGGATTTTAAGGATCATAAGAGAGATACTGACTGAATTTCAGAGATCCCTCTGGATTAGCTATCCAGGAGGCAGTACCCCCTTTCATTTGTCATGTCAGATCTTCTTGCCATGGAGATTGCATGCCTGTTGAGCAACAGGACAATGGAAGAAGTGCCAGAAAGAGAGCACACTATACAGTTCTACTCCTATTACTTTCTTGTTCTGAAGAAATTGGGTGCATATGCCACATTCTCAATCTCAAAAAACGGAACAGTTTTCTACACCAGGAGAAGTTAAAGATGGTCTCTCTAGGGACCCTGCTGCTGCTCCTCAAACCACAGGACTAGTTGACTACTCTGGACAGGCAGGACATCTGTCAGCATATTCTGGTCCACCCCAGCCACCACAAGTTTCTCTGCTTCATGGCTCTGGGCCAGTATTACCAATTCTGGGTCCTGCCCTTTGGGCTATCCTCGGCACCTCAAATCTTTACAGTGTGCTTTGCGGTTCTCACTGTGCACTTTAGAGAACTTGAACTCCCAAGTTTTCCCCTGTATGGATGATTGGCTACTAGCCAGCCCATTCAAGCAAGGCATGGAACATCCAGTGACCACAGCAGCTCAGTTCCTGATCTCCATAGGAGTTCTGTTGAATTTAGACAAGTCGCAGCTTCAACCTTCTCAGCAGCTCTTCTTCATTGGAGCCCTCTTGAACACCACCAAGGTGAGGGCCTTTCTCCCAGAAGACAGAAGGAAGGCCATCCTTCAGATGGCTCATTTCATCATGGAGAACAAGTCCATTCGGGCTCACTCCATTCAGCGGCTGTTGGCTCTTATAGCCTCCACTGTCTTCACAGTACCTCTAGCACACCTGCACATGAGGATGACTCAATGGATGCTCAGAATGTAGTGGTTTCCGACAATGCATCCTCAGTCCTACCCCATCAAAAGTGACAAAGCCTCTGCTGCTTCAATTGCTTGCATGGTGGATGCAGGAGGACAGTCTCCTCCAAGATTTCCCTTTCTCCGCTTAGAGCCTCAGATTACCTTCACCACGGACGTATCTCTTAGGGTGGAGAGCTCACTGTTGGGGCCACCACACCTGGGGGGGGTCTGGAGCCCTACAGAGTCCCATCTCCACATCAGTATCTTGGAGATGAGAACAGTGCTATACACTTTTCGGGCCCTGGTGGACTTTGTCTGCCAAAAGGTCATCCTCCTTCAGATGGACAAGTCTGTCATGTACTAAATCAACATGTGGGGGGGCACACTCTTATCCTGTCTGCAGGGAGGCAATGAGAATGTGGAAATGGTGTATGGAGAAGGGTGCCGTGATCTAAGCAGTTTATCTACCAGGAGCTCAAAACAGTCTGGCAGACGAGCTCAGCTGGACAGAGGCAGATCCTGATGAATGGTCATTGGCATCAGATGTAATGCAGTCTCTCTTCAATTAGTGGGAACTCCAGAGGTGGACCTTTTTGCATCCCCACTTTACACCAAACTGCCTCGATTCTGCTCCAGAAATCCACAATGTGACATTTTCCATCAGGATGTTCAGGCTGCGGTGGACAAATTGCTTTTGGTATGCATTTCCTCCTGTCCCTCTAGTTCAGAAGCTAATGCTCAAGCTGTAGTCCCACGGGGGCAAACTGACTCTGATCATCCCATGCTGGCCTTGGCAGATATGGTTTCCCCTGCTTAATAATTTGTCAGTCACCCCTCAAGACCCCTTCCCCTCTGGACAGATCTTCTAATGTAGGGGTCCCTGGTTCATCCCAGCCTGTGCTCCCTTCATCTCCATGCCTGGCTCCTAAAGAGATAGAAATGAGCAGGTACAAGGTGTCCCAGAGGGTCCCTGAGATTCTCCTGGCTGCTCATAAGCCCTCTAGTAGAAAGACTTGCACAGTGTTTCTGAATGATGCTCCAGATCCTATATAGATTATTCCAATGTCCACTGGACAAGGTTTTGGAGAATCTCTTGGACCTTTCTGATGGAGGATTGCAATACTCTTCAGTCAAGGTCCATTTGTGCACTGTGTCAGCATACCATGAGCCAGTTCAGAACCTCGCTCTAGCTCAACTGCCACTTTTTAAGAGGTTCTTGAAGGACAGCTGGCCCAGTGGCACTGAGGGTTAAGGTACTAGATGTCATACCTCGTGCCACACTGGCAACCCTTGTTCAGGAACAAACACAGGCCAACAGGGATTGGCAGGGGAGAAGAAGGCTCAAGCATCTGATGACAACTCACCTTCTCCAGGTTAGGGAGGGTTGCAGGACTCAGCATTGCGGTGCCTCCTGGTGGCTAAGGGGGGGGTACAGTGCTGCAGCTCGCATGCAAGAGGGAAGGTGGTGCACGGCAGACATTGACAGAAACATGCTCTGGAGCGAGCCGTCTCCACCACCGGGTGTCATTGCACGATCATGCATGCCTAAGATGAGGGGGAGCGGAACCACCAGAACAAAAGAAACACCTCAGGGTACTGGTAGGTGACAGTGCACTCCAGCCCCATGCCCAGCACCGGACCCCCCCACCTGGGTCCCGATCCTCCACATACCACAAATGCCTGGACGATGCTATATGTCTAGGGTGCCTGTATGAGTGGCGGCCCTGCCCTAGGGGGTAAGCCAGCAAGGTCTCTCGCCAGGCAGAGGTAAGACACTTGATGAGCTCCAGGAGGGACCAGGAATGGGGGGTTTCAGGTTGGTGGAGACAACTGGGATGTCGCCGAGAGGCCACCACTCCTGTGACCGGAGGGAAAAGAAGTTAAAAAAGATTCTTGAAGGGCATTTTGCATACAACGCTGCTGGTCAGGAACCCTGTCACTGCCTAGGACCTCAACCTTGTGTTGGATATGCTCATTCGTAAGCCGTTTGAACCCCCGGCTACACGTGACCTCAAATTCCTAATCTGGAAAACTATGTTTTCGGTGACCATCACCTTTGCCCGTAGGGTCTCTGAGATGCATGCTTTGGCCACAGATCCTCTGTATGCTGTCTTCCATAGGGATAAGGTAGTTCTCTGTACACACCACAAGTTTTTACCTAAGATAGTGTCAGAGTTCCACTTGAACCAGCCTTTGATACTGCCTACATATTTTTCTAACTTCTAGAACAAGGGGAAGGGCACCCTCCACTCTCTGGATGTTAAGAGCCCTCATGTTCTACCTCGATAGAACTAAGTACTTCCAGCAGTCAAAACAGCCCTTCATTTCCATCATCCTCAACTGACTGGGTTAGTCAGTTACGATCAAATGCATTTCCGCATGGATAGTTGATTGCTTCCTCCAGTGTTGTTCCATGCTGCAAGTCAAGTTGGAAGGCCAGGTTTGTTCCCACTCCACCATAGCAGTTGCAACATCCCTGGCAGAGATTCGCTCTGTGTCTATCACTGATATTTGTGGAACTGCCACATAGAGCACAGTGCGCACACCTTCATCAGTCACTGTGCCCTGGATGTCCATGCCAGACAGCATGCCTCTTTTAGCAGGATAATCCTTAATGGACTCTTGCCCTGAGTGAGGTCTGGCTCATACCACCCTGCCCGGTGTACTTTCATCTGAGCTTGGTACTCTAATTCATCAATGTGAATCAATAGTGAAAATCGGTCCTGCAGGATATGAAAATTATGTACTCACCATAATTCTTGGTCTTCTTGGACCATCTTCACAATTGATTCACACATCCACTCTCTATCCCCTGGGCTCACTCATTCTGTTCATTGGTCTTCACCCTCCACTTTTTTTTGTTTGGGTTGTGAAGACACTGTTTTCTTTGTTGTTGACCCTTCTTATATAGGTCCTGAAGAGCTATCTTATGCCCTTTTAGGTTAGGGTTATAATTGAGTACATTGTCCCTCCTTGGTTAAAAGGTGTTGAGTTTGTTGAGGGCCAGTACCGAGGTAAGCCATGCAGCATGAGTTAGTCCCGTTGCCACGCATGTGCCCAGCCTACCTCATTCCCGCTCTCCTGAAAAGTTCTGGCTCCCTCATGGTGCTAGCACCTCCAGCTCAAAACCCATCAATGTAATTTAATGGTGAAGATGGTCAAAGAAGATCAAGTATGAGGATGAGTACATAATTTTCATTTCTAGAAACAGCACCTCTACAAGGATATTAACAGTGTGGATGCGGTCCAGAGGAGGGCCACCAAAATTGTGTAGGGGTTGCACAAGAAACTATACGAGGAGAGGTTGCAGGAGCTCAGCATGTTCTCCCTGGAGGAGAAGAGAGTGACAGGGGATATGATTGAGACCCCCTCACTAGGGTAAACAAGGTGCAAGGGGAAGGGTCTCTTTTTCAGAGGAGGAGCACCAGAATACGGGGCATGCTTTGAATCTGGAGGAGAGCGGGATGTAAGGAAAACATCTTCAAGGAAAGGGTGGTGGACACCTGTAACTGCCTACCAGAGGAGGTGGTGGCAGCGAAGACAGTGGGGAGCTTCAAACATATGTAGGATAGACGTGTGCACAGTAGGTACAGGAAAGGCAGGAGGGAGGGTCACATATGACCGAATAGGATCCAGGATATAGTAATAGGCAGCCAGGGGGTCAAAAAAAGGCAAACTAAATGGCTTACTGGTCCTTTTCTGTCAACACATTCTATATCTCTGTTTCTATACTATACTATACTATGGAATGTAAATATATGTTTTCTGGTTTGCCTTGCTACTAATATAATATTGATATATACTTGTAACTGTGAGAGTGAGTGGCCTGGACCGGTTCTTTTCTTGATTTTTACGAATACTAGTACTTCTATAAACATTTGTTATAGAAAATAAGTGCCTGGCATTTCACTTGCAATTTTCTTTTCTCTGGGCCACAAGGTTGTGGGTTCAGGGCTTGCATTGGGAGTCGTGGTTATATTCAGCACTGAGACTGGGGAGGGGGTCCCTGTAGTGTCATTCTTCAAATGATGAGGACCTTTCCGCAGTGTTCATGTCAGATAGTTGTCTTGGTGGACCCTCTTTGATGAGTTAAGTATACCATATGTACGGTGTCTTGGCAAACCGTCCCTGTATAACAATATTGTTTCTTAGAATCTTGCATCATGGGTAACTGGATGGCTCAGTGGATTGGTATTGGTTTAAGGAGTCTCTTCATCTCAAGGTCACTGGTTCACATCTAACACAGGTCAGCAGTAGATGAGACATTATAACCTGAGGTCCGTTTAGCGGCCAGTGTGAAATGAGTTATGATGGTCTCAGTCCAGTTCTCAGTGGGCAGGTGTCCACATCACAAAATCACCAACAAAATTGGCACTAATTGGCACCCTTGTCAGCCTCACGTGAGAGGAAAAGAACTGAATGAGAAAGGAGTCTGAACTACCCTCTTACCTACATGGTGGTCCCTCTATGACACTTTGAGGCACATTGATGGCGCAGTGTGGGGAAGCTTGGACTGTGATCGTCCATGCTGTGCCTGCCATGTGAATAAGCAGAGGACTTCTGGTTCTATTGCTGGCAATCCAGCACTTTTCATAAGCACTAAATCCACAAGCAGGAAAAAAAAAGCTTAATAAATAAATATCTTGGTTTGGTTTTCATTTCATTTACCCAGGATAATCCAGTTGAGATGCAACATCTCATTTTCAGTGGAGTCCAAGTTTTTTTGTTTTTGTTTTTTTTATTTAATTTTATTTATTTTTTGTTTTACAGCTTGGTAGACAGAAGTACTAGGACGTTAAGTGGTTATTTAGAGTCATATACTGAGAAACATGAGGCAGCATTGCTCTCTGTTCTCTATGGCTGTGTGGTTATCACTGCACATTCAGTGGCTGCTGTATACACAGTATGTGTACAGTCAGTGACTGCACTACTGGTATCTAAATCATTGTTATGTAAAATGCATGAAGGCAGATGTTTGCATGGAAGGTACTTTTAATTTTTTTTGTTCTGTGTAAGCAGTAAGCCATGCCAGAGTGGACGTGGGTCACTGCTCATCCTGGGTGAGTTGTGAGACGCACAACACTGTTGAGTACTTTCAGTTATATGAGAGTACATTGGTTCCCCACAGTTCCCATTTTGAAGGGGCTCGTAGTGTATGATTGAACGGGGTTGAGGATGGAATTCCATCCCTAGAATAAGCTTGCTGTGCTGTAGTAGCAACTCCATGATGTCGCTATTGCAGTACAACAAGATAACATAGAACAACACAGAACATTTTCACATGGTCACCTTATTTGGACTACAGCACCTGATGAAGTGAGGTTTCCAGAGCTGCAATATTGAGGTCTCTTGTTACTATGACAACCTCTCGATTGAAACACAGCCTTGTTGTGTATGGTTGCTAATACACAGTCTCTATATTTTGTTTATAAAATGGAAATTTTTGCAGTATAACGAAAACAGCATTTTTTTTATTATTTTAAAAAGTGAAACACATTGCCAAGGACTGTTGTTTTTTTGTTGTTTTGTTTATTTTTTTTGGAGGGGGGGGAATGTCAGTGCAGTGTCACAACACAGTTTTGTAGAACTCTACCTGTTTGCTTTGCTAAGATATGGAGAATACTGGATGGACAACTATGTACAACCAGTGTGTTGAGCCACAGAGGGGTTCTGATTCCCTTTGACCATGAGAGTGAAGCTGGAGAGGTCTGTGGGGAATCAGAACCCCAGCGTGGCAGAACACACTTTTTGTGCATAAAGTTACTTATCCTGTAATTTTTTATAGTGTATAGTATTGTGTGAAATGTGTGTGCATCACTTTTTTCACTTTCAAATTGAAAATGACTCATGCAGTCTCTAAAGGTTCCAGAATGCTGTTGTACCACAGAAGGGTGCACTCACATTCCATGACCTTTGAACTGCAGTACAACAGCATTTTGAAAGGGATGGAATTCTATACGGAACAATGCTCTACTATACAGAAGTTTTACACAGCTGGTAGTATTGGGGAGGGCTTGATGCTGTATCATATGATGTGTAGGGCAATTATAGGCCATGGCTTCATATAACTTCCATTTTTTTCTTTTCAGTATTCTGGTAAATGACTCAAAATATAATATGGAGCTTATATTTTATTAATTTTCTGTATTCGTCTCTTCATTTTTATGTTTGTTTGCGCGCGCAGCACACAAGAAACGTTGAGGTAGTAGAGCATTGCGGAGGCATGGCAGTGTTTGTGGCCAATGCAGGGTATGCTTTAATGGACACATCCCTCAGCCACCAATCAACAGGGAAGCTGCCAATGATGGCAGTTTCAGAGTGAGTGTTGCACTGGAAAGAAATCTGCCACTGTAATCAGAGCCAGTTTCATCACTGCAGCGGCAGATCTCTTCCCCTCTCCCTTCCTGGCAATGAGGTACCTTCCAGCCATGCGCATTACAGTGCACAGTAATGTGCATGGCTGAAGTTATGAGCAGCTTGTTTGTTCAGTGTGTCATTCCTGGTGAAACCTATTAATAAATAAATAAATGAGCCGTGCTGCCTTTGCATAATTGGCGGCTCCTGCCGCCCACCACTCCCCCAAAGCCAACATCAAAGTGCCCAATTTCCATGTCTGCATGTATCCCCCCCATTAATGTGGCACACTGGGAGCCCACCCCAGTGTGCCAAACTAATTAAATTTCCGACACTGAAATGCCCACTCCCGGACGTATCTTTTGCTGACAACGGGGTGCCCAATCCCCATGTTGGCATGCCCCCACAACCCCACTTTATCTTTTTCCAACACTGGGATGCCCACTACCAGTGTTGGATGCACCCCCTATGCCCCCTTTTTTCAGCTGATCTCAGGGTGCCCAATCCCTGGGTCAGCATTGCCCCTATAACCCAGTGTGCCAAATGTATCACCTGTAAAAATAAAAGCTGCCCCCGAGGTCTTTTTTGTGCGTGTTAAACCTAAAGAAAAAGAAAACAGTCCCTCGTCAGTCCTCGCTGCCCCTCCTCTGCACACCCCACCTCCCCGCACTATGCCCCCACCCCATACTTACCTCCAGAGGTCTGGCACTGTAATCTTCTGTGGACTGGGAACACATCTGCGTCTTCAAAAGCAGAGTGCAGAAAATCACTGTAAGCCTATAATGGCAGTCAAGGGGGGGGTTCAACTTAGGTTGATATCTCAACCATTTTTGGGAGTTTTGGTCCCAAATTTTCAACATGGGGTTCTTCAGGTCCCACCTCATGAACACTGGCACTGTCATTTCATTTCTCGGCCCTGAAATGTGATTTTGCAGTTGCTGTGAGGAATCACCTTTCGGGACTGAATAATGAAACGACAGTGCCACTGTTCATGAGGTGGGGTACCAAAATGCCCATGTTGCAAGTCTGGTGAAAAAAATTCAAAAAATGACTGCATTATGAGCATGCATTGTGCAGTTTGTACGCACACTCGTAACTTCACCAATTTTTAATATTTTCACTCCAAATTTCCAGCATTGCCATTTTTTCACACCTCCTTATGAACAGTACAGCTGTCATTTTTTGCATCCTGCTCAAAAAGTTTTTGTACCTGTGGCACAGAATGGTGCAGTCGCTGTGCGAATTCAAGCTTTGGAAAAGATTAATGAAATCTCAGTGCCACTGTTCACAAGGGGAGGTCCCAAAAAGCCCATGTTGAAAATTTTGAGTGAAAATACCAACCAACACCTGGGGCATTAGGGTTTTCAACTGTTAACGCCCCACCCTGTACAGACTGACAGACATCGAGGGTGTGGCCTGGGGTTATCGGAGGTAATGCTCACGCCATTCCACCCCCACCCTGCAGCCACTGACCGGCACTGAGGTGTGCTTTCTGGTCTTTGGCCCTAACGTTCACCCCATTCTCCTATACTGTACGCATCTCACCTTATTTCCTTATGGAATGGGGTAAGTGTAAGAGCCGAAGACCCCAAGGCACACCATGACACCTGTCAGTGTCTGCAGGTTGGGGTGAGGTGGAATGGCATGAGCGTTATGGCCAATCCAAAGGCATGCCCCAATGCCTGTCAGTCTCTGCAGGGTAGGGGTGGCAGTTGGCGTTAGTTCAGTACTTCATTGCCATTCCTATTACGCATCTCTCTAACTCCTGTACTACCAATGCCAATACCAGCAAGCAAACATTCGGTATTGACAAATGCTTGTTTAATATTGCACAGCATGAGTAATCTATCTGTATATTGATCAGTGTTGTGCTGGGAAAAATAAAAAAATGTTCATGCAAACTTAGTGAAATGTGTACAAATACGTTTGCCTGATTTAAATTGCTTAATTCCAGTTTAATCGAATGTGTGCTTTTGCAGGTAACATTTTTTTTGAACTCAGCTTTATTCAAAGAGGGAATAATCAAATAGTCACATACAGTAAGTTGGCCCTTATGTTCTCCAATACATTCTTCATTGTTATCTTGGAGATCCCATAAGTTGTGACTTCTTACATTGGTATATACTCAAATATCATACTTTCTGTGCTGTCAATCAACTTTTGATTCTACACTGTTGTTGATTTGTGAGTATTCTGAACTTTATATGAAACTTATTCTTTATCAATTTCATGTCAAGCCATTTGATTCACTTTTCTAAATAAACTGTTAAACCAATGACTAGTACTTTTTCTTGTGTGAAACTTGAATTACCAAACTTATATTTTTGGGACTCATCAATAAATCTCAACTTTTCTCTTCTCACCTGTATACAATCCTACCTTGCATTTCAGGGGAGGATTATGAGGGTGAAAGAAAAAGGAAAGAGGTTGCCTGGAAAGGCTGGGTGACCCGTAAATAGACAAAAACAAACCAAACCCGCTGAGGAGATATGGAAGGGGGTGAGCAAAGGGAGTCCTGGTCCACAGCTCCAAAATTCCGTGGCAGCTTCTGGGGAAGGGACCTACTCCATTACTTGGTTTCTGGTCCTATAAAATAAGGGGAAAACCATAAGCTTCCAGTATTATCAAGCCATCCAGTCGGGTTCCTTCAAGGGGATCTAAAAGCTCTGATGGGTCCAACTATTTGACTCGCCAGTTATCTCATCCCCTCCACCATTCAATATGTCTCTCTTGCTGTAGGAGCAACCTGTCAATTGTTCCATGTCTTGTATTTTGGTTACTCTACTCACCCATTCTCTCTTTGAGGGAACCTGTGTTGTGAGCCAATGGGAAGTGATACACTTTAAGGCTGACACCATGCATATCAGCACTGTTCTTGTGAGATCTGGTCTAAGCCTGGCTGCTTCTGGAAGGCCTAGGATCCACAGTCTGAGCTCTAGGGATATTAGCACCCCAGTGATTTCTTGTGTCATCTTTTGGACCATGACCCAAAATGGTGCAATTGCAGGGCAGTGCCAAAAGATGTGTGAGTGTGTGAGTGTGTGCCCCATGCCCCTCACTGCCTCAAACATCTATCTGCATTGGTGGATTAGTAACACCCCTGACGAAAAGGTATTGCACCTCAAAGTGCTGGGCAAGTACATTGTATTTTGTGGTGTGGAACCTGTACTGAAAGTTGGATCTCTAACAAGAGGTACTGTGACTGCAATCTACTTTATTTTGCACCATAAACAATTTTAAACCTGATGCATGGAGTGCTGGCTTTTCTTTACTGACTTTGGTGGGTTGGTAATGCCTAGTGACCATTGGTGTGCTGAAGAAATGGGTTATGGTTTTCCTATAGAATTCACGCCATTGAGAGAAGGCTATGAGCTTCCAGCATTTCTTGTCTCTGCTCCTACTCAACCTCTGAAATTTCTATCTCTGCCTCCCTCCCTCTCCCATGCCTCTTTTATGTTTAATAATGTACTCCCTGCTCTTTTTGCAGCAGGGCATAAAGACCTGCAATGTGTCTTTGAGGGTCTTGTAGTTTAACCACCCATTAGATATACGCCTCCCATTCTGTGATAGGTCTATTTAGCTTCTCAAGGTTCCCTGGGGCATTAAGAAAGTGTCTTAATTGCATGTAACACAAGAATTCAGAATTGTCCCACCCAACCTTTTCTTCTCTGGTGTATGTGACACACTGGCCTTGTTTTATAAACTGTATAAATCTAGTAACTCCTGTCCACTCCCATCTAGCATACCCCAATCTAATCTTGGAGGAATAAAGCTGGCTTCATATCTGATAAGTGACATGGTGCCTAGTTCCAAGGGGATTTTAGTAATACAACATATCCTTTGTGTTGTATTCCAGCTGTGTAGTACCCATCTGTTTTTTATAGTGCCTATGACCTCTGTGAGTGCTGCAGTAAGGGCTAGGGTAAAAAGTGGCTGTCCTGCCACTGCTGCGCCTTCTATGTCATACCATTTGGAACTATACTTTGTCCGGTATCACAGCGAAATCTCAAAATACATAATCCCGACACCCACCAGCCCGAGCCCATCGTGACGCTGTACTTACCCGACAGTGTCACATCCCGATGATGGTAAGCCCAACAGTGTAGTTTGCCAGGACTCTGAGTTAGTTGTAATTATTTCAGGGGATGCAGGGAGCATCACCCCCCTGACAGGTGGTGCAGGGGAGTAGACCCCCGCCAGACCAGAAACCTGGCATAAATCCAGAGTCGGGCTTTCCAGAATTGGGATGTGACACTGTCAGGTAAGTGCAGTGTCAGGATGCTGGGCTAAGGCTGGTGGGTGTCGGGATTATGTATTTTGGGATTTCATAGTAGACCCCTTTGTCTCACCCATGTATAGACTGCTGTCAGCTGTGCAGCTAAATAATATTTTTGAAAATCTGGGAGAGCTAGCCCTCCCTGCTCCCTTGGAAGCTGTAGCATGTTACTGGCTAGTCAAGGGTGTTTCCTGTTCCAGATAAATTTCAAAAAAATGCTTACTTATTTTATTCCAGAATGTCTGAGGGACTGGAATGAGGAAAGTTTGGAAAAGGACAAGAAACCTGGGGAAAACATTCATCTTTAATGTGTTTATTCTGCCTTTCAAAGACAGAAGCAATAACCACCACCTTGCTAGATCTGCCATCACCGCCTCCCAGAGTCTCTCATAGTTTAACTGACAGAGCTTTTTTAAATTGGTGGATATATGAATCCCCAGGTACCTTATCTCCCCCTTGGTGCCCATGCAGATGGAACATTGGTTGAGAACCCCAGTTTTTTTTTTCAGTTACTACCAGGGCTTCAGATTTATTAAAGTTAATTGTATGGCCAGATATTTGGCCAAAACAGTGCAGGTGCTGTACTGGATGTGGGACTGTTTGCTGGAGATAGCTAATAAAAATATAGAGTCATCTGCGAAGAGTGAGATTTTTTGTTCTACTCCCCCTACTGTGAACCCTTGCATTTCCTCATCCTGTCTAATTTTGATTGCTAATACCTCTAGGCAGATTGCAAACAACAAGGGAGACAAAGGGCACCCTTGCCTGGTCCCCCTGTGGAGATCAAAGTAAGGGGAGTTGACTCCATTTATCCTGACCAGGGCTTGTAGGGCAGTGTGCAGGGATTTAATCACCCCCACAAATTTGGGGCCAAATCACATTTTTTCCATAGTTTTTAATATTAATTGCCAATTAACCCTATCAAATGCTTTTTCTGTGTCCACAGATAAAGCTATTTGGAAGGGGTATGCTCCCTTTTTCACCTCCAAGATGTTTAAAAATCTTCTTATGTTATCCTGAAGGTACCTCCCAGATATAAACTCTGTCTGGTCAGGGTGTATGGCTTTATGTATTATGATTTGTATCTTATCTGCTAACATTTCTGTAAACACCTTGAGGTCCACATTCAGGAAGGAAATGGGCCTGTACGAATCTGGTTCTGTGGGCTCTTTACCTTGTATTAACAGCACTGAGATTTGTGTCAACTTCCATGAGTCTGGAACATTCTTACCCTCCTGGATCTCTCTGTACACCTGAAGCAGCAGAGGAGCCAGTTTCTTAGCAAATTCCTTGTAAAACTCCACTGGCAGACCATCTAGTCCTGGAGATTTACCAGCCTTCAGATTTTTGATTTTTGTAAGACTCTCTTCCCTTACAGAAATAAGTATATGAAATGTTTTCATGCTGCACACATAAAACTATCCATGTGGTATCCGGGCTGCAAGCATGATTTAAATGTTAAATTGGAACTGACCGCATGCATGTGGCATGTGTGCAGCAAGCAAGTGTGGAAAGCATGCTTTTTATGTTAAATTGAAACTGACTGCATGCATGTGGCATGTGCGCAAAAAGTAAGTCATCACTGATAACTGTACACATGAAGGTTAAGTGACTTGATCAGGATCACACCATATACAAATGGGGATTGATGAGATTCAAACCCAGGTCTTCAGGTATCCTGGTTTGTAGTTCAGTGCCTTTAACCACTAAGCTATACTGCATGCACACATATAGTTTGCTTGCATTTCAATACAAATCTGCATACATCTGCACACTAGTGGCATTCTTATAGCAATTGTTATACTTTTCAGTTTTCTTGCCCCCCATCTCAGCTGCACAGCTGAACTGTAGCACACATAGCAATGAAAACACCTGTGGTTCTTCCCACCCCCAATACACACACTTTCTCACAAAACTACTTAATTATTTCTGTCTGGCATGTACTCCTACTATTTTCTCTCCATAGTTTTGAATGCTTCCATGCAAACAGACTTTAAGGGGCAAACACAAAACTAGCAATAACTTGACACCCATCCACATGGCCAGTCCCCCATGTACACACACGGTAGTGAGTGCAGTCATGCTGCTACAGACAACCCACCAAGTATAGATATAAGTTGAGAGTCTCTTACCTGACTACTAGGAAGTCAGAGGCAGCAGTCTTTAAGAGATGATGTCCATGGATTAGAGTGCTGAAGCGTACCCTCTTGAAATGAATGGAGTTATTTTTTATTACTATTTTATACAGTATGATGGTGAGTTGGAGAATAATGAAGGCCACTGTTCTACTAAAAAGGCCCCTGTTAGTCAAGTGCTGACCTTCATTAATCTCCAACTCTCCATCAATAATGTATAAGATAGTAATTAAAAAATACTCCCATTCATTTCAATGGTGCATGCCCCTGCAGTCTCCCTTGCCCTATGTCAAAATGTATCTAAGTGTGAGGATGTGGAGGTCAGCTTCACTGGGGGGGCATAAGCCTGACTATAGTGGGGCTCCAACATTCTGTGCATACGATACCACTCAACTGTCCCTGCATGCAAGGGACAGCCCCATTTTACCCCTGAAAGCTGCTCTGCTCCTCATCCATCATTCATGGAAAACATGCTGCTGATACAGAGGATGTCCTGTAAATTTAGACTTTATGGCAGGGGCCATTTCAGAGTTCAGCAGGGGGAGCCAACAACCAGTAAAGGCCAGGTGCTAGTTCATAAGTGACAAGCTCTAGAATGTCTGGAACATCTCTAAAAGGTAAAACTTATTTGTTGTGACTGAAAAGTGATATGCAAATCAGGAAAAATTCAAATGTATAAGATTCATCTGTCTATACCCCAGAGGAGTACATCAGATTTGGGCTTAAACCCATCCAGTTACTAACCAGTTTTTTTCCTGGCTGAAGTTCTGAACCCACCCCCCCAAAAAAAACACTTTTTCCCGATTTCTATCCCTGACTTCATTCCATTCAATACCCATCCCATATGGGTCATGAAGCCACCCAAAGGTGCAGAAATGTGAAAAACATATCAATATTTCAGTCCTTGCTCCTTCCCCGATCCCCTTGTAAAAATAATTATTTACTTTTACTTACCCACCCATCTGACCAGAACCTGTGGCCTGGCCCAGTGTGCCACCAGCCCAGTTTTCAGTTCACTCCTCCTCCGTCCTTCTGCCAGAAGCTGGATGCTAGAACTGACCATCTCAGGTCCCCAATGTAGTCCACAACCAAGTCACCTCACCAACTGAATCCACCCAACCTGTGTTGCTTGCCTCTTGCTTGGCTGCTGCCATGGCTGCTGCTGCACTGCACTGATCAAGGCCTATGAAGGCTGCTCACACCACTGTCACTGCTGCTGCTAGGCCTAGCTTGCTGCTGCGGGGAGGCTGTGCTGTTTTTTTTGCGCTGTGAGCCTAGCAGAGTAAGTAGGTAGCTTAGTCTTGAGTTAGCTTCTAGCTCACCCTCTGCTCCTTCAGTCACCAGGGGAGATGGACACTCAGTAAGAGTAGATCAACAGAAATATGCCGACACAACACCGCTATTGTGAGTTCAGTGCTAACTGACTCATCCAAGCTGTAGAGTGAACCCTGTCTACTCTGTGGTGGGAAAGACAGTGCCACACTCATGTGACTCATGCACTTTCTTGGCTGGAACTCCTCCATGTCACATGTGATGGCACCACCGCTGATAGGAGGAGAGAGTGGACAACACAATACAGACACAGTTGAGTCAGGCGTGCACCTGCTGCATGACTGCACACAGGTCAGGGGGGCACTTATTGTACAGAAGATTGAATCCAAATTTAATGCCATTATTGCCACACTATAAGAACAACTTAGGCACAAATGCGTGGCGGAGGACAACTGCCCCCTCTGCCCTACCTAAATAGCACCCCTGCTTTATGGTAGAGATTCATTCTTAGGTGCTATTATCTGTACAAGTAAATACAATGGGTTCCACTGTGTTCTGAAGTACTGAATCTCCATGTTTCAGGATGTGTCCTGATCATCGTGAGGGTTAGTGTCCCTCATTGTCCCTCATTTTGACTATCCATTTTTGACTATCATTTCAGCGACAAAAGGTGAGGTATGGTGCATGCTTCCAAGACCCTACTCAGCACAAAGAGTGCTGAGCGTGGCCATAGTGTATATGCTCCATACAGAAAGACAAAGAGAAAGTAAGTGAGCTGAAAGAGTGATGGAGAAACACATTTATAGGGCTATATATGTATTCAGGGATTTGCATGGCTCAAAATAAAAAGGTCAGGCTTCACAATACAGAGGCCCTTCTTCACACATCTGGAATGGGGGATGTTGTCTGACTATTTCCTAGGCATTTAATGCAGTAAGCAAACAATACTTTACAAATTAATGGCAAATTAATGACACAAATCAAAAGCCATTAAACAACTTGCAAAAGGATCAAAATTAATCAGTTTACCTACTTTTAATGGGAAATCAATGAAAAATGTATTTTAATGGGTCTAATTTCTAGCAGTAGTATAAAAAATAGAAACTGATGTGTTTTTTAGATGAGATTTGATCCAGCTTAGTTGATGCACACATGGCAAGCGTGCAACATGTGAACCTGATGTAATTTTTAAATGATGTTCCCACCAGCTTAACTGCTGCACTCCTGTCAAGCATGCAACACGTGAATCTGATGTGATTTTTAGAAGATTTTCACACCAGCTTAGCTGGTGCACATATGTCAAGCTTGCAGCATACAAACCGGATTTGCTTTTTAGACCTGGTTCGCTTAGGTTCACTTTGTGTATGTGAACTGCATGCAAACATTGCACAATTAAACATGTGGCATGCATTCTGCTTGTGCACAGCACATTTGTATTTCTGTAAGGGTTGTAGTCCCACCTCTCGCTCTATCACTGCCACCTCCGATTCCCCCATGCCTGGAACATTCAGATTTGTAAAAAAGTCTTCCATCTTCTGCTCAAAGGTTGGGTCAGTCTCTTGGGAATATAAATCCTGATAAAATTTCCCAAATATGGGGCGTGGTCTAGCCACCAAAGAAGATGGCAGCATAAATCTCTAGCTCCATCCAGACCTCAGCCCATCCATGCTCAGACGCCGTGATCCCGTGGAGCTCGCACCACAAAACAAACGCTTAATGCATAGATAATACCCCCCTCCTCGCTTGGTGGCTTGTTCGTTTCAGTGGATTTCGGAGGATTTTCTATTTATTGGTGGCAATGGGACCTGGTACTAAGAGGGCCTAGTTAGGCCGTTGAAGTCTTACATGCACCGCAAGCTAGCCCATCTACTTGGCACGGCGTGTCGCCGCTCCCCTGCCAAGTACATTCTTTGGGGGGGGGCTGCTACTATCTCCTATCTACTGGATAAAATATTTTATTACCTCTTCTCTTCTCTTTGGAGATCGGACTGCCTTGCCTCATAGAAAAATGGATCAACCGGTGGCTGTAGGGGAATCTTTGCAACACATTACCAAGCTCTTAGAAACCCTAATTACTAGAGTTGATGACATCAGCATTTCTCTGTCTGGTACTACAAAGGATGTTCAACAGCTTCAAGACAGGATGAATGTTGTGGAACAAAGAGCTGAGGCCTGTGAAGCGCAACAAGCACTGGTTTGGCAATGCTTACAACAACATGAGGAGAGGTTGGCAATGCTCTGGGAGAGGGCCGAGGATCATGAAAACTGGAGTCGGTGGAAAAATCTGCGGATTATAGGACTCCCGGAGGGAGCGGAGGGCCAATCAACTGAGAAATTCCTAAATGAGAATCTTCCACGCATATTAGGAGACAGATGTAGGGGATCAATGGAGGTGGAAAGGGCCCATAGAGTCTCAGCTCGCTCAAACAAGAATGCCTATACTCCTAGGCCAATTGTGGCATACCTGTTAAGATACACTACGAAGGAGAGGATTCTGCGAACGGCAAGGGATCTGGGGGAACTGTTTTGGCAAGGCACAGCAATTGCTATCTAATAGAGACTTTGCTCAGGAAACAGCTGCAAAGCAAAGGTCTTTTGGCCCCATTAAACGTTTCTCATATCAGCATGACTTTAAATTCAAATTTAAAAATCTCACCAGACTGAGCATTTTTAAGGAGGACCATGAACTTACAGCTGACCACCCTGGAGAGATTGAACGCTGGATCCACAAATTCTGGCCAGGGCTACAATCTCCTACTTCAAAACCCAGAAGGCTCTGGGAGCCCTCCCCTGCAGCACCCCCTGGTAGGAACCTTTTTTCCACTTATGGTTCCTCCTCGACCCTGTTATCAACAGGACCGGTCCCGCAGCTCACCAATCCCCCACCGAGTGATCGTTTTCAAGCTGCCCAGTTTGTTCACACTGCTGCCCAAGGCCTGACCCTTGCCTCACCTACCTCTAGCAAGCAACTCTGTCTTCCTCAGCACATGCTAAACCCTCTTCCTAAATCTAGACAGTGACCTAGAAGTGGGCACCAGTACTCGCCTTCTAAAATCTCAGCAGCGCCTCCTGCAAAGATTTCCAGGGAGGATCTCTCCCCACCGCCTGATCAACTACATGATGACTCCCCTGATATGGATACAGAACAATCAACTGACTGGGCTGATCTGACAGAGGCATGATTGGTGGAACTTGCAGATACCTTTTCCCCTGTAAGACCTGGGCTCATCAGTTATGCAGCTGCAGTGATGAACTCGTCTACGGAACCTGAATGTACCCCTCGGGGCTCCCCCGAGTTGGTCGAAGGCTTAAACATTGGACCCTAATTTGTTTTCCTTGTTCTCTAGTTCTAGTATTTGCTGCTTTATATTTGAGGGGTGGTGGGGCTGCGATCAAGTTTTCTCCTCCTTACATACCACCTATGTAATGGCTATAGTGGAAGGGGCTCCTTGATCTATCCTTCCCATATCAGGACGGACAAGGCTACATGCTTCCTATCAGAAGCACTAAACCCCTATATAGGTAGGGGTCCAATCCCCCCTTTTTTTCTCCTCTGGGTGTGGCTGACACATTATGCCTGGACAGTTAGTGAAGCACATACAGTCTCTTCTCCCTAACTACGTTAAGAACTTATGGGTGATTATAACCCCCCAAACATAGGACATATAAGGACGTCTAATTTAGTGTTTAAGTCTCAGGCTTGCTTCTGGGCTCCCCCCCTTTTTTGTTTCGAGGGTGGCTGACATGCTATGCCTGGACAGTCAGTGAAGCCCACACAGTCCTTTCACCCTAATCGGGGTGTAGCTCTTACTTCAGGAGCACACGGGCGACTATAGTCCCATCTCCTCAACATATGACACATATGTCATATATGGACATTCAATTTAGTGCTTATGTCTCAGGCCTACTTCTGGGCTTACAATCCCCCTTCGCTTTCCCTCACTACATGAATCGGACTGGCTCAAGGCTATAGATTAGTAACCAGCAAGTGGGTGTACCCACCATCCCTTCCCCTTCCTATATCCTCCCCTCCTCTCCCCCCCCCTTCCTTTCCTTCCCCTTCCTCCTCCATGGGTTGCATCGCCCGACCTATGGTTAGGCGGGTCTAGATGAGTTGGGTTGATAACTCTTTCCTAAACTACCCCGAGTTGAGTGCTGAAGCTAGCGTGGCTGTAAGGGACACATACATGTGTATTACCCTCTTGTGCATTGACCTTCAGACTCACAGTGTTGTTACTGTAGTGTATAGAAGTATCTCTTACATTTGACACTTGTTGAATTTTGGACTAATTGCCCACTTTTCCTTGTTTGTTTTGGTATATATCACTTATTTGTTTGTTTTCTTTTGGTTTTTTCTAGAATTATTAAGAGGGTTACAGCCTCTGAATAGTCAAGACCTATAGTAGGAACATAACAAGCTTATGCTTACACCTTCCTCTGAACTAGGGAAGATTTTGGTAACCCTCCTCTTTCTATGGTATCTAGGGAATCTGGCACCTCATATCTCTTCCTCTGATGCTCTAACGGGACATTCTGTAAGTAACTCTTCTTGTCTATTGTGTTAGAAGATGCCTGTTACCCCTTCCCTGCCCCAGGGATACCACTGGATATCCTGGAATGTAAAAGGACTCAACCATCCGGTTAAGCGTACTAAAGTCCTTCAACACCTGAAATCGTTGTGTGTAGATATCGCCCTGCTCCAAGAAACCCACCTGATGGCTAAATGTACTAACTGGCTAAAGAAAATGTGGGTGGGGGAAGTCCTGGTTAGCTCCCTGGTCACCAAATCAAAAGGTGTGGCCATTCTCATCTGACGTGCCTCACCCTGGGTGGTGAAAGAGGTCAAAAAAGATGCTTAGGGTAGATGGCTTGTGGTGAAATTGCACTCCCCCATGAGTACTGTTTTACTGGGGAATGTGTACACCCCTAATATGGAGCATGTTGACTTTTTCCCAGCTATAAGTCAGGCGTTGTCAGATCTACAGCCGGACGGGCCGGTGCTCCCTGTAATACTAGTTGGAGATTTTAATATGATGGGCAACATATTTCTGGATAAGTCTCAACCCAACCCACATGCTAACCCCAGGGCTAGGCAATCCCTGCACATTAAGATAGAGGAGTGGGTCCTCATGGACATTTGGAGAAGGGACAATCCTACAGGTAGGAATTTCTCCTTTTATTCAGCTCCACATAATTCCCATAGTCGCATAGACATTTGGTTGGCGATTGAGCCTGCAGCCAGCTGTTTATTTGATGCCAAGATTGGCTCAATATTAATATTAGATCATGCCACTGTCTCACTTAAGTTTTCCTCCTGACCTTCGCCACATGGCTCGCTGGCGCTGTAAACCCCTCCTATTTCAAGATCTGGACTCCGCCCCCATATTACAAGTGGCCAATGACTACTTCTCTTTGAATATGGATTGTGGGTAGCTCCAGGTACAGTATGGGAGGCGTTCAACGCGGTATTACAGGGACACATTATAGCCTTCTCAGCAGCTAGGGATCGGAAGTGTAAAGCGACCCTCAGCCAACTTCACTCTGAACTTGAGGTCTTAGAGTGCCGTTTTAAATCTGCCACCAGGGCTAAGCCAGTTAGTTCTCTATGCCAACAAATAGTTGGTCTCAAGTACCAAATTAATGTTATACTGCATCAAAAGGCAGAATGGCACCTCTTGTGACAGAAGCAAGCCTTCTGGGCAGGAAAGGAGTGAGCTGGGAAGCTCCTCGCATTTCGTCTCTGCAAGCAGCAAGCAACTACACGAATACATGCTCTCCGCACTGCGTCAAGTGAGATAGCTACTAGTCCCATGCGTATCAATGCCACAATGCAACAGTTTTATCACAGTCTCTATCAATCCCGCTCCTCAAATACAGCTCAGGAGTTGCAGGCTCTTGTTGCTAAATTTTGTAAGCATGCTCCCTTACCAACTCTAACTGCAGAGCAGATGATGCTTCTGGAGTCCCCAATTTCCTGTGAAGAACTCCAATTGGCACTTTCCCAAATGGCTCTGGGGAAAGCCCTGGGCCCAGACTGTAAGTCAGTGGAATTATACCAGACTCTGGGTACTGACATTATCCAGCCTCTTCAACGTGCCCTCCAGTCAGCTCACGATGCTGGAACTCTCCCCCTACTATGAAAGAGGCAATCATCTCCCTTCTTCCAAAAAAAAATCATCTGATCCATTAGATTGTGCCAGTTTTCGCCCAATATCCCTTCTGTCAGTGGACACAAAAATACTGTCCAAAGCGCTAGCCTCCAGATTAGTCTCCATTCTTCACTCAATCATTCACCTGTCTCAAGCAGGCTTTATGTGAAACAAATCCAGCATAGACAATGCTAAGCTCCTGCTCAACCTCAAGTGGTTTGCCTCTAAATCCCCCCCCTCCCTTCAGCAGCCTTGGTGACTGATTTTTCAAAAGCCTTTGACTCCATCGAGTGGGGGTACCTCTGTGAAATTCTCTCTAAATATGGATTTGGTACCCATTTCATGCAATGGGTGCGAACTCTCTGTGGTGCACCCACAGTGTGCATTCTTACTAACAGTGAGATATCCCTTCCCTTTGAACAACAGTGTGGCACCAGGCAAGGCTGTCCGCTATCCATCTTACTATTTCTGATAGCACTGGATCCTCTGATCAGGACCCTGGTGGCCTCCCCACAAATTCAGGGGATAGAGGTTACCAATCATTCATATTTAGTAGCGGCCTATGCGGATGACTTGCTATTAACTCTGACCAACCCTCAACAAACTCTTCCCGCGGTACTCCAACTTCTAGATGAATATGGGACACTCTCTGGACTATGATCTAACCAAAGGAAAACCACTTTGGCTCCTTCAAACAGCCACTGCACCAAGGTCTGCATTCAAGGCACTAATTTGACCTGGCAGATCATGGGTTCAGGTACCTGGGTATCTGCATACCAGGGAGCTGGGCGGCACTTGAGTCTACTACTTTCTCCCCTTTAGTAGCTCAGCTAAGAATAGAAATAGAGAGATGGCGGAAGCTACAACTCTCCCTACCAGGACGAGTAGCAGCCATCCGTATGCTGATGCTGCCTCAAGTTATGTACCGTCTTAATAACCTTCCCATCACCTTATCACCCAAGCTCTGTGACTCCTTAGAAAAGTTAATGGCTTATTTTCTTTGAGATTCTAAATTACTGAGGTGGAGTAAGCACAAACTGAGCACGCACTGGTCGCAAGGCAGCCTGGGCGTCCCCTGGTTTGTAGGTTACCATCTAGTTTGTATAGTGGCACAGGCGATGAAATGGTTTGTCCCCACCACTGCAGATCCTCCACTTTGGGTCCAACTAGAAGCTGACCTGGTAGGAGATGCACCTCTTTACACACTCCTCACCTCATTTGCAGGTTTGCCACACTCTCTCCCGCCAATAGTGTCTTTCACAGCTCATTCTTGGAAACACCTTAGGAATAAAACATGCCCTAAAACGAAGTCCTGGATTCCCCATATACAGTATGCTCATCTATGGCACAATAGTCTTATCAAAATAGATGGGGCACCTGTATACTGGTCCTCATGGTACAAAGCAGGAGTCCATGGAGTGCAGGATCTTTCGCCTTCAGGTACATTCCCTTTGTTCCCTTTTGATCAGCTTCAGAGGCAGTTCTCACTACCACATAAGGACTTTTGGAAATACTTACAAATAAGAAGTGCGCTGTGACCTCTTCTTTCTGGGCACTGAGAAACTACACAATGGTCCTGGTTAGCTAACCTGCACCAGCTCCCTACCACCCAAGGGATCATGGGTCGATTCTATACTTCATGGAGAGACTCACAACCCAACGCAACTCTGTCCAGCAAAAAGAAATGAGAATCTTACATTGAGGCACCCATTTTTGAAGTCCAATGGAATTCCTATCTTAAAGACATACACCATACTTATGGAGATACCACCAGCCACTTTTTGCAGCTTAAACTATTGCTGCTGTGGCACCGAACCCCAGCAGCACTTTTTGCACATGGTTTGCTTAGCCACAACAAATGTCGACGTTGCTCACGAGCAGAGGCACACATTCTCCATATTCTTTGGTCCTGCCCAAAGTTGACCACATACTGGAAAATGGTAGCTTCTGACATCTCCTTAGTACTTAGTCATCACATAGTCCTGGTGGACCCCAGACTCTGTATGGGAGACACTACCCCTTTGGGTCAATTGGTTAAACCACATAGAGACTAGTGCATGGTAGCCATCCTACAGGCCAAGCGTCTTCTTCTTAGTTTTTGGCGTCAGTCAGCCATCCCCACTCATTCAGCTTGGCATGCAGTATTAGCCAAATTCTTTATTTTTGAGAAACTCTCTCATCTCCAGGAGGGCATTATGCAACTCTACTACAAGAGATGGGAACCTTATCTCAACTCGCCTTTTTGCAAACTCCCAGCACCACTTTCCAACCCCCCTCCCTTTGGTTGAATGGGATACCTCATAGTTTCTCTATCTTTGCTTTAGACTATCCTACCCTAGCCTAGACATTGGAATTTAGATGTAAGCATTGGCTTTCACTTCTCATAATCCTTTCTATTTACTTAAAGTATATTTTCTAATAAGAACTATATCCTAGAATAGAGGTGTCCTAACTGCTATGAAGTGAATGATTAATATAAGACAAGCTGTACATTGGATGGTACACTTTATTGATGTTGTACTACTTTACTGTATCACGATCATTATGTGGCTGGCTGTATGGCTCGTCATCTGTTGTATAAATACTTAAAATCGTTCAATAAAATATTGAACATTAAAAAAAAAATTCCCAAATATATTTTTCACTTCCTCTGGGTCACTAGTGGCCTGCCCTTGATTTTGTGAGTTGTTTAAGCATACCACTGCTCTATTACATAGCTGTTGTCTGAGTGTATATGTCAGAAAGAGTCCGGCTCTTTTCCCCCTCTGATAATAGTGCTGTTGGATCCTCCTATAGCTCCCCTCTGTTTTAGCTGTCAATAAGGAGGACAGCTCCTCCATTTTCTTCTGAAGCTGTTCCTTAGTCAATGGGTTCAGGGTTATTTTGTGGTGGAATTGCAGGTCAGCTATGGAGTCCTCAAGTTCTAGCTGCTGTTGCTCTCTTTGTTTTTTCTGCCTTGAGGCATAACCAGTGATCACCCCCCCAAGACTGCCTTTAGTGCATCCCATCATACTGCATGGTATATCCCTCCCTCTGGGTTTTCTCGAAGATAATTTTGTATAGTATCTTCAGTGAGGGTCTTGAAGTACGGAGAATTCAAGAGCCCCACATTTAGTCTCCAGGTAGAGTTTCGAATGGATGGGGAAATGTTTAGTTTTAAAAGGACAGGCGAATGATCGGATATGGATCGTGGCAGTATAACACAGTCATCCACCACTGGGACCCACTAACTAGGCACAAAAAACATATCTAGGCAAGCACAGCTGTCATGCCGATCTGAATAGTGGGTGAAGTCCCTAGAATTTCCATTTAAATGCCTCCAGACATCTGTAATACCCAGTTCCAGTGCTATTGTCTTGAGCAACTTACCTGCTCTATTGTCCCTCCTTGCTGCTCCCTCCTCCCTGCTACCCTGAATCCCTGAAATGACAGTATTGAAATCTCCCCCTATTATATACAGACTATTGGGGTATGTGATTGTGTCTAGCAGTAATATTTTCAGTAAAGACAAACATTCTTTTTCTTCATTGGGGGTGTAAATGCTCAGGAGGGTGCACTTTGCGTCTCCATAGTTTCCTTGGAGCCAGACGAACCAAACCCCTGGGTCTGATTCCACCTTCGTGACTTGTAAAGGTATGTTTTTCCTGACTAAGATTGCTGTGCCCCTTCTATGCAGGTGTGCCATCTGTGATGAGGCATACACCTGTCCCACCCATTTACGTTTATGTTTTTCTTGCTCTGTTGGATTCAGGTGGATCTCCTGCAATATCGCAATTATGGCCCCCATTTTTCCCAACTCCTGTAACAATCTCATCTGTTTGATTGTGCTATTAATGCCCCAGACATTGTAGGTAACCACCTTTAGGTCTGCCATTTAACATTTAATACAAACAGGAGTCTATTAAAGGATGTTCTGGTGCCCCCTCCTGCACACCAGACCCCCCACTCTTACACATTCCTCCAGGCAAGCAACCTCCTTCCATCTGTGTGAATGAATCCCTACTTGTTGTAAACACCATAGCAACTTAATCAATTGTAGCAAAAACATAAACTTTGAACATCTTCCCCAACTGGGTGAATAACTGATTAATTTTATTCCTTGTAGTGCTTTCATCTGTGGCACTTTTTTGCCTTGTAACCCTGAGGATCTAGTCTGGTAACAAGTGGTATAGCAAACTCTGCTATACTACACCATTGCTGGGGTTTGTTTCTCACCTCAAACAGCAGTAAGAGCATGCCCCTCTGACTATGTAGAACCCCTCGATTACCCCCTGAAACCCAATCTGGCAATACATTTAATTAACAGACCGTGCATAATTGTCATTGTAAAACCCTGCCCCCCTCCCATTCACTGAACTTAACAGAGCTTCATTATGTCCTATCTATGCACACTGTTATTTGATTAATATTTCCCCTAATCTAATGTTGAACTTTACATGTTCCCCACCATCGACCTAAAGGTCATTAGAATGTTGTTCTTGCCTTCTGTGGTGTGACAACATATCAGCTGATCAGAAACCTTGGGCCTCCTGAACAAAGAACCGCCATGCTACCCCATCCAGATCCATAACTGCATACTTTATGATAATCTAAAATGGCCTTCACTGAAGGATAAACGTGTGCAGCACCAGGCTCTTTACGGGTTCACGTTCTGGTTAAAGTAACTTCCTACCTACCTGTGCACCATGCTCATCCCTGCTGCCCCCTCCAGCCACTACCTTAGCACCCACTCAGGAAACAGATTAGAATAGAGGGCCAGGAGCCTAAAGAATAAGTATTATGGGTCAGATATTCAAAGGACTGAGAATATCACAAGGCCTGACTGCACTGAATATATGGCGCATGGAGCATGCGGCATTCTCCTGCATGGCAATCAGGATTTTCTATCTTGTGCACCAATTGCTGCAAGTTAGATCGCTAGACCACCAGAGAGGGTTTTGACTCAATAGGGGAACATCAGCCTGTGTTGGGCGGGAGCAAAACATAATGTGCATACAAATGTCCAGCTAGCACCTTGCATACCTGATGGGCTCATATGCACGGCTGCTTTTGTGGATCACAAATAGCACATTGGTGCTATTCATCGCGGGGCCATTTACAGACATGCAGGTTGGGACAGCGCTAGTGGAGTTAAAGGTAGTGGTAATGGGGTTACCGCTGCATCTTCCTAGCCTTATTCACAGTCGGATAGTGCCCCACACTCATCCGCCTGTGAATAGCATTTTTCCCACCCGGCAATCGCAAAGGCAATGTAAACGTTTGTGCTGCGCTTTGCAAGTTTTTGTGAATCTAGCCCCTGATGTTGTACTCCGTTCCATGACAGCATGCACCTCATCAATTATTTCTTGTATGTTTACCTCAAAATAAGTATCATCATCTCTCAGTGGTTGCTTTGATTTGTATACTGGAGCCAAGATTGCTGCTTTAATGTAGTGCTCTGATCAAAGCATTTTACATAGTTGTTCATCTTCGTCAACTTTTTTGATTATTCGTCTTGTCATACCCTTTTATATTCTGGAGGGCAGCCTGTCAGCACCATTGGCAGCATGTGTGATGGAATTGTTTGTGTTCTCTAAATTTTTCCTAATCAAATTAATCTGTATTTTTACATTTTTAGTAAGAGTACCCCCTGGCTCAGAGTTGCTGTGTTTGCACTCACCTCTCTAATGATTTCCTCAAATGTCTGCAGGAGTAAAATTACAAACTCCAGCATGGCCCACTGTGGTGTAGTACTATAGCTGTCTGCATCACCAATTTTGTTTTCTAAGGTGTACTGTCTGACAGTTTTCTTTTTTTTTTCAGCAGCCTTTGGAACATAAGAAAGGTTGAAGTCCACCTAGTAGAAATGTCTTGGATGGATCCGTGTGTGCAAAGATAAATTATGAAATGGGTAGAAAGAATGTTGAATTCTGATTAGCTGAGAGCTGCTTTCAGATGGGCCTTTATCCCATAACAATGGCCCAGCTGAAAGTATTATGTTTAAAAATGCATAAAATTTACTAAAAATTACCCATTTCATAATCGCAATAAGGCACTCTAGGGGGTGTGTTATGGTGGGCTAATGACCCTTCTCAGGTGGTGGAAGCCCTCAGCTACACTTTGTGCGTATCCCACCATAACACACCCCCTATCATGCCTTACTGCTTAATTGTGCTCCTCCTTTATTTTTTTTTAAACAAGTGACAGGCTTTGGTTGAGTGGCTGAAAAGAGTGCAGATTCTTTTAGCAGTGATAACAAGAGCATTAATGTCCCTGTACTCATCAGTAAAGCTGTGAACTATTAAATAATCAGTGTGCAAAGCAACGGATGTGAACAAAGCCTCCCTCCTTCAAGGTCTTCCTTATAGTGGACCTAGTGTCTGTGTAACCCGGGCACCATGTACCAATGGGCTACTACCTCTGTTTGATGACCACAATACAGGTTGAGGAGCCTGGGCTCTGTTACTGTTGGAAAAAAGAGGTTTATTACCATAAGATAGATAATTAGCACAGTGTTCCCACCCAGAGTAAAGGATAAGCGGGTCAGATAACAAGTTAGTGCAACCCCCTGGGATGCTGTACCTACTGTATCTATTTCCCTTCCCAGTGGTCCCACACATGGATTAGCAAACAACAGTTCAAACTGGCTATAGTCATTCAATTAATGGTGACAGCTAATAATATGCTCACACTGGCTGCACTTTCCAGTTGGAGTCCTGGCACTGGTACAACCCCCAGCTGCCTGTGCAGAATAGTGAGCAGCAACAGCAATGCACTTTAAGGTTAGACCCAGTAAGCTTATAACCAATAATGATATGCTCATGAACTGTGTTAATGTAACAATAAACCTCTTTTATTACGGGGCTGATTTTGGGGGTAAACAGATACAAGTTAAAGGCTGGTTTAGGCAATTTACTATTGTTGTGCAAACACATTACTAACAGGGCTTCACAGTTCAATTTGGTAGTCCCAGTTATCTTCACTGGGTACCCAGACTGATATTGTTGCAGGTCTGGTGCACATTGCAGCTGATTGGCTGACGTTGGTGCACATAAACAAATGACTTAACACAACTCCTTAATTGCACAGGTGTAGGAGAACATTAAAGGCCAGATGGCTGAACTTTTAGACAAGCTGGTATTTGTAATCCCAGGCCCAATAGCCTAACACGCATTTCAATAGCAACTTGAAATAAAGGCAACTTGGAACATTTGTTGCAGGACTAGCCCTGATGTTACTCACTGTTCTGCAGAACCTCAGTCTCTGGATTAAAGTCAGGCTGTTTGGCTGCCTGGAGCAGGCTTAACCCTCCGGAACCTCAAGTTCAGCTTCTGGCTTTGGAAGCAGGGATCAGCAGAAAGGACCAGGGCTGGCACTACTCGTTACCACATCTAGGCATAACCCCCGAGGTGGACACAAACCAGCGTTAAACATTGCACTAGTAGCTGACTCCCCACACTGGTTTGAATGCAGATGCAACTTTGACTTAGGATACAGGGTCTGGAACTTTTGGTCAGAAAGCAGGATACAGTCTCTGAAAAGGCAGGCTTTGGCAAACTCACTCTGGCAGCTTTGCATAAGAGATGTTGCTCTGGCAGGTGTGACTCTGGACAAAATAGTTCTCTGCCTTGGGGAACCACTTGTAGCAGACATGGCTCCCAATTTCAACTCTGGTAGCTTGACTCAGGATTCACACTCTACTGCTCTTCAGCTCCAGCTGTCACCCACAGTCTCTGATGCAGTTCAGGCAGTCCACCTGATCAGGCTTAACAAGTAAGCCCAAAGAGCGAGCCAAGAGACTCACAGGGAAGCTCCTTCTCTTTTTCTAGAGTTTCTGGAAACTGCTGCAGATATTGGAGGTCAAACAGGCCACACTGGGCTATTTGTTGGGGAAACCCAGACAGACCTGCAAACTTTCCTGCAGAGCACACAGTCTGAGGCTCCTCACTCTCTGGAGGCTCCCACAGAACTGCCTGTTCAACAGTCCTTCTCTAACTGAAAAAACACAATAGTTTAATTCGATTGGTAGATGAGGCTGTCAATCACAGTTCTGGCTTTCCGATTGGACACTCGAAAGGTGCTGAACATGCAGTCCTCTATTCTTCCCAGCATAGCTAAGGACCCCATAGAACCCTTTGAGTTCCTAATGGCTGAAACAGAAAGGTCAAAGTGGCAAGATGGCTGCCGAAGGGCAGACAGCTAAATGTTCAACTTTAAAGTCCAGTTTTATAAATAATCTGTTCAGTTTTAAAATTAAACATTTATAGCATTCAACAGGGCTCCCTCTGCATTATTATCCAGTGCAAACGCACAGTCTGAAAGAGCATTCCCTATCCGGTAGCAAGCGCTGAAGCTCTGGGACCCAGCACAGGCTATGAACACTGTATATAGGTACAGAGCTCTTAAGCCTATTGCACAAGGTGTCAGTTCACACATTTGTGCTGAAGCTCTGGGCAGAACATTACTCCATACGAATGCAAAAGTCAGACTGGATATTAGCCCAGGTTCAAAAGGGCAGAACACCAGGGCTGGAAGTAAGGCCAGACAGAGGGCAAAGGGGTGCTTGGAGAGGTAACTTATGGTAAGCCCCTCCTCTTTGGGGGGGTTACATCTACAACAATAAAGCCAACTGACAGTCCCTGTGGTGTGAGACATTGCTGTATTGGTTGGTTGAGCTCCTCATTGATATTGTATGAGTTACATTCAGATGGAAAATAAAACATTCTTAGAACAGCAAACTGGGATTCACTGTCCTAACAAGAATTATCCAAACATGCCCAAATGTGCAGTGACAGACTCGAAGGGTTCAGGCTGACAGCTTGTCCAGATATCTGTTGTGAGATGCACCACCCACCCAAAAGCACTGACAAAAACTCTTCTCAGTTTTTTAGATAGACAGATAGATAAACAGATAGACAGACACAGACAGACAGACAGATAGATAGATAGGTCGGTAGGTAGATAGATAGATAGATAGATAGATAGATAGATAGATAGATAGATAGATAGATAGATAGATAGATAGATATTTTATTTATGAAGAGCCCAATTCCTGAGACTCTGAGCGCTGTACAATAAAGCCATGATACAAAACACAATTACTTAAAAACAACAAAAACACACATATAATAAAATCATTATAAATACAGACGCCCATCTATCTATTCAAAGTGACCTCAATTTATAAATGCTAGTTAGAACAGATATGTTTTTAGTCCCCTTTTAAATGCTTCCACCCAGGGAGCTCCCTTAAATAATCATGTAAGGAGTTCCACAGGGTTGGCATAGCTTCTGCAAATGCTCTGTCTCCTGAATGCCGCAACCTAGCCCTAGGAACCCCAAGGAGGTCCCCCTCGGCAGAAAAGAGCATCCGGGCTGGATGGTAAGGAACAAGGAGATCTTGCAGATAGGTGGGACCCCATCATGCAGGATCTTATAGGGAAGGAGCCCTATCTTGAACACAATCCTCCACCTGACTGGCAGCCAGTGCAGTCCATGGAGAACTAGGGTAATATGCTCACACCTCCTTGCCCCGGTCAAAAGTCTTACCACCATGTTCTGCACCAGCTGCAGTCTGCAGAGGTTGCCTCCAGATAACCCAAGGTACAGGGCATTACAGTAATCCAGCCTGGAAGTCATGAAAGAATGTACCAATGTGGGCATGTCCTCAGGAAGGATCAGGGCTCAGGTTGGGGCGATGTTCCTAAGATGATAGAAACCACTTTTGACTACGGCCGACACCTGAGCATCAAGTGTCAGGCTATCATCTAGGATCACATCCAAATCCTTCACCTGTATAGAAGGGACAAGGGGAACACCCCCAACACTAGATTAGGGGGCAGCCTTCCATTCCCCTTCCCCCACAATGACTCGGCTCCACCACCAGTACCTCAGTCTTGTCTGGGTTGAGCCTAAGCCCGTTGTGAGTCATCCACGACTGAATTTCTTCAAGGCAGCTGTTAAATATGAAGTCTGACACCTAAACATCGGGTGCACAGGACAGGTAAAGTTGGGTGTCATCTGCATAGCAGTGAAAACCCAACCTGTACAGCCTGATAATGTCCTCCAGTAACAGCATGTATACCATGAACAATAAGGGCAACAAGACCGACACCTGCGGCACCCCCACAGCTCAGAGGCTTCAGACTAGATGAGACAAGTCCCATTTTCACCCTCTGCACTCTGTCTGTCAGGTATGACCTGAACTAGTTGATGACATTACCAGACAGGCCACACCAGAACCGCAGGCGGTCAAGCAGCACTTCGTGGTCCACGGTGTCAAACACCGCAGAGAGGTCCAGGAGAACCAAGATGGTACGAGCTCTCCTGTCCCTCACCATCAGGAGATAATAAAGCACCCTTAAAAGGGCAGTCTCCATACTATGCCCTGCCCAGAATCCAGACTGGAAAGGCTCATAGGTAGAAGAAGATGTGAGATGTCTCTCAAGCTGAACGGCTACCACTTTCTCTATAATCTTCCCTAAAAAACGGGAAGTTTGAGACTGGCCTGTAGTTGTTGAGGTAGTCCGGGTCCAAAAAGGGCTTCTTTATAGGGGCCAAACCAGAGCCTTTTTCAAGGACAATGGGAAGACCCCACTCCTTAAGGAACTCCAGACAACCTCAGAAACCACAGGTCCTATTAGGTTTGAACATCCAACCATAAGGCGGGTCCAGCCTGGGTCCAGATCACAATGTGTAGGCCGCAGCTTTGAGATTATCCCCATCACCTTCTCCACCCCAACCAGCTCAAACTCATCCCAGACAGGAGAAGTATTTCGACACAACTCAGGCTGGACACTGCATCCCTTTTGAGAGATACTGAAGGAGACCTCAGCCCTGATAGAGGACACCTTGTCGACGAAGAACAAAGACAACTCCTCAGACCTAGTGCTAGAACCTGCTCCTCCCGCATGGAGACAGACAGGATGTAAAAGTCTGTCTACTGTATGGAAGAGCTGAGCTAGTCTGCTCCTCACCATAGCAATCTCCCTAGACAGAAACTCCGCCTTCTTCTGGGAGATTACCCCCCTGATAGTTAGCATAATGTGGCCTCATGGCCAATTTGTCCTCCATCTGGCTAGATCTCCTCCAGCATCTCTCTAACCTCCACCCCTTAGTATTTAAACTCCGGAGTTCCTCATCATACCAAGGAGATCTCCGTTGGGTAGACAAGGGGTGGACATGAACGGGTGCAATTGAGTCGAAGGCCGCAGTCACAGCCCCATTATAGGCCACCACTGCTTCCTCCAGCCCAATTGCACAAGCTGCCCCAACTCTCAATAGGTCCAGTACCGCTGACAGTTCCATAGAGGAAACTCCTCTTAATGGGCTGTACCAGACCATCTCCACAGGGGCAGGACCATCTGGGGGGGTCCCTAAACATGAACCCCATGGTGCTGTGATCTGACCAAACCACCGGATCAACACCGAGGTCAGTAATATTCAAACCTACTGAAAAAAGCAAGTTCAATGTGTGGCCACCCAAATGCGTTACTGATGTTACATGTTTTGTCAAGCCCAGGGCCTCCATGCTCCTCAGGAGATCACTTCCAAATTTTGAGAGCCCGTTGTTGACCTAGGCAATGAAGTCCCCAGGATCAACCACCTAGGGGACTCCAACACCAGGCCAGCGACAAGCTCCTCGATCTCCCTCAAAAAGTCCCCACCCATTCCCGGGGGATGATAGAGCAGGAGAACCCTGAAGCCTGCATCCACACCTATCATGGCGGCCACACATTCAATGGATCATGTAGGACCTACAGTTAGCACTGTGATGTTCAGGCTAGATTTAAAACAAATGGCCACCCCCCCCATCCCTGTGATCCTCTCTCGGGGTGTGTATCATGGAGTACTCAGCCAGGACTGCCACCTCCAAAATAGGAGCAGCATTTTGATCCAGCCAGGTCTCCATGATGCAAGCCAGGTCAACCGAGGATATCAAGTCCGCCATTATGGCAGTCTTGTTCCTCATCGACCTGGCATTGCATAACACAACCCAAATAGGGTGAGGTGAGGTAGCTGGGCCCATCATCTGCCCACGCTCTAAGGAGGAGCCCTTGGGTATGGGAACTAAACATGGCAACCCTCTTTCAAGTTCCCATTTCCCCCAGGGCGTCTCCTTGCCTTCACCATCTGAGTCCCTGACACTCCAGCAGCCACCCGGGTGCAACCCTCTCCAGACCCCCGCTCTCCTGACTATCCCCAAAGCCTTAAACCTCCTATAGGCCTCAGCCAGGAGTGCTGGAAGCTCAAAGGGACAGAGGTCATGGAGGAAGCCCCCCAAGTAGTTGTGCCTTAGGGGTTTCTGTCCGAAACACATTTCCAACTAGTCTCATCTCAAATAACAAAGTCCCCAAAAAACAACCAGTATCACCCCACCCCAAATAAAACCCACACAATTTAAATACAAACCTCACAGTTTCAACCCTTAAACCACCCACCCACCAACAAAAATGTCCACAACCACACACCAGATCACACACGCACCTGCCCAAATACTCACCAAACACATTAAAATTATATTACTAAAATACAAAAACTAGTAGCACAGTCCACTGTTTATCATGTATAGTCATGATTTCAACCAGCTGGTTATCCAAATGATAAGGATACACAGTTTTCTACTCTTGGAGTATGCCAGAAAACTACCATATTACTTAAATATTGAAAATATTGAAGATATTGAAGGGTGAACTCTCACCAACACCCTCTCAGCTTGTCTCAAATATCGTGGCACTTTCACTGCCACCATATTTTATTTAAATATAAGTTTGACAGAAGCTAAGGCTCTCTCACAGCCCTACCAGTTCAGTTTCAGCCAGCATAATACAGTACAATACCCAAAAAGATCCACAAATTTAATCCACAGTCAAAACTTCTGAGGGGTCCTCGACCAGCCCACCCTGAGAAAATAGGATTTAGCACTTCAGCAAGCTGATCCACCGAACCCCACAGCAGGCACCTAGCCCAAGAGTCCCCCCAATCGAAGCTGCCAATGCACGCCCGGCACCAGTCAGATGGTCATCCACGGCCTCCAAGGCAATCGGACCCACACCCACCCTCCACCGACATCAGCCAACCCCTCAGGGGAAACAACCCAGGTCAGGCACCCACTCCCAAGTAGGGTGGACCAAACTCACCCAATCCAACCAATACAGGCAGAATCAGTCCTTCTCGGGGAAGAAAACAGCGATCCAATAGCACAGGTCCCCCTCCAGTCCAACCGCCAAACGGGAGACCAGGCAGATTCTCCACCCACACCAACCACAGATTGCATTCACCCAAACCAATGCTCAGTGCCTCCAATGTTGGCTCCACAGGTCAACAGTCCAGCCACTCACAGAAAACCTCAAAGGAGTTCCTCCACGCCTCTTCACTACCTCTTAATGGGACACTCCACTCGATTTAAACTGGCTGAAATGCAGGTAATTAAAGTGTACTGAATGCAGAGAGAACATCTAAAAATGCTAGACTTTTAATGTCTAAACTGCAGAAATTCAACTGAGATGTTAAACTTTTGGTGTCCGATTCCTTGTTACTTTGGCGTCCTATTCCTCGCTCAAATGGAAATGACAAATACATGGGCACACGGACACACAAATACACGGACTGCACTATGTTCAGACTAACATTACCAAAAGAATAATAAATACACAAATGTAACTTAAAAGGACTTAGTCACACATTGAACTAGGCTATGCCCCAAAAGACAGCTGGCTCAGTGTGGCCGCCATTTTTCCCAGCCACATATGACACTGTAGAGATCCGGAATCCCTGTTAAGGAGAAGTATTTTCTCAATGGTATATTAATCGAGGTTCAAGGTACTCAAGCAGCCACCGGAATCCTACATGTTCAACCACATTATATGGTGGCAAGTCAATGCCTATCATCTCTAAAATTTTCTTTGTTACTGTAACAGCAACAGGGTGGGTTGAGGGATATTTGGCTTATGCCGCAATCAACAGCTGCAGATGCGAGAAGCCTCCCAGGTGAAGGCCTACCCAGCCCACCCTCCCCAATGCCAGATTCGCCACCAGAACACCCAGCATAGCCCTAGACAGCTGCAATTGTCAGCCGCAGCTGCAGAAGCCTCCCAGGGTGAGGGCCTACCTAGCCCACCCTCCCCAATGCCAAATTCAGCAACCGGAACACCCAGCAAAGTCCCAGACAGCCGCAATCTGCAGACACAGCTGCAGGAAGCCTCCCAGATTGAGGACCTACCAAGCCCACCCTCTGCAACACTGGATTAGGCCACCAGAATGCCCAGCATAGCTCCAGACAGCCACAATTGGCAGCTGCAGCTACAGGAACCCTCCCAGGGTGAGGGCCTACCCAGCCCATCCTCCCCAACTCCAGATTCAGCCACCAGAATGCTCAGCATAGTCCCAGACAGCCGTAATCAGCAATCACAGTTGCAGGAACCATCCCAGGGTGAGGAACTACCCAGTCCACCCTCCCCAATGCCAGATTCAGCAACCAACCAGAATGCCCAGCAAAGCCCCAGACAGCCACAATCAGCAGCCACAGCTGCAGGAAGCCTCCAGGGGTGAGAACCTACCCAGCCCACCCTCCCCAATGCCAGATTTGGCCACCAGAACACCCAGAATAGTCCCATACAGCTGCAATCAGCAGACACAGCCGCAGGAAGCCTCCCAGGGTGAGGGCCTACCCAGTCCACCCTCCCCAATGCCAGATTTGGCCACCAGAATGCCCAGCATAGCTTCAGGTACATCCAGTTCCTACGTTGCTCCAGCTTCTGCCTCTCATGCCAGAAAAGGAACCATGGGCACCACTTGTCTCTTCCCGTCCTCCCTTCCCAGCCACCCTCCCACCCAGAGTTGTGCTGTGTTTTGAAATGTAGAGGGGCTGAAATAACCCATCAGCCAAGTTCTGCACACCTGTCTCCTGGGTTCATTTGGCTTGTCCCACCCTTCCCCTAGCCTAAACCCATTTGGTATCTTCCAACCCTAGCAGTCCCATTGTACAGTCTCTCCAATTTCAGCTGAAGTACCCAAACAATTTGTTCAGGCTGACCTTTCCCTGCTTTGCCTGTTCAAAGGCCTAGTTCTCACTGCCATGCTGTATTAAACCATACTCCCTTCTTAACCGTTTCAACCCCCACTCCCCCCATCCTCTCTGTCTCCACTACTCCTTGCATTCTCCCTTGGGTACCCCCACTACTAGTACCCCCATTTCTGGTTGACAAGTCCCAAGGGCAATTTTCTATCTCTTTTCTCAATCTCTGTCTCTCTAGCTACTCTGGCTCACTCTCCTTCACCCCCCACTATACCATGACCCAGTTACTACAGACAGATTCTTCTCCTTCTTCCATGACAGTGCTACTTACTCTGTCTGACTCTGTGCCCTGACAAATGTCCTGGTGACAAGCCACCTTCATTAATGGACTGCTTCCTCTCCAACACTCTTGTTGCCCCTCCTATCTGCCCCCACAACTCACTGCCACTCACTGCCACTAATTCTAGAAAAATGGTTTTCCATCATACGCCTTCTATGCATACATTACAGGCATAAAGTTTATTCATGGTTCAACAAATTTGCGATTGGTTCTTGCCTTTCTCACACTATCTTTCCTACTCTTAGGTGGAGATATTGAACCCAATCCTGCCCCCATCCCACAATAAAGTCTCTGCATTTTCCTCCTGGATGCTAGGAGTCTTCTACCCAAACTGGATGCCCTCAAGGTTTGGATCACACAGCACAGCCCTGACGTCTTGTGCATTATCGAATCCAGGCTGTCTGCCAGGATTCCAGACCCTTCCTTCTTTATCCCCTAATACAACCTCTTCCGCCAGGACCGTGGCAAACGCGGTGGTGGTGTAGCCATGTATGTGAGACAAGCCCTATCCTGCTCCATCACACTAAAGGAATCCATTCCCACCTCACACAAATTCCTAGTTGTACTCCTTTCCCTGCCCTCCACCATCCCTATCTACATCAGCGTACTCTACTCTCCCCTAAAAGTGGCACATGACTCCCTCATTGCTTGTGTCTTCTCCATCTCCTCCCACACAGACAAAGGAGAGCTTATTTTACTCCATGATTTTAATCTAGACTGGCTCTCCCCATCTGCTAAATCGTCCCTTCTCAAGATCGAGTAGCTAAACCTCGCGCAATTAATCTTGGAACCAACACGACTAAATCCAAAATCCTCAAATCATTCCCTCCTTGACTGGGTGCTTTCCTTGCATCCCCACAGGATCACTCCTGCTGGGATCCTCCCAGATGCACTCAGTGATCACCGCATCAACTATTGTGTTAGAAAAGCTGCTGTCCCCCTCTCAACCACTAAATATATCTGGTACCACCCTCTACGTGCCATTGATTCTGCTACTCTACTCCAAGACCTATCCAGTGTCGACTGGTCCCCTTTGCTCTCTGCTCCTGAGGTTGACTCAGTTCTACACTTTTTTCCAGATACCCTAACATGGATCTGGAACACCCATGCCCCTGAAGAGGGCCAGAGTAAAACATCTCCACCACCCATGGATCACACCAGACCTCTTATCCATCTGTAAAGCCCAGGACAAATGTTGGGCACAATTTTAATCTTCGAAGTCCCCAGCACTCCTTCTTTTGTACAAAGCCCACTGAAACGTATGTACCAAGACTATTCATCAGGCAAAAGCTGCTTATTTTAAGTCCCAACTCATGGCTAACTCTGGCTCACACACAACTTTCTGGAATGTTATCCATTTCCTCATCATCACCCCCCCCGGGTTCTGTTGCCCCTCTAGTCCTTAACCTAGATGGCTCAGCTATCTCTAACCCTGCAACTATAGCCAAGACTTTCAACAAACTTTTCACCACATGTGCCCTGCCTCACAACCCTACTGCCTCCCCTATGAGCCACCCTTTCCCTCCCCTTGGTTCTGGCTATCTTCTCCCTCCCATCTCGACCACTAAGGTTTAAAAAGCTTGAATGTCCCTAAATCCAGCTAAATCAAGTCTAGATGGTTTTCACCCGAAGCTCCTATGCATCTCTGCCCAGCCATAGCCTACCCCCTAGCCCACCTGCTTAATCTCTCCCTCTCCACCGGTACTGTCCCCCAGGCCAGGAAACAGGCTAAAGTCATTCTATGCCATAAAGAGGTGGGTGCCTGACTTCCCCCACCAGCTACAGGCCCATCTCTCTCCTGCCCTGTCTTGCCAAACTGCAGGAATTTCTGGTTTACTCCAGGGTCCTGAACCATCTCACAGCATCTGGCATGCTCTCCCCATTTCAGTCGGATTTCAGAAGACAGCATTCCACTATCACCTCCCTGCTCCAGGTCTCCGACTTAATACACTCCGCGATGGACCAAGGTCATATCACAGCCATCATTTCTATAGCCCTTGCGAAGGTGTTTGATTCGGTTTCCAACCAACTACTGCTCTACAAACTCCAAACTCTCAGGATGTCCCATACTACAGTCATCTGGTGCAGCTCCTACCTGAACGACAGACAACAATCAGTCCTAGTCAGCAATGCCCTATCCTCCCCCCTCCCTATCCTCGCAGGCGTACCCCAAGGCTCTATACTCGATCCCATCCTTTTTTCAGTCTTTCTAAATGACCTCCCCTCTGTCTGCTCTGCGTCCCACCTACCTATGTATGCAGATGACACAGTGATCTTCTCCTCTGGCTCTGCCCTGAGTGATGTTGTTACTCTCCCTCAAGACTTTGAAAAAGTACAGCACTGGTTCCAGGCAAACCAGTTGAAATTAAATGCCAAGAAAACTGTTTCTATGTTCTTTGGTACCAGACAGAGGGTGTCTAGATTTCAGTTCACCTTCGTGTTCCTCACTCTGGATGGCTCCCCCTAGAGGTGGTCCACAAGTTCAAATACTTAGGATGCTGGCTGGACAGTAACTTAGACTTTTCCTCCCACATTGACGCCATCTGCACCAAACTCTGCCCAAAACTCAGCATCCTCTACCAGCACAAAGATTGCCTCCCCTTACCTACTCACCATGACCTTGTCACCAAAACAATCTTATCCATTTTTGATTATGCTGACATTGCCTATGCATCTGCCCCTGTGACTTCCCTCTCTCAACTTGACACTCTCCTAAACTTTTTCTGTCACTTTGCAACCTCCTCCCCCCCTCCCCTCACTCACCACTGTCTACTCTACTCTGCTCTTTCTATTGCGCCTCTTTCCCACAGGGGCCTGGTCCACAGCATCTCCCTACTTGCCAAATACTGGTTTGGGACCCTCCCCTCCTACCTCCTCTCCTACCGCTTGCCACCAACTCACCTCTCTACGTACTCCCTCCACTCCAGGGATACTCGTTCTTTCTCCCTCCCCCACCCCCACTTGGGGGCAGGGACATCTGCTTTTTCCTATTGCCTCCCTTCCCTCTGGAATCAGATACCAAGAAAAACCTGCCTCTCCCTCACGCTCACTTCCCTAAAGTCCTCCTTACGATTTCTCCATCGCTCTGACTGCTCATGCCTGTCGTCTACCCTGCCCCACTCTTCCTAGCTTACCGTAACCCCTTGCCTATGCCTCCATTTATCTACTTTTCCTCCACTTCGACCTTCATAATCACTTAACGTCTCCTACTTTCTGTAGCCCTAGTCTCCAATTAGCAATGTTGTTTAGTATATCTACTATATTTTACTATTATTTTTGCCGCACTTATTCTCTGTCAGTTTGACATTATTGTAATTCTCTTGTTTCTACAAATGTTTTGCGTTCATTCAAATTATGTTTCACTGTACTCACATTTTGTCCTGACCTGCCTGTTTTTATTTGCCTGCAATTTTCTGTTAAATTTTTGTTATCCTCCTCCCCATTCATTCCCTCAGGTCACACCAGGGAAAGAGCCTTGGCACAGTGTGCTTTCCCTGTTAATACATTTTAAATCAATAAATAAATATAAAATGTTTATATGCTTTTGAGATGGTGAGCTGTTTCCTTGAAGGGGTGGGGCTTTTGAACATGTGGCCACTACCAGTAACCGCAGAACTTGGAGTCTTTTTGACTGGATGGAAGTGCTGGCAGTGTTTCTCTACTGGTGCAGGGGCTGCTACTGTTTTCATCTGTTGTAGTTACCCCTGACTGTAGTGAGCTATCATCACGTTCACTTTCTGTTCTATTCTCAAAAATGGATTTCTCATTAATGTTATGACAGCTGACTAGGTGCTTTTTCAGTGCTGAAGTTCCTATCATGCCTTTCTTTTTAACTCTGCTGATTGCCCATTTACAAATATTGCATGTTGCCACCAACTTACTAGAAGCATTAACAGAGAATTATGACCAAAACAAAAGAGGATACCTTTTAGCAGTGTTGGGTAAGTTACTTTATCTATTACTTTCTATTTCTTTTGGAAACTTGATCCAGGAAGCTCTGTGCAGTCACTAGCAAGGATGGAGAAGTACTAGAAAAAGTAATACACCTGCCAGTTACAGTTACTTCTTTCTTTTTATACAAAAACAATGCAAACATAATAAATAACTATAACAGATGACATTTATTTGAAAGTAATAGGTTAGTTACTAGTTACTTTCAAATAAATGTAATCAGTTGCAGTGATATATTACTTTTGTATAAAAAGACATAAGTAATTCTAAGTGTAGGGAGTATTACTTTTTCCAGTACTTTTCCATCCTTGCTAGTGACTGTACAGAGCTTTCTGGAACAAGTCTCCAAAAGTAATAGAAAGTAATAGAAAAAGTAACTTACCCAACACTGCTTTTTATGTTTGCTTGCACGCATGTGCAAAAAACATAGTGCCATCATCCGAGTTTTTGTAGGTGTGGCACTCTGTCTTCTAATTCAGTCAGTGTGTTTGCAGGCGCGGCCACAGTTCACCAATGAATGCTGCAGCTGTCTATGACAGCAGTTGAGAATGCAGTGCAGTACAGTTGAAAGGGAGAGCTCCACTTCAGTGAGCAGCGATAAGATAGTGTTGATTAGCATATTGCCAGCAATCCTGTTTGTATACGTCTCTGATTTCTCTTCCTGGAACATAAATTCAGTTTGAAGTGAACTTTTCCTAGGACTATCTTTCCGGGAGGAGGCGACAGGGGTGCCCAATCCCCCATTTACTCAATTAAACCCCCCCAAAAGAAACAGACTTCCAGTTGCCACCCTGGGAGCCCACCCCAGTGTGGCACATGTCTGTATGGCTGATGGGGGTGCCCAATCCCCCGTCGGCTCCACTGCCTCCCCCCCCAAAAAAATCTTCCAGCTGCCACACTGGGAGCTCACCTCAGTGTGGCACAAGTCTCGCATCATCATCCTCGGCTCCACTGCAACCCCCCAAAAAAATCTTCCAGCTGCCATACTGGGAGTCCACCCCAGCTTGCACAAGTCCCATGTCATCCTCCTGAAAAGAAAACAAACACCTGAAAAGAAAAAAAAGGTCCTCATTGATTGTCTTGCCCCAACCCATGCCCACCCTCTGCATCCACCTCTCCACACCCACCTCACCCCACCACTTACCTCCAGAGGCCGGTGAGGACGATCTTGGTGGACCGGGAACACGTCTGCACCCTTCAAAGCCGACCGTGAACTGAAGAAATTCCGGTAAGTTGTATAATGGAATAAATAGTTTTTTTCAACTTTGATGCATATCTCAGGCATTTTTTGGAATTTTGGCACCAAATTTTCAACATTGGGTTTTTGGGACCTCTTCTCATGAATTCTGGCACTGTCATGGCGTTAATCGGCCCCAAAAGGTGATTTTATGGTCACTGCGAGGAATCACCTTTCAGGACCGATTTACGAAATGAGTGTCACAGTTCATGAGGTAGGCCCCCAGAAACTCTATGTTGAAAATTTGGTAAAAATATTCCCCAAAATGACTGATTTATGAGTATGCATTGCACAGTTCCTACACACGCTCGTAAGTTCACAACTTTTTAATATTTTCACTGCAGATTTTCAACATTGCCATTTTTTACACCTCCCCATGAACAGTACAGCTGTCATTTTTCACATCCTGTTCGAAATGTGTTTTCGCACCTGTGGTGCCAAATGCCGTAGTAGCTGTGCCAAGCAGCTTTCGACTAACAAACTGATATTGCCACTGTTCATGAGGTGGGGTCACAAAAACCCATGTTGAAAATTTGGAGTGAAAATACCAATGAACGCCTGAGGCATTAGGGTTTCCACCAACGCTTCGCCTCTGTAGAGAATGACAGACATCAGGGGTGGATTTGGGATTGTCACCTCTGAATGCTCATACTATTCTCCACTCTCACCCACACCCTGCAGCCAGTGAGAGGCATCGAGGTGCCTTTGACTCTTTGGTTCCCAAAGTTCACCCCATTCTCCTATATAGCACCCATCTCACCGTATTTCCTGGATGGAATGGTGTGAACATAAGGGCCAAAGACCCCAAGGCACACCATGACACTTGTCGGTGTCTGCAGGGTAGGTTGTGGTGAAATGACGTGGCCGTTATGCCTGATGACCCAAAGGCACACCCCAATGTCTGTCAGTATCTGCAGGGTGGTGGTGGGGTTGGCTTCAGTTCAATACTTCACTGCCATTCCTATTATGCAGCTCTGTAACTCCTACACTACCAATGCCAATGCCAGCAAGCAAATATTCAGTATTGACAAATGCTTGTTAGTTTTGTTGCCAGGTAGGCATTGCAGCTCAGTCACCATAGTTTTTTTTTTTTGTTGTTTGGGATTTTTGTTGGACCTCTTCCTGTTGTTCTTAATTCCCTTCCTCTAACCCACTGTCCTCCTCCTCAACCATAGAATTAGAAACATTTGCTTCTACTTGTTCCTTGTCTGCGGTTTCCATCCCCTCCCCAGTAAATCTGCCTCATGACTGCCTCATTCATCATCTTTATTTTCTTTGCCCTCATCAGCCTCAGTGGAATCAGATGTTGAGGGACTAACAGCAGCATAGTGTGCATTTATTTCATACCTGGGAGTGCCTCAGAGGGTGATGCCCACCTACCCTGTTGTTTTAACTAAAGAACCTTTTTTGGCGGGGGGGGGGGGAGACTGATCCAGCCAATGCACCTTTATTGGGCTCAAGCATTCTGTTGGAGGATGACACTTAGATTTACCAGAAACACTTTTTGGAGTTTGAGTTTGTTGGCCTTGTGCAGGGTGATCAATTAGCCTATCCTTTGGCCCTCTCTTTTGGTTGTCTGAAGCTGCAGTGACTACCTGAGACTCAGAACATTTCCATCCATCTTTTTCTTTTTTGTATTTTTCAATTCCCACACTTACTGTACAGGTCCAAACTGACCAGGACCACTTCCTTCTCAGCTCACTAAGAGTGACTCTGAGTCCTACTGTCACTGTTAGTGACTCACTGTATTCAGCAACTCAACTATGTTATGCTACTACAGACTGCGAATACAAATCGGTGATGCAGACATGCACAGCACAACACTCTGGTATAGAGGTGAACTGTTATTTGTTATTGATGATAATGATCACATTGAAAAGTAAGGAATATGACTGATGATGACACTTGGATACTTTTATTGGGCAGAGTGTTGTCAGCAGTTGACTCTCAGACAATGAATGAGAAAAGTAGCCTGTATGGAATTTCTATTTCTTTCCTCTTTTGCTGCCAACTCTATATTTTTTCATTATAGAGCTGTATCTTTTTTTTAACAAAAATTGCTTTGCTTTGCTTTTCCCAGACTATGCAGCCAGCAGAATAGCACCACCCATAACTCTGATCTATGGCAGCTTGTATGTATTTTAATTAATGGTGGCTCTGCCTTCCCATGGACTACCCAGTGAGCAACACTGCACCACCTGTGACCTATGGCAACTTAATGATTGGTTTGCTTTGCCTTCCCTTGGACTATGCAGCCAACAGCACTGCACCACCCATGACTGTGATCTATGGCAACTTAATGATTCCGTTGTTTTTTAATGGTTGCTTTGCTTTGCCTTCCCTGGACTACCCAGCACTTCACCACCCATTACCGTGACCTATGGTAACTTGTATGTATTTTAATTACTGATGGCTTTGCCGTCCCCTGGACTACCTACCCAGCCAGCAGCACTGCACCACCTGGCAACTTGGTCTTGTATTTTTACTTTGCCTTCCCTCAACTGCCCCCAGCCCAAAACACCTCAGACCGTCACCTGTGACAACCTATAATTTTTAATTAATTTGGCAACCCGTGTTTTTTTTGTTTTTGTCTTTAACAGTATTTCCTTTTTTTTTTCACTTTTTGCAGCAGTTGCTTGCCCTCTCCTACTACCCTGGCCTGCAGCGCAGAGTAGTATTACAGGTAGCAACACTAGACTGCACTCAGCCACTTTTTGGTGGGGCACATGTTACAAACAATCTCTTTTTGTCACAAACTTCCCCTCAGAAGTTTGAATTTTCTTTGCGGGCTCCCCCTCCCCCAATCTCCACCCCCCAGCTTGGATCTCTCTCTATCCCCTCTTATTCTTGACACTTTTGGCAGCAGCACTGACTGCCACTGCACAGTCAGTGCTCCACTTTTCATTCTCTTTTTGTTTTTGTTTTTTGTGGTTTGGGCTCGTCTGTCCCCCTGCACTGGTTAAGTGCTTGGTTGCTTGCCATCACTGTCAGAGAGCAGTCTGCTCTTTGCTCAGCTCTCTCTCCTCTGCACAGCATGGTGGGCTTATGGCTTTTTTATAGCCATCTTTTTGGTGTCATATGACACCAGGACAAACTCCCTTGCTAATTGGATGCCACCAGCTGCCTGTGCTGAGTGTGGTATGCTGCATGCTGATGGCATGGGGGTGACTGGGATGTGGAGCAGATTTGCTTACCATGGACCTGGAATTGGACTTTTTCGGCAAAGTCTGTATTGGTCCAGGTCCATGGGTAAGCACCATATCTGGGGGGGGGGGGTGCTGATTTATGGTGGAACAGTCTGCCCAACTCTAATAAAAACATAATATAATATATAACATAGCATAACACAACCTAGCTTTTCATAGCATAACATAACATAACATGACATGACATATCACAGTGCAGTGCAATACAATACAACACAATGCAAAGCAACACAACATAACGTAACATAACATAAATGCTGGTTTGTTTTTCCCTTGGGGTGAGAAACAGATGAAGCACAGTGATGGATCCTTAGTAGGGTGAAATTCTTGTCTGTGTTGGTCTCAGAGGGTGGCCACTGGAATTTATTCCTCTAATGCCCTTCCTCTGTCCGTAGCTGCTCCTAATTTCCCCTCTGCCATTAGAAATATCATCAGGCAACACAGTTTGGGTTTTCACTGCTATGCAGATGATACTCAACTGTATATGTCCTTCCTACCCAGACAGGTTGATGCAGTCTCTGTGCTAAACAGCTGTCTTGCTGAGATCAAGAATTGGATGAGCACCAGCTGGCTGAGACTGAATCCGGGAAAGATCAAAGTGTTGGTAGTGGACCTGGGTCATCAAGAGGTGGGTTTGGGAGCTGGACAGGCATCAGGCTTATGGCTTAATGGTGTTCAGCTCACTGCTTCAGACCAAGTGCATAACCTGGGTGTTATTTTTGATGATGGCTTGACCCTGAAATCTCAGGTGTCAGCCGTTGTTAAATCCTCATTCTACCATCTGAGGAATATCACCCGGGTGAAACACCTGGTTCCTCCAGATGACCTGCCAACATTGGTCCACACCTTCATCACCACCCGCCTTGACTACTACAATGCCCTCTACCTAGGGCTTCCTGGGGTTGATAGCCACTGCTTGCAGCTAGTGCAGAATGCTGTGGCCAGACATTTGACTGGTACATCTAGGGCCAGTCATATTATGCCTGTGCTGTGTGGACTGCACTGGCTGCCTGTTCAGTGGCAGATCACCTTTAAAGTTGGCTTGCTATTCTTAAAACCCCTACACAAACAGGGGCCTCGCTACCTGCAAGATCTCTTGACTCCCTACTGCTCCCTCTGTCCTCTCTGATCCACCGACAAGGGATTGCTGGAGATTCCCAGGGTTCATTTAAAAACATCTGGTGTCTGTGCTTTTTCCTTTGTAGCCCCTACCCTGTGGAATTTTTTACCTCATCGGTTAAGAGAATGCCTGACCGTTGATAGATTTAAAACTAAGCTGAAAACTTGTCTTTTTAATTTAGCCTACCCAGTCGAATTTTACTTCACTGATGTATTTATTGTTTAGTGTAATTTTTATATTTGTATGTTGTATTTCAATTGTGAAAAACCCTGGATCTGGAAAGGCACTATATAAATAAAGATTTACTTTACTTACTTACTTTACTTCTCTTTTCAGCCTTTGCAGATTGTGTGAGAGGCCCTTTGACACCATGCATTTATGCTTAAAGAGCAACTGACATGATGTTTGGCTCTAGGCAGGCAACCCATGACATGGAGTTGCCTGCCCTATGAGCTGTTTTAGCCATATTTTGGCTTTTTTGCTACTTATTGAAAAAGGTATTACCTCCATATTGCTTGGCTCATAACTTCTGTGTATGAGCCAAGCAGCCACTGAGCACTGCCCCTAAAAACAGCATAATGATGATGCAAGATAGGAATGGGGCTCAGGTGCTCTGAGAATGTAATAGGATCAGGGAGGAGTCGCCTAAATGTACCTAGATTATCTTTTCTGGAAGGTATACATGCACGGGGTAATATATTTATTTATTTAAAATTTGTAGCCAGGAAAGGCACAGTGAGCAGAAGCTCATTTCCAGGTTTGACCGGGGATAAAATACAGGTAAAAAGATAACATGACAAACACAATGTATTTATTTATTTATTTATTGAAATGTTTCACCAGGAAAGTCACACTGAACAATATAAAATTGCCCTTCTCATGGAACGTCCTGGGGGAAGGGGACATGGGAGTACAGTAATCAAAATCACATTTCCATGCAGTATTATAGAACAGTATATATACAATAATCAGCAACACATTTCCTAAGGTAATACAAAACAGAGAAGCAACAGAGTAAAAAAAACAATACATCAGTTAGTAGCATTAGATAATCATTGGGATTTGATGCAAGAGGAGTAAATTAACAACACTGCAGACTTAATACATACAATGCAGACAAGGAAGTGCAATAAAGTACATAGGTTTCTCCTCACCTTAGGTGCTAGCTGGGAAAGGGATGGGGAAGCCAGAGGGGAAATTAGAAGCAGCTGCAGGATGGAGAGAGGAAGTTGAGAAGGGAGGTCGAGATGGACCACGGGGAGGAGGAGTGCCTGATTTGATGAGGCATTGAGTTCCAGAGCTTAGGGAACCTATGAGAGAATGATGATTGTCCTATAGAGGTGGTGTGCCATGGTATAGCTAGGGTGCAGGAGTCACTGGATCTGAGGGAGACAGGGGCAGTGGAACAGGAGGACAGTGAGAAGGCAAGGTAAGGGGGAAGTGTATCAAACCAGAATTTAGAGATACATTTTTTGCAGTGGGCTAGATGGTGGTTTTCCAGGAAAGGAAAAGCTAGAGAGTGACATAGATCACAGTGGTAGGTAAAGGAAGAGGCATCCAGAGTGAAACGACAGAAAGCATTGAAAAGGGGAACATAGTACAATAAAATATACAGGCTTAGAAACAGTACAGTACTGGCACCAATACTGTAGATTAACTATCCCTACCTAGTAGTAATACAAATGTGAGTGAACGTCCATTTACATTTTGTGCAGCCAAAAACTGGAAAAACTTGCCTGGTCCTTATGGATTGCTCCCAGTCATGAAGTCTTTAAACTGAATTTAAAGAAATATTTATGTAGTCAACAGCACTGTACTTGTTTTGTATAGAATTTTATTGTATTTTTCTTTTTTTGTATATGTTTTTGTGTCTTTAAAGTTGTAACTTGTTAAATAGTAACCTCTTGGCTGTCTGTATTGCGGCCCTGGGTCATACATGAAAAAGGGCCTAGGCTCATTGTATTTACCTGTTGAACAAAAGTCTAAATAAATAAAAAGATAACATTACAAAACCAAATGATTATAGCACAATAATATATGCAGGCATGGATATAAAGTCTGAGATGAACAAGGGCTCAGCGCGGCTCAGCTGGGCATGCATTAAAGTTAGGGTGCATTGGGGCAGGAGCAAGGGGCAGCAGGTAAGAGTTTAAACAGGCACTTGAAGGCAGGGAGAGAGGAGGCTTGACTAAGAGTAGGTGAGAGCTGATTCCAGAGAAAAGGGAGCCGGTAGGAGAAAGCGGATTGACCAGAGGTAGAGTGAGGGTGAGTAAGGGAAAAGGAGTGGGAGTCCCTGGAGCTGAGTGGATAGAAGGAGGGATGGGCAGGGGGACAGAAGGGGGGAGAGATATAATGGAAGGGAGCCAAACTAGTACTTTGGGACGAATGCCAAGGATAGAACAGCAAAGGCCCAAACCGAGGAAAAGATAGCCAACTCAGTTAAGAAGGGAGATAAAACCTTTTATAGGTACATCAGGGAGCGAAGGGAGACCAAGGGAGGGATGGTGGGCAGAGGGAGACTGTGAAAAGGCAGAGATACTAAACAAATATTTTTGCTCAGTATTTACAAATGAAGAGGGGGAGGCGCATAAAACAAACAGTAGAAACACTCTGGATACAGAAGTTGATACCAGCCCATTTACAGAAGAAAGGGTTCTGAAAGAACTCTTAAAACTGAAGGTGGACAAAGCAATGGGGCCTGATGGATTCATCCCAGAATTCTAAAAGAACTAAGGGTAGAACTAGTGACACCACTGACTACCCTTTTTAACAAATCATGGGAGGATGAGGTGGTACCCGAGGACTGGAGGAGGACAGATGTGATTCCCCTTCACAAAAGTGGGAGCAAGGCAGAAGCAGGAAACTACAGACCTGTTAGTTTAACCTCAGTGATAGGGAAAATGATGGAATCACTTCTAAAGGAAAGAATTTTTGAGTATCTTGAGGCCAGAGGGGCACAGGACCCTAGGCAGCATGGATTCACAGCGGGAAGGTCATGCCAGACGAATCTGTTAGATTTCTTTGACTGGGTGACCAAAGTAGTAGATCAGGGAGGGGCTGTAGACATGGCCTATCTAGACTTTAGCAAGGCATTTGACATAGTCCCACACAAAAGATTAATATACAAGTTAGCCAGCCTGGGAGTGGGTCTCAAGATGACAGCCTAGGTAAAGAATTGGCTGGAGAATAGGACACAGACAGTAATAGTAAATGGAGTCCACTCAGGAGAAAGGAAGGTTACTAGTGGGGTACCGCAGGGTTCAGTATTAGGATCGGTCCTCTTCAATGTCTTTATAAGCGACATTGCAGAAGGACTGGAAGGAAAAGTATGTCTCTTTGCAGATGATACTAAGATCTGCAACAGAGTTGATGCACAGGGTGGGGTGGAAAGGATGAGAAGGGACTTGGCAAGGTTAGAGGAATGGTCAAATGTATGGCAGCTTAGATTCAATGCTAAGAAGTGCAAGGTAATGCACCTGGGAAACAAAAACCCAGGGGAAGAGTACACAATGGGTGGTGAGATACTAACAACAACAAAAATGGAAAGGGACCTGGGGGTAGTCATATCAGATGACCTAAAGGTGGGCAAGCAATGTGAGAGGGCAGCAAGGAGGGCTGGGGGGATACTGGGATGCATAGGGACAGGCATCACCAGTAGAAAACAGGAAGTTATTATCCCTCTGTACAGACAGCTGGTGAGACCCCATCTGGAGTACTGTGTGCAGTTCTGGAGACCCAATCTCCGCAAAGACATAGACAGGATGGAAGCTGTCCAGAGGAGGGCACTTAAAATGGTGCAGGGTCTGCACCGAAGATGTATGAAGAGAGACAAAGGAGCTTATATGTATAGCCTTGAGGAAGGAGGGAGAGGGGAGACATGATAGAAACGTTCAAGTACCTTAAGGAATCAACAAAGTCCAAGAGGGTAGCATCTTTCAAAAAGAGATGTGCAAGAACAAGAGGGCACAATTTGAAGATGGGGGGGGGCGGCTCAGAGGTAATTTAAGGAAGTATTTTTTCACAGAGAGGGTTGTGGATGCATGGAACAGCCTTCCGGAGGAGGATGTGGAGTCAAAATCAGTGGTGGAATTCAAGCATGCATGGGACAGTCATAAGGCAATTCTAGGGGGTGGGGGTAGGAAGACGTAGGCTGCTGGTTAACTAGGATCTGCAGCTTATCCAGTAGGTAGGTAAATGGGCAGACTGGGCGGGCCAAGCGGTCCTTATCTGCTGTCAAATTCTATGTTTCTATGTTTCTATGATAGGTCTGGTGATGGTGGGAAAGTTGAGGGAAAGATAGAAAGGAACAGAGGGAACAATGGTGTGTGTGGAAAGGGGAGCTTGAGAAGTAGCACAAGGCATGTAAGAGGGTGTCTAGTTTTGACCAGGGAGGAGGCATGAGTGGTGCCATACAGGGTGTCTGCATAGTCAAACACAGGGAGAACAGTTTTGATTACCAGCTCCCAGTGAATGGAAGGGGATAGGCAATCTTTATTCCAGTGCAGTACACTAAACTTGGGGCAGAGTCTGGAGTGCAGGGAGTCTATACGGGCGGAAAAGTCCAGGTTGTCATTAAGCCAGACCCCAAGGTATTTGAATGCAGAGATAGCTTCAAGGGGCAATCCATTTTGGGTGATGAAACTGGGGAGGGACGGAACATAGAAACCTAGAAATTGATGGCAGAAGAAGACCACAAGATCCATCTAGTCTGTCCAATATGGGTAACTACCCCCCCTCACTTTCTATCTTTTCTGTAAAATGATACCTTTGTACCTGTCCCATGCATTTTTTAACCCATTTACCATTTTGGCCTCCACCACTTCCCAGGGCAGGCAATTCCATGGGTCAACCACCCTCTCAGTGAAGAACTTCCTAACATTGCATCTGAATCACCTGCCCTTGAGCCTCATATCATGTCCTCTAGTTCTGATGCTCTTCTTCTTCTGAAGGAGCTCCTGTACCCCTACCTTATTTATACCTTTGATATACTTGAATGTCTCAGTCGTGTCCTCCCACTCCCTCCTCTGCTACAGGGAATACATGTTGAGCTCCCTCAGTCTATCCTTATATGCCATTTGATGCAGTCCCTGAATCATTTATGTGGCTCTCCTCTGCACCGTCTCAATCCTATCAATGTCTTTCTTAAGGTGCAGCCTTCAGAACTGTACGCAGTACTCCAGGTGGGGGTGCACCAGCACCCTGTAATGTGGTAGCACCACCTCCCTTCTGAAAGTCATGATTACCCTCCCTATGCAGCCCAGCATACCACTGGCCTTTAGCACCACCTTTTTGCACTGCTTCCCCACCTTTAAGTCATCTGATATAATGACTCCTAGGTCTTGCTCCTGGTTGGTGCATGCCAGCTGCTCCCCTCCCAGGTAGTATCCCACCTTGGGGTTTCAGTTGCCTAAGTGCATGACCTTGCACTTTTTGGCATTGAACTTCAACTGCCAGACATCTTACCACTCTTTGAGTTTCCTCAGATCTGATTCTATGCTCGTGACTTCTTCTGGGGTGTCCACTCTGTTGCAGATCTTGGTGTCATCTGCAAACAGATACACCTTCTCTTCCAATCCATTACCAATGTCAGCTATGAACACATTGAAGAATAGGGGCCCCAGCACTGACCCCTGAGGCACTCCACTAGTCACTTCCCTCTCCGTCGATACCACTCCATTTACCTGCACCCACTGTGTTCTTCCCTTCAGCCATTTGTTTACCCAACCCACCCACCACTTCCTTACTTATTCTGATGTGGTCTAACTCCTTTACAAGACTTCTGTGTGGAACTGAATCGAAGACCTTACTAAAGTCCAGATAGACCACATCCACCACTCCCCCATGGTCCACTACCTTTGTTACCCTGTCAAAAAAGTCAACCAGGTTTGTCTGGCACGACCTTCCAGCTATAAAACCGTGCTGTTCTGGGTCCTGTTGCCCACTGGATTCCAGACGTGCTACTATTCTTTGCTTGAGCAGTGTCTCCATCAGTTTTCCTATCACCGATGTGAGGCTAACTGAACGGTAATTTCCAGCCTCCTCCCTGCTCCCTGATTTGTGAAGTGGGACCACTGTCGCCCTCTTCCAGTCTTCAGGCACTGTCTCACTTTCCAGTGATTTGTGGAAGAGCTCCACCGGGGTGCTACTATCACACTCCCCAGTTCCCAGGAAGCCTGGCCAGTTTTTGTCATGTCCTGAATGTCATTGTACCAGTTTTTTTGGTGTTGACTCTAAGTTAGTTTACCTGAAACCAGATTAGCACCTTGTTAAAATCATGCTGGAGAGAGGCTTCCATGTCAGGAGTAAAAGGACCAAAGGTAAAGATAATAGTATCGTCAGCATACGTGTGTAGTTGGGACTTTGAGCAGACAGTAAGGAGGTCATTGATAAAAAGCAAGAAAAGGACTGGACCCAGGATAGAACCCTGGGGACTCCAGCAAGGATGAGGAGAGGGGAAGATAGGGTGGAACCCAACTGGACTGTCTGACGCCTGTTCATCAAGTAGGAACTGAACCAGTTCACAGTTCGTGCCTCCTGGCCATCTGAGTGCAGCTTGTTTAGTGGGATACTGAGTTGAAGGCCTTTGCTAGGTCTATGAAGATGGCATCAGTGATGTGCCTGAGATCCATCCCTGAGTGGATATAATCTGTGACATGCAGTAAGGAGGAGGTGGTGGAGTGACCCCTCCTAAAGCCAGCATGGACAGGGGACAGGATGCCAGAGACAGAGAGGAATTCAGCATGCCTGCTGTAGACTAGGGACTCCTGGAGTTTGGCAAGGGATGGGAGGAGGGATACAGGATGGTAGTTCCCAGGGGAGGCTGGGTTGCCACTTTTGAGAAGAGGCAGGACCTTGGCCTCTTTCCAGGCCTGAGGGACCTTGCTGGAAGAGAGGGAAAGATTCAAGAGGTGCGTGAGGTGGAGGGGAATGGCTGGGGCAGAGATGCAGAGGAGTTTTGGGTCAATGCCATCTGGGCTATTCTTTTCAGGATTGAGGAACCTGAGAGCTTGAGGGACGTTCTGTTGGTAGATTGGGGGGGAGATGGTATCTGTATGGGAGGGAGGGACAGGGGCCGAAGGGGGTAGTCAGGAAGAGCGCATTGGCAAAGAACTTGCTGAAGATGTCTGTGACAGGCTTAGGGTCAGAGACCAGTGAGTTATCCACAGAGAGGATGGGGAGCAACTGGGGGGTGAGGATGGAGTGGATTGTATTCCAGAAGCTATGGGGGCAGAGGTTGGAGCGCAGGTGCTCCTTGAAGTAGTCTGCTCTGCAGCATGGATGGCCTTAGTACATAAGTTTCTTACGGTCTTGTATGCTTGGTGGTTGGCCAGGGACTGGGAGGATTTGAAGAGGGCCTAGGCCTGATCATGCAATTTGCACTGAGCAATTAGGTTTGCTGTGATCCACGGATGATGGTATCTCTTTATCCTTGCTTTTTTTGAGGGGGGTGTACAAGTTACAGGTTCTGGTAAGGATGCTTATGAATGAGCCTAGGGCAGAGTCAATGCTGGGAGCGGAGAACACAGGAGACCAATCAGAGGTGTAGAGGATGTGTAGTATGTCATTGTTGTCAAAAGCCCTGAGTGAGCGGTGATAAATGTATTTGGGAACTGAAAATGTGGGTCATACCTTCCTAACACAGTAGGTCAGGCAGTGGTCACTGAAAATGTTGGTGAGGGTACCTGCCATGATGATACAGTGGGGTTGCGAGGAGAGTACCCAATCTAACAGGGAATGGTTTTGGAAGTGAAGGTTTAGACAGGTTGCTTCCATTATGAGCTGGGTAAGGTTTAACAATTCAATGTTGTGTACCACAGGCATGGATGTTGGGGAAAGTCAGTTAGAATTGAAATCCCCAAAAAGGATACGCTCCCCAGCAGAGGCGTAGGTGGTCATTGAGGCAATGCATGAAACCAGAGACTTAGGAGGAAGTCTGGGGGAGGCATATCAAGTTCCTACATATAATGGGTGGGTGGCAGGGATGGTTAATTTGCCAACAATAAGTTTGTGGGAGGATGGGAGTGATACTTGAAGAGATGGTGCATGAGAGGGAGTGTCGGATGTAGAGAGCCACTTCTCTGCCACATTTTCCTCTATCCTGGTGGAAGAGGTTGTAATCTGGAAGAGCTAGTTGGGAGTCAGGGATCTTGGAAGACAGCAGGTTTTGGAGATGCAGAGGATGTCTGGGGAGTGCTGGGTGGTCCAGACTTTTAGGGCATCTAGTTTAGGAAGAAGGCTCCTGGCATTGAGATGGATGGTGCTGAGGCCTTTAGGTAGTGTAAGGGGGGGGGGCAGGGGCCACTGTTGGGTTCAACAGCCCCCAAGAGAAGCAGAAGGAAAAGTAAGAGAAGAAGAAGAGAGAAGCATTTCCACTGTCTGAGGCGGCATTTGTGGGTGTGCTGGGGAGAGATAGGTGAGGTGTCAGATGTGGTGGAGGGATTCTTGGTTTAGGAGGAGTGAGCAAAGCATTCCAGAGTAGATAATTGGTTTGGGTATGGGGGGTGATAGGGGAGAGAGGTGGAGGGGAGGGGAGAGAGAGGAAGGGAGAAAGTACGTTGGGGAAAGGAGAGTTGGAGAAGGCAGGATGGAGGAGGGAGAGAAGGGGGTCTGAGCAGGTAGGAGGAGGAGAGAGTGGGAACAGGATTAGCATGATATGAGGGAGGGGGGTAAGGGGTAGAGAGAGTGTACCTGAAGGAGGGTAGTTTAATAAAAGGTAGTGAAGATAGAATTACTATTGAACTTGATCAAGTAGCAGATGAGAGACTAGCACTAGGCATAAGCTGTACTGGAAGAAAGTTTTTAGCACAATGCCCAGTATTGACAGGTCATATATAACATATATTATAGCCCCATTCATGTGTACCCACCAGCAAAGATAATCTAATTACATTTAGGTGACCCCCTTTCTGATCCTATTACATTCTCCATAGAGTGCCTGCAGCCCTGTTCTGTACCTCACGTCATATTTATTCTGTTTTTAGGAGTGGGGCTGCAGTGCTCGGAAGCCGCTCAGTTCATACAAGAAAGTTATGAGCCAGGCTTTATGGAGGTAATAACTTTTTTATAAGCAACAAAAAAAGTCAAAATATGGCTAAAATAGCTCCTAGGCAGGCAACTCCATTGTATGGGTTGCCTGCCAGGATCGTGTCAGTTGCTCTTTAAAGCAGAACAAGCAAAACTTTTCATGGTAATTTGCACATACATTCCACAATGCTTTGCATTACGGGGGGTTTGTATTTCTTTGAAACCTGCTTTGTTGCCAGTTCCCTTTTTGGGTAACCTTTGTCTCAGTGCTTTTCTGCTAAGGTTCTTTGTCTTTTTAACTTGCTTTCTTATTTTGGGCCATGCGTGAGTCAAACCCATAAGACCACTTTAGAGCTGGTTCATTTTTCTCATGGAGTATGATACAGATGAGACACACAGCTGAATCATGAGTAGGACAAAACTGGTGTCTGTCTTTTCTGTTCTCAGCCTTTGAAGATTCTGTGAGTGGCCTTTTCGTACAATGCAATCCTGCTTAAAGCAGAACCAGCTTAAATTTTCATGTTGATTTGTATATACGTCCCATGGTGCATTGTATTCTGTAGATATGTGTGATTTTGTATTTTTTTGAAACCTTGTTTTGTTCACAGTGCCCTTTTTGAGTAACCCTTGCCTCGGTGCTTTTGTGCCAAGCCTTGTCTTTATCACCTAATACACATAATGTAAATATAATGCAATATAAATATAAAATGACATATAATTAAGCAATAAGGCATGACAGGGGTGTGGTATATCATGGGATATCGTCACGCCTCGGGTGGTTATGGCACAAGGCCGCGGGCAGTCGTCCAGCGACCAGTAGCGATACTATGATATACCACACCCTATGACTTATTGTTTATTATGAACTGGATTGCATATATGTATCAATAAAATATTTTACAAAAAGCTTCTAAAATGTTTTAGTAATGCATTTTGTAATGTGTAGGGATACATTGAAATAATATAGTCCGTTTAGTTTTTGATGTGGGTGGTAGGTGGCCTTATTGTAATGCTTTGTTAGAATGAGGAAGAACTAGGTTGTGAATTGAATTAATTATTTTTTTTATTTGTAGTTGCTTGTTCAGCGGGTGACAAGGTTCTCAATTCCCGAGCAGGAATGGTGCTGGCAACCCATGACGAGAAATCACTTTTTTTGACATGTATTTTTCTAACATAGAAATCAATTTATACGTTCACCCTGGTGTCAAAATATTAGTGTAGCTCTTAAAACGAGTGTTGTTTTAGTTGGGAAGTACTTTTGAAAACTAAAGCCGTGATTCTGAGGAAGCGCATCAGTGTCCGCCACAGATGCCGATACACATGCTCGGAGTCTTGTGTTTAGCTTTCGAAAGGCGGTTGCCAGGTAAAAAAAAAACCATTAGTTTGAGTAATGAAATATTTTTTTTACATCAGCGGTGAATTCAGTACTTTATTTTTATGTCTGGATTGTAAGACCGCACTGCCGGAGACAAACAGGAGCAGCTGACTGCAGGGGAATTTTTGTGTAAAAGAATGATGCAAGCGGGAGTACATGAGGAGCTATTGCTGCTGCCGACTGTAAGTTCAGAGTGGCTGCCCGTTGTCGTTGGAATGATTTTTTTATCTGCCGGTGAGAAGGCTGGTGACCGGAGGTTTTCTGAAGCCGTGATGATGTAGCCCAATATCATCACGGCTTCGAAACCCTCTCGGCCAATCAGCTTCCTCCATTTACGATCACCAGTTCATAATTAAGCAATAAGGCATGACAGGGTGTGGTATATCATGGGATATCGTCACACCTCAGGTGGTTGGAGCACAAGGCCGCCGTTGATCGTCAACGACCGGAAGCGATTTCATATTCTGGCATATACCACACCCTGGAGTGCCTTATTGCTATTAAGAACTGGGTCAATTGATATTTAGGCATTTAATGTAAAAAGAAATTTTAAAATATTTTAATGCTGTTTTTATAGGTGTGTAGGTACACATTTAAAAAAAGTTCGTAGGTCACGTTTTGGGCAGTAGGTGGTGCTGTTGCATGTGGATTTTGTTAGAACGTCTTCATTCCCATAGTATTGGTGCCCCTTCCCCAAAGTTTAGTTTGCTCGACCACGTTGTCTATTATGGAGTAACTGAAGCTAGTTTTTGGCTTTTTGTTTTGTTTGAGGAGTTGAAGAGTCGCGATGTCAACCGCAAAAAAAAAATATGTGGGTGGACGATAAACTGCCTACCAATGTGCACCACAGTTCCGCAAGATGACAGAAGTTGTTTTTTATGTCTGGATTTAGTGTGTTTTACCTGCATTGCTTTTGAGGAAAGTGAGATGGTAAGGCATTACAGTATATATTTAACGCGATTGTGTTCTGAAGGAGTGGGTTGTAGATTCTGGCGGTTTGGCGCAAGGCAGCATGACAGCGAGGGCGGGGGGGCAGTTTTTTGTGATGAAGTAGCTGGTGCTGTCAGAGAAAGAAGAGGGAGATTTATTTGTGTTTGCAGAGCGTGTGCTGTGGGCGACAGTTGTGTGGATGTTATTTTTTTTTTAATAATGACCGGCTGAAACTCTGACTGGCTACAGACTGCGAGAGATGAAGAACACTGCGCTGGGAGTGAGCAGGCTGGTGGCCGGAGGTTTTCTGAAGCCGTGATGATGTAGTCCGACATCATCACGGCTTCAAAACCCTCTCGGCCAATCAGCTTGCTCCATTTATGATCGCCGGTTCATAATGTATAATATCAAATAATTATAATACATTATAATACTATAATAGCATATACATTAGTCATACAATGGGATTGGGCTCATACCATAAATGCTACCACCCAAGTACAGTACTCATGGGGGGGTGCTATGCTGTTGCTATACTGTTAGGGTGTGCCATTGCTCAGATGAGACATTAAACTGAGGTCCCTTGTACCCATCTGTGATGTTGTCCAAGTGGAAGTAGTAGAACCCAAGACACATTTTCCAAGAGTAGGGTTCTTTACCCAGTGTCCTCGACAAAATTCCCCTTCCAATGGATCCAGTTTGTGCAATTGCTCAAGGCTGTGTGGGGTTGTTGATGTGTGAGATGTCTGCCACTACTCTTTTACAGTCATTTCACTGCCAGTCCCACATTGCTTTCCCTTAGGGATAGACTGTGTATGAAAAGTGCTATGTGAAATGCTGCCAGATTTGAAAAATTCAATCTCCCTTGTTAATGAGGTGGGGTCCCAAAAAGGCCATGTTGAAAATTTGATGTAAAAATATGAAAAATGACAAAGTAATGACTGAAAGTTCAAACCTCATTGAAATATATCAAACCGCATTTACCTTATTTTCTCATATCACAGTTACTGGTTCCAGCAGCAAGACGTGTCTTTGAACAGAGAGTGGATCTGCATCGTTAGACATGTTCAGGTGAGGGAGGGGGTGTGGGGTGGTGGGTGATAAGTGGGGGTTCAGGGTGGAGTGGGCAGAGTTCTGAGGGGTCAGATCACTGATGTACCATTTTCTTTTTTACAGGTTTTTGTATAAAATTAAAAACATCAGTAAGGGATGACTTTCTTTATTTGCAGGGGGACACTAGCCAACACTGGGGACTTGGCAGCTCAGTGTTGGGATACTTTTAAGTAGCACAGAGGCTGGGCCCCACTGGTGCTGCCATCTCTTACAGAAATATAAGTGTGCTGTACAGAATGCATGCCACATGCTTAATTGTGCAATGTTTGCATGCGGTGCGCACACACACAGTGAACCTAAGCGAACCAGGTCTAAAAAGCAAATCAGGTTCGCATGCTGCAAGCTTGACATGTGTGCAGCAGCTAAGCTGGTGTGAACATGTTCTAAAAATCACATCAGGTTCATGTGTTGCATGCTTGACAGGAGTGCAGCAGTTAAGCTGGTGTGAACATCATTTAAAAATTACATCAGGTTCACATGCTGCACACTTGCTATGTGTGCAGCAACTAAGCTGGATCAAATCTCATCTACAAAAACACATCAGTTTCTATTTCTTACACTAGTGCTAGCAATTAGAGCCATTAAAATACATTAGGTGGGATATTCAGACTGCACCAGGCAGGGGCGCAAGCCTGGGTGCAGCGCAACTGGTCTGCGCCAGGGCAGGGACCAGGCGATATGCAACGGTGCTGTGCCATGGCTCAGCACCATTGAATATGGTGCTGAGGACACATGCACAGTGCACGGCGCTGTGGCACTGCACCAGTGCAAGTGGCAGGAGGGGAACAGGGGGATGCGCAAGCACATGTGTGGTTGCGCTAGGCGCATCAACCGCAGTATTCAGCACTGGGCATGCAAATGAGGCCATTATGCATGCAAGGTGCAAATGGGGCCATTTGCATGTCATTATGGCCCCACTTGCATGTGGTGCGCCAATCCCCGGTGACTTGCACCTGGCACCCTGCCAGGCTGCAGCCGTTGGGGACCGACGCCCTGCTGCCCCTTGGCGGGCTCCACTCCTGTTCGCCCGATCATGGGAACATGTTGTATTAAGCCCTGGAGGTCCAGTGGACCGATCCCCTTCGCCCGATCGAGGGCATAAGATAATTAACTCCCTGGTGGTCCAATGGGCATGCAAACCACACTGTACTACACAGGCCTGACTTGTGAATGAACCATTCAATTTTTGGGTTTGTAGTATTAGTATGACTGCAGGCTCATGGCTCATCACGGAATGGACCAATAGGCACACAGACCCTACTGTACTCTGTCAGTCGGCGGCGGCCGGGTGGCTTGTAGGCTGGGTGCTGCCACCCACCGCTGACTGGGGTGAGAGTGGCGGGGGCCCCAGTGGGCAGGTGGGAGGGGGTACCACTGGACCACCAGGGTGCCCTTTGATCATTCTGCCCACGATCGGGCACTGGGGGGGTTCCACTGAACCACCAGGGTTTTGTAACTTATGCCCGCATTTGGGTGATGGGGATCAGTCCACTGGATCACCAGGGTGATAATTATCTTATGCCTGTGATTGGGCGATGGATAGCAGTCCACTGGACCACCAGGGATGTATGTAGCAGAGGCCCGCAAACAGACAAGGGGGGCACAATGCCCCCTGGGCAGGGGGCATGTGGACCATGTCCTGGGTGGTTGGGTGGCCACGCACAGCAGGTGGCTGCCATGTTGTGACTTGCAATATGGCAGCTCACCTGTGGGTGGCCAGGATTTGTTCCTGGTTTCAGCAGGCTCAACTTTGCGCCCCCCTGAGCGGTGCAAGGCAGGTATGTGTCAACATTTGCACCGCACATCCCGGGCTGAATATTGGGATGTGCCTCTTATGCATGGGCACGCCCCCTGAACTTGCGCCGCATACATTACTGTTGCACCCCGGTGAATCTGGGTTGCGCAGCACAACCTGCCCCATTGAATATCGCGCCAGGGTGCATCAGTGGGTTGTGCATGGCACATCTCTGTTGCACCATGCACAACCCTTTTGAATCCCACCCTTTGTTCATTGATTTCCCATTAAAAGTAGGTAAACTGATTAATTCTGATCATTTTGCAAGTTGTTTAATGGCTTTTGATTTTTGTCATTAAATTGCCATTCATTTATAAAGTATTGTTTGCTTACTGCATTAAATGCCTAGGATATAGTCAGCCAACATCCCCCATTCCAGATGTGTGAAGAGGGGCCTCTGTATTGTGAAACCTGACCTTTTTATTTTGGGCAATGCAAATTCCCTTATGCGTATTTAGTGCTACAAATGTGTTTCTCCATGACTGTTTGGGCTCACTTACTTCCTTTTGTCATTCTGCATGGAGCATATACACTATGGCCATGCACAGCACTTTTTGTGCTGAATAGGATCTTGGAAGCATGCACCATACCTCACATTTTGCCACTGAAATGAGGGAATGGATAGTCAAAATGAGGGACAATGAGGGACACTAACCCTCATGATGATCAGGACACATTCTGAGACATGGAGATACAGTACTCCAGAACACAATGGAAACCATTGTATTTACTTGTACCGATAATAGCACCTGAGAATGAATTTCTACCATAAAGCAGGGCAGCCATTTAGGTAGGGCAGAGGGTGGAAGTTGCCCTTCCCCCACATTTTTGCCTAGGCTTTTCTTATAATGTGGCAATGATGGCACTAAATTTGGATTTAATCTTTTGTACAATAAGTGCCCTCCTGGCCTGTGTGCGGTCATGCTGCAGGTGCACGCCTGACTCGACTATGTCTGTATTGTGTTGTCCACTCTCTCCACCTATCAGCGGTGGTGCCATCACATGTGACATGGAGGCGCTCCAGCCAAGAAAGAGCACATGAGTCACGCGAGTGCGACACTGTCTTTCCCGCCACAGAGTAGACAGGCTGCACACTATAGCCTGGAGGAGTCAGTGAGCACTGAACTCTCAATAGCAGTGTTGTGGCAGCATATTTTTGTTGGTCTACTCTTAGTGAGTCTCCATCTCCCCTGGTGGCTGAAGGGGCAGAGGGTAAGCTAGAAGCTAACTTGAGACTAGGCTACCTACTTACTCTACTAGGCTCGCCACGCAGCAAAAACAGCACAGCCTCCCTGTGGCAGCAAGCTAGGCCTAGCAGCAGTGGTGACAGAGGTGTGGGCAGCCTTCATAGGCCTTGATCAGTGCAGTGCAGTAGCAGCCAGAGCAGCAGCCAAGCAAGAGGCAAGCAACACAGGTAAGGTGGGTTAGGTTGGTGAGGTGAATTGGTCGCGGACCACGTTGGGGACCTGGGATGGTTGGTTCTAGCATCCAGCTTCAGGCAGAAGGGCAGAGGAGGAGCAGACTGAAAACTGGGCTGGTGGCATACTGGGCCAGGCCACAGGTTCTGGCCAGATGGCCGGGTAAGTAAAAGTAAATCATTTTTTTTACAAGGGAATTGGGGAAGGAGGAAGGTCTGAAATATTGATGTGTTTTTCACATTTCTGCACCTTTGGGCAGCTTCATGACCCATATGGGATGGATACTGAATGGAATGGAGTCAGGAGAGAAATCAGGACTTTTTGGGGGAGGTCGGTTCAGAACTTCAGCCAGGAAAAAAAATGGTTAGTAACTGGATGGGTTTAAGCCCAAATCTGATGTACTCCTCTGGGGTATAGACATATGAATCTTATACATTTGAACTCTTCCTGATTTGCATATCACTTTTCAGTCACAACAAATAAGTTTTACCTTAAGTAATGTTCCAGACATTCTAGAGCTTGCCACCAAGGATCTAACGAGCACCTGGCCTTTACTGGTTGTTGGCTCCCCCTGCTGAACTCTGAAATGACCCCGGCCATAAAGTCTAAATTTACAGGACATCCTCTGTGTGAGCAGTATGTTTTCCATGAGGTATGGATGAGGGAGCAGAGCAGTTTTCAAGGGTAAAATGGGGCTGTCCTTGCATTCAGGGACAGTTGAGTGGTATCTTATGCACAGACTATTGGAGCCCCACTATAGTCAGGCTTATGCCCCCACCCTCCACATCCCCACAATCAGGCACATTATGATGTAGAGTAAGAGAGAGTGCAGGGGCGTGCACCATTGAAATGAATGGGGGTGTTTTTAATTACTGTCTTATACATTATTGATGGAGAGTTGAATATTAATGAAGGCCACCACTCAACTAACAGGGGCCTTGTGAGTAGAACAGTGGCCTTCATTATTCTCCAACTTGCTATCATAATGTATAAAATAGTAATAAAAAATAACTCCAATCATTTCAAGGAGGTACACCCCAGCACTCTGACTCATGGACGTCATCTCTTAAAGATTCCTGCCTCTGGCTTCCTATTACTCAGGTAAGAAACTCTCGACTTATATCTATACTTGGTGGGTTGTCTGTAACAGCATGGCCGCACCCACTACATAGTGTGTGCATGGGGGGGGGGGAGACTGGCCATGTGGATGGGTGTTGAGTTATTGCTAATTTTGTGTTTGCCCCTTAAAGTCTGTTTTGTGTGGAAGCGTACAAAACTATGGAGAGAAAACAGTATGAGTACAGGCCAGACAGAAGTAGTTAAGTAGTTTTGTGGGTAAACGTGTGTACTGGAGGTGGGAAGAACCACATATGTTTCCATTAGTATGTGTACTACAGTTCAGCTGTGCAGCTGAGATGAGGGGGAGGACAAGAAAACTAAAACATATAACAATGGCTATAAGCATGTCGCATGCGTGCAGATGTATGCAGATTTGTATTGAAGTACAAGTGAGCCCTATATGTGCAAGCAGTATAGCTTAGTGGTTAAAGGCACTGAACTGCCAACCAGGAGACTTGGAGAACTGAAGGCCTGGGTTTGAATCTCATCAACCCCCACTTGTATATGGTGTGATCCTGAGTAAGTTACTTAACTTTTATGTGTGCAGTCATCAGTGACCACTTGCTTTTTGCATGCATACCACATGCATGCAGTCTGTTCCAATTTAACATAAAAAGCATGCTTTCCACTCTTGCTTGCTGCACGCATGCCATATCTATGCAATCAGTTCCAATTTAACATTTAAATCATGCTTGCAGCATGCATATCACATGGGTAGTTTTACATGCGTAGCATGAAAATATTTTATATAATTATTTCTGTAAGGGATAGACTGGGAAGGTGGGTGAGTGACCTGGAGTGGGGGGGGGTCAACAAAAGTGGTACCAGGGATGGGCACCCAGGTCCACTTATTTCATATACATTAACATATAAAAATATACTTTGGGAGGGGGGCAGTCAACCTGGAGGAGAGGTTGGAAAGCAATACTGGGGCTGGGCACCCCAGTTCACTTTTACTATAATAACTGCATATTGGGGATGAACAAGAAAGGGCTGGCTGTGCTGGGAAGGGAAGGGAATACAAAATAATAAAAAAAGATGGATAGCTAGATAGCTAGACAGATAGAGAGAGAGAGAGAGAGTGAGATAGATAGATAGATAGCTAGACAGACAGATAGACAGACAGATAGATAGATAGGAGCAGGGAAAGACAGAGAGTGAGATTGGTGAGGTGATCACTAGCTGACTGCTCCCACTGAAGTCAGCAGTACGACTCCAGCCACAGCTACACAAATCAAGAAAGTCCTGTTGTTCTCATACTGAGAAGATGAGTGAATGACTCCTCTCACTAGGCTGGGCATCCTGTATTTTAAGATGCCAAGAAAAGGTGTTACTGACGTTTTTAAAAAAACAAACACCGGAATCTAGCTAAACTGATCCCATTTAGTTAGGTTCAAGTGCTTATTTATTTTTTTTAAAGATTATTTTTATATTTGCCATGTGCACTTGCACGCAGCAAGCAAACATCTTGCTATGATGGTGCCTTTTGAGGGGTGTTACACTGTCCCTCCAATGCAGAGCAGTGTTTAAGGGGCAAGTCCGTAGCACACCAATTATCAGCCAGCTTAAGTATGACAGAGTTTTAGCTTGGTGGGTGGAAACTGTGTCTACTTCAAAAGAAAAAGCCAATCCAATTGTTGGTTTGCTGTTTTCCTTTGATGTAGCTGCCCAGCGTGCTGACCTATCCTTATCAGACTGGCTTAGGTATTCCAAGCATCCAGAGCACTGTGCTGTTCCAAACGCCAGCTGTTTAAAGGAATATGTGTGTGTGTGTGTGTGTGTGTGTGTGTGTGTGTGTTGTTTGCTTCTTTCTTTCTTACACTGTTGGCAAATGGTATTTACTCACCTGATAAAGGTAATTATCCCTGCAACCTTTCTGTTTTTGCATGCCACTGTAACATCAATGCAATATTTCTATATCTGTAACAGCATTTATGCACCAGCACAACATATATGCAAAATGTCAGTGTTAAAATGCTCACCATTTACAGTTCTCACTGTACTACTCAGGCTCCACTGAGTCATACTGTCGGCAGTGCACAGTCCACTTAATGTTTTTTTTTTTTTTTTTTACAGTAGAGGTTTGAAGTACACTGTTGATATGCACTTTTCCATCTTAAAACACATCATGCTGTTAGATTTTCTTTTGGGATAGTAAAAAATATTTTTAAGCAGCCATGAGGGCTTGTACTAGAAAAGGTAATATTTCAGTAAGTACATCAGCTGGGCCAACAGAAATGTCTGTGGGGCTATTGGATTTTCCAAGTCACTAGCCCTGCTGGCTAGTGGCTGCAAAACATAAAGAGCTAGTGTAGCCAAAACAGACAGACAGGAAAATAACGCAAATTTTAAGAAGTAATCAATTGTAAGCTTTTATTTCTGATACAGTTTTCTTTTTTATTTTGCTCTTTAGAAAGTCTTCTATGTGATAATATTGTAATGGGTGTGTGGAACAGCCCTTATCCTGTTAGTTGACTTATCTATCTCTTATCACCACACACACACACACACACACACACACACACAACACACACACTACATCATCAGCATGGTGATCTCACTGAAAGTGGCATTGCAAGTGAATGACCTGGCAGTCACTGAATGGCTGTTCCCAAGCAACAGTAATATTACAGTCAGTGAAGTAACAACAATGCTGATGATGTAGTGGGGGCAGTAGAGCTACATATGTCAGGTGCCAGGCTAAGAGCTGTTCCACACATCACATCTACTAACATTAGGTAAACAATCTTATAATTAAACAAAGGGAAAAGAAAAAGTACTTCAAATATAAAAGGTAATGGTTGGTTGCTTTTCAAATCTTTTTTTTTCACATTTTTTTTTTTGCGGAGCTGGCAGGTGGGGCTCTGCCCCTTCTGTGAGGGCTCATTCTCTGGTCCCGGCCACTCAGGCAATCATGGAGCCTGTCAGCTCCATTTTTCTGCAGTTTCTCCCCGGGTCCCATGAATGTGCAATGGTCAGAGTGGCTGGGCTCTGCCTCTGCGGAGGCAGCCTTGTGCCCTGGACATGGGTCCCTCTCCATTCTGGTGGTGGACAAGCGCTGACACCCTGCCGCCACTGTATGTCAGTCAAACAGCACACTGCACTGTCCCTCCTCCTCGAGGAAGAAGAGCTGTCTACCAATGCTCAGTTCTTCCTGCCCTGCCATTCCCCGAGTGACCTGAGTCCATTCCCAAACCCAGGTCACCGGCATGGCGTGAGGTGTGGCGTCCAGTGCCTCAACCCTCAGCGCCACCAGGTCAGCTTCAAATCTATTATTAGATTTAGGCAGTGCACTAGCTCTTTAATTTCAACCCCTGCATGGATCAGCCTGAGATAGGATTTCTCTTTTCCTTTTTTTTATTCTATTTATTCTCCCCTAGCTGGCAGGTCTCTGCCCCCATACCACTTGATGGGAGACAGCTGTAACTTGTACAGTGGACCCCCTTTCTGAGGATCATGACAGGTAGCAGAGAGAGAGAGAGAGAGTATACTTATGTATACAGAGAACAGTGTACTCCAAATCCATGTCATGTTGGTTGTGCTGTCCATTTCTGTGCCATCATCTTGGTGACCACATGTCATGATGCAGGAATCAGTATGACAAGTTGACGATTTATTGTTACCTGTTGTTGACAGGTTGCATCAGGTATGCACAATGATGTTGTGTGTCTGTTGGTTTTTGTTCCTATTAATTTTCTTAATTCTCCCTTATCAGATGGCCCTGACATAGAACGGCACCTACCTGCTAGCCAGTGTTCACCAAGGTTCCTCACCTCCATCGGGTCAGTCATGTTTCCTCAACTTCCGCTGGGTATGACTAAACAGAAGCTTGTGGAATTAGGGTGAGACTGTAGTAAAAAATATTTGAAAACAGCAATTTCATAAGGACAGGACAGATGCACGTCACTTTTGTTGCTTCACATGTTGTATATGCTCTTTGTGGTTGTTAGTTTTGCTTCTGTGTGTACTTTAACATTACGTTTACTTCTTTTCCATTACCTCTTTTTTGTTTATATTTTGGGCTCCTGCAATCATTGTGCTGTCATGGACACAGCACTAGAATGTTTATTCTGCCATGAGGTGAAGGCAATATTGGTCGAATTTACACACGAACATATGAAACTGCCAGCAGAAAAAGGCTGTAATGGTCTATTGAGTCTGTTCAAGTGTGCAGCTCAGTTACTTCCTTCGAACTCCCCCCCCCCCACAACTCCACCCAGAGTCATTTCCACCTTCCATCCCTCCACTAACCCTTCCCAGTACAGCCCCTTCAGTCCTATACTCTTCATCATCCTATCCCACCTCCTCTTGAAACTGGCCACTGTCTTTGCTGCCACCACTTCCTGCAGTAGCTGATTCGAGTGCTTCATCACCCTTTCAGTGACAAACTGTCTCCTCATTTCCTTCTTGAATGTGCCCCCCCCCACCAATTTAAGGTTATGTCACCTTGTTGTACCCTCCTTTCTTAAGCTAAAGATGCCCTCCATACCAACCCTGTTTATGCCTCTAAGGTACTTGAAGGTTTCAATCATATCACCCTTCTCCCTTCTGTCCTCCAGGGAGTACATGTTCAGTTCCCTCAGCCTCTCCTCATATGTTCGTTTATGAACAGGATCAAATAAAGATTATCATAGGCTGCGTCTACCTGCCCCCTAATACCCCATCCACCTCTCTCCCCTCCCTTATGTCCGTTTGGTCTCCCCCCCACCGACTTGGTGTTATGTGGGGATTTCAATATCAGTTGGTTGGGATCAGGAGCTGGCACCACTCACACCACTGTATCTGAAGCCCACCTATCTCAAGTAGTAACTGAACCCACCAGGCTCAATATTAAATCTGGCAATCATTCCATTTTAGATTGGGTCTTTACTAATAGCCCACTAGGGGAGAATAAAGAGAATTAAAAAAAAAAGAAAAATCCCATCTCAGGCTGATCCATGCAGGTGTCAAATTAAGTTGTGTAGCCACTAGCCAGCATGGTAGTGACTTGCAAAATCCACTAGCCTCGCAGACTTTTCTATTGGCCCAGCTGATCTACAGTACTTACTGAAATATTACCTTTTCCAGTACAAGCCCTCATAGCTACTTAAAATATTTTTGACTATCCCAAAAGAAAATCTAACAGCATTTAGCTAGTGGACTGCTGCCAATTTCGACGCTATCCATGAACATCCACATGTGGTCATACAGTTGACAGTACATGAGGTAGTGGCTTGCAAGATCCACTAGCCCCACAGACTTTTCACTGACCAGCTGATCAATTTATTGGAATATTACCTTTTCCAGTACAAGCCTCATGGCTACTTAAAAAGATTTTTCACTATACCAAAAGAAAATCTAACAGCATTTGCTTAGTGCACTGGTGCCAATTTCGACCTTGTCCATGAACATCCACATGTGGTCACACAGTTGACAGTACAGGAATGGACAGCCAGGACCACCCTCCCTGTACATACACAGATACAGACACACACACACACGCATGCACGCACACATACACACACACACACACACATATATCAAGGCAAACATTCAGCATTGACAAATGCTTGTTATGTTTTTGCCATGTGTTTTTAGTTTGGGAAATTCAAAAAGATAGCAGCCATCACAACCTGAAAATTGGGCAAGCATTAAAGATGCAATACTTGAAGCAACATCCCATTGTGTTAGTGAGAAAAGGAAGTGCAAAAGAAGAAGAAAACCACTTTGGTTCTCAAACACAGTAGCAGAAAAGGTCAGAGCCAAAAGGCTGGCCTTCAGGAAATATAAGGGAACGCAGCAGGATGAAGATAGGGAGGCATACCAAACTTCCCTAAGGGAAGCAGGGAAGGCAGTAAGGCAGGCAAAGGCCTAAGCCGAGGAAACACTAGCACAAACAGTAAAAGAAGATAAGACTTTCTATAGATACATTAGTGAAAGGAGAAAATCCAGAGGGGGTATTGTTAAGATCAAAGGGGATAAGGGGGCATGCAAGGAGGAGGACCATGTAAAGCATCTATCCTAAACAGATACTTCTGCTCAATATTTACTGAAGAGAAGGTAGGGCAGGACCCACAGCTCTGCACCATGGACATGGGGGAGGTGTGCACTAGTCCCTTCACAAGAAAGGGTCCTACAAGAGCTCGATAAGCTCAGGGTGGACAAGGCAATGGGACCTGATGGCATACATCCCAGGGTACTAAAGGAGCTAAGGGTGGAACTAGCAGAGCCATAATCAGAACTGTTTGGTGAGTCTCTGAGCATGGGAGGGTCCCAGAAGAATGGAGAAGAGCTCATGTGATCCTTCACAAAAGTGATAGAGCAGGGAACTACAGACCAGTCAGTCTTACCTCAGTAGTGGGCAAGATTATGGAGACATCCTTAAGGAAAGGATAGTGTAACACCTGAACTCTATAGGAGCATGAGATCCAAGACAGCATGGGTTTACAAAAGGAAGGTCCTCTCAAACTAATCTCATAGATTTCTTTGACTGGGTAACCAGAGTGGTGGACCAAGGGGGAGCAGTTGATGTTGCCTACCTTGACTTCAGCAAAGCTTTCGATACTGTTCCACATAGAAGATTGATTAATAAGCTGGGTAGGCTCATAGTGGGTCAGACGTTGGTCAACTGCATGGCAAACTGGTTGACGGGCAGAAAACAGAGAGTGCTGGTAAACGGTATACAGTCAGAAGAGATGCAAGTCACAAGTAGGGTACCTCAGGGATCAGTCATGGGGTCAGTTCTCTTCAATATCTTCATCAGTGACATTGCAGATGGACTGGAGGGTAAGGTTTGTCTGTTTGCAGATGACACCAAGATCTGCAACAGAGTAGATGATCCAGATGGTGTGGGCAGAAAGAGAAGAAATCTGGATAAACTAGCAAAATGGTCAGAAAAGTGGCAACTGGGGTTTAACGCAAAGAAGTGCAAGATCATGCACATAGGGAAGAGAAACCCTGAAGCCACCTATAGGCTGGGAGGGAGTTGCTGGCAGTCACAAGGGAAGAAAGAGACTTGGGCATCATCATCACCGATAACCTGAAATAATCCAAGCAGACCTCTAAAGCAGAAGGTAAGGCTAGAGGGATGTTGGGGTGCATTAGTAGGGGTATCACAAGTAGGAAGAGGGAGTATAATCCCTCTTTACAAGACACTGGTTAGGCCCCATCTGGAGTACTGTGTGCAGTACTGGAGGCCACACCTTCACAAGGACATTAACCAAATTGAGGATGTCCAGAGAAGGGCAGCCAAAATGGTGCAGGGACTGCATCAGAAAACATATGAGGACAGATTAATTGAACTCAATATGTATACCCTAGAGCAAAGGAGAGAGAGAGGTGATATGACTGAAACATTCAAACACTTTAAGGGCATTAACAAGGTGAAAGACTCTAACATGTTTCAATATAAGAAAAATAGCAGGACAAGAGGATACAGCATGAGATTAGAGGGAGGCCGATTAAGGGGTAATGTGAGAAGTTCTTTTTCACAGAATGGGTGATGGATGCATGGAACGACCTACCTCCAGGAAGTGGTGGATATGAATACAGTGCAGAGCTTCAAACAGGCATGGGGTAGGCAGAAGGGAGCAATACAGATAAGTATGAATAGATAGGCCATAGACAGAGCAAGGCCTATGGCACATTCTTAAGGTGGAAAAAGAAATGGGCAGACTGGATGGGCCTTGCGGTCCTTTTCTGCCATCAGCTTATGTCTCTATGTTTCTATGTTTTTTCAGGTTGTGAGAAGCAAGTGTTGAGAAAGCAAAAAGCTTTCCTGACCCCAACTTTTTTGGGTCATAGCAGAGGGTTATACAAAAACCCTACTAAGCATGATCAGAAAAAAATTTAGATCTTATAACTCTGGAATCTTTTAATATAGTTTCATGAAGCCTTTGAAAGGAACTACCTTGGCACAGGCTGCTTCTTCCTTAAAAGCTATGGCAAAAACATTCTGTTCCATCTAGGCAGTAGGTGAGAGCAAATGAAATGTGTGTTAAGTCTAGGAAACAATGTAGATATTACAGTACTGTAAAAATGACATATGTGTATCTCAGAAACTGCACAAGCTGCCATCATGAAACTTTCCACATATTGAGACCATGTCTCCTAGACAGGATATGTCAAATTTGGGTCAGTTTCATCAAACACTACAACAGCTATTAATATCCAAAGTTATGGGTTTAACATTGAAAGTCTAAGGGTGTACAGTGATATGAGCATGTATTATGGAGCGGCTCAATATGAGCGACTCAATCATACTGCTCGTAGTTATGCTGAGTGGTAGAATAGATCCACATATCCTGTAGAATGAGTGTAGCAGTGAGCTACACTCACTACAACAGGATATAGGATGTTGTTTGGCAAAGCCTTGCTGAGCTGGCCATTTAGCATAGTGGCGTAAGTCAGCAGACTCGGGTTCGGGTCTGGCTCTATCTGCAACAGGGTTGATACACAAGGAGGTGTGAAAGGATGAGAAGGGACTTGGCAATGTTGGAGCAATGGCCAGACGTATGTCAGCTTGAATTCAATGCAAAGTAAGTGCAAAATAATGCACCTGAGAAACAAAAACCCTGGAGAAGATTACACATTGGGGGGAGAGGTAGTAACAACAACAAAAATGGAAAGGGACCTGGAAGTAATCATATCAGATGACCTCAAAGTTAGCAAGCAATGTGAGAAGGCAGTAGGGAGGGCTAGGGGGATACTGGGATGTATAGGGAGAGCATCACCAGCAGAAAACAGGAAGTTATTAGCCCTATGTACAGACAGTTGGTGAGACCCCATCTGGAGTACTACGTCTAGTTCAGGAGACCCCATCTCCGCAAGGACATAGACAGGATGGAGGCAATCCTGAGGAGGGCAACTAAAAGGGTGCAGGGTCTGCAAGAGAAACCATACAAGGGGAGACTAAAGGAGCTTAATATGTATACCCTTGAGGAATGGAGGGAGAGGGGGGACATGATAGAAACTTTTAAGTATCTCAGTGAAATAAACAAAGTCCAAGAGGGTAGCATCTTTCAGAGAAAGAGATGTGCAAGAACAAGGGGACACAATCTGAAGATGGGGGGATGGCTCAGGGGCAATGTGAGGAAGTATTTTTTCACAGAGGCGGTGGCAGACGATGAAACAGCCTTCCTGAGGAGGTTGTGGGGTCTAAAACTGTGGAAGAATTCAAGAATGCATGGGACAGACATAAGACAATTTTGTGGGGGTAGGAAGAAATAGGTGTTGGTTAAACAGGATCTGTAGCTTATCCTGTAGGTAGGAAAATGGGCAGACTAGGTGGGCCAAGCAGTTCTTATCTGCCATCAAAGTCTATGTTTCTATGTTTCTAGGGAAACTTTTTCTCTTTTTTAAATGTTATTTTCTTCTGGATCTAGCCCCCAGTGATCGATTATCTTTAGTTTGGAGGGTGCAGGAGCTTGCCCCGCAAAGGTGGGTGTGGGGACTACACCACCACATAAAAATAATTATTTTGGTTGTTGTTTATCAGGAGTAAGCAGCCATCACTGTTTTAGACAGTCACTGTAATATTAGTCCCAGTTTTAGGTTGGGCGCTTTTTCTTGGTCTATGTGATTGGCGGAGTTTAAGACTCACCATTATCACCCAGTGGTGGCACTCAGAATATAAAGTGGTACCCATGCTCATCTGCATTTTTTTCAATTTAGAGTTTATTAAAAGTTTTGCAATACATAGAACAGATCCACATCTTACATGAAGTACAAGGCATATTCAAAATAATCTGGGAGATCTATCCTCCCTCCTTCCTCCCTCTCCACCCTCTCCCCCACCTCCCAAAATTCCAGCACAGAGTAGCAGTTTTTATACACCATTGGACTGTAGTTAAGGTACCATTTCAAACAGGCTGCAGAGAATAGAGAGATTGTAGAGGGCCCCAAATTTTATTGAATCTTTTGGACTTGTTGCGGAGGCTTGCTATTGCATTTTCTATTCTAAGATTTGCCAGTAACTCATGTAGCCATCTGGTGTAAGTAATTACCTCACTATCTTTCTAATGTCTCAGTACCAGCTTTTTGACAAACATAGAAATTAAGGCCACATAATACTTATGATTAAGAACTGAGGTCCTAGAGAAATCACCCAATAGGCAGACCTCTGCAGTGAATAAATCATTCAGGCCTAGGAGGTGTCCGCCCTTTGCATAATAAGAGCCCAGAAAGGAGCCACCTTTGGACAGGACCAAAAAATGTGAAGCAAAGTACCCTCCTCCTGCATACATCGTGTGCAAGTAGAGCAAGTTGCAACACCAAATTTAGCTAATTTTTGTGGTGAATAATATAAATTGTGCAATATGTGAAATTGCATAAGGCAAAGCCTATCTTGAGTAACAAACTTGAGACAATTTTGCCACAGGACAGGGCAACTTATGGTCAGATCTGGGAAGAGGAGGACCACAAAGTAGATGGACCAAAACACTCTGGATAGATCCAATCATATAAAATCCCATACGTTTTGGACACCACTTGTGGGAAAACCAGAGGCTCAATTCCATATGGAAAGATAAGCTTGAAGGCTGTGGGGGAATAGCCCCGATAACTTTTATCAGGAGATGTCACAGTTGGAAAACCTTGAAAATATTGGAATTCAGAATATTAGATTTACTCATAATTTCAGGGGAAGAAAGCCATGCCCCGTTTTCTTTTACAAAGTGTGTAAGTGGGCAATCCCCTAGCTTAGGGAGCCACCGAGATGAGCGTACATTGCCTTCTAACATAATATTAGGGTTACCCCATAAGGTTTGAGCCAAGTTCTTAATGTGATTATACTTTAGAAAAGAACAAAGTTCGGAATCAACTCTTATGGAGGTAGCTATGGGAGAAGCCCATAGTTGTGAAGGGAGACATTTTAATTTTGTATATAAGAGTGCAGGAGGAGAGAGGCCGTGAGATCTAATTTGAGCTAATTCTATTTTGAACCAGATGGGCATGAAAGGGAGAAAGACTGGGGATCCCAGAGGTTATCCACCTGAGATATTTGCTGGCATGGCTTGCCCAGTAATAGAGGCAATATGTGGAAGACATAAACTGCCTTTAGCTTTTGGAGCAACTAATTTATGACACACCATCCTTGGCCTTTTTGCCCACCCAGATGAAGTCTGTTTAGTTTTAGTTTAGTTTTAGTTTATTGTTCTAGGAATTATTACCTTTGAGCCAATGGCTCTTTTACAAAGGTTCCACGTCATCAATGTACAAACAAACAAAACATGTTACATAGAATGGTCAGAAAATTATAAAGGTTTCAATAAGCCAGTATAATACAGTACATCACAGGAAAAAAACAAAACATTGGAGGAATGGTCAAGGTGGGAAGGGTAGGAGGAGATATGGGGAGGGGAGCAGACTTAGAGTAGTTAGAGGTACTCAGATGCCTTTGTCAAGAAAGGAGCAGAGGAGGAGGAGGATGAAAAACAGTAAAAACAGCCATGAGGGAAGAATCATTAGTCAAGGCAGTCACAGGAACTAGAGGCTGAGAGGTGAGAGTAAAGCATAGATTTGAAAGCTCCTATTGATGTGGAGGATGTAATGAGCGAGCTCAGGGCATTGTACCAGCTGGGGGCACAATAGGCAAAAGATCTTTGACCCTGTGTGGTCCGGCATCTGGGGACCTGGAGAGGCTGGTGTTCCGATCTTTTGGTGGGATGCTGGTATTCGGGCAAAGTAGGTCTTGGATACACGGCAGAGTGCGCCCAAGATGGATTTTTTGCCATCAAGCATGTGAGGTACCTTTTGTGATTTGAGAGTTGCAACCATCCTGTTTCAGTGTAGAGCTCACATGTATGAGTACATCTTTGCGCTCCAGTGAGCAGCCGACAGGCCTTGTTTAGGGTGGTTGTGATGCGCCTTAGTGCGGTGGTAGTGGCAGAGGCATAGATAATTAAGCCATAGTCTATGATTGAGATGACAGAGCTTAGGATAGCAATACTCAGCGCAGCTTGGGTAGAATTGCCGGTTTTGAACAGGATACCAATACACTGGTTCACTGTTTTCGCTGTGTTATCAATGTGGGTCGAAAGGTAAGACCTTGATCAAAGGTGATTCCAAGGTATTTAAATATTGACACTTGTTCCTGGGTATGTTTTGATAGTAAGTGGCATTTGTCTTTTTCTGTTTTGTGGACTGGAGAAAAGCATGGATTTTGTTTTTTTGTGATTTAGGACCAGCTTATGATCTAGGAACCACTTTTCAACATTGGAGAAAGCAAGTTGCAGGCTCTGGAGTAAGGGTTTCGGGTCCTTATGAGAGGAGAGAATCACGGCATCATCAGCATAAAGGATTATTTGTTCTGGGCAGGATTTGGGGAGAGAGTTTAGGAAAAGGCTGAAAAGAAGGGGCCTAGAATTGACCCCTGTGGAACACCCGAGAGGACCGGTTTTGAGTCTGAGAGAACTTCTGAGATTTTTACTGATTGAGAGCGTTGGGCCAGGTAACTTTTAACCCAGGCACCTGGTCCTTCTGAGAGCCCAAGACTGTGTAGTTGTGTGATAAGTAAGCCATGGTGAACAGTATGAAATGCCTTTGTTAGGTCAATGAAAACAGCTCTGGTTTGATATCCTTTGTCCAAGGCAGTGTGAGTCTGTAATGAGACTGTGAACTTTTTTGAACCAGGAAAGAGGAAGCCAAATATTTAATAGGTTGAGTGGGTAGAAGATATGGGGAAAAATGTTTATCTTAATCAGGTTAATTTTACCCCAAAGGGATATTGGGAGAAGGGACCACCTTCTCAAATCCTGATTAAGCGTGTGGATGAGAGAATCTAAATTCAACTTTTGAAGGCGAGTCAGATTTCTCGTGAGTTCAATTCCAAGATACCTCAAGGAGTCAGATTCCCAGGAGACGCCCAGGACTGAGATTGAATGTCTCAAAATGTTGTGGTTAAGGAGAACTACAACTGTCTTTTCAATATTTAATTTGTAATTGGATACTTTGCTAAAGTCTTCAATAACCTCCAGCATGGGTGGAATGGATGTGCCGGGTGGGAAAATTGAAGGAGGTCATCCGCCTAGGCTGAAACCTTAATTTCATGGCCTTGGATGGTAATACCTTGGATCCTTTGACAGTCTGCCAACCTATGTATGAGAGGTTCCAGATATAGATTAAAGAGCAATGGCGACAAGGAACAACCTTGCCTTGTGCCTGACTGCAGAGGGAACAGCTCAAATATTACACCATTACTGGACACCCAGGCAGTCAGGAATTTATAGAGCGCCTGTATCCACCTCTGGAAGTCTGGAGGGAAGTCGAATGCTTTTAGGGTTCAAAATAGGAAATTTCAATTGACCCTATCAAAGGCCTTCTCTGTGTCTGGGCAAACCAAAGCAGCTGGGAAATTTGTATCCCTGGACACTGAGAAGACATCAGCCAAGGTATGCAGGTGGTCTATAGAAGACCTCCCCTTCATAAATCCCACTTGTTCTGGCCCTCTGAGATCAGGAAGAACTAAGCTGATGTGTTCAGTCATTATTCTGGTCAGGATTTTAATATCCTGGTTGAGAAGTGATATCTCATAACTTATTACTAATTCAGGATGTTTACCAGGCTTGGGTAAGAGGACAATCAATGCTTTGAACAGGATTTGTCAGTTGCAGCACCCAAAAGAATATGCTGATACAATGGCAAAAGTAAAGGGATTAACTGATCAGCAAATACTTTGTAAAATTAGGGAAAATCCATCAGGACCAGGGTCTTCTCTGAGAGAAGGTCCTTGATTATTTTATCCAACTGTCTGTGAGATGGGAGAGATCAAAGTGAGCTGTTGTGTTTCTGAGAGAGAAAGCAGATGAGAGTCGTTTAGATATCTATCCAGATGTTGTACCAGAGGGGTTTAACGTGGGACCATATAACTGCTTATATTAACCACTAAATTCAACAACAATATCAACTGGGGAGGTCTTTAAAGAGCTGTCTTCCAAGGAGAGGATAGTTGCGATAAGTCTGGAAGATTCCTGCTGTTTGATTCTTAGAGCAAGTAGATGATCAGCCTTCTCTCCCTGACCTGTATAGGAAGCTTTGGCTTTCAGAATTGCAAATTCTGCCTTCTCTCTCAGAAGCTCCAGATAGGAATCTTTTAGTCTAATAAGATCCTGTCTGAGCTGCTCTGAGAATGAGGGTGAGCTTGTCTTCTATATCCTGAATTTGAGAAAGGATGGACATTAACTGGCTTTCACTTTTTCTTCTGTTTCAAGGCCAAACCAATCAGTAACCCCCTTAAATAAGCTTTTAACGCACACCACCCACATCTGGCTTACCTGTAGAATTATGATTAGTAGAGATGAAATGAGTAATATGGTCAGAAATATATGTAATTACTCCTGGGTACTTTAAAAGCTGATTGTGTTTCCAGCATCCCCATTTTAGGAAGAGAAGAAATGAGGGCTGGCAGGTAACCAGGGAATGATCAGAAGGGGGGCCTGGGTGAATAGATGAGTCCATCACTCCAGGGAGAAGTGTCTGTGAAATAAGCAGGTAATCAATTCGGGAAGAAGTCCCATGTACTTGAGAGGTAAACGTGTACTCTCTATCAGAGGGGTGAAGGACTCGTCAAATGTCACACAGACCATCTTGGTCTACCAGTTCCAGGAATCTCTTTGAGCAGTGGAAAGACCTTTATGAGAGTGCCCTGAATGATCCATGCTTGGGTCAAAAATTAAGTTTAGGTCTCCCCAATATTTATTGGGATTGATAAGAAGGAGCCAATATGTTGATTAGTTGCATGAAAAAAACAGGAGTATCTATATTTGGACCATAAGCACTACCCAGTAAAATGTTGGTAGTATGTAATTTACCCTTGACCGATAGGAATCTGCCCTGAGGGTCACAGATAGTTTGAACAGGGAAAATGGGACCAGACTAGCTAGTAGAGCAATACTCCGCTACTCTGGGTGCTTCCTCCTGCAGAGAAAAGTTGTCATATCTGCTGCCTCCTCATCCTTATTGCCTCTGAATTGAGTAAGTGAGATTCATGCATGATTATAATATCAGCCTTCGGTAGATGTAGGTGCTTTAGTATTTTATATTGTTTCAGTTTCTGTCTAGCCCCCTTAACGTTCCATGTAACCAAAATTAAATCCCTGGCCATTTGTCCTTAAAATGCTAAACTGTGAACCTTCTGATACTATGGTATAAACTCTTGTCCCAAGTAACTTATCCTGTGTTCTCTCTGTGCTGACCTCCTCCATCCCCAACCAATCTAACAACCCAACTCAACCCAACAAACCCCAAAACCAGTAGTAAAAACAGAAAAACCTGAAATCTAGAAAAACTCTAGCCTCCTACCCCTTACTGACTTGAACTACACTCTGCAGTACACCACATTACTGCTCCCCTCCAGCCACCTTAATCTGACTCCCATTATCTATAATTGAAAAAATTCTCAAAATATCAGTAAGTAAAATTAACCAGGACTAATAAGGGAAACAATTTGGAACCCTTCTTCATGCAAACAAGATAGCAAGTTTTTGTTGCTAATAACATTAAAAACATTAAATGCAAACATCTTAATATTTAACATTCAGCTAAAACATATATGAAACTGCCCAGCTACAAGCAAAATTATGAACAAAGTATCTTCTTCCTTGGGCAACTGGAAACTGTTACAGACCCAGACAATTAGAAAAATAATTAAAAAGACATTTTTGAATTGAATGCGTCTCAACCAGTCACATGTACCTATCTGCTTAAAAAGCTTGGTGCAATGAAAGAAAATAAGAAAAATATTGTTTTGACAAGTGCTGGCATGATGCAATGAAATCCAATGGCAGATCAGTATGCCTGTAAGCAAATGTTTGTGCAGCTAAATAAAGTGAGCACCAAATAAAAGATTATGACCCCACCGATCAAAGGAACTTTAATGTCAAAACCTGTATTAAAGTCCTTAACTTTGGTGGAGTGCCCCCTCTAGTGACAACAGTTAAGCATTGCCGATAGTTAGATGTTTGATTCAGATGCTGTGCGGTCTTGCACACCTTCGAAGAGCCAATATGTATTCGACAATAGACCCAGGATTACGTGTTAAAGGCTTTCCTTCAGTTGGAATTCACCGGGGAAACAATGGTAATCACTGTTAAAAATCTAGCTCTTTTGTCTGTCTGTCAGAGTTTGTAATTCCGCTTGCATGAACTTCAGAAATCCTGAAGGAAAAACTGCAAACACCAAGGGGCAAATACTGGTAAGACTTTGAAATGGGCTTACATCTCTCACCACAATCAGTAACAAGTTGTACAGCCTTAATCTGATTAATTCCTCAGTCTCTGAGACAGCCACTTAGCAGAACCATTAACCAGTTCAAGGATCTCGGAAGAGGTCTGGAAGGGCAGCTTTAAGCCCTGCCAATGCTGCTTCTGGTTCTTCATAGAAAACCCAGCTGCCAGCTACCACTTGAAGCACGCTGGGTAGTTCATCCTAAATGTTATACCATGACTATCAGCTTTGAGACCAGGGGTGAAAGGCCATTCTTCGTTGTCTTATGGTAACAGGTAGATCCTGTGCAACTCTAATTTTGTACCTTCCCATCTGACTTCTGTCAATTCTTTCACCTTCACTAGAAAATGCTGGCGCCCAAATAGTTAAGGAAACAAAAGATGGGGGACGTGGCTGTGCTCCCCGCTGGTAGTATCGGGCAGAGGGCTCTGTGCGCCCTGCTCAATCACATACTTAGGCCCAAATGGAGAAGACCCGCAATCTTCTTTACCAGTTTTGAATAAAAGAACAGCATCAAGCTCTTCTTAGGTTTCTGGCAGACCTGTAGACGACCGCGTTATTTCTGCAGCTGCGGCCCTCTAGGTCTTCTACTTTCAGCTCTAGTTTAGCCATTCTTTGTTGGTGGCAACAAGCTCCAGATCTATTTTGTCTACCATTTTTCAAGACAGCAAATGTGGGCTTCACTGTCCAAAGTTCATAGTGAAATATCCTCCATGGCTTGAGATAGCGATTTTAGCTCAGTGGTGATAGTGTGGAGCTCGTCCTTAAATGGTTTAAATTCCTCCAGAAATCTACTCAATGTAAGTGGTTCTTGATCAGATGGGAGATTCGCTGTTCTCGATATGACAGCAACACTAGAGGCCCTGGATTTCTTTGGAGCCTTCTTTGGCGTGACTGGAGGAGTGTGCCTTGGGGGAGCTTTCCTCATTTTAGCGTCCATGAAGTGGTTTTCCCCATTGGTAGAGAAGCAGGTTAGTAAGCCTTCCAATAGGAATATTTTGAGGGTTTGCAGTGTAGTTTACCTGCGGAAAATTGACTTTAAATAGATCGGGTAACTGGAGCGGTGAAGTGGAGCTGTTACCAGACACTTTGCATCACATGGTCTCCAAGAGGCAGTATAGCGCAGTGGTTTAAGGCCCTGAACTGCAAATCTGGTGACATCCAGCAGACCAGACTTGGGTTTGAATTCCATGGCTTCCACTTGCATACTGTGTGACCCTAAGCAAGTCACTTAACTTCCCTGTGCTCCCAGGTTGCGCCTGTAAAAAAGCTTTCAGCTTAGTGTGTCTCACCTGGTTAAATAACTAAAAAACAATAAAAAACAAAAGTGGTGCTCATTTTTATTTGCCGTTGCTAATAAATGCATCATTGTAAATAAATGAGTTGTGTTTTCTTCTGTTCAGAGATACATTACATTCATACTCCAGACATCTGCAACATACAGAGACAGTTTGCTTGATAAGCATTAGCATTCAACAAATAAAACATAAAACTTGAAAATAACTGAATTTGCACATAAACCATTAACATTACACTCTGTTTCTCTATTCATCCACAGGTCTGTAACTGCTAAATCTTGGAGGCTATTTCACCACCCACCAACCCGCAAGTGAACCAATATCAGTACCCAGTACTAGGCCACATCTCGGACCTCAGTGATTGCAGATTCACTTGCCTTAAGGATGTGCAGTGGCTACTAGGCTCTAAACCCACCTCAGTCAGCCCACTCAACCCTTAAAACCCAGATGCCCTTCCATGGCATCTATTAGTGTAGCTTATACTTTCTAACACTTAAATACTCTATACACTTAAACTGTATGAATTTACTTTAACTGTACTGGCATCACACAGCATTACACAATTAGTGTTACAGAATACATTCCCCCCATTGTCTCTTAGAAAACACAGTCCTTTAGTAGCTGGATGTTAGTCCTTGTAGATAGAAGGATTCCAACACATAACACAGAAGAGTGTTCCTCTTGAACTAGTTGCAAGACAAATAAATTGTACTGTAACACATCCCATATGGTGTGAAGAAAAATGATGGCCTGGACCGATGAGCTGGCAGTTGATTCGATGATGGCAATCTTGGAGGCACCTGCAAATGAAGCAGTTACAATCTACTTGGCTGAAGCTGAAAACACTTGTGGGAAAAATCAGGTGCTTGAAGCAGTAGGCTAATTTATACACTGGCCCTGCTCTCACTGACAGCCCTGTTATCTCTAGCACTGGGATACAGGTGATCCCGTATACCTATTACTTTAAACTGAAGGCTAGTCCCTCAGGCACTATCAAAATGGTAGGTGTCTGTAGGCTGGAGTCCCTCTGGTCTGGTCTGATCTGGTCTGGTCTGGCATGGTCCCTTTAGGTTGCTCTCCCCACTCAAACTTTCTTCAACTGAGCTGTGCAGCTCTTATACCATCTGAGAATTTCATTTTACCCAAATTCTGGCCTCTGAGTGGGCAAAACCCTGTTCCAGCCCTCAGTATCAATCACATGCAATTCCAGCATGGAATTCTGCAGCAGCATAAGCCACAATTGAATCAAGACTTTTAAATCCCAGCTGATCTCCCTGAACATTCTGAAGCTGCTTTGTCCTGTCAGCCTGGACTACATATTTTGCATTCATAACTTTCCACATAAATAAATCCTTATGGTACAAAGTCTAAGCATTTATACATTTACCTCATGAGATAACTCACTTTCTTGGCTTTCTCCTGCATTTTCTTCAGAAATTCAGTCATGGGAACTCAGCGGCTAGGCCCAAGTTCACGCACTATTAGACATCAAACAGCCTGCAGTGACTTTCCCACACTGTCAATAATTAAATAACTATTAAAATGAGCCATTTCTCCTTTAAATAACTTTCTGCACTAGTCTGGAGCCTCGTCTATTTAAATATTTATCCCTTTGTTTAAAACTCCTCCCTGGGGCTGTCTCACAGACTCCAGTAACACCTACTGCCTGAAATCATAAACCCTCTCCTGGCTCCTCCTCCACTCTGCCTCCCTGCAGCATGGATCCTGAATTCCAATCACTCTATCTTCCCAGGTTAGTGACCCCCCTTTCCTGACTTTTTATTCACTAACAAACATTTTTCCCAGTTAGAGCACTTCTTAATGCATATGCCAACACTGCAGCGACATTTCAACACCAAAGTACATTACAGAAGCAAGTCGCTCTTGCCGCTGTAGTGTACCCACGGAACTCCGGTACTGCTTTCACCAGGTTTAACCCCCCCTCCCCGAATCAACTCTGACTCAGAGATGACAATCCTAAGTTACGGGGATTGTGGGGTGGGGAGGAAGAGCCCTCTGCATGTTGGGCTCGGGGGTGGAGTCCACTGAAAAAAACAAGCAGTTTCCTGACAGATTTATGTCAGTCTCAACTTGTGGTTGACATAAATCCATTGTAGTATTAGCGTCGGGAAAACATTGTGCTGTGGTGTGATGGATCCTTCTTAATGTGCATTCCTGCCAGGTTTGGTGAAACTCTGACATAAAATGGCTTGCCAGTGCCCTTAATAAAAAAGTGTGCATATTTTACAGTTTAAAATGGCTACTCCATTTCCTCTGCACTACTGCCTTTATTTTGCTTCTATTTTAAAAATGCTGTATGTCTGTGTCATAAAATATACATAACCATGTTCCTTGGACTGAGCACTATCTCCCTGTAATTTTTATTATAAATCTCATTAATATTTATACATATTTTCATCCAGTTTATCTGTGTGTATGCTTTGCGCTCCGGAGCAGCTCTCCTGTCACTCTAAAACAGCACCTGGCTTGCACTTGAACTGTGTATATGGGACTCTCCATTCACTTCTCTGTGCCCCTTATATTTATTAAACAGAAAATCAATAGCAGTCAACCCTAAGAAACAATCCTGGCACTTGTCACCTGCCAACTAATGTGTTTTATAGTCACATATCTGGCCTCCTTACAAGTGAGAGGGCGCTCTACTATGTCTCACTCTCTCACTGAAACATGCTTCAGCATGCTTTAGCCTGCTCTGTGACCGCTGTCACGGTTTCACTCAGCCGCTCAGACTGCTGTGAGGTATTCCCACTAAGCACACTAGCAAGTCACTGTAGAGCTGACACTCGGCTCTCTGTCACTTCACATTGCTCCAGTTTGGTGCCTTGGCGCTATGCAGTTGCTGCTCTGCACATACTTTCTAGCTGCAGTCTGTCATGTTATTAAATACTGGCACAATACTTTTATTTTATAAATAAAACTCATTTTTATGTTGATTAAAACTAGACTGGTCCCATTATACCACTGGACCACAAGAGCTGATACTTACTAGTCAGAGCAACCAATTACTAGCCCTTGGCTTTTTACCATAAAATAAAATGTATGTATGTACATGTGTGCAAATTGGGGCAATTAATCTCTTTGTTGCTCCCTCTTAGTGTAATATATACTCTTACACTGAAAATATGCTCATGGCTGTTCTTTCTGTTTTAATGTCTACAGGGTCCACCCTCTCTCTCTGCTGGTGGAACCTACTCTTCAACCTACACCCAGGTGACCTATTCTTCACTAAGTTACCCATTTTAATTTATGTGTGGAACAATCATTCCATGACTGTTACACCACGTGCCTACCATGTCCTTTCTACATTTCACCCACTGCGATCCAACTGTTTTATCCATTTTGCAGCTTGCTTTTTAGTAAGGACACACTTGTGAATAAATTAATACTCAATGGTTGTATCCAGAAATAAACTTAATTATGAAATGCGTTTCAAAAATCATGAAACCTGACTGGTTGAGGGTCATTTTTACCTGTGCTGTTATCTCAGCACAACAGCACTGGATAAAAATCTAGCAGCCTCCTCACAATCAAATCAATACTAACTAACAATCCTTGATTGCCTTAACAAACATAACTGTCACGTTTACTCACAAAAAAAAATACCTTCAGCTAGGCCTAAAGAATGAAACAGCCTTAAATGCTAAATAAATGTTATTTGACCTGATAATTCATTTCTTACACACATACACACGTTTAAAATGAAGCACTGTAGTACTTACAGTTTTAATTTCCACTGTTTCTTTGCTGACCATGAAAATTCCCCCTACTATCCTTTCTTGCTTACAACTGGGAAATCACTGCTGTTTAACACGCTACAGATAAAACTGAAATCCTCCATCTGATGCATTCTGTTCTGTGAGTATGAGGGAAAACATTCGGCCAGTAAATGTGAGCAAAAATGTGAATTCTTGTATTTCATCCATAGTAAACATTCCGTTTAATGAATGAAGGAAAGACAAGAAAGAAACAAGGTGGATAAAGGGAGGAACTAATATAAAAAGATGGAAAGGTAAGGAAACAGGTAAATGAGGTGGGTTAGAGAAAACAGTGTTTAAGGGCTAATTTAGAAAACAATTATTTTTCTGTGCACAATATTTGAACCTGAGATTGCATGCCAATGCTGGGATGTGCTAGGACTATTTTTGTGGGTGAACTTAAAAAAATAATTTCAAAACAAATCTTTGACCCATTTGTAACTGCAATATGACACTCCAGGTTATGCTTTTGTTGAGGGAATGACACTTGTGTGGTTTAAGGCATTTGGGATGCCTTGTACCTCACAGCACACCTGAGACATGCCACTATTCCCAGCACAAACACATCATGTTATGCCTTATTGATTACATAAAATAAATTAAGAGGTGTGTTCAAAATCAGTGTGTAAGTGACAGCTGTAAGATACAAACCAAGGTCTGCTTGGGAATTAGATTTATGACATAGAGCTCTTCAGCACTGAACTTTGCTGCCTGCCCTAAACAAAAGAAGGCCCCCATAATGTCCCAGCTAAAGACTTGCTTAGTATATGTTTTGCTCCCCCTCCCAGATCTCTATGCTTTTTGATAATTGATGTGTGGATGCATTGTTTTGTCCTCCCTTTGACTGCTAGGTAATGCACTGTTGAGTACAACTAGGAAGTCGAGGTTAATACAACTTTTGAAGTTTACTAACAAATGCAACACAACCTTCCATTCAAGCAGTCTGGTATCTGACTTGTGCAGATGTCCATGATGGGCATTCATGGCCCAGGGAATTCCAATGTCATGGGCTGTTCATAAGTAAGGATGCAAAACAATAGCTTTCACCAATTAGTCTCGCTATTAAAAAAATTGAAGATATTGTGACTCCATAATGAGTATCTACCTTATTTTTGAATGTATTAATCGTATCACTGTTAAGTATGTCTGAAGGAAGCCCATTCCATGGGGCCACAACTCTCTGGTTAATCCAGGACCCCCTCTTTTTGAGCTTGTAAAGTTCACCCTTTAGATATTAACCATGAGTTCTAATAGCAATGGTTAAGGTTTTCCTTTCCAATCCTATACACTCCCACAGGTCTTCATTCCGAAATGCAGAATACACTAGACACAGGTCAACCCTAAGCCTACGGTATTTCAACATATACAAATTTAACTCTTTCGACCGTTCTTCGTATGAAAGGGCATGGAGATGTTTGATCTTTTTTTGTTGCTCTCCTTTGTACATCTTCAAGCTGTTTTACATCCATCTCAGGAGATTATTATGATATAATACTTGCTGTGAGCCCCCTTGCACTTACACAACTGCTGGTTATTTACTTCCCGAAGGGACTGTTGAAATGTGGGCACCATCACTGTAAAACAAAAGGTACAGAGAATGATGATTCCAAGTGCCTGACTCATTTTACTGGGGTGTGTCAAACTAATTTTACAGTACAGTACATCACTTGTTCAGAGCAACTGCAATATTTTACCAGCTATGCCGTTCATTAGGTAAACCACTTCATCTTGAGTAACACTTTGCTGTGGCTTTTATTACAATTCTGCCTCCTGCAGAGGTTATTCCTCTTTCTAGACTCTCTGTCCATCACTGGGCATCACAGTGCCCAGAGAATTACCTGTCCCTGTCCCTGTTCTGCACTATAGGCATTAATATGTCTTGTGGATTCCTGTCCCCACATCATGCTGCCACTTTCCTGTGTATCTATTTTTTTCAAGAGGGCAAATGGCATGCCAGAATGGCATCCTCAATTTAGGATGTGTCTGTATGTCTGTGCAGGCCCACTGACTGGCACTCCTTCACCATGCCCCAGTGTCATGAATTATTCTATAGACTCCACCCATGTGGCTGAATCCACCTTGAAAAATGATTCACTGTGCTGCAGACCTCTCGCAACCCACTCTTCCTGGGGAGCATTCTGGCAGAACAGGCTGCAAGTGCTGTTTCCACCTTCAGGGATTTCCCTCATCACACTACACAGAGATGTCTCCTTTACCAGTGGTCACTGGCAGTACAGGCATCTCAGTCCTTGGTGTGCTTGAACAGCCTTCTCTCTGTCATGGGACTGCCACAAATTTCAGATGCCTCAGTCTTCTTCGGGGCACCTGTCTCAGGCTGGAAGGCCATCAGGGGATATCCATTAAGCAGCTGATACCCACCTGGGGTTCCTATACCATCTCAGTGATCCCACATAACTTTTCCACTATGAGCAATCCCCAGAACTCACATCCTCTAATCCCTTGTGATTTTTGGTAAAGATCCCAGGTATCAGAGGTCCAGCAACCAGGAACACTGGTTTGAAACACTTCACACACATTACATACCTCATTGGCAGGTATCTGAGGTCCTCCATGGCAGCTGGTGCTGGGGTTTATGTATGATTGCTCAGCAACAGTAGCCTGTTAATGTGCAGTCTGATTTCTGGCATGGTGATGTTGGCGCCAGGATGTTGGTACAAGCTATGTCAGTTTTCTTGGTTTCTTGCCACCTCCTATGTTTGGCGGTAGTGTAATGAGAATGCCAGGTGTTGCCACCATCCTTGCATTTGCCATGACTCAGAGTTTGTTATATAAAGTAGTAGTGGGGAGGGGCTCCACCCTGTCAATATCCTTTCATGTTGCTTTGCCCTGCTGCACATGGTTTGGTGGTGGGTCACTTATGTGTTGTAGTTCCCCTGCCGTTAGGTGACATTCTTGCCATCTCCTGCACTGAAGATTGCTAGCGGTGAAATGTTGGAGCAGTGCATTTGATGTCAGTCACTTGCTTGCACTGTAATTTAAATGGCTCAAGTGGATGTCGCTGTGGCATGGGTGAACCCTCAGCAACCAGAAACATTGGTTTGCAGCATTTCAAGCATGTTATACACGTCATCACGTATGATGTATGTGATTTAGTCATGCAGCGGTGAGTACAAAAGGATTCACTATCAGGCACTTGGCCAGCAGCGAATGCACCGTAAGCTGCAGGAAGTGCTGCTGCTGCACATTGAACTAAGTAAGTTCATTTATATTAACATGACAAAAAAGTTACATATCATTCTGGGCAACAGATCTATGGTTTTGAATCTGGTACTGAGGAGTTATTTGTGTTTTCAGATTTGAGAACATTAAATATTTAGCAAACTCATAGCCAGCTCCATGGCACAGAGTGAAGGGGGTTCTCTTGGCATGCTGGTGGCTTGGGTTCGCTCCCCTAGCCCAGACATAAGGAGTGGAGTCCTGCATGGAGGGAGCTGAGAGTGTCCTTTGAATGCTTCCCTCCCTGGGGGGATGGGTGGGTCCCGGACCACTGTTTGTCTGCTCCTGGTGGTGGCTAGTGATTGGCATTCTTGGTGGCTTGTGGCCTTGACGCGCCGCCGAACAACCCTGGCTCCAGGATGCTGCTGTGGCCAGACCACTACGAGGGTGGTGAGTGTGTCAGAAGAAAATCGTGAAACTAACTACTCAGCCGACCGGATGATGGCAGCCAGTCCTCACTTACCACAATAGCTGGAGGTGTCCATGCCGACCCCTGCTGTGCCCAGAATATGCAAAATGTCTATGGGTTACTCTCCTCTCCCTATTGCCCCCCACAGGGAGGGGCCCTCCCAACAAAGGGATACATCATTTGTTTTTTTTTTATTTAAAAACATTCGGAATTACAGCCCTTTGAGTCATAGACTCCTTTACAAAGGCTCCACATCAGAGAACAATGCAAGACTTACATACTAAATTAAGTTGTACAGTGTTCAGGAATAAGGAAAACAATGCAAGGGATTTATACATACAATGTTATCGGTACAATGTTCAGAAGAGAGAAAGAAATACAAAACTCCACATATAGAGGGGAACAGAGCAAAATTGACTTAGGGCAAAGTGGACCCAGCATTGCAATTAAACTTAAGTAATGCATGTTACATTTTATGTCCGTAATATATCATATTCTTTTCTGAGGTGGTGTTAGACTCCAATGCCCCGACAATGTGGGGCGGGGGGGCAGGAGGAAGGAAAGTGTTAGGGACAGTCACAGGCTGAGGATTCAAGCAATAAAGCTTTGAGATTAGCCTTGAAAGGGTCAATCCTGGGCTCCAGGGAGACAGAGGGGGGCAGGCCGTTTAGCAAAAAGGAGGCTCTGTGTAAAAAGGCTCTATGACCAAGGGACGTTCGACAGAAGAGGACTAGTAGGGAGGTCCCAGAAGCATTATGTGAGATTCTGACCAGTGGGCGGGTCAGATGAGGCTGTGCAACCCGGACAGAGCTTGTCCAAGGTGGATTTTCTTGGCCAGGAGGCATGTATGGTACTTAATACGAGCATCTAATCGCAGCTAGTTGGGCAGCCTTGTACAGGTCACAGGAGTGTGTCCACCTGTCACAGCCAGTGACCAGTTTGCTCACTTTGTTGAGGGCAATTTTAATGCATTGCAAGGCTGTGGGATCATCAGAGTCATATATGACAATGCCGTAATCTACCAGGGAGAGGACAGAAGAAGTCACGATTAGATGGATAGCCATCAGTGGGAGACAGTGTTTGTAACAGTACAAAATCCCAAGACTGGAGTTGACAGCAGAGGACAGATGTTGGATATGGGCATGATAGGTGAGGAACATGTCACGGGTGATACCTAAGTATTTGAAAGACTCGACCTGCTCAGTGGAGGATCCTAATGAACTGATAATGGACAGTGGTAAATCATGATGAGGACTCTGTCAATGAGCAAAGATCATTGATTTCATTTTCTTATAGTTAAGAACTAAGTGGTGGAAACTGAACCATGCCTCAGCTTCAGTGAAGAAATCCTGCAATGCATGGTGTAGAAACTGGGGTCAGGTGGCTCCAGAAAACTACCATATGTATCAGCGTAGAGCAAAATTTTAACAGAGCAGGAGCTGGGTAGGGAGTTAAGGAAGAGGCTTGAAGATGAGGTGTCCCAAGATGGAACCTTGGGCACCCCAGAATGGAACAGAAGGCTGTTTGATAGTGTAGAATTGATTTTTACCGCTGGGATCTGTCCGAGAGGTAACCTTTGAATCAGGATATTGTTAAAACTGAGCACCCCAGAGAGGGCAGGGAGGCTAGAAGCATATTATGATTGACAGTGTTGAACACCTTTATGAGGTTGATGTACACCGACCTCACAATGTGTCCACGTTCAAGGGCACCATGGATGAAGGAGGAGTATTCTAGGAGGGCAGTGGTGGTGCTGTGGCACTGGTGGAAACCATGCTGTGCAGGGCATATTAGGTTATATTTAGACAGATGTTCCAGCAGTTGATCAGCCTCTAATTTTTGAGGGCATTAGAGAGGGAGGAGAAGGGAGATGGGATGATAGTTATTGAGGACAAGCGGTCACCACTTTTGAATACTGGGTGATGATAGCTCGATTCCAGAGGGCAGGGAAATGTCTAAGACAGAGGGACAGGTTCAAGAGTTTGTTGAGGGGTTGCAGGACCTCCTCAAGGGTTAAGCATAGGGCTTCAGGTCAATGGAGTCTCCACTAAAGTAAGACTAGCAAGGGCTTTGGAGAGGTAGCTCCTAGCTTCCGGGCTGTGATGATATGGAGGTGAAAAGTAGGATACTAGAAGGTGGACCACAACCCCAGAAGTGGGATCTAGAGGCAAAGAAGTTGAAGGAAGGACACTACTGAGGCCAGAGAAAGAGGTGTTTAGGGTATCTGCAATGTCCTGGGGGTCCTGAGTTAGGTTACCTTAACCAACAGCTGGGCAGGTGGGGGTGTGTGAAAGGTTTCCCATTTAATTCTTTAATGTTTTCCCCAGCCCCAGGTGGAGAAGAGCACCTGTTGATAATGGGTCATCTTGGCTTGGCAAATGGCCAGGTACATTTGTTTCTGGCCTCTCAATACCGCTGTCTGTCCAGTGGGAGTCTAAGGCCTTTTGCCAGAGATTATCACGGTGTTGCATTTAGTCAAGCAACTGTTGTGTTATCCAAGATGTGTTATGACTTTTAGTGATTTGTTTTGAGAAAGGGGCAAAGATGTCGCAGGTGGCATTAAAGGTTTTTATAAAGTGAGAGAGGGCAGTATCAATAGATACCCAGGTCGCGGCACTTATGGGGGCGGTGGATGGTGGAGAGATGTGGCGGTGGTAGGCCTAGGCAGCCTGAAGGAGTGGCCAGCTGAGGACTCGGGGGAGCATAAATAAATAAGACAAAAGGTATATATTTTATTTATTTATTTACTTAGTTATTCATTTATTTCGTTGTTCAGATATAACCTTTGAGCACAGTGCTCTTTTCTAATGTTCCACGTCTACACACAGCAGGACAATACATAGGTGAAACATTACAAATTGTTTATTCACAGAACATGCAGAAAGGTCGAGAAATAGCACAACTTAGTAAACTTTGCACAACAGTTGCAAATACAAATAAACAAATGAATCAAAGTACAGCAGAGAACAAACCTAAAAAAACACAGCGATTGCAAAGTCCAAAAATTAACAGTGGTAAGCAGCCAAGGGAAATAGGATTTGTCAGCGTAGCAATAATCAGTGGGAGGGGTAAGTACCATAGAGGCTCAATAAAGTGCAGTACAGTGCTCGTTGACTAGGTTGTCAGCCAAGGCAATAAGGTGGAGCAAAGGGGGAGAGCAGGAAGAGAGAATAGATAGAGTTGAGGTTATACAATGTAGGAGGAGAGCTGGAAAGAAGAAGAGTTGTCAGACAGGATACCCTGGGAATAGTGGGGGTAGTAGTAGGGGAGGAAGAGGGGATCCATAGGTCAGAGGGGTCATCTATATTATTTGGTGCAATTAAAGCCATATAAGGCTAGAGGAACCAGAAGAGGAGAGTGGCTATATATATATAGTTAGCAAACTCACTGTTTTTATTCTTGGAAGGAATTTTTGTAGCTAGGCATGACCAAGAGTATATTCATGGTTAGGGACTTTAAAGGGGTTTAGATCCCAGTGTGCTAGCAAAGCACACAGTGAGATTATTGGTAGAGGGGTGTACCTCACAAAATGATATATGAATTATGCATTGTTTCTAGAATTGATTGGCAGGTTTTGTTTCGGAAACTGTTTCAGGCAAACATTAATGTATATTTGACTACTACATGTATAAGGATTCTAAAACACAGTGCATGGTGTAAGTAGTTACAGAACTGCATTTTTATTATTTAATCATTACATATATTTAGAAAATAGTTTTTTGCAGTTCTTCTAATTAAATAATATATTTCTAGATGCATATAGGCTATCCCCTGAAAAAAGCCCAGAAGTTGTGAGTCAAACATAGAGGGTGATGCAAGCCTGAATTAATTGATTAATAAACAGCAAGCATGAAGAACATTACAGAAGTGGAATTGTGTTATTTGTACCCCCCCCCCACCCTTGCTTTGTTTTCAGGACATTTGCCACATCCCCAGGGGGTTGGTAGCAAAACTACAGCCACAGTTGGACACTACTACCATTTTCTGCAGCCACTCCTTGCTAGCAGACCCTTGCTAGCAAGACCCTGGACCTCCCCTGACAGCTGCAAGTGTTTCTAGATGTTCATCATGACACCTCATCGCAGCAAGGTGTTGCTGACCTTTCACACCCTCATTAAGGGTGGTGTGGCAACCACATCTCCAATTGGGAGCTAGCAATGTGAAGCTGTATGCCCTGGCTCAGCCCTTACAGAAATATAGGTCTGATATGTACATGCAGAATGAATGTCACGTGCTTAATTTTGAAATGTTTGCATGCAATTTGCATACAATAAGTGATCCTAAGTGAACCAGGTCTGAAAAAGCAAATCAGGTTTGCATGCTGCAAGCTTGACAAGTGTCAGCAGGTAAACTGGTGTGAACAACTTAAAAATTATATCAAGTCCGCGTGTTGCACACTTGACATGAGGGAAGCAGTTAAGCTGGTGTGAACATCATTTAAACATCACATCAGGTTCACATGCTACACGCTTACCATGTGAACAACACCTAAGTTGGTGCAAATCTCATCTAAAAAAACAATCAGTTTCTAGTTCTTATACTACTGCTAGCAATTAGGCATTAAAATACATTTTACTTGAATTCCCATAAAAATTAGGTAAACTCATTAATTCTGATCCTTTTGCAAGTTGTTTAATGGCTTTTCATTGTTGTCATTAAACCACTATTAATTTGTAAAGTATTGTTTGCATTCTGCATTAAATGCCTAGGATATAGCCAGTCAACAACCCCCATTCCAGATGTATGAAGAGGATCTTCTGTGTTGTGAAGTCTATCCTTTTTGTTTTAGACCATGCAAATCCCGTATGCATATTTAGTGCTACAAATGTGTTTCTCTATGACTGTTTCATCTCACTTACAGTACTTTCCGTTTGTCTTTCTGTGTTGAGTATGTACACTATAGCCATGCTCAGCACTCTTTGTGCTGAGTAGGGTCTTGGAAACATGCACCATACCTCACATTTTGTCACTGAATTGAGGGACATGGACACTCAAAATGAGGGACACTAACCCACATGGTGATCAGGACACATCATGAAACATGGAGATACTGTACCTCAGAACACAGTGGAAACCATGGCATTAGCACATGAGAATGAATTTATAGTATTAGGCAGGGGTGCCATTTACAGTAGGTAGGGTGGGGGGACAGTTGCCCCCACTACGGTATTTGTACCTAGGTTATTCTTATGGTGAGGCAATAATGGCTTTACATTTGGATTTAATCTTTTGCACAATAAGTGCCCACCTGGCCTGTGTGTGCTCACATTGCAGGTACTCTTCAGATTCGACTGTGTCTGTATTGTGTTGTCCACGCTCTCCACCTATTAACAGCGGCACAATTACAAGTGATGTGGATTGCATGAACCTTGCAAGTGTGACACTGTCTTTCCCACCACAGAGTAGACAGACTGCGCACTACAGCTTGGAGGAGACAGTGAGCACTGAACTGTCAATAGCAGTGTTGTGGCAGCATAGTTTTGTTGCTCCGTTCTTAATAAGTCTCCATCTCCCCTGGTGGCTGAAGTCGCAGAGGGTGAACTAGATCCTAACTCAAGACTAGGCTACCTACTTACTCTATTAGACTTGCCTTGCAAAAAAAAACAGTACAGACTCCCGAAGGCAGCAAGCTTGGCTTAGCAGCAGTGGTGACAGCAGTGTGGGTGGCCTTCATAGGGCTTGATCAATGCAGTATGGCAGCAGCAACAGCAACAACAAAGCAAGAAGTGAGCAACCCAGGTTGGGTGGGTTCGGATGTCGAGGTAACCTGGTTGTGGGCCACGTTGGGGACCTGTGATGGTCGGATCTAGCATCCAGCTTCTGGTGGAAGGAGAGAGGGGAAGCGGGCTGCAGCTTCTGGCCATATGGCCGGGCAAGTAAAAGTAAATTTTTTTTCTTACAGGGGGACTGTGGCAGGAGGAAGGACTGAAATATTGATGTGTTTTTCAAGCTGCTTCACCTTTGTGTGGCTTCATGACCCATAGAGGATGGGTACTGATTGGAATGGAGTTGGTGAGAAAAATTGGGACAAAGTTCTTTTGGGGGGGGGGGCAGAACTTCAAGCAGAAAAAAAGTTGGTTAGTAAATTGGTCGGTTTAAGCCCAAATCTAATGCACTGCTCTGGAGTATATACAGATGAATCCTATACTTTTGAATTTTTCCTGATTTGCATATCACTTTTCAGTTACACCAAGTTGTACCTTTTAGAGATGTTACAGACATTATAGAGCTGTTCCTTTGCATTCACAGACAGTTGAGCAGTGTGGTATGCACAGACTATTGGAGCCCCACTATAGTCAGGATTATGCCCCCCACCCAGAGAAGCTGACCTCCACATCTCCACACTAAGGCACATTGTGACAAAGGAGACTGCAGGGGTGTGCACCATTAAATTGAATGGGGATGTTTTTCTATTACTGTTTTATACATTATTGATGAAGAGTTGGAGATTAATGAAGACCACCTCTCGACTAACAAGGGCCTTGTTAGTAGAAAAGTGACCTTCATTATTCTCCAACTCACCATCATAACATATAAAATAGCAATAGAAAATAACTCCATTAATTTCAAGGGAGAACACCCTAGCACTCTGACCCATGAACATCATCTCCTAAAGACTCCTGCCTCTTGCTCCCTAGTATTCAAGTAAGAGACTTTTTACTTATATATGTACTTGGTGGGTTGTCTGTAGCAGCATGGCTGTACCTGCTGCAATGTGTGTGCATGGGTGGGGGGACTGGCCATGTGAGTGTGGGTGTCGAGTTATTGCCACTCTAGTGTGTGCACCTTAAAGTCTGTTTGCATGGAAACATTCAAGATACCTTCCACTATCTCACAGATGCATCTCTCACTGTGCCAAACTAACCTCCATATTCTGGTTCAGGGGATTCCCTTCCTATCTCTCATCCTCTCTCTCTCCACTCCACCTCCCCCCATCCACTCTCTCAGATCAAATGATGCCTGCACCTTGACGGTCCCTCACCGCTCCACCTTCATCGGTCAGACTCGTTTCACCCATCATTTTCCTAAAATCTGGAATTCCCTCCCTCCTGAAATATGACACTCCTCCTCCAACTACTCCCTTACCTCTGCCCTTCACAATTACCTTTCCCTTAGCTGTTCCTGCTTTAGCCCACCTTAATACATATCCCCAGTTTCTGCCTTCCTACCATGACCCCCCCTGGCAGGGTTCTAAACATCTTGAAAGGGGAAATCAGGAAATGGTTACCCTTCTCATATTCAGTTTTGCCTCTCCCCCTCTTCTTCCACCTGCCCTTCTGGGTCACCAGTGTGCACAACCCTAACCGCATCCGTTTTACTCCAACAGCATTTGCTACTACTTCAAGCCTGCTCCTGGTACACTCATGCACTATAAATGGTTCTATTGCATTATTACTGTTTTGTACGTTTATATGTTCTTTTGTGTGATTTTGGACATGTATTGTAATTTACCCAATGTTCCACTACTGTTTATTGTACAATACCTTGTGTTCCAACTGTTGCACAATCTTATAATGTTGTGTTGTTTGTACTACCCATATACTATTGTAACTGATCATCCTTCACAACCTTATGTAACTTCGACCCAGGTCAGCACCATGAGATGAGCAACTTGTTGTTCAGTGTGCCCTGCTGGTGAAACATTTCAATAAATAAATAAAAAAAATATGGAGAGAAAATAGTAGGAGTACAGGCCAGAGAGAAGTAATTAAGTGGTTTTGTGGGTAAGTTTGTGTATAGGGGTGGGAAAAACCACATGTGTTTCCATTGGTATGTGTGCTACAGTTCAACTGAAAATGAGATCAGGGAGAGAAGAAAACTGAAAAGCATACCGGTGGCTACAAGCATGCCGCATGTGTGCAGATGTATTCAGATACAGTATGTATTGAAGTACAAGTGAGCTATATGTGTGCAGCCAGTATGGCTTAATGGCTAAAGGCATTGAACTGTAAGCCAGGAGACTTGGAGGCATGAAGACCTGGGTTTGAATCTCATCAACCCCCACTTATGTATGGTGTGATCCTGAGAAAGTCACTTTACTTTTTCGTGTGCAGTTATCAGTGACCACTTGCTTTTTTGCATGCATGCCACGTGCATGCAGTCTTTCCCAATTTATCATAAAAATCATGGTTTCCACACTTGCTTGCTGCACGCATGCCATATACATGCAATCAGTTCCAATTTAACATTTCAATCATAATTGCAGCATGCATATCATTTGGGTAGTTTTATGTGTGCAGCATGAACACATTTCATAGAATTATTTCTGTAAAGGGGTCCTGCAGCCAGCCATTTGGCACACCACAGAAAGTGACTTCCCACCACCAAGGCACCACCAAAGTCCCTGGCACCCAACACATGCTGAAAATGCCTGCAGATCTCCTTCATTTTCCTTTCCAGCTTATGGTGCTTCATTCATCCTTTGCCAGTGCCTTGGGGCATTTCTCTGGCAAGGGCACCTGGAATGTGACATCCTCTTCCCTAATAATCCAGCCTTAACCAACCACCAAACTCCATGCAACTGCTACCAAATCTCTAGTGTCACTCCTATATTCTGCCTTTGCTCTGCCAAAGCCATCTGGTCCCAAGAGTGTGAGGCCAAGGCAACTTTCCTGCTGCTGGACACACTAGTAACAACCACTTCCCTTCCGTAGGAGAGGGCTGTTAAAACATACAATTTTAGTTACCGATTTAGTGTCGAATTGCTCCAAAGTATGTTTTCAGTCTAAATCTCATCAGTTAGTCACACAATACCATTTATAACATGATTTAAATGATGTGGACTACTTAGTGTATTTGTTTTTACTGTGAAACTCCCAATACATAGATACATAGACATTCACGGCAGATAAGGATCACTTGGCCCATTCAGTCTGCCCTATTTGTTCCTACCTAGTGTGAGGCCTGATGCCAAAACTGAACTCAGGAGCCACCCCCCTTGTCTCCAGGATACCCTTATGTCTGGCCCACTCCTTCTTAAATCCTGTGACTGTTTTATCCCCTACCACCTCCTCTGGGAGGCTATTCGAAGCATCCAACACCCTCTCTGTAAAAAAATATTTTTTCATGTTGCTCCTGAGCCATCCCCCCTCCAACTTCATTCTGTGTACCATTGTTTTGGCGCATCATTAACTTTGGAATATGCTCCCTTCTTGTACTCTGTTTATACCAGTGAGGCATTTGCATGTCTCTATCATGTCCCTCCTCTCCCTCCTTTTCTCCGGGGAGTACATATTCAACTCCTTTAGTCTTTCCTCGTAGGTCTTCTCCTACAGGACCTGCACCATTTTAGTAGCCCTGCTCTACACCACCTCTACCCTGTTTATGTTCTTTCTCAGATGGGGCCTTCAGAACTGGATGCAGTATTTGAGCAGTGATGTTAACCAGTGTCTTATACAGGGGTAAAATGACCTCCCTCTTTCTACTTTGTGATACCCCTCCCTATGCATCCTAGCATCCAGTCAGCCTTTCCCACTGCCTTGTCACACTGCCTAGTCTCTTTTAGGTCCTCTAAGATTATAATTCCCAAAACTCTTTCCTGCTTTGTGACTGTACCTCCCCTCCTAGTTTGAAAGTTGCCTCTGGGTTCTTGTGCCTATGTGCATGATCCTGCACTTATTTTCATTGAATCCCAGCTACCATGCTTCAGACCATTCCTCCAGTTTTTTAGGGTCTCCCCTCATCTTTTCAACACCCCCTGGCATATCCACTCTATTGCATACCTTCATGGCATCCACGAATAGGCATACCTTCCCCTCTAGCCCCTCTGCAATTTTACCAATAAAGACATTGAACAGGACTGGTACCAACAGAGACCACTGCGACACCTCACTCATCACCTCTCCCCCACCAGAGTGCTCCCCGTTTACCACCACCCTTCCTGCCAGTAAGCCAGTTCTCCACCCATAGTACTATTTTAGGATCCACCTCTGGGTTGTACAATTTATTTATCAGCCTTCTATGAGGGACAGTGTCAAAGGCCTTCCTGAAGTCCAGATAGGCCATGTCCACTGCTCTGCCCTGGTCCACTACCTTTGTTACCCAGTTGAAAACACTTTACAGTTGTCTGGCAGTACCTCTGTTGAATTCATGTTGTTCCAAGTCCAGCAGGCAGCTTGTATCAAGGGTAGTCAACTGTTGTTTCTCTTCAGCAGTGATTCCATTATTTTGCCCACTACTGAAGTCAGACTGATCGGCCTGCAATTTCAAACCTCTTCCTATCACCACCTTTGTGAAGCGGTACCACATCCACTCTTTTCCCATCACCTGGCACCTCCCTGTCTCTAGTGATAGGTTAAACAATGCAATGGGTGCTGCCAACTCTGCCCAGAGTTCCCTCAGCACCTGGGGTGCACTGTGTCCAGGCCCATCGCCTTGTCCACCGTTAGCTTCTTTAGCTCATGCAGGACTCTTTCCTTCCTAAAGGGGCTGGTGTCCACCCTTATGCCTCTTATGCCCCTGTCCTCCATCTCTGGCCCTGTACCCGCCCCCTCCTCAGTGAATATGGAGCAGAAGAGCATGTTTAGTATGTCCGCTTTTTGACGGTCCTCCTCTATGTTAGTCCCACCCCCTCCTCTTTCAACCTAATTATCCATCCCCTTGTTTTCCTCCTTTCACTAATGTACCTATAGAATGTTTGTCCCCCTTCTTAATTGTCTTGGCTATAGTCTTTTCCAGTTAATATCTTAGCCCTCCTAACTGCCCTCCCTGCCTCCCTTTGCCTCTCCTGGTAACATTCCCTATTCTCCTCTTTCTGTGTTCTTTTGTAGCTTATGAAGGCTAGTTTTTTTGCCCTTACTACATCTGCTACCTCCCTAGTGAACCAGATAGTCTGCCTCCTTCTCCTGTTCTCACTGACCTGCTTGACACATAGCTTGGTGGCTCTCTCAGTTCCTTGTCTTATTCCAGTCCACTGTTCCTCCACTACTTTTTTCTCCCCCAGTTCTGCCAGGGCTCCCCTCAGGCACACCCTCATTCTCTCAAAATCTGCCCTCATTGCAACTGCAGTTGAAATGTGGTAACAATAGTACTTGAGCTCCACACAAGGTAATGAACTGAATATTCTAAGACGTAAGATTGAAGGAAATTGTATCTTTGGGCTAGGAATCAATTAGGAACACATAGAAAATTTATAGCCTGCACTATAGTAAAAGGTGCATCCATCTTCCTTTCAGGGACCTGGGTTCACTTCCTGAGTCTGGGTCCTAGTTGGGCCAGTGGCGAGGCAGAGAGTAGTTTGTATTGGACACCTTTTGCTCCAAATTGGGGAGATGTGCATTAGTCTACTTAGCTTTGCTCAGTTTCTTGTAACGGAAGTCCAGGGACCTCATTAACATAGGCACTATTTGTCTGCATGACAGAATAATGCCAATCCCTCTACTTGGGCACCACTGTGCCATGCACAAATGGGGTCACAAGATTTGACTTCATGATCACATAGCACTCTGTGACTGTGCCGAAAAGAGGTGTGGGTCACCATGAAAATAACTGGCAGGGTCATATATACTAGTACTATGTGGAATGCGGAATCCCATCAGCAAAATTAGAGCTGAATGCCCATTCCACTGGCAGAATTTCCACCGAATTTCACTGGTTCTTCTGCAAAATTCCACCTACTGTAATCTGTGGAACAATATTCTGCAGAACAGCATTATTCTGCAGAAAATCATTCTGCAAATATTTCCATGGAACATATTGAGATCCCAGAATAATATTCCATGGAACAGCAATTTTCTACGGAAAATTTTTCTGCAACCATTTTCTGCCACAGAATTCCACCATGCCCGTTCTGGCAGAATTTCAAAAATGTCATGAAATTTCATTCCACTGGAATTTGAAAATTCTGCACAACACTAATATATACTCTGGTATACACATGTCAGCAGCACCAGAAGAGAAGGGAGAGGAGGCTACCATTTACAGCCTCTCTCTGCTCCAACACTGGATAATCACACCATCTAGCCACTGGCTGTTGCTGGGGGAACCAGAAGCAGTACCAATTGGGTGACATGGAGTATTGTAAGGGTGGAGCTGAGGAAGCCTGCCAGATTTAAAAGGCTCAGCTCTTTTGTTTTCTTCTTACAGAGTGGCAGCATGGAGGAGAAGGGGGAGAGGAGGATAGCATTTACAAGTACCTCTCCCTTCTCCAACACTGGATTGTCATGCCACCTAGCCACTTGCCATTCATTACTGGGGGAACCAGAAGCTGTGACAATTGAGTGGCATACCGCATTGCAGGGCGGAGCTGAAGGAGGGCACCAAATTTTAAAGGTTACAGTTCTTTTTTGTTTTTTTTTACACACAGATCAGTAGCACTGAAGGAGAAGAGGGAGAGGAGGCTAGCATTTACAAAGTGCCCCTCTCCCTTCCAACATCAGAACATTACACCAGCTAGTCACTGGCCTCTGTTGGGGTAACCAGAAGTAGTGCCAGTTGGGCAGCATGGAGCATTGAGGGGGTGGAGCTGAGGGAGCCCATTCTCAGTAACAAGTCTTTCCTGCCAAGTGGCCCTTCCACGGCCCTTGCATGAAGGACTTGCGCAAAGGACATACAGAGTCTGCCAGGAGTTAGCCAAGGAGACAGCGAACAGCCAGGAACCCTGTCTGTTGGAACCCAGGGACACCTTTATTGTTTGAGGATTTATCAGTAGGAGTATGATTCAGGTGTGTGTGTGATTGAACTGTACATTTCAAGGTTTGTGAAGCTAGCTGCTAGGCTGATATCTAGGTAGGAGGGTACTGGTTTATCGGTACACAATTTTTTTTTTTAAAGGATTAAATGTAGTGATTGTTGTTCATAGCATACCTGTATTTGGGTAGGGAACGTGTATCTGTGTAGAAGTTGTTATAGCCAAGGCCACTGATTTACGGTGATTAAAACAATTAAATTCCGTTTTCAAGACTTAAGATTCCAGAATTTCACCGGTGATTGTTACTCTAATTTCTGGATTTTACCGGGATTCTGTCATCATTCTTTTAGTATGTGCATAAATAATCAGAATTAAAGAAGGCTTAATATACAGAGCATTAAATAAAGCAAACTGAAAATAGTACAGGAAGGAATTAAAAGAAAACAGACTTTTTATAGATTTACTGATCTGATAGAAAATGCCAGATTCCATGAAATCTTCATTTTTACGGTTTCAAGCAGCCCTAATTCGAATTTTACCTGATTTTCCGGTAAAACCGAAAACAGTGGCCTTGGTTATAGCATACCTATCTGTGTAGTGTTTGTTGTTATAGCATACCTATCTGTCTAATGATTGTTGTTATAGCATACCTATCTGTGTAGCGATTGTTGTCATAGAATACTTGTATCTGTGTAGTGATTGTTGTTATAGCATACCTGTATCTGTGTAGTGATTGTGTATCTGTTGTTATAGCATACCTGTATCTGTGACATTCCTAGGTTAGTGTAATTACAAGGTTTTGTATCGAACTTTAGTTACTCATACTATACAGTTTAGCCTTATTGGATTCTGGGAAAGGAGGACAGGAAGCACGGGGAGAACAGGAATATGGAATGTGGGGAGTGGTGCAGTGCAGTGTTTGTGGGGCAGAAGTCTTCAGGAAGACCTTCTGGAGACTGTGGTGCTGCTCCATCTGTGTGTGTCCCTCTAGGTTGCAGAGAAGGTCTCTTGACTCAGGACAATATTGGGTATGAGGCAGGAGGAGGTCACTAGACTCGGGGCTGTGTTGACTGGAGTCGGGTGACCTTTTCTCCCACTCAGGGTCACAAGTCTGACATCATTATCTCAAATGATGCCAGATAGGAGGAACAGTTGGACTACAGTTGGCTTGAGGATTGAGGTGGTGGTGGGATCCAGAAGGTTGGAGGGTCACAGCCACATTCCTCAACTGCAATCGGTACCACTAAAATTCCTATGCCACTCTGGTGGAGCAGGATTGGCATGAGGAGACACCCATGGTAGTGATTAGGAGGATGTGGGGACCTCCAAAATGGAGGCCTCAAAAAGGTAGAAGAGGACCCCAGAGAAGGAAGAAGCAACTTCTCTTGGGGGACTAAACTGTCAGGGGAATAGAGCTGGGAACTGGAAAAAGGGGGATAGAGAGGGAGGTCAGGTGCCTGTGTGGTGCCACAATAAAAAGAGATGGGAAGCATGTCCTACGATATCGCTAAGGCAGTAGGAAGAGGGGGGGGGTTGGATATTATTGTCCACCTGGGGACAAATCACCTGGCTAAGGATGGGGCAGGAACAGTGCAAGTGGAGTTTAGGGAGCTGGGAAAAAGTCTTAGACAGGTAACATGATCTGAAGCTTTTGCAGAGGTGCTGCCTGTCTATGATAGTGGGAAGGAGAAGGAGCTCCACACCAAGGCCTTCAACTCATGGTTGAAGGAATGGTGTAGAGAAGCGGGGTAGGGCAACATTGGGGACTGGGGCCCACTTGGGAGGATAAGAGCCTATACAGAGGTGATGGCCTGAATCCATCTAGGAGCTGAACCACAGTTCTTAGTGTACGGTTTAAATGTTACTTTGATGAACATTTAAACTAGCTGAGTGGGGTGGTGGAAGAAAAAGGGGAGGCAGAAACTGCCCCAAACAATCTGAGATAGAGTGTAGGGAGATCCTGAGGGTGAGAGTCCCACCACAGTGCAAGTTATTCATGGAAGTAGAGGATTAGCGGGGGAGGGAGAAGCAGTCAGAAAAGAAGAGGAAGAAGGCGGAACAAAAGGAAACAGGGCGAGTGACAAGCAAAAGCTAACAAAATCTGGAAGGCCATGTGTGCTAATGCGGAAGCCTGAGAAATAAGATCCTAGATAGAAACATAGACTTTGACGCAGATAAGGACCACTTGGTCCACCCAGTCTGCCCATTTCCTACCTACTGGATAAGCTGCAGATTCTAGTTAACCAACAGACTACTTCCTGCAACCCCCAACTATAATTGCCTTGTGTCTGTCCCATGCACGTTTGAATTCCCCCACTGTTTTAGACCCAATGACCTCCTCAGGAAGGCTGTTCCATGTATCCACCACTCTCTCCGTGAAAAAATTCCTCACATTACCCCTGAGCCATCCCCCCTCTATCTTTAAATTGTGCCCCCTTGTTCTTACACATCTCTTTTTCTGAAAGATGCTACCCTCCTGGACTTTGTTGATTCCCTTGAGGTACTTGAACGTTTCTATCATGGCCCCGTCCCTCCTTCCATCAAGAGTTGCATATTAAGCTCTCAGTCTCTCTTCATATGGCTTCTGTTGCAGACCCTGCACCATTTTAGTTGCCCTCCTCTGGACTGCTTCCATCCTGTATATGTCCTTGCGTAGATGAGGTCTCCAAAACTGCACGCAGTACTCCAGATGGGGTCTCACCAACTGTCTGTACAGAGGGATAACCACTTCTCTTTTTCTACTTGTGATGCCCCTTCCTATGCATCCCAGTATCCCTCTGGCTCTCCTTACCGACTTTTCACATTGCTTACACACCTTTAGGTCATCTGATATGACTACCCCCAGGTCTCTTTCCTTTTTTGTTGTTACTTCTCCTCTATTGTGTACTCTTCTCCTGGGTTTTTGTTTCCCAGGTGCATTACTGCACTTCTTTGTATTGAATCTAAATTGCCACATGTCTGACCATTCCTCCAACCTTGCCAAGTCCCTTCTCATCTTTTCTACCCCCCCAGAGGCCATCATGGCAGAGGCCAACAAGGATATTGTGGCCATCACCGAGTAATGGTGTACTAACAACCATGACTAGGATATGGTCATACTAGGCTACAAGATGTTTGGAAGGGACAAGGTAGAAAGAAAAGGAGGGAGAGTGATGATTTATGTGAAGGAAGGAGAGCATAAAAGCAACAGACATACAGGGAATTCAGAGGGGGGCAGAGGTGCTGTGGGTCACCTTCAAGTTAGAAAACGGAGCCACTATTTGGACAGGTCTGATTCAAAGGCCTGTTGCACAGGGGGAGGACTTAGATAAGGAAATGTTAGAAGCAATTGGCATATGGCTGAAAGGGGGAGGTATTGCTGGTGGGGAACATCAGTCTGATGGATGCAGATTGGAGCTTCCTTGCTGCAGCTTCAGCTAGAAGCAGGGACATCCTGAACTCCTGCAGGGTGTTTCTCAGGCAACTAGTCAGTGAACCCACTCATTATGGGGCAATACTAGACCTTGTGCTTACTAACAGGGACAATGTTGCAGACATCAAGTTGGGAAGCCATCTAGAGACCAGTGATCATCGTACAGTGTGGTTCAACATAAGAACAGCTTTGGAATCCAACCACATAATGGTGAGAATCCTGGACTTCAGAAGGGCTGATTTTACAGAGATGGGTGAATGCCTCAGGAATGACCTGGCAAGGGAGAGGACTGGGGGCGGGGCTGGAGGAAAAGTGGGCCAAACTAAAAGAGGGCACAGTGAAGGCATCAAAAGTAAAAGAAACAGGAGACTGCTGTGGTCCTCAAAAGACTTAGCAGAACAATTAAAGGCTACAAGAGTAGCATTCAGAAAGTGTAAGCAGACCCGAGAGAGGAGGATATAGAAGTGTATCAGTGAAACCAGAAGGAGGCAGGCAAGCTGTGAGGAGGACAAAGGTGCAAACTGAGGTATGTTAGCAAGAAAATGAAGACAAAGGAGGGATAGTATGGTTAAAAGGGAGGGGTGACTGTATGGAGGCGATCAAGAAACAGCAAACATCTTAAACAAATACTTCTGCACAGTGCTCACTGTAGAAGGGAAGGGAGGACTACGAAAGGTGCCAGGAACTTTGATGGGAGGAAATGAATACTAGTCAGTTTTCTGAGGAGAGAGTCCAGAAAGCACTTTCTAATTTAAAGGTGGACAAATCTATCGGGCCAGATGGGGTACATCCAGGGTGGTGAAGGAGCACAGGAGGTGCTAGCTGCACCTCTGACAGACCTATTTAACAGATCACTGGAGACCAGTTTGGTCCTGGAGAAGGCATATGTAGTCCCACTTTACAAAAGTGGTAGCAAGGAAGAGTGGGCAATTATAGGCCTGTCAGACTGACATTGGTGGTGGGTAAGTTAATGGAAGCACTACTAAAGGACAGGATTGAGGAATATCTTGTATCCATATCCAGGGATAGCAGGATCCAAGGCAGCATGGTTTCACAAGGGAAGGTCATGCCAAACAAATCTGATAGATTTCTTTGACTGGGTGTCAAGGGGTTGGATCAGGTGGAGCGGTAGACATGGCCTACCTGGATTTCCAGCAAGGCTTTTGACACTGCTCCACATCGGAGACTGGTAAGCAGTTTGAGTAACTTGAGGGTGTGTGATAAGGTGGTAACCTGGCAAGAAACTGGTTAGGGATAGGACACAGAGGGTAGTGGTAAATGAATTTCACAACGAGGAAGTGAGGGTGACCAGCAGTGTACCTCAAGGATCAGTGCTGGGACCAGTACTTTTCAATGTCTTTATAGTGACATGGCAGAGGAATTGGAAGGAAGGTCTGCCTCTTTGCAGATGACACCAGGATCTGCAACAGAGTGAACACTCCGGGAGTTGGGGGGTGAGTGGAAGGGATAGGCAGGGATCTGAAATGTCTGGAAGAGTAGTCAAGGTATGACAGCTGGCTTTAATACAAAAAGTGCACAATAATGCACTTGGACCATACAAACCCTGGAGTGGAGTATAAAATAGATGGAGTGATACTGACAAAAATCAAGCAGGAAAAAGACCTAGGTGTAATCATTTAGGATGACCTAAAGGTGGCCATGCAGTGTGACAAAGCAGTAGGAAGGGCTAGTGGGATGCTGGGGTGCATAGGAAGGGGTATTGCCAGCAAGAAGAGGGAGGTGGTGTTGCCCCTATACAGATCACTGGGAAGACCCAATCTTCAGTACTGTGTCCAGTTCTGGAGCCCACATCTGAGGAAGGACAGAGTGGAGGCAGTCCAGAGGAGGACTCTCAAGATGGTACAGGGCCTGCATCAAAGCCCTATGAGAAGAGGCTAAAGGAGCTAAGTATGTACACCCTGGAGGAGAGGAGGAGATGGGTGATATGATACAGACCTTTAAATACCTCACAGGGATTAATAAGGTAGAAACAGGCGTTATTTTCTGAAAACAAAGGGGCATGCTACGAAACTGGAGGGGGTTAAATTCAGGAGGGACATGAAGAAATATTTCTTCAAAGAAAGGGTGGTGGATACTGGGAACAGCCTTCCAGCAGAGATAGTGGGGGCAAAAACAGTGGTGGGATTCAAAAATGCCTGTGACAGGCATACGGGAATCACAGGGGAAAGGAAGAGGGAGTGGGAAGAGATTGCTCTGTAGATCAAGTAGGGGCTGCAGCAAAAAATGACGGTTTAAAAAATGGGCAGACTGGACCCCCCCCCCGTAGAAGCGATATAAGCTAGAGGAAGAACAGGGTGTTAGAATGCTGCACTAGCAGAGGAAGGAGCTGGGGAGGATGGAGTTGGCAAGGAACCTTTGTGGTACCTGGCAGTACTGGGGAACATGGCTTTGGATGGAGGTTTCACTGGATGTCAAGGAACATTTGAGGGGATGGCGAGAGGATGGAAGACCACTGGACCACTAGGAAATACAGAAGACCCAGGGAATAAAAAATTCAGTGAAGCACTGGCCCAGAAGTGGGCCTAAATGTATGGGTTTGGTCAGGAGGAGGAAGACTACAGTGGTAGCCCATTGTACCCAGGGCAGTGTGCATGGCACAGTAAAATGAAAGCAGGGCTAGTCCATGCATTGTCCTCTGTGTCAAAAATCAGTTGTTATTGGTTGAGTGTTCCATTTACGACCACTCAACATCTGTCAACCTTCATTTGAATTGCAATTTTGTCAGTGTAGAGAATCCCTCCATCGCAACTAAGTCTTACTTTCATGTATGGTATTTTTTGGTGGTGCTGGCAGCAGTAGCACAATGGAGAGCCTGTTGCATCTCAACATTGCTCCATCACCAACAGAGAATGAATATAGAGCTCCTGGACTTCTGTCTAAAGGCTTTTCTGGAAAGCATTTTAGGTCTTATGTCTGTGCCTTTAGTCGGTAGTTCATCTACCTCTGGGCCAGAAGGTCATGGTTTCTAGTCCCACACTGGCTCATATCATCAACACTGGCAACTGAGTGCAATACTAGAGGGAGTTTGTACTATCGGGTATACTGTCCTTCAAATATGACTTTAAACTGAGGTTCCTTCTGCCCATCTCTGGTGTTGTCCTGGTGGGTGTCAAGGTGGTAGTAAAGAAAACATAAGGCATTTTTCACAAGAGCAGGGAATTTTCCCTGGTATCCTGACCAACATTCCTCTTCCAATAAAACTTTTTCATGTAATTGTCTAAAGCTGTGTGTGGGTGCTGATGTACAAAAGTGGCTACCACTACAAGTGTACAGTCACTTCACTGCCATGCCTTCTGTCTTGACTGTACTCTGTATATTATGTTAACCATGTGTGTCCTCTCTGTGACGAGGTACCTTTGTAAACGAGCCGCTGGTTCAAAGGTTGTAAATCCGATTATGCAATACATAAATAAAAAATTAAAAAATGCTCTCATTGCTTGTAAATAACTTTGAGAAGCACTTTGCATGAAAAGTGCTATATCAATGATTATTCTTCTTCCTGGTTCACAAATAGTCTTGGACCCTCTCTGTGCATGTGATGGGCTGACAGAAGCCACAGAGGGCCCAATCCACAGAAGGCTCACAGCCTTTCTGCATGTGTGGAGGGCT